>JAAGEH010000018.1:21870311-21948180 GCA_011751065.1 Lasiurus cinereus | reverse complement strand
CGGCCTCCTTCAGAACCCGAACCCTGACCCGGGAACCCTGAACCACGCAGGACGTGGAAAGAGGTTCCCACAACAAAATGACAGTCAATTAGTATCTTTCTCTTTTATTAGTGTAGATAGAGTATAGAATATATAAAAATAACAAACACTTGCATTAACTACAAATAAAAATAAATCTTTAAAGATCATTAACAAGTAGAAGGAAACATAGTTTTCTCAACTGACCACTAATTTTTAAGAGCTCTCAATGTACAGCTGACCCTCAAACAACAGTTTTGTATTGTACAGGTCTACTTACATGAGAATTTTTTTTTCAATCAACACAGTGGGCCCTTCTTATCGTGGGTTTCACCTCGGCAGATTCAACCCATGGATTGAAAACAGCATTTTCTCATTCCCAACAGCTGATTCCCAATCATTAAACAAAAATACTATTAAATCCACAGTTGGTGGAATCCAAATATGCAAAGGGCTGACTTAAGATTTGGAGAATGGAAAGTTATATGCATACTAGAGGCCCGGTGCATGAAATTCATCCTTCAGCCCAGCCTGCTCCTTCTCCAATCTGGGACACCTTGAGGGATGTTGGACTGCCCTACCTGGATCAGGCCTAACCAGGCAGTTGGACATCCCTCTCACAATCCAGGACTGCTGCCTCCCAACTGCTCACCTGCCTGTCTTCCTGATTGCCCCTAACCGCTTTTGCCTGCAGCCTGATCACCCCCTAACCACTCCACCAGCCCAATTGATGCCTAACTGCTCCCCTTCCAGTCTGGTCACCCCTAACTGCCCTCCCCTGCAGGCTTGATCACCCTCAACTACCCTCCCTTGTAGGCCTGGTTCCTTCCATCTGCCCTCCCCTGTTAGCCTGATCACCCACAACTGTCCTCCCTTGTAGGTCTAGTCCCCGCCAACTGCCCCCCCCCCCCTTGCTGGCCATCTTGTGGTGGCCATCTTGTGTCCAAATGGGGGCAGGATCTTTTGACCACATGGGGGCAGTCATCTTGTGTGTTGGAGTGATGGTCAATCTGCATATTACTCTCTTATTAGATAGGATAGAGGCCTGGTGCATGGGTGGGGGCCAGTTGGTTTGCCCTGACGGGTGTCCTGGATCAGGATGAGTATTCTCTTGGGGTGTGGGATGGCCTGGACAAGGGGCCTGTGGTGGTTTGCAGGCCGGCCACACCCTGCAGTGATCCAATCAGAGGCCCTGGTATCTGGGATTTATTTATCTTCTACAATTGAAACTCTGTAGCCTGGAGCAGAGCCAAGCCTTCTACTTGCTCTGAGGCAGCAGGCATTGAAACTTTGTTGCCTTAAGTGGAGACCTGGAAGGCTAGGGCATGTGGAAGCTTGATTTCCTCCATTGCCAGGGGCAACCCAAGCCTCCCTACTGCTTCTTTGTGGCCATAGCCATTTTGGTTGGGTTAATTTGCATACTCACTCATATTGGCTGGTGGGTGTGGCTTGGGGTGTAGTGGAGGTATAACCAATTTGCATAATACTCTTTTATTAGACAGGATTTTCAACTGAACTGGGGTGGGCACCACCTAACCTCTTTTGTTGTTCAAGGGTCAATTATATTACAATATTAAATTAATACTCAGCATTCATTGCTTATATTCAAGTATAATTCAGTCACCTTTTAGTTCAGTCATACTACTTTACACTGAATATCTTTCACAGGTGCCTCCATTTTGCACTTTCTATATTTTTTTATGGTCATTTGGTTATGAATCCTCTCTCTAGTTCCTGCTGCCCCAAGTTAAATCATATATATTTTTTTATGTGCTGGTCACATTGGAAAAGAAAACTATGATCTTATAGTATAGAAGTATATGAGTATTTTGATTGCATACATAGGGCTTACTCATGATTACTGCACAAGTCATTACATTTTTCTCTTTCCCCTTTCTTCTGCTTTGGTCAATGGGTAGAATTTCCCATTTGTTCTGCTTCCATATAGCAATACACACAGACTGGCTGTGACACACTGTTGCACTGATGGTGGCAAGTTCATGTTCCCACAACCCTTGTGCAACTCCTCAGTTGACCACAAATCTGGTAGCGTTAATTATATAGAGGCAACAATGTACTTTTATTTGTCCTCTCAGGAAATCTGAGGTCTTCTCTTTAGTCTAGTTACATTTTCCTCCTTTAAAGGCATTTAAACAACAATATTGGAGAATCTATGAAAACTGTGGGCCCTTTTCTCAAGGGCACAAACTTGTGCAGAACCCTCTCCTGGACACACAGCCAAATTCAGCCATTCAATATAGGGTTCAATACTGGGGTGCAATGGTGCAGATGGCAACCAACTAACCTCTGGGACCCCGATCAGATTAGCACTGAGCCCAGGCAGCCCTAACAGGCAAGAAGGCAGCCCAGAGCCAGTGGGTAGGTTTTGACCACAAATAGAAATGTTTCATAGAATGAGCTTTAAGGCAGTGGTTCTCAACCTGTGGGTCGCGACCCCTTTGGGGTCAAATGACCCTTTCACAGGGGTCGCCTAAGACCATCGGAAAATGCAGATATTTACATCACGATGCATAACAGTAGCAAAATTTCATGGTTGGGGGTCACCACCACATGAGGAACTGTATGCAAGGGTCGAGACCTTAGGAAGGTTGAGAACCACTGGCTTTAAGGTATTGCAGCCTGAGTTTGGGATTATTTATAGTAAGAATGGGGGTACACAGCATTCGAAAGAAAACAAGAACTCTGTTTATTTGCTCTTATGCTGACGTTTCAATAAAAAGGTGTTTTGTCTTCCTTATCTGTAACACAAAAGGGCTGACTTACATGGCCGCTGGCACTAATACTCACAGACGTCTCCAGGAATGAGTGTCTTTCAGGCAACACGCAGAAGAGGACCTTGCAGCTTGAATGTAAAGGTCATGTCCCAAAAGTGCAGCACATGGGCAGGGTAATTCAGCCACTAAAATGGCATTAACCTTGACTGTGCCATGATTACAGTGACATCAGAACTGGCCCTCCAAAACTTCTAGGATCATCTAGGGCAGTGGCTCTCAACCTTTCTAATGCTGCAACCCTTTAATACAGTTCCTCATGTTGTGGTGACCCCCAACCACAAAATTATTTTCGTTGCTACTTCATAACTGTAATTTTGCTACTGTTAATAAATCATAATGTAAATATATGTGTTTTCCGATGGTTTTAGGCTCTACAGCAGCTGTTCTCAACCTGTGGGTCGTGACAGGGTCATCTAAGACCATCAGAAAACACAGATATTTACATTATGATTCATAACAGTAGCAAAATTACATTTATGAAGTAGCAACAAAAATAATTGTGTGGTTGAGGGTCACCACAACATGAGGAACTGTATTAAAGGGTCAACTCTCCCATTTTACAGATAAGGAATCAGAGGTCCAGAGAAGTGACATTGCAACCAATGGGGACATTAAGTCTGACCTTTTTCACAGCTTGTGACATACAGAATTAAATGTACAACAATCAGTAGAATGAGAAAAGCTGGAAGTTAAAAACTTTTATCAAATCTTTAAAGTCAGGTGGTTTAAAAGAAAATGGACTTTTTCAAACTAAGAAATAATTACAAGTGCCTCATACATTCTTACAGTGGGCTGCAATCTAGCTCATTATTTTCCCACAAAGAAGAAGAAAAAAACACCGTGTGACGTGTATATAATAACCTCATTGTTCACTTTATAGGAAATAAAAGGAAAAGTTTTAACAAAAGGTGTGATTTATTATTCCTGGATCTGTACAAATTAAAACAGAACAATAAAATGGGAAAATAAATCAGATATCTTCATGTTAGACTGTCACTGCTATACCAAAAACTCAAGTAGCATAAGGATATGATTTTCTCCTAAGCATTTTATAACTGAACTAGAAGCCTGATGCATGAAGATTCATGCAAGAATGGGCCTTCCTTTCCCTGGCTGCCAGCACGGCCTTTACTCCGGCCTGAGAGTTCTTTTCACTACAGCCCAGAGCCACCTTTCTGCCTTCCCAAGCTGCCCAGAGGCCCAAAGCAGCTGGGGTGGTCCTACGCTGCCTCCAGCTGCCATTGGGTTAATTTGCATACTTACTCCTGATTGGCTGGTGAGTGTTGTGAAGGTATGTTCAATTTGCATCTTACTCTTTTATTAGTGTAGATAAAGGAAAAGCAATTTTAGTAAACACATCATAAATTTAAAATCCAGTGAAACAAACAAGAATTTTATTGCAAAAGTTAAGCTATTCCAAGCTTATAGGTAAAAGGAATAGATTCTGTATTGCTTGCCTCCCATCAAACACTATAAATGTAACCACTGAAGTCTCAGAACAGCATGCAGGGCAGAACACCAAAGAAAGCTCACAGCAGGATCTGAGATTGCTAGATGTTAATCATGTAAAAAATTCTTCAAAATTTAGGATCTGAGACATTATTTAAACACATACGCACACTCCTTGTATACATTTTGAAGTTTTAAGAAAGTGTAGTCATTCAACCATTAAATTTTTGAGCAAAATATTTTAAAAAAACAAAGGAAGAGAATAAGCTGCATACGGTGCTAACCAAGCTTGAGAAGCCAGCCTGACACCCAGGAGTTGTGAAATGGGCTCCCATTTCTTGGCCACTCTCCTGAACCCTGCACTTGACCATGTCCAGCAGGTCCATCTTCCAAATGAGGGTGACTTGCTGGATCACACACATTGTCACAAGGGCCCCTTTATTGGAGCCAATGAATCAGTCAGCTTCTAATCAGAGCTCCCCAGCAACTGGGCAGAGGATTTTCTCGTCTGCGGGAGCCCATTTTAATAGAGGGATGTGAGAAAGGAAATTCTTGGGGGAGATCTTCCAATGGTGGACCTCCAATTTTGAATCAAATTTCTTAAGAACTGAGCATTGTGCAGGCTGTCTCAGGAAGAAGAATTCAGAGATGAGGTTAAAAATCTGGACCTCTTGGACCATGTGTCCTGCTACACTCTACAAAGCAATGTCCATCCATCATTGCCCAACTATTATTAATGTCTGCTGGAGGTTAAAGCAGGTTTACAGAGGATTAAGGAGCTCAGACTTACTCTTACACAATTTTAAAGTTTCTACAAGAGTTCAGTGAATCTTCAAAGGGATATTTCAGGAGTCGAGGAGGCAGAACAAGGGACGCTAACATTAAATTAAAAAATACTTAATTGCTAAGCAACAAGATAAGCATCTGAGTGATCTTCTAAAAGACAAAGTCCCCAGGTCTAACCTTGTAGGTCATGCATTGATTAAAAATCTTGCAAAACCAATGGCTGTTTGGTTTGGTAACTCTTTCAGGTGCTTTTCCATTTTGGTATTAAGGAAAAGAAACTGTGCTTCTTTTAAAATAAGGGTACTTGCCACTGAACCTATTTTAAATAGGATGAACACAAATAATACTGCTAATTTGAGTAAATGTTTAACTTAAAAATGTACTCTTCTTCAATTTGTGAGAAAAATGTTAGCATTTTCCCCATACTTTAGTATTCCTCCTTGGAACCCAGCTAGATTTTGCAGAGTTCTGTTTAACGTTATGTTTATCGTCCTTTACCGTTAAGTCTTTTAGCTGTAATGTGTTTTAGCTTCAGCTAAACAATTGAGATAGCAAGTTATCCTTTTTCCCATCTCCATCCTCACAAAAAGAACCTGCAATATTATTGGCCTTTATGGTCAGCAACAAACTTTCTTAATAAAAATTAATCAATGAAAAACTGTCTCCATTAGAAGCTGTCTCTGTTTCTACCAGGTTATTAAAATTTATCTACACTGAAGTTTTTAGGGTTTGGGCGGCCAACCAAAACAAGAGTGGATGTTCAAACTGCTAAATCTGAGTAACAATTCTCCTGTGATTTTCCGAGAGTGAACATATGAAAATTGTTCCAAAGAATGATGCAGAGAAAGCATTTATAAGCACGTTTTTCAACCCTTCTTAGTCAGAAAGGTGGCAGCTCTGAGGGAACACAAACCTTATGCTATTTTTTGCTCCTACCATTCCTCTAGGCCTCTGGCTAACAAAGAGAACTTTGTGAGGGAGGATGTAGCACCCACATTTTGGTGGGGGGCCCACTGAGATGAGGGTGAGCCGTGACACCTCAGGACCCCTGGAGTCGCAGCTCCGTTGCTTCTGACCAGTGTGGGCATACTTTGAAGCGATGCATGAAGCTTGGAGAGAGACATATCATATTGAGAATACCATTCACACACAAAATATATACACTGACTATATCCTTATCTTGAACAGACATTAATTTTCATAGACCAAATACTAAACAATGCTCAGAATTTTTAAAGTTAGACACCTAATGGTGCTTTTATATTTTACTAATAATTCATGCAACTATAGTACAATACTTAGGCCAGAATTGTAACTACATCAAAGTTACAAGTTCTGGCTTCCTGGCATGGATTCCATAAGTATAAAAATTCAAAAAAGGTTAGAGACAGAACTTTTATTTCCCAAGTTCTTGCAATTTACAGCTTAAGTAATTTACTTTGCCTTGTCTATCTTTAGAACCAGGATACACCACACAATGCCCACACACAACTTTCTATCTTACAAATTAGCAGTAAATATTTGATCTGAAAAAAAAATTAATACACATATTTGAGAACACTAGTCTACCAAATTTCTAGCTAGAAAACAAATATAGTATTTTTATCAAAATGCCTATACAAGTAACACCAAATAAATTTAACAGCAGAGCTCCTGAATTCCAGAAAATCACCACTGAAAACGTCAAATACTGAAGCTGACACTCATGAAAGAACAACTGTGCATTTAATTTACTCCAAAACAGGTTAGAAAATTGTTCAGCATCAAGGATTGAGGACCCCCACATTTATTTACCCAAAGATGACTAGGCTAGCCTAGCCACACACAGCTGCTCAGGCCCATATGTCTTCATGCCACACAGCTCAGGGCGAGCCCTGCGGGGCAGATCTGGATTTCAAACCAGGCTCAGGAGGGCGGCTGAACACCAATACCATCACGAACCAGTCACTCACATCTTCCATTCTTAATCATGTTTTTCAACGGCATTCCCAAGGTGGCTGTGACTCCCAGAATAGATGTAGAAATGTAATTATGCTACTTTAAAATAAAATAAAATCACCAAAGTATATACCTAGGCACAAATATATCTTTCTGTAATTTCTTTGGAGGCTTTGGTGAACAAAAGGAAAAATTTTAGTAGTGTAGATCAATGGACTAATATGTCTAATGGACAAATAATAAGTTACATGTGCCATAACCATCCTGTTTCTTATCCAAATGCAAAGCATTTTCAGAAATATCTATTTTTTAAAAACAGCATCAAGAGTGACTTTTCCTTTGCTTAATGCTATATTTGTTCCAAATATTTGTTAGAGAGAGAGAGAGAGAGAGAGACAGAGACAGCACATGAGAAAGCAGATGTAAATATAGTGATCTTCTCTGCAGTCTCTGTTACCATTACTAAGTGTAACTGAATGTATTAGCAGGTCTCTGTAGGAATGTGATATACTAACACATTCTAATTTTCATTAATTCCTCAAAACTGTCATGTGACGAATTTAAAATATATGCATGAGAGAAATTACCAATGGTTAGTACTGAACAAAAGGAATAAACTGGTCTGAAATGAAAGGGGGAAAAAGCAAAACCTGGCTATGAAAGGAAGACATTTAAATCAGACGCAGGAAAGCAGTGTGATGACAGTCCATTCTTTTTCCTGAAACAGCGGCTGTGCTAGAGAGTGTGTGAACCAACAAATCCTATGTTCCCCTTATGGTGGACACCCTTTTATTGCACAAGGATGAATTTATATATAAAAGCTAAAAATGTTGGGGATATGAAGGGTTTTTATCTCCTGTTTTTTGTTCTTTTTTCCAAAATGAAAGGTATACAAGCTCAACTAAGTCTTGCCAGTTAGACTGCATGTCTTCCTTAAGAAAAGACTGTCAATGAAAAGCCAGCTCAACTATGATATTAATTCTGGCATCTTTGGAGAGTACCAAGATGGCAGCAGCTTTCCAGTCCTCCTTCCTTTACCTCCAATAAGCACACTCAGTTTTAAATCCATTTATATGCATATTTCATTCCATCCTTGAAATAATCCAATGGCATTTGGTAGGTATCAGCCTCTTCACTTTGTACACAGGAAAGCTGTGGCGCAAAATCCTACTTGCTCACAATAACACAAGGGTCAGAAGTACATAACAACCACAGAGGGAGCTGGAAGGGTGTGAATACTGGTTAATAATCATTCAACCCCCCATAAATATGAAATCATCATAAAATGAAAAGAAACAGAAAGCAGAAATTTGACTAAAAGTCTGGAAATTGCAACTAGAAATTCCTGTAGAAGAATGTATAGCTATCATAGTTATCAAACATAGCTCAAATTCTGGCCTCATTTTTCTCATATGTAAAACTGGAGATATTAATAAGTCCTATTTTAGAATTATTTGAAAGATTAATAAATCAACCCATATAGACCTAACCCTAAACCTAACCTAACCTTAACCCTAACCCCTAATCCTAAGCCTACCACCTAACCCTATCAGTAACCCCTAATCCCAACCCTAATCCTAAAACTAACCCTAGCCTTAGCCCTTGCCCTATTTCAAAGCTAACCCTAACCCTAAACCCTAACCCTAACCCTAACCCTAACACCCTAACCCTAACTCTAACCCATATCCCTAAGCCTACCACCTTAAAAAAATCAACCCATATAAAATGTTTTAACATAGTATCTTTAATATCAAGAAATGGCCATTTTCAATACATTTTCATATGCATTTCACAAATGTCCATCATGAACATGAGAATGATGGTGAGGATGAGAACAAGTTAGAAAAATTCAATCATTCATGAACAAACTAGTTTTACATTTTAATGCAAAAAATTCACAATATCTATAAAACTAAACAAATGAAACAAAACTTAGAAGCTGTTTCTGATGAATTTTCCACATAAGCTGTGATGAGTATTCTAAAAGTTTGGCTCTTACTCAAACTGCTTCTGAGTCTCTCTGTGTGTGTTTCCACTTGGTTACTCCCACTTTATCTCTGAGCCTCTAAGACTTTGCTTCTCTTCTTTATTTTAGCTTTTTTATTTCATATTCATTCAATGTGTTATGTCAAACCATTTCTTTCACTTTTTCTCTGATATCTTTCCCACCTAATCTTCACTGTCAAAATGAAAAAGATACCAAATTCATTTTTCCACACTTATTTCTAAAGTGCCAACTCAACAACATTGAATTTCTATGCTGTATTGTATGTTTCAGAAAACATAAGCCTAGTAAAGGAAAAATATCTTTCCCCTTAAAATGTTTATAATCCAATAGGGGAGAAAAAACTTTGATGCCTCAAGAAAATGAAAGAATCTATACAATGGAATATTACTTAGCCATAAAAGGGAATAATGTACTGATTCATGCTAAAACATGGACGTACCTTGAAAACATTATGCTAAACAAAATAAGCCCATCATAAAAGACCACACAGTGGTCTAAAAGACCATATACATACTTCCATTTATATGAAATGTCTAGAACAGGCAAATCTATACAGACAGAAAGTAGATTAGTAGTTGCCAAGGGTTGGTGGGCAGTGGGAGTTGGGGAGAGAATGGGAGTGACTGCTACCCTATAAATAATACAGGGTATTTATATTTTTAATCCTTACCCAAGGACATGATTAGAGAGAAGAAGGGGCAGCAAGAAAGACAGAAAGAGGCATCGATATGGGAGAGAAACATCTATTGGTTGCCTTCCCTACATGTCTCGACCAGGGATTGAGCTTGCAACCCATGTATGTGCCCTGACTGGGAAATGAATCAGCAACCTTTTGGTGCATGGGATGATGCTCAACCAACTGAGCTACCCCAGTTGGGCTACAGGGTGTATTTCTAAGGTAATGAAAACATTCTAAAATTGCTTGTGGTGGTAATTACACATCCTGTGAATACAGTATACTAAAAATCACTGAACTTTTTATGTTAAATGAGTGAACTGTATGGTATGTGGATTTTATCTCAATGAAGTTATTTTTAAAAAGAAGGAGAAAACAGGTGTAGTTTTTTTTTTTACATAATATTAAAAAAATACCCTAACCGGTTTGGCTCAGTGGATACAGGGTCCCAAGTTCGATTCTGGTCAAGGGCATGTACTTGGATTTCGGGCACATCCCCAGTGCAGGAGGCAGCTGAATTGATGTTTCTTTCTCATCGATGTTTCTAACTCTCTATCCCTTTTCCTTCCTCTCTGTAAAAAATCGATAAAGTATATTTAAAAAAAAAAGGAAAAAAATCACAAACAAAAGAGAGAAGAGGAGAAGAGCAAGAAGAAAAAGCAGCAACAGTATAACTTTTTGGAATGCTATAAAAAATTACCTGAATTTTTAAATTATATACTAATTAACAGACCAAGTTCAATGCTTTGCAGAAATGCTGTTGCACATTGGTCACCAAAGAAAATGATTTCCATACCAATATCTATATTTCCTTTATGTGGATAAATAGCAGTCGTCAATCTGGGGGTAGGGAGGAGCTTCCTCCATGCGATCATCTCCACAAAATGCTAGATGGCAACAGTGTGAGCAGATGTCCCCAGTCACTCCCGATCCACTCAGCAACCAACAAAGCTAATGATGTCGCTGTCTAGTTTCCTCCTGGTGACAGAAGGAATAAGAACGTAGCTTGAGGAAGCCCTCAGGTCATGAAACCTCACAAAGAGAAGTGATAGCTCGAGTTGCACGCTGGAATTTTTCATCTTTCCAAAGCAAATCGTGTGTAACCGTAGTGAAAATTTATAATAATTACTACCATTTTAAAATAAAGAATTGGACACTCTGCCTCATAAATACTATATTCAGTGCACTTGGGAAGAAACTTTATCAAGCTGTAGGCATCCAATAAGACAGTGTCTGTTAAGCGGGCAACCAAAAGCAAAAACGGCTAGTATATCTGTCATTTCATTCAACTTAGCGCTTCATCCAAGGGTTACATCTGAACACTGACTATATTTTATTCTTTTCATTCTACAGTAGCTGTGGCAATAGAATGGTTAATATTTATGGAAGGAAGGAAAGAAGAAGGAGGAAGGGCTTAAGAAGGTGGGAGGGAAAGAATATGTAAAGCAGGGAGGGAGAGAAGAATTTGCATTAACTATGGCATTTCCATGAGAACCAAATAGCCTGTTAAAATTTTAAGTTATGAGGCTCAAATAGTGAAACTGACCTAATGTTCGTCACAGCATCCATTTGGAAAGAATATTCTTTTTTTAAGGCTCAGGATTATTTTTAAAAGAGTATTCACCATTTACACACATTTTCAGATTTCCGTCCTCCATGCTAGGTGAGAGGTGAATGATGAGTCCAAAGCAGTTTGTTGTCACAGGAAACACATAAAGCCTGTGGCCTAAATCATCGTGACCCTTTGACTCATTCTTTAAAATAAAGAGGTGAAAAACTAGGCCAGCCTGTCTTGAGAAAACAGCGATCATAACTCATTGACAACTCTTCAGTGGACAGGGGTTGGGTTTAGCTCTTTGAGAGCACATCACAGCTGGTGGTTAAAATGACAATCAGGTTACCTTCTTCATTTCCTCATACTGTGATGGAGGTGGTACAAACAGGAGATGCCTGGTGCACTCCCACACAACAGAAACCATACAGTAAGGAATCTAGGCATGACAGTCCATGTAAAGTATATATCCGACACAGTGCTAGTTCTTAACAATTTGTTATCACCACATTGAGCACCACAGTTCAGGTTGGTTCTAACCATGAAGAAATATGCAATCATTTGTTGCTCTGTCTTAGATATCATCCTTCCACCACTTTTGACTAGTATTAACTTTAAAGCAACTGGAACCCCCAAACCTTCATCATAATTGCTGCTAAGTTGTATCATCTGTTTTGTACATCTATGACTGGTTTTGGTAATAAATGTGGGGATTGTCATCTACGCCCATTGAACTTCATCCTATTGGACTTTCTTGTCATTCTACCTGTTGAGAACTGTTTAGAGTTTAATTTTATATCCCAACACATTACCATTTCCCCTACTTTCATATTCAAGAATTTGATCATCAGCCATATCTTTGTCCACCCAAGAAATTTTAAAATGGGAAATATGAGAAATAAAAAATCTCTATAACACTCAACCAGAGAATGCATTATAGATTGTCATAAATATAATAATGAGCACTGCTTGGCTATGGCTATTCTATCAATGATGAAACCAACCAAGAAAGTTATCATACAGGCAAATGACTTTCCACCTGTTCTCCAAAGGGAGCTATGCGTTCCCTGGGCTGCAGGGTGCAAGGGTATAAAGAGAAGATGACTTCTCCAATCCCTAAGTCAGCTCTTTCTATTTTTATTATTCTTTTATTTTTTACTAGCACATATTGTATTTCTGCATGATCTTTTGTTTGAAAAAAAATCCTTTGTGTTCAAATGAATCTTTGAAAACTATTGATTTAGACCTAATTTCTCTATTATCTATGAGTACATCACGGGATCTTTCAACAAATGTCTTTTGAAATTCAGATAGGCTGTACTGACCTTCCCTCAATAGAATGCCCATAATCCTACCTTCAAAGCAAATAATCTTAGCAAATCTATATTGGTTCTGCTGATCTTTTTTAAAAAATTCTGAAAGTGTGTTTAAGCTTACTGAGCTGCAAGGGGCATTAAGTTTGTTATTTTTGAAAGTCAGGGCCACACTTTTCAAGCCATAGAATTTTAGAAATTAACATTTTTTCCACACAAATCCTTGAAAATGATCAATAACAGTCTATAAGTATGATTTTGAAGTTTTTAAAAGAATGTTAAAATGTATCATTCATAGTAAGTGATTAAAGTCATTTAAAGGCACCAGAAGCTCTCATATAATCTCCTTTTTGGGGCCTCACTCTATCTTACCTAAAACATGTGACTAGATTAAAGATACTTCATCTACATTCAGGAAACAAATAACAAGAAAATCTATCAGCAATATCATTTGGCCCACAATAATAATATTTTCATTCAGGAGGAACTATACTTTTTCACAAACTGAAATATTCACTAGGCTTTTCATTCCATATTCAGTAACTATTTTGAATAAGTGCCAGGCACTGGGGTATGGTGGCCAATGTTGTTAACCTTTCTGCACATATCAAAGATATAGAAAAATAATCTAGTGCCACAGGACATCTGTATAAAAAACAAACACAACTAAAATATCAGTGGAATGTGAATAGTGTATTTAAAACTGACAAAATTTACTTTTTTGCCAATAACTTGCTCTCTTATAAGCTAAATTTTATGTTGGTGTAAGGCTGGCCTCATTTTAGGCTATCATCCAAACACAAAGAAATTTTCACTGCCAATTTACTAGATAGCACTGCAAAATCTAGACTGGGCATCATAAAGAACACAGGGAAAAGGAGGGATAATTATGTAAAGCCAACATTTGAATGCATTGTGTGTGACTGGCAGACTTCTCCTGACTCGCATTAATATTCACATCGGGCACTGTTTAATGATGCCATTCAGAATGGGGAGATGGAGCAGGAAGAAGTATAGAGGCAATCAAAAAATAATTTATTGCAATAGAAACATTCCTCTTTTTGAAGCATCATTTTCCAAGAGGTGTTTTTCCCCTGTTCCTAATTTTACTAAATAGATACTCTTCCCTGTCAGAATCCCACAAGTTCTTTATGAGCAATATAAATTGAAATGATTAAAAAAAAAGTTCCTACACAAAATGTATATCACTCAGATGACATGCCTCAAAGATCTTTTAAAACCATAAAACTGTGTTAAGCAGATGCAAAGGCCTTCAGTTGGTCATGAGCTGCTTTTCTAATTATTTTTATCCAATTTCCCAGGTAACTTTTGAAACCTGAAAGCAAAGGAAATGCATCCTCTGCTGTCTTGTGTACTCCAGATCTGTCCAGTATCAAATGAAAATTACACCAGGAAGGAGAAGTCTTTAGGTTATTTCCAACAGTGAACCTCAAAGGGGAAGCCTCTCCTCCTTAGGTAAATATTTCCTGATATTTCCAAGGCCACCGCCTTTGTACCATTAGTGAAGGGATGGAGTTCCACACAAAACCTAAAATGCTTAACTTTACTTAAAAATTTAGAGGAAGAAAGAGGAGGAGGAAGTGAAGGAGGAAAATTACGATTACAAAACAACAGCAACACAACTCACAGTTTTGAGTGCTAGTTATTGCTGAACACTATGCTAACAGTTTTTCAGGCATTAATTTCTTAATCCTCAAAGGATCTTGTGAGGTAGGTACTGTTACCATTCCCATTTCTAAATTTCTGAAAACTGAAAGGGTAATTTCCCAAGGTTATATGGCTTATCTAAGATGCATAAAATCAAGATTAATTGCAAAGGCTAAATCTATGTCAGAGTACGTAATAAGGAGACGGGACAATGATAAATAAAAACGTACATCAAAAAATGCCCAGTAACTCTTGACAGACCAGAAAATATTTCCTAGGAACAAAACTGGAAGCAATTGGAATTGTTGAGGCTGAATAGGGCCTCTCTCAGTAGGAAACGATTTAACTGCAAGTAACAGATAAAACAATTGCAATGGCTTAAGTAAACCCAGGTTTCATTTCCTCACACATGGCAAGATATCTTTGGATAAATGGTTGCTGCTGTTGGTTCCATAATGTTAAGACCAATGGCTGCAAACTTCTTGGCTATTACCTCATAGTAACAAAAGAGCTGCTGCAACTCCAGCCAGCAAATCACATTCAAAGAGGAACTGGTTTGGCTCCGTAGATAGAGTGTCAGCCTGCGGACTGAAAGGTCCCAGGTTTGATTCCGGTCAAGGACATGTACCTTGCTTGTGGGCACATCCCTTTTAGGGGGCGTGCAGGAAGTGGCTGATGGATGCCTCTCTCTCATCGATGTTTCTAACTTTCTATCCCTCTCCTTTCCTCTTTGTAAAAAATCAATAAAAAATATATTTCAAAGAGGAGACAGGTGCTGCCAAATGATACACTGGAGAAGCTTTCCCAAAGTGCTCCATGTCCCTCAAGTAGAAGAATTCTATTTGGACCTCAAAGGTCAGAAGTGAGCCTCATGGTTACTCCTGAGAACAGGCTGAGGAACAGGTACAGGATTGTCATGACTTGTGTGGATCATTTGTGACCTGTTCTCTGGAGCTGAGTGTGCTACTGCCTGGAACTAAAGTGGGCTCTATTAGCAAGGCTGTGCCTGGACTTGGACTTGTCCTGGTCAGCCACTGGACTTAAGGGTCAGCAAACTGTTTCTGTAAAAATCCAGAGAGTAAATATTTTAGATCTTTGCCATATATTGATCTTTATTGTTATTTTTTAAAACAATCCTTAACAAATTCTTGATTCCCAAGCCATGTAAAAAATCTGCTGTACAAGTGGGGCTGTAGTTTGCCAGAGGCTTGGGATACAGCTCTACATATGAAATAAAATAGGGAAGAAACTCTGATTAGCTAAAGCTGCTTAAGGGTTTTAACCTTTTCCTATATCTATACTTCTATTTTCTCAAAAGAATTAAGACTGGGAGTTAGAAAAACTAGCTTCTTAGCCTAATAAATAGTTAATTGAATAAATTAACTAAAAAATAAGTTATTTGATGCTAAGTTAAGTGACTCCAGTAACACCTAATAATTTTACTTATTTATTTATTTTTTAAACTAGAGGCCCGATGTACGAAATTCAGACAAGAGTAGGCCTTCCTTCCCTTAGCTGCCAGCACCGGTTTCCCTTGCAGCCTGGCTTCATCTGGAAGGTCATCCGGAAGGACATCTGGCTTAATGAGCATATTACGCTTTTATTATTATAGATACATTTCTATTGATTTCAGAGAGGAAAGGAGAGGGAGAGAGAGAGAGAGAAACATCAATGATGAGAGAGAATCATTGATCGGCTGCCTCCTGCACACTTCATGCTAGGGATCGAATCCACAACCTGAGCATGTACCCTTGACCAGAATCAAATCCCGGACCCTTCAGTCCGCAGTCTGATGCTCTATCCACGGAGCCAAACTGGCTAGGCAACACTTAATAATTTTAGTTCTTTCAGTTTTAGACTGTATTCTACAGAGAGACTGTATGAACCACAAGTTTCCTTTAGTTTTAATACTGAGTGATTCTAACATTATGAAAGCATAAAAAAATGAAGGCAGCAGCATTTATCATGATGACTAAAAAGCACAAGCAGTGGGAACATCATGTGATTGTGTCTGTATTAACCACAAAGTATTAGCAGATTGATTCTATAACCTGAGCCCTTCCCAGGAATGGGATATTCATGTGGATATTCACCAGTGTGCCGATGGACCCTCCATGCACCCCACAGAAAATCCACACTGATGAAATAACTGGTCTGGAATAAAAATTACCCATTTTTCTTGGTCAATGTTCTTGACTTTCACTGCACGTCCCCAACCCCTACCCCCAGCAACTCCCAGGGTGCAGATTCCAAGGAGAACTGACTGCTCTAAATAGGCAGTTTTTAATTCAAAAAAGACTTGTTGTATTTTTTGTTATTTCTTTTTTTTTTTTTGCTTTTCCCTTTTGTATTTTATTTTTAATTACTTGTTGACAATATTACAGATGATTTCCATTTTCCCCCTTTTGCCCTCTCCACCCTGCCCCTTTTTGTAATTTAAAAAAAAATTAAGTTCTTCTTGCATTCTCTCCATAATTACGCCTGTTTGTTTTAATGTAAAAACGATGTTTTTAATTACTTTACGCTAAGCAAAACTGATACTCCAGGCAGATGAGCCTGGTTCCTTTGGGCCCTGTTTCTCCTGAGGACTTTCACAGCCCCTAGGGAGAGGGGGGAGAGGGGAAGGGCATGCATGGCCCAGCCAGGACCAAGGTCATCAGCCTGGTGCCCATGCTCCACTTTCAGATTCCTTGTAAAGCTTAACTGTGTGTGTGTGTGTGTGTGTGTGTGTGTGTGTGTGTGTGTTGGGGGGTGGGGCGGGGCAAGAGATGTAAGGGGGAGTTTAAATCCTTTACTCTCTTTGATTTCAGAATTACAAAAGGTTGGAATGTAAAATAAATGTACACAGGAAATAAATACAATAAAAAACAAATGTATATGCCCTCAGTGAAATTTCAGTCTAATTGAAACATCTTAACTGGCATCTACCATTGAGCAATTCTCCATTTCTTTAATGTGCTCAATCTTACTTAAATTTACTGGTCCTTTGAGATCTTAAGTTTTCATATACACTAGGCATAATGTGGTTAGAGTTATTTTCCCACAATAGACTGTGTTTTTAGGAAGATTTGTTGCAAGCACCTTCTGAGTTATGTTATTTTCTTCAATGAAAATGTTTGAATAGGAAAATAAATCGTGGAGATTGCAAAGTAATAGATTAGTCCTGCATCTACACTAGTCCTTCCTCTACTGGGGAAGGAGGCAGGACAAACACCTTTTATAATGCTAGTGTGATATTTATAATTCAAAAGCACACGTATGTCCTAAAATATGGAATGTACTTTTGGTGTCAGGATCCTTTGGTATTAGAATAATGATCTTAACATAAGGTAATTTGTCATATATGGCTAGTTATTTACCAAGAACACTATTATGTGTGAGGAGTTATTAGGAAACAATAGCTAAATAAGCAATATAAGTGGGAGACATGTCCTGTGGAGTCTGGGCAGCTCATAAGACACCTGTTAATGGCCCTGCCTCTTCCCTTCGCTTCCACACACACAGTTGCCACATCTGGAAGCTGTAGCTCATGATTTCGGGCAGCTAATAGAACTAGGCCAGGATGTGAGACTGGGACCAAGTGACTGAATGTTGGTCTCCTGAACCAAAGGTACTGTTGGTGGTCATCTCTCTGCTAAAGAGGCTTGAGAAGGGGAGGCAGCCAGTGTGCATCAGGAGAGAAAGACAGGAGAGTGTTCCTGTGCCTTTAACAATCCTGGACTCCATCCTTTCTGGGCCCTGCAGGTAGAGAACATGTCAGAAGAAGACCTAGTGAAACAAAAAGGCACACACACTCTGGACAAAATTCCCATCTTTTCTCACATTTACCTATACCGCCAAAATCATGTCCTCCTCTCCCTCCCTCTTGAATTCTTTTTTGTTTTTAAATATATTTTATTGATTTTTTACAGAGAGGAAGAGAGAGGGATACAGAGCTAGAAACATTGATGGGAGAGAAATATTGATCAGCTGCCTTCTGCAAACCTCCTAGTGGGGATGTGCCTGCAACCCAGGTACATGCCCTTGACCGGAATTGAACCTGGGATCTTTCAGTCTGCAGGCTGATGCTCTATCCACTGAGCCAAACCGGTTAGGGCTTTAATTCTTATTAATCATTGTATCAGTTAGGATGATTAGTTCGGCTGCAAGCAAGGAAACATTAACAATTCAGACATGTAGAATCTCACTTAGAAAAAAAGTCTGAAGACACCAGATCCCAGGCTGGTTCTGAGTGCAATGACATCAGAACCCTCTATTGGTTTCTCCTAGATTCTGAATGATCCAGAGCTGCTTCCACTGCTCCAGGCATCATGTTTGTAGGGAACTGCAGTCAAAGGGAGGAGAGAGAGAGCAAGGGGCCAGCTCTTCAGCTGCTATGCTGTGTTAGAGGCCGCAACCCATTTCTATTATTTAGCTCACTGCCCTGACCTGGGTCATACATCTCCTCAGAGATCATGTGCTGGAAGGGAAATGAATGGTCTTGAATGGTCCAGACCAATCCAGGGTTATTCCTTTTGACTAGGAATAGCTTTGTGTCTGCAAGGAAGAAGGGGACTAGTGGCTGGGGTGAGGGTGGGGGTGGCTGCTACGTGGAACCTGAGTGTCTATAACCATAAGCATCACCCAGTCACATGCATGAGGCCCAGTCATTGCCCCTGTGTCCCTTCTCTTGTCCCCACCTGCACCTTTATTTGCACACTGCCTTCTGTCCAACTGAAGTCAAGTTCCAGTGACTGTCTCTTTAAAATACCTCCTGTGGCTATCCAACCTCATGATCTCAGTCACTTGTTTATTTCACGTTTCATTTTTTTTTTACATATAAAATTTCAAAGGCTCCAGGACTTCTCATTTCCAGCCTCTCTACCCTTTATCATCCAAAAAGTGAATGTTAAGTAGCTATATAAGAAACTTCACTCATATTACATCACTCCACTAGGATAAACCTTCACCTCTATCTGGACTTCAATGTAAAGTTCAAGCTCATTAGCCTACAGCATAAGCTTCTGTGTGATGATGCTCCAATCCCTTTTTTAGCATTACTATCTATTGCTCCTTAGACAGACACACCATACACACACACACACACACACACACACACACACACACACACCCCACATCCACCAACAGAGGAATATTCATCTATATCCTAACACAAAAGAAGCACACACCTTGACCAGGAGAAAAACATTCCCTATGGATTCATTACCTGGTGCATCCTTGTATATTGTGGGCTCTTCCATGGTGATTTCTGGTTACTGGCCTCATGGAACTTCCCTTAGAACAAAGAATCCCAATGTCCAAACCTAACCCCACTTGAAGAAAGTGCTCTTACCATCTTCATGGCAGGACACATGGAAATGAGACTTTGCACAGCAGAGCTGGCGGAGCAGGCTGGTGACCTGCAAGCCAGCGGTGTCCTTCAGCAGGCTGCGTGCTGAGGGGTGGTGGTTTGGCTCATCTGTAGCTGATGCCCAGCACACCAGTGCGGAGGTGTGCACACTTGCCTCCTCCATGGAGCCTTTCAGGTCCTTCTGCAAATGTTTCCTGACTCTGTATTCACCTCTCACAGCATTGAATACTTAAAGCAGAATTAATTGCACCCGTGTCTTCCCTCCCCCAGTGTGAATTCCTTGCTGGTGGACACTACATACTTCACCTTTCATTGGTGCACAGTAATACAGGAATAAACATGCAAATAGAATACCCTGAACTGTGGTCTTTGTTCTGAGAGCAGAACTCAGGAGGGAAGTGGTCAAGCCAGCTGGCCAGTGGGTTCTACAGGGGGGCACTGAAGCTAGAACTTGGGAGGCAGTCCCAGATGGGAGGCAAATGGTAAGAGGCACAGAAACTCAGGGATACTGTCCATCTCAAACAGCCATATGTGAGGAAGCAGAGAGCACCATTAGTACCCAGGCCTTAAGAGGAGTCTATTATTTTAGTCCCAGTGCAGAGATGGTTGTTTCTGCTAAACCAATTGCTGGCCACCTTGTGAATGCCGCAGAGAGGAGCAGGTTAGCTCTGCAAGGCAGAGCTCCATGCTGAGGTGGAGCAGGGGTGAGCGGGCGGTGGGTGGAGGAGGTTATGAAAAGGAGTATGTGAGGTCCATGCAGCGGCCTCAAGTGGAGGGAGGGATGTCATCACTCTTTCCAGCAAGGGCTACAGGTGGTTCCAAGCACGAAACACCAACCCTCAAATTATTTCAATTAAATACATTATACATCATATAGCAGCCATAACAACTCAAAGGTAAAATGTGTCACAAGGTAAAATCACCACAGAAGCACCCACATTTCTAGGATGCACCATATAAAAAATCCATTGAGAAGATTTCTCTCCGGGTCAGGAGTGTGCTTCTTTTGTGTTAAGATATAGAAAGAAAACAACCAAGTGCATGTCCCTTGTTGCCTTGGCTACCAGGAAGTTCAGATATAAATGCAGTGTTCACTTGAATACCTAATTCATTTTTATTTATTTTAGATTTCCTATTTTACATATTTATTTTTAATAAGCATGAGAAAGGTGTTATTTTTTAATGGTTTGAAAGCATATCGCCTACTTTCCTATGTTTTTGCAGAGTTCCAACTTCCTAGTTCAAGACACAGTCTCCTTAAAAGATGAAGTCATTTAAAAACATGGTGAACTGTTGGAATGTACCAAAGGAATGCAATACTTGGAAGCTGACGAATCCCATAGGTTGATGTGTGTTTTTCAGATGACTTACTGAGAAATGGGATGCATGGCCAGGAGAGCAATTGGTGCAGCAGAAACCAAGGTCCCTGCAGATGGCCTAAAATCATGGGTTAAGGCCTGGGTGCTGGTGGTGCTCTCTGTCTCCTCACATAGGGCTGTTTGGGGTGAACAGAGTCCCTGAGTTTCTGACCTTACCTCACCATGTCCATTCAGTTCCTGGCAACTTGCTTTACCTTGATCTCTGACACCTAACCTGCTGGCTCTAAAGTGCTCCTACAGGCTCAGCCTGTTTCTAAGCCAGCTGTCCGGGGTATGCACCAGCTTCCCATTAGACCCACCTGCCTCAGAAGTGCAGAATCAGCCCCCACTTTCCCACCATATGGCCTAAAGTGCTACCAGGTGTCCCTCCACTGGGCTCTCCCAGCACTGGGCCATTTCTCCATCTTTAGTCTTACATAGAGGCCAGCGATTTCTCTATTTTTGTTTTCCCTCCAACTAGACTTTAATGTCCTCAGGCTTCCAGCTGTAACTTATTGACTTGCGTGTTCCTAACATCCAGCACAGGGCCCAGCATATTCAAAGCACCCCACCAATGTGGAGGAGCTCATGTAACCATGGCCTCAGCTTCATCAGTCTCCTCGCCTCCACAACAGAGATGAGAGGGCTTCTGTGAAGATTAAATAAGTCCAAACATATGAAATAAGTGTTCTGGCATATTCTAAGCATTCCATAAAATTTAACCATTATTATTAAACACTCAGTAAATGTTTGTTGAATAAAAGACCGAATGTGAATATAATGACAAAATCAATATGAAAAGTCAAATGACTCACTGGACCAGTAAGTTTTAGACCTTTAGACACTTTCACATTCAAACTATGTCAACAAACTTGTGTGGTAGTGATGGGAAATATGCATTATAATTACTATATAGGGCACATGCCTGTCACAGCGAGCGATGAAATGCCACCAATATATGTGCTATATGGAAGGCAGTGGCCAAAGTCCCTTCCTCCCAGCCCTGTGCTCTTTCCTAGAATCCAGGCCAGTGTGACAAGGTTCACATGTGACACAGTGGAGAAAGCGACCCCCAGAAGCTAATGTAACCCAGCATTTGTTTCCAGCATCTGCCAGAGCAATTTCAATTAGCTTCCAGAATAGACAGTGCCATGTAGCTGAGGCAGCAAATTCCACTTAAGGCACCATGGAGCAATTTCATTTCATAATGCTATCCCTGCAGCTTAGGCTAGAGAGTGCGCCACATTTGCGAAGATGGAAACGATATCATTACCGTCTAAGTTGAGTTTATAAATTACAAATCAATTCCAAAGACCAATGAATCAGAAAAGTTGCTTTCCCAGGTATTTTTTTCAGTCCTTTGGGGCCCAGGGTGGAACACACAACCTACACAAGAGATCTTGATATTCCTGAAGTGCATATGTGTCTATTATAGGCTATTCAAGGCAAGCTATCAACTCCTGTTAATATTCTTTTGAGTTACCATAGCCCTGTGCACACCTCCCACTCAGAGGAGAGCATCTTCTCCTACTAGGTGTAAGATTCATCTAGAGAAAGACTATCCATGACACCCCTCATACAACAGAGAGACCTCCGCTCAAAGAGAAGAGCCTCAACTGGTAGAAGTCATTAATTCAAATTCACAGACGAGAAACCTGTATCCGATCATTTCAACCTGCTCTGTCCGACTGGAATGCGTTTCTAAACACAGAAAACAAGGGAAAAAGCTATCTGAACCAAATGTCACCCCCACCCTCACCCCCTTTTTTTTTTTTTTACTAATTTATATTTTGAAAGCACCACATGGGCAAGTGAATAGAATTAAAGCTAAAAGCTGCAGTCTGAGTGTGGCCAGTGCTATGGCCTAATAGAGGTATCCTAGTGAGCACCAAATCCCGGGGAAAGGAGGGAGGTTAAAAGGGAGGCTCTGATTGAGCAGCTATTATATGCCTGACCATGTGCCTTCAGTTTGTCATAGCATTCACTCCTCATAAGGCTGCACATCGAGGCAGACACTGGTAGCTCAGCTTTTACAGATGAAGACAGTGAATCTCAGGAAGGTTAGGCAAAGGCCCAAGGGCACACAGCCAACCAAGTTATGGAGCTTGAATTTAACCCCACCTGTGACCAATTCTCATTCCTTGTCCCCACTGCAGCATTTTCTCCTAACATCATAAAAGTCAGAATGAAAGTAGTGACCTGTCACCCAGAGCAGCAGTTACAGTAAAGAAACTGTGCCTTTGGTATATTTCAAATGGAGCTTAAAAGCATTTATTTATTTATTTAAAATTTTGGTTCACAGAATACATGAATCATTCCATCCAATGCTTTTACATATCTGTTAAGGAAGGTATGTTTATACTGATACACATGACAGGCATATTTTAAAGAACTAAACATTTGCTAATATTTGAAACTCACTAGTATAGTATGCATGACAAAATTTTCAGCTATTTCTGGAGGGATTTTATAAATAAATTCACAGTCAAGAATGAAGTAATGGGTACTTTTCGTCTCAAATATATATAATCTCAACTTTTCTCAATTTTATTAATTTTTCAATGTAAATAAAAGTGAGTACTTTCCCTCAAGATACAGAAAATAGATGCCAAAAAGGCATGAAACAAACATTACCAGTGATTTATTTTTAAGTTAATAAATATTTAAAAGTACACATCTATTGAATCTAAACTTAAAATCAGAACTGAAAGTTATTCACATGCTGTTAATATAGCTTAACTTTAAATTTAAACAAGATTTAAAAAATCAGAAATATAAATTATAAAATCAGGGTTCTTGTCTAATAATAGACTTTGTTTCACTCTGTTGGTATTTTAAATATACTTTTCTACAGACATACTTTCTTCTGCTCAGCTTTTTTTTTTAATCCCAGTATGTATATTTCTTTTATAACAAAATTCAAAAATCTGATGTATGTAACCTGATGAATTTTCACACAGGTGTACTCCCATTTACTCACTACCTAAATCAACATTTAGGAAACTTACAACACTCATAAATCTTCCTGTGTGTCCCTTCCCAGGCTATCGTACCTCAATCCCAGGTCATCAGTTTCAGCTTCCAAAACTGTAGGTGAGTGTTGCCTGTTCTTCATCTTCATAGCAATGGAGTCACAAGAACGTTTAGTTTGTGTCTGGCTTTTTCACTCAGCATATTGTTTCTGAGATTCTTCCACGTGCTTGCCTATGTCAGTAGTTCGCTCATTTTTATCAGCTAATCCTTTTACAGGCTGTTCTCTCAGCCCCAAATGCCACCTTCTTTGCCTAGGAAATACTGCCGATCTTGCTGAGCTCAACCAAGGCCATCTCCTCCAACAAGCTTTTCTTATCGCCCCAGACAAAATCTGCAGGTCCTTTTCTGTTCATTCCTTTTTTAAAAAAATGTATTTCAATCTGCTTCATGTGGTATGATGCCCCCGTTCTACAGAGCGATCACCAGGAGAAGGAAAGAAGGCAAGGTCAAGTATAATTTAGTGACTAAGTGTGAATGTCAGGGGCAGCCATGGAGGACTCATCCATAACATGAATCATTTCAACAAAGCTCTGTACTCACCATGTTCCTTCCCACTTCACCTTCTGCCACCTCCTTTTTCTCTGTTATCTTCATCCCTCCTCTCTCCTCTACCTCTTCTTTCTCCTCTTCTGACTTATTCCCTCCATCCCCCCTACTCTATTTCTCTTACTTGCATTCTCTTTTCTTTCCCTTTTATGTTCATTTTTTTTGTTAGTTAATTCATGTGAAAACAATTAAGGAATATCAGGCTACTGAGTTCCCAGAAGGTTCATTATCCATCTGCTCAGACAACATGTGACCTGTCTGGTGGCCTCTGAACAGGGTGTCAGGGGGAGAAATTGAGTGACTCAAGCATGCCAGAAGAAAAGAGGAACTGTTAGGAGCAGAGGAATTCCTATGTGAGAGGCCAGGTAAGGGCCCAAAGGCTCCATTAGCCAGGAAGGTGTTCAGAAGTTTGACAGTGGATCAGACTCATCTCCCAGAACACAGGGCTCTAGGAAGGCTCAGGGCACTTAACAAGGAAGGAAAGCCAGAGACTCAGAGGACAAGGACCCATGGATAAGATGTGCCTTTCTGGCTGAAACCGGTTTGGCTCAGTGATAGAGCGTGGGCCTGCGAACTGAAAGGTCCCAGGTTTGATTCCAGTCAGGGGCATGTACCTTGGTTATAGGCACATCTCCAGTAGGGGGTGTGGAGGAGGCAGCTGATTGATGTCACTCTCTCATCGATGTTTCTAACTTTCTAACCCTCTCCCTTCCTCTCTGTAAAAAATCAATAAAATATATTAAAAAAAAAAAAAGATGTGCCCTTCTGCACTGCACAGCCACTTTAGGACAGACAAGAAATTGAGGAGCAGATTAGGAGACAAGTGCTTCTTTAAGATCTATACTGGTATATATAAAAGCCTAAGCGACCATCCAACCATTCGACCATCTAACCAGTAGCTATGATGCAACTTTTATTATTTCTAGATGATCAATCCAATTGGAGTAAAAATAGGGGGACAGATGCTCAATGCAGGAGCTGCTGAGCTGCAGTGACTTGGCAGCTGTGGTTCTCAGGTGACACACCAGGAACCAAAGAGAAGGGGCCCAATTCTGGGGTGTGTCACCTGAGAACCACCCTCTCACAATCTGGGGATCCCCTCGGGGCATATTAGAGAGCTGGTTTTGGCCCAATCACCACAGGCCAGGCTGAAGGACCCCACCAGTACACAAATCCATGTCTCTAGTATAATCAAAATGAACTGTCAATAAAAGTTAAGACTTCAAATGCAGTGACTTTAGAAGAAAAACAAGAGATAAAGGACTGAGTCCTGTCCCTGCCTCAGCTGAACAGCAAGCATAAAAAGAAGAAAGGAACTTAGCATGATATAACGAAGTATATTTTGTAATGAGACAATGGCCCAGAGAGGAACAGTGACTTACCCATTATCACACAGCATCCTCTGTTGCCCAGCTTTACTTTTTTTTTAAGGCCAAGTTTAGTATTGTTCCTACTACATTTCTCATAAAAAGAAGTTCAAGATTTAATAGACAAAGAGATTCAGAGAGAGTGAATCTAGATAGTAGGGATTACAATAATGGAAAAGAAGGTTAGAAAAGTAGTTTGAGGCCAGATTACTAAGGATTTCCATGTCAAGTAATAAAATTTAAACTTGATCTTGAGGAGCAGTAATGAAATTAAAAAAATGTTTCAATCAGAGAAAATATATGGCCATTATAACCTAATTATAACTGACTTACCAGCAGTGGTGTACATGTAGCTGATTAGGCTTCTGTGTTTGGACCAGCCAGATCTCAAAATGGTACCAAACCCACCGCCCATCCATAAGTCACCACACAGGCAATATGTGACTGTCACATAATGACCAGACATGGGCACTTGTGTCGGAAACCAAATATTGTTCTCACTAAATGGATGTAAACAGGAAGCCAGAAGGCTGGCCAACCTTAATTGCTCTGAAAGTCAGAGCTGATTACTCATTGTTTAGTTGAAACATTATTGGTTGAAGCAACCTCTATCTGTTTGTATCATATTAATTTCTGTTATCTCCTGCCTAAAGGCTAGAGGTGTGTCCCAAAGCCTTAATAAAAGGGAGAAAAAGGCCAGAGCAAATGGCAGTCCTTTCCACTAGAGGAAGGCTCCCGCCTGGCCCCCCAATATCGCCAAATTTATGCTTTCTAGTCTCTCATTTCGTTTGCGTGCGGCCTCCTTCAGAACCCGAACCTTGACCCGGGAACCCTGAACCACGCGGGACGTGGAAAGAGGTTCCCACACACTTGACCCATCTCTGGGTCAGTAACTAGGTGATAGTCCAGCCAACTAAACCAAACTTTGAGACTTTGCATTTGCGACATACAATAATAGGTAAGCAAATAGAGTAGAAACCAAAAGGCAGATCTAAGAAAAGAGAATGGGATGAAGATGTGAACTATATCAATGGCCAGCATGTTAGCCAGTTCTGTGCTGAGGCAGCTGGAAGAGAACCAGAAGTTCCAGTTCTCTCAGAGCCCAAATAATACTCATCCTTTTTCCCAGATGACATCTTCCTCTCCTTGAGGCTTCATGGTATGGCTGTTCCCAGGGCCTTAGGCCACATGGCAGAGTGAGATTCCTGCCACGGATCCTTATAATCAAAATGTATCACTTCAGATGACTTCTGGGTGTCTCTGTTCCTCCTAACTAAAGAATTTAACCAGCAGAGAAGCCAAGAACAGTCTGGCTCATTTCCAAATCTTCAGAGGAGCCCAATGCACCCTTCCCATTGCACACTGTGGACACTGCACTGGAGGTCCCAGGAGTTGTCCTCCACTCCCCTTGTTTATTTCTGACCAGGTTCCACTTTCAATTCTCTGTCTCTTCTCTCAGGTATGTCCAACAAGTGTCTTACTCATGGTAAACTCCCGGAAATGATACAAATTTCAACTCCACGCTTGAACACAATTTTGTGGGAAATATATTGCATAACAGATGGTAGTGGGGAGAGTCTGCTAGAGAATCACATCCCTGGGGCACTGCTCATCACACAACATGGCCCAGCATGACAACTGCTCTCAGGAGTGTAGGCATTGCACCAAAGCCAGTCATGCCTTGAATAAAGTCTCTGTTTAAAGGGGACATATTTTGCCCCCTATTTTTACTCCAGTGGGGTTGATCACCTAGAAATAATAAAAGTTGCAACAGACTAAATGCTTCAGGTAAATTATCCATTTCCTTTCCTTCACTGTGTGTTACTAGCCAGCCCAAATATTATTCACATATAAATGTAAGTGAAAAGCTGAACACACACAATGTAAGATGTATAACAAGAGATATGTGTCCAGCATGGCAAGTATCTCATAAGTGAGAAAATTATGTTCATCATTTACAGAGCACAGCATAGAGATAATGTGGGATTGCATGCTTTGTCGGTGGCTATGTTCCCAACTGGTTAATGAAAGCAACAAAAGCCGCAGCAAGTTGTGTTAATTTGTACTGGACTGTTAAGAAAATTAAATCCAGGTGTAACTAAGGAAAATGATGTTTTATATGAGGCAACTTTTTTCTCTCATCTCCTAAATGTTCTCCTTTTAGTAGTCCAGTAGAGACATGCAATAATATCTCTTAGAAAGTATATTAGTTTGCTGGGACTGCCAAACAGAGTAGCACAAACTGAGTGGCTTAAACAACATGAATTCCCTGTCTCACAGCTCTGGAGGCTAAACACCAAGACCAAGGTGGTGACAGAGTTGGTTCCTTCTGCAGGCTATGAGGATAAAACCTGTAACTGGCCTCTCTTCTGGTTTGTGGATGGCTGTCTTTGTGTATATGGTATTCTCCAAATTTCTTCTTTTATAAGGACATCAGTCATCTTGGTGAGATTCCTGCCACTAATGATCTCACCTTAACAAGATATCTATGTAAAGACCCTATCTCCTTCTAAGGCCACACTTATAGGTACTGCGGGTTAGGACTTTAGCCTATGAATTTTAGAAGGGGAATACCACGAAACCATAGGGAAGGATGAAAAACATTAGCTTCTAAAAATAGCCCTTACCCATCAGAGATAGGAAAACACTCATCCTTTAAAAAGTAATTGCTTCCTGTTTTCAAAAGAAACTTCAAAATCCCATCAGAGTTAATGAAAATAAAAAAAATCCTAAAAACTAAAATACAACAGAAATGCATGCTCTTTGTGCCACACAGACACAGATCATTGTGAGGGAGGACTCAGCTTGGGCCATCAGGCCTGCCTTACTTCACAGTTTTGTTTTACTTTGTTTAATAAGTTCAAGGGCACTATTAACACCTCACCATTTGCCAAAACAGAATGATGAAAATGAGTAGGAATCCAAGAAAAACAAACAATCACTTTACAGCATGTCAGAATAAAAAAGGGCCACTCCAGTCACCTGACCCCACCTTCTCCTTATTTCTTAAGTCTTCTTCACAGCACCCACCCCAAAGGGTTATCCAGTCTGTGCTGGTCAGCAAACTCACCCTAGGGATGCCCATCCCCCTTTACACAGCTGGCAGGTAAAAAGTTCTTCCTTGTATTGAACGGAATAAACCCAATTCTATCTACGAGACCAAATAGAAGCTGTCTCATGCACTCAACAAATATTTGCTGTGTATATACCATGTGGCAACAGTGTCTTAGATCTACTAGGGACCTCTCTATGATCAACACTGTTCTGCAAACACTCCTATAGAAACAGTTTCATTCCCTTTGCATTTTGGTTTCTCTGTGCAAAAGCGTAGTTTTTCTCCTTTTAAAGTCTACTGCCCAGCCTTAGCTGGTTTGGCTCAATGGATAGAGTGTTGGCATGCAGACTGAAGGGTCCCAGGTTAGATTCTGGTCAAAGACACATGCCTAGGTCTGGGGCTTGATCCCCAGTGGCGGGGTGCCCCCCCCCCCTGCAGGAGGCAGAGGCAGTGGGTCAATGATTCTCTCTCATCATTGATGTTTCTATCTCCCTCTCCTTTTCTCTCTGAAATCAATAAAATATATTATATATATATTTTAAATGTAGTCCATGAGGATGACAGTGACTAATGCTAACAGTGACACACAGATAGAGTTTTCCTCTCATCAGCACACATGGGCAGGAGGTGTTCCAGATCTACATGGAAGCTGTCCTTGGACAACAGCGAATGAGGGGAATTGGTTGGGTACATTTGCCAGCCTTGGTTTACAAACTCCATGACGCTGAAGACTAATTAAGCCCCGGTGTCAGAGGATCAAAAGAATTCTTCCAACCAAGCTGAGCAAAGAGTCCTGGGCTCCTCAAGAAAAGAGAAGCTGGAACTAGTTCTCTTCTTGAAAATCAGGATTGAAATAGGATCCCCAACTAATATTGCTGGCACGTGCTCACGTGTTTCAAAGCTCCCCAAATCTGCCAACTGCTTTCCCCCATCTTGAAATGATTTTGTAATTACCTAGCGCTTAACCGAGCAGGGAAACTCTCTCCTGGCTCAGATGGATATGGTAGGGGAAAAGGGCATGACTTCCTCACAATATCACACCGACTGCAAAACGCCATTACTGTATTGTTGAACTACATCCATCAGAAACTGCTGGGTCTTTGCAACAGGAAAAATGAAGGGTAATGTTAGAAATGACATTTTTTCACTGATCGAAGCACTAACTCAAGCCATAAATTTGAGATGCTGATATTTAAGCATCATTTAGTAAAAAGCCAGTAAGTACATATTAAGTATAAAGCAATCATGTCCCTGTGACATAACTCAATTTGGTGGCTTCATTATATCTAAAATTTTCCTAGTCATGTTAGAAACAAAACATTGTTTTCTAATAATATTAAGCTTATGTCCCAGGTTAAAAATCAAAGTTATTCAATTTAAAGTTATGTACTTTTAATCCAATCATTATGGGAAACTAATATATACATGGGGCCTCATATGGTAACATAGGATATCTTTTAGAAAAATTATTAGTGAATATTATCAACTAAAGCTGGAGACTAAACCCACCCTGCCCAGCTTTCAATTTTTAGGTAAAGATGAGAAAATCTAAACCTTCATCTTCCAGCAGTCATTTCCTTACCAAATGGGTTCATCACATTCATAAATATACTAAATGTGTATTTACCCCAAATCTTTGTACAACAGCCTCGGTGGGAAGATACTAGTCAGCAAACTGTGAAGCCTGAATTCCAGACCTAGCTTTAGTCATAACTAGTTGGGCGACACAGCAAGTCACGTGCCCTTGCTGGATCCAACAGAGCTAAGGAGCAGATAGGAATGAAGACACAAGACTCTAGGGGACACATGGGGTGGGGTGGAGAACAAGGTGCTGGGTATGAGAGGCAACTTCAGAGAGACAGGGTTCCTTATGCCCTCAACTCCACTTATTATTGTCATTTTCTAACTACAGCAAATTTGAAATGCTGATTCCTGTAGTTATTTTCTTTTTTTATATATACAGTTCTTTTTTATTTCAGAGAGAAAGAGAGATAGAAACATAGAGAGAATCACTGATTAGCTGCTTCCTGCAGGACCCCCTACTGGGGATTGACCCTGCAACCCAGGCTGTGCCCTTGATCAGAATCAAACATGGGAGGCCATTGCTCTATCCACTGAGCCAAACCGGCTAGGGCATTTTCTTTTTAAAATTGTAATAAGAACATTTACCATGAGACCTACCCTTTTAACAAAATGTTATCCGTGCACAACTGTATTTGCAACAATCAGAGTGTTGCACACCAGATCTCTAGAATTTGTGCACCTTGCCATTTCCCCTCTCTCCAGCTCCCACAGCCATCATTCTATTCTCTGCTTCTATGGATTGGATATTTGAGATACTACATGTAAGTGAAATCAGGCAATACTTGTCTCTCTATGACTGTCTTATTTTACTTAGCATTGTATCCTCCAGGTTCATTTATATAGTCACATATTGCAGGGTTTCCTTTTTTTAATGCTAAGTAATATCCCATTGTGTATATAAACCACATTTTGTTTATCTACTTAACCACCATGGACATTTAAGCTGCTTCCACATCTAGTCAATGATAAATAAGGCTGCAATGAACAAGGGAGTGCAAATATCATTTCTTCAAGATCTTAATCTTTGGTTCCTGTTGTTTTAATATAAGAATTGCCTTCTGGGAATGTTTGACTCTCACACAAAAAAAGACAGGACAAAATTAGAAATCTAATGAACAAGATCTCTCTGTTTGTCAATACAAACCCAGATTAACATCTGTATATATGTCCATATATATAAAATGATTGTACAGAGCACTAAAATTATACTTGTCTGTGTAATAGATCAGTAGACTCTGTGTTATTAATAACCTGAGATCTTTCCCTTCCTAAAACTCAATTCAATGTCTGTTGTAATCACCTAGGAATAACTTCAGCTAACATATCTGATGGAATTCCCCAGGAAAACCATAAGATCAGTTTCTTTCTTAAATAATGAGAATCTTGAACTTAAAGTCTTATCTTTTCAATCTCATCTTATCTTTACATGGCTTTAAAATTAGAGCACTGTAACTTGTTTCATATTAAAAACTTCATTTCTAGTACATCCCTTCTATTTGATGCTTATCAGCCTCACCTAATGTAGCCCCTTTCCCAGGAATTTTAGTGGAGTTAGTCCTCATTCTTCTGCACCCCACACCATTTCATGTCAGTATCCCTGACCTGAATATTTTTCTCCATTTTTAATTACCAAACTATTTTCCTTATTCTGGAACTACTCTTAGTCTACCAGGTGATAATTTTTTTGTGATTATGTTTGTTTCCTCAAAGACACCTTCCAACACAGTAAAGGTATACTTCCAAAATATGACCTAACATACTACAGCTATCCTCTACTTTTTTAGTTTGTTTTTAGCCACTTTACTTTTATGAAAGACCTGATTTTGGTAACCGAAAAAAAATCCTAAGAGGATTTTTGCTCTCACGGAATAAAGCAGAAAGTGAAAATAGCATCTAGCATTTGTTTTGCACTAGCCATTATAAGAGGCACCCCTAGCAATAAGAGGCACCCCACCAAGCTCTTTCCCTGGGAACCACACTCAGCATCAAGCCCCATGGCTTTAACTTGTCTGTGAGTATCTGGGCTTTATCTCGCTTTATTTTGTGTACTCATTAGCAAGGTGTGTCCTAAGACAATTGCTTCTTCACTTTATGCCATTTTGGCTTACAAAAGGTTTTGTAGCAACACTTTACTTTTGGATAGAGGGGAAAACTGGTATCTCTCCGTGTAACTAAAAACAAATAGATTACCGAGACTGGTTTGGCTCAGTGGATAGAGCGTTAGCTTGCGGACTGAAAGGTCCCGGGTTCGATTCTGGTTGGGAGCATGTACCTTGCTTGCGGGCACATCTCCGGTGTGGGGTGTGCAGGAGGCGGCTGATCGATGTCTCTCTCTCATCGATGTTTCTGACTTTCTATCTTTCTCCCTTCCTCTCTGTAAAAAATCAATAAAATATATTTAAAAAAAAACAAAAAACAAAAAACAAATAGATTATTATAATGGGAAAACTCCAGAACTAACGGCACTGACTTAGCAATGTTATCCTTCTAGCCCACGAGTTCTGTTCTGACGTAAAATGTTAAGTCAAACATGATGCGCTTTCATGTCAGGAAGAAAATGAGTATGCAGTCTGCAGCCTGTCGAATCCAAAGAGAAATAGAAGGTATTGATAAGTGGGAGATTTAACCAGTTTCCAGGCTGCTACAGAGCTCTCAATCTCTGCTGACATTTACAAAATGTAAAATACATGCGTGTCTTTTTAAAGTAAGTCAGCACAAATGTAATAAGATGAGTTGCTGCAATTTGGTATGAACAGATCCAGGCAGCTGCTGCCGTGCTAACAAGACCGGAGGTTATCTCCCAGCTCTGCGGAGTCTTCAGCCCCTTCCTTTAGGATAATTGAGCGTTAATTCAAGTGAAGGAGCCAATGGGCCAAGATCGTTTTCATAAAATATGAAGGCTTCCTCCTGGCAGCTGCTTCTTCATGAACATTCCAAAATGTATAATCGCATTCACGGTGAAGTTAGCTGTGTCAAATCTGTCAGTCAACCAACAACATACCATGATTAATCCTTTAGTGCCAGAAGAGACAAGAATAACAGTAATATAAGTAAAAAATAAGGCTTAATTAGATTATCATTTTTCTCCTTTTATGTGTCCCTGACATTAGGTTTTCAGATTCGTGGCCAGAATTGAGCACAATCATCTCAGGTATGTTCATGTTCAGACAAGGTGGACAGGTGTGCATTTGTGAAGGACTGGAAAGAGAATGTTCCAAAACTCAAAAACAATATTCAACAGCCATATGTAAAATAAAGTAAAAAAATCACACAAGTCATGGTTAAACATAAGTCTTACACAAAAATATGTTCTTACATGAGTTAGAAAAATGCTGAATATAGAAGTAACCTGATTTTCCAAACATCTGAATAAAATAGTTGCAGGCAGACCTAGAAAAATTCCAACCTCTGGTGCTCAGTGCCTGTGCTATGTTGTAAATTTATAAACTGTAAATTCATACAGAAATTTATAATCTGTAAATTCATGCGATTTATTTCTGGATACTTGTTTTCTAAGTAAACTGCTGCCAATTTGCAAGCTAGGTCACACTGGTTTGGAATGAGATGGATGTCCAGCAAGGAGCCTGCTGGGGCAGCATCGAAACTCAGCTCTTGTCTGGATCAGTGTGTGCTCTCCATATGAAACGCATGAAAAGCCTATACATCTGTGGGTATTCCAGGTTATGTTTGTCAGACATAGAAAACACTTATGGTCCAGTCCCAATCACAGCAAGAAAAGCTCACCTCTAGTTTTGAAAATTCCACTCCTGTACATAACTCCTTCGAAGTCTTAGCATGCAATTCCTATTGCTTGGTACACTATCCAAACCTGCAGTCAAGAGCAGACTGCTATGATGGTGTTTGATTTCCTTAAGGAAATCTGATTTGATATAGCCTCATGTCACCTCTGCCCTCATCCACCGGAATCCATAATTTGTTCTCGCACTTCCTGCTTCCTCCCAATCTCTCAAAGGTGTCCTATTACCATCCGACAACATAGAGACTCTGTGATCAAGTCTTGACAAGCCCTATCTCATTAGTGCCTTTTTTAATCATCAGGGGTGATAACCCATGATAACTTATGTCAAAACATATGCTTCCAAATGAGGAGAGAGAAAGTGGAGGAAAGTAAGGCACTCCAAGAATAGATATGTTTATTCATCTAATTTTGAAATTAAAGAGAAAGACAAACCTGAGGGCAGAGAGCACTTTGAGCTAGATTGGGCGGGGGAGGGGGGAGGAGGGGTTGTGGTATGTGGAGATAGCAGAGGAGGAATTCCAAATAAAATTGTCCCTAAAAGAAGGAATTTGGTGGCTAGTCATTTCTCAGTTATGTGTAATTATCTCTTGTATTTATTAAGAAATAACTTGTCTGAAGATGGAAGGAAAGAAGGAAGAATGGAAGGAAGGAAGGAAAGAAGGAAGGAAGGAAGGAAGGAAGGAAGGAAGGAAGGAAGGAAGGAAGGAAAAGAGGGAGGGAGGGAAAGAGGGCAGGAGGGAGACAGGGAGGGAGAGAGGGAGGGAGGGAGGAAAGGAGGGAGGAAGGAAGGGAGGGAGGGAGGAAGGGAGGGGAAGGAGGGAGGGAGGGAGAGAGGAAGGGAGGGAGGGAGGAAAAGAGGGAGGAAGGGAGGGAGGGAGGAAGGAAGGGAGGGGAAGGAGGGAGGTAGGGAGAGAGGAAGGGAGGGGGAAGGGAGGGAGGGAAGGGAGGGGAGGGGAAAAAGATTATGTTTGGCAGGTCAAGTTAAGGGCTCTTGGCTAGTTCCTGTGCAGGAACATGCTGACTCCCAGATGAACTTCCTGAAGCAGGGCTGGAGTGAAAGCAGAGATGCTAAAAGAGGGGGGATCAGGGAGATCCACTGCCAAAATCATTACCGTCCACTGCAAAAGAGCACATCCAAGAACAGTCATTCCTTTGGGCTTCTTTCATCATAAGGGAGCTACTGAAGAACCCAGAGGCTGACTAGGCAGCACCAGTTCTGAGCATACTGTGAAGTGGGGCAGTCCCTTTGTCACTTTACTAACACTCTGGGCTGTAAGAGCAGCCCCCTCCCAAACCAGAAGACTCCAGTGAAATATAGACATAGGGGGACAGAGGGACACAGAGATCCCTGAGCTCCTGGTCTAAGGACCCTTGTGGGCCCAGCCACACATTTTCAGTATCGGTTGTTGCCTTGCAGGTCAGGAGAGCCCAATAAAAGACATGTAATCAAGGCCTTTAAATGAATGAAATAAGTGGCCCAGGACCAATGTGATGTATATGTGTAATAGGATCTGTAGCTTTACCAAGAGCCAGACAAAGATGTGTTCATTTTTACAAACCCCTTGCAACAAGAACCTGACTAAATATGAACTGACAACCGGTCTGGTTCTCATTGCTTTTGATTCCAACTCAGGAAAGAAATATCAGGGTTGAACACTGAGATGTCAGACATGTCCTACAAATGTGTTTGGACCGTTTTTTTTTTCACTAGTTAAAAATATCAGGATCATTCTGGAAAAAGAGAAAAATACAAATAAAATTGTGACCCCCCCCATCCCCAACTCTGACAAGTTCTATAGCTATAACAGATTAGAATTCATACCTTGTATTAACATTTTTAAAGTGAGATAACAGATTAATTGCCATTTTTATAATTTTAGAAAACCTCATTTCATTTCAAATGTTTTGGCAGGCAGAACTATCTAGAGCATAGAACAGCATGGTCAGTTTCCTCCGCCTTAAAATACGAACCTGCCTTCACTCCTCTTGTCTCCTCACTGCCTTCTTCCCTGCAAAGCAAGGCTTCTTTCAAGAAATCTATTATTCTCTCCTTTCTATTCACTTCTCAACTTGTAGCAACTTGGCATTCTTTGCCACGACTGCATGAAAATCACCGATCCTAGCCCTGCCCAATATGAGGAACACTTGGAGCCATGTGTCACCTGGCCTACTAGCTCCTTACAGCTCCTCCTCTGCCTTCTGTGACCCCCTCACTGTGGCTGCTGTCCCTTCTGGTTCTCCTCTTACTTCACTAAGCATACCGCCCTTTACTGAAAATTCTCCTTCTGCTATCTCTCTACAAGTCTGCTCCCCAAGGCCCATCCTCAGCCCTTGTGCTTCTAATTCAATCATAGACATGCTGGTGAGCTCAAATGGGTCCAAAGCCTCAACCTCAGCCCAGGGCTTTTTCTTCCCTCTGGTCCACTTCCCCATTTTATGCAACTGGGACACACATCAAGGCAAAGAGTGTTGGTTTTCACATAATAGATGCATGGTAAGGACCAAGGATAGATGGATGCATGGATGGATGGATGGATGCATAGATGCACATATCTGATATACAGAAGAGTTTGTTTTGTTTTTAACTCTGCTTGGGAATCAAAGGACCAGGTTCCTGAAGAGAAGCCCAAATTACATTCAGTCTTTCAAATGCAGTATCTCCTAGCCACTCTGTGAAGTCAATATTATTTTTATCCTCAATTAAAACTGTGTAGATGCCGAGGCCGGTTTGGCTCAGTGAATAGAGCGTCGGCCTGAGGACTGAAAGGTCCCAGGTTCGATTCCGGTCAAGGGCATGTACATTGGTTGTAGGCACATCCCCAGTAGGGGGTGTGCAGGAAGCGGCTAATCGATGTCTCTCTCTCATCAATATTTCTAACTTTCTATCCCTCGCGCTTCCTCTCTGTGAAAAATCAATAAAATATATTTTTAAAAAATAAAGACACACAGGGGACTTTCTTAAAGAACACACACACACACACACACACACAAAAAAAAAAAACTATGTAGACACAAGGTGGATGAATGTTTAAAATCCAGGCCTTTCTGAATATTAAATTTATGTTGTTGCTCGGTCATATGGTAACTCTATTCTTAAATTTTTGATGAACCACCATAATGTTTTCCATAGTGGTTGTACCAGTTTAGATTCCCACCAGCAGTGAATGAGGGTTCCTTCTTATCCACAACCTCTTCAACTCTTGTTATCACTTGTCTTGTTGACAATAGCCATCCTAACAGGTGTGAAGTGGTATTATACAACTGTACACTTGAAACTTATATACTTTTATTAATCAATATCACCCCCAATAAATTTAATGAAAAAACAAATATAAAATTAAAAACAAACACCAAGATATTTAAAAATTGTAAGAAGGCACATTTTTATCTTAGAAAAGTGAGAAAGGGGAATGGATTTTCACAATTAACTAAAAAAAGTGGTGAATATGTGGACAGAAAGATAAAGAAGACTTCCTCCCATATATATTTCTTTTATGGATAGTTTTAAGGCTAGAAGCAATTCAGGACTTAAGCCAAAATATCTATTAAACAAAATATTATATCAGAAAAAAATCTATGTTGTTTGCTGCTATATTATATTGCCCCACAAAAAGGGGAAGAGAACCATTCTTTTCCACTTTTAAAGAGAATACCCTGGAAGGTTTGCCACCCCCTCAAGGCTCCACAGAACCAAAGGGTGAGGCTGCGTGAAGGGCCTGTCATGATCCAGCTCTGCAGCAGAGGCAGTTAAGCAGGGCTATGGTGCTGGGTGGCCTGCAGAGGGAGAGAAATTGGTTCTATCTCAGAAATAGCTAGGTGACTAAAGAACAGAGAAGTTCAGCCATGCCTAGACTACAAAGTCACATCTTAACTTACTAGACAAGACTCCCTGGGGGACTGTTCAGGGGACCTGGAGTCCCATATGAATTTGAAGCAAAACTCAGGGAAAAACAGTTTGCCACACAAAGTTTTTCCTTAGAAAACAGTTACTCTGGAAGAGGTCATGAAATGTATATGACTAGAAATATCGATATAATTTTCTTGCTTTATTGAAATAAATAAATCATGTTTTAGAATGTGATGACTCCTCTCTTTTCAGCTGCAACGTTTAATTTTGTAAGTACTCTTTCCAGGGTGGTGAGAAGAAATACAACCAAAAAGCTATTAAGATGTTATCAGATGTTATCAATTCCTGACACAAAAGTATGTCACACATGTGAGTGAGAAGGATAACCTGAAATAATTACAAATAGATTTTTTGCTCACAGAAAGCTCAAAACAAGCTCTCTTAACAAATAGCCTCCTTTTACTGTAAAGTTGAGTAAGTGAAAGGAATTAATTCATGGTCTGAAAACACATCCCAGTGGTGCTCAAGGGACAGTATCTCAATAGACATCTGGAGAAGCCACTGATTAATTAATAGACTAATTAATCAGACAGCTGTACTCTCAGTAGAGAATTTAATTGTTTGGATTAATAACCCTACTAATTAATCGTAGAAATCAACAACCTTACAGTTGAGAAAATGCTTATTTTTCTAAAGACCCCTCTGTATGATAAATATCCTTCCCAAATATTCTCTAGCTAACTAGACCATGGCATCCCAGTTGCTCAGTGCCATCAAGAATCCAGATGAGTCCAGCCAGTATTGCTCATAGCTGAGCATTGACCTATGAACCAGGAGGTTACAGTTTGATTGCCTGTCAGGACACAGGCCCAGACCGTGGACTCAGTCCCCAGTATCTGTTGTGGGGCAACTTCCACAAACAGTTGCAAATGACCATTGAGGCTGCTAGGTTGGTAATAAGCAAGCAAGGATTTATTGAGCTGGCCAGCGACTGCTCTGCCTTTCTCCATGCAGGGTCCAGAGAGCAGCAGCGACTCTTTGTGTAGGACCACTTTTAATACATTTACTAAATCCTGTTTTTGCACAGCGAACAACCCAAGACAAAACAGTTTTTCCCAAGCAACATCAGAGTTGATGACCATGTTATTTACAGGGTCATCTTGTTCTTCAGAAAGCTGACAGTGTTCTATGAAAGACGGCCTATGTGATGGGAAGGGGCCATGAAACTGAATCTCTCAAGGCCTGGCCTGATGTCAGCACTGACAACTCTATCTAGTTGTCTAGTCCACGGCCTCTCTGGAATGGGGCATGCTCAAAAATTCCCTATCTCTAACAGTATCATTGATATTTCTATCTCTCTCATTATTGATGTATTTATCATTCTCTCTTCTTCTCCCTTCCTCTCTGAAATCAATGAAAATATTCTTTTTTAAAAAAGAATCCAGGTGAATTTTCAGCTGGGTCACCACTCCTACTCTTCATGACCCAGTACCATGAGCCATTCTGGCATACAGGGGAAAGTCCTCAGATTGGGGTTTATTTGAAGCACGTGACACCAAAATATAAGCCATTTACTAGAAATAAGGCTCTGAATGAATTTAAAGAAAGATCACTACCAGCTGGTGTGACTGGTCTGTGTGACATTTTTTCAAAATAAAATAAAAGCAGACATACCCTTCTTCCATATGACCTAACAGATAAAGTAGAAATGTACAAATATTAGTAAATGGTCATATTTGTGAAGTAAATAAGAAAATTCATAATTAAAAAAATGTTATTTTATAAAATGTAAATGATTATAGTAAATCTAAATGATGTTTATAAATCATTTTTATAACATTTTGGATAATAGCTCAATAATTGGGGGAAGGGCAATAACTGATTATTCAAATAGAAGTTTTAAATGACATTCTTAAAGCAAATGATAATGACATTTTTTCTGGAAAATGCATGTTTAGAGAATGAACATTCATTTCCAAGAGTCACTTGCACACACACCAAAATTTTGCCAGAGTAGCAACTCTGATCATAATCAAATAATAGTAAGTTTAATAACTAGGCAACCAGAAATATACTTTGTATTAATTTTCAAAGTTATGTTAAGTTAAAAACTTGACAGTCCTATATAATAAAAGGCTAATATGCAAATTGTCCCCTCAACCAGGAATTCCACTGGAAGTTTGACTAGGGGGTGGGGCCAGCTGGCCACCTGAGGCCTCTCCCTCAGGCCATCCCTGCCTGATTAGCCCAATCAGGGAAGGCTGGCTTGACCATACCCATGCACAAATTCATGCACCGGGCTTCTAGTATTTTACAAAAAAGTTTAGAGTACTGACTATACTGAGATAAAGATACAGTTATGGACCAGTAAGCAAAGGGGAAAGGTTAATGAGGATAAAAAAAAATTCTAAAATAATCCAATTTTCTAGAAAATTTTTAGTTACTTTTACATGGCCTTGAGTATCTTACTTCTCTGGGCACTTGGAAAACATAGAAGGAATCATAGCTAAACACATAATGTAAACAGGAACATACCAAATACATATTACTTCAAAAACCCTGGCCAGCAAAATCTACACTGCTATAGGTCTATACCACATTCATCTTTGTCTTGATTCTATGTTATACATAGCTAATATGCAAATAGTCATCACACCCTCATGCCATTACACTGTAACAGCTCAGACACTCAACACTGGGGAGAGAGAAATGGGGACCAGCTAGGAAAAAATGAGCTCCCAAGAGAGCAATGGGGACTAGCAACCTGGAAGAGGGACAAGCCACCTGCCCCGTGGTACCAGGTGCCAGTGGCTATGCCTACACCTGCAGCCCGGGAGAGGGACAAGTTGCCTACCTCATGGTCCTGGGCACCAGTGGTTGGGGCTGCAATCTGGGAGAAGGACAAGCCACCCATCCCACAGTTCTGGGTGCCTATGGTCAGCCAGCAGGAGGGAATCCTGGGTCCCCTGTGCAGGGCAAGGCAGAGGCAGTTAGGGGTGATCAGGCCAGCCGGGGAGCATTTAGGGGCAATCAGGCCAGTAGGGGAACACTTAGGGGTGATGAGGCAGGCATGCAGAGGTGGTTAGGGGTGATCAGGCAGGCAAGCAGGCAAGTGGTTAGGAGCCAGTGGTCCCAGATTGCAAAAGGCAGTTGGACATCCCCTGAGGAAATAAGAATAACATTGAGTTGTGTATAGGTATTATTATTATTTTTCAGATGAGAAAACTGAAGCTTGGGGAGTATGGATGTCTTGCCTACAAATTAAAATTGAGTAGTACAACCACTACAAAAGATGGGGTGGGAAGTGGGCACCTTCATCCTTAGGAAGGCAAAATAGCAAGGGGATGAAGGCTGCAATGAAGACATGAATTAGAATCTAGGCTCTGCTGGTTCACTCTTAGAAAAGTTATTCTTAGCTGCAAACTATTAAATGGGGGAAAATACTACCTACCTCATAGGGTTGATGTGAGAATTAAGTTACATAATGTGTATAAAGCTTTTTGACTGTGTTAATAATAGTTATGCCTCTTATTGTTATTATTATGAAAAGCATATCTCATGTTCTCTTAGTATATTGGGAATGTTTATGATGGGCTCTTTGAGGTAGAGTAAGTTTCAGAGCTAGATCTAGTCTGAAGATGATATATTATGCTGTAGTCTTAACAGGAAGAGCAAGTTCTAAGTTGGTTTATGAAAATTGCCCTATCATACAAAATTAATACCTTCACAAGCTTTTCTTCTGTAGTTTTAGACAAGTACACAAAGTTCTGTTTTCCAGTCAGGGTGGGAGAAAGAATGTATTAAGTGAATAAGTATTCTGGTACACAGTGCTATCACATTTTGAGGTTCACCCACATCACCAAATTCTAAGAAAAGCATTGACCAATACTTAAAAAAAAATAACACTGAAGTTACTTCAGTTTTCCTATGAGGCTTCAGAAGGCACTTCATCCTCTTGAATTACCTGGATACCAGCAGACTGAATCCCAATTTTCCTCATGTGTCCAAAGTTCAGATAAGACAGTTAGTGACAATTTCTGATTTACTTCTTGTAAGTGAAGAGTGATTAGAGTTATCTTTGCAGAGATAACAGCTGCAGTTTGGATTGTCTCTGAACTTCCCCCTGCTCCATCCTCCTGCCTAGTATCTTTCTCCTTTCACTGCTCGAAAGAATTGGCCATCATCATAACTCTATTTATCCACCTTAAAGTGTATATAGCTATTTACCAATACCTGCCTTTGTAACATAATGGACTAGATGAAAATTTGTAGAATAAACTCAGTCTCAATGATCTCTGCTGCTCAGAACTGGGCAGAATTAAAATCAATGGCATCCCTAAATGTATTTATAATCTCACTGTACCTCCCATCTTATCTACCACCAAAAACTTTATACAAGAGTTGTAGATGAGTATTGCATTCTCCTCTTTCTTCTCTTACCTAACCTCTAACCGAGTCTTAACAAGTAAAGAAATGAGAAGGGAGGGGAGAGGAAAAAAAGTTCAAAGTGCTCAGAGATCATGCACAAATGGACTAATTAAGGCTAGGAAATGGCAGCGAGCATACTTGCACTGTATTCTTGGGCTCCTGTTGCTTTTTTGGGGATAAGTCTGCAAAAGACCTCAGTAAACCTCTTACAATGGATGTGTTCTCTAAGTCTTCAGACCTGGAGAAGGAAAGGAAGTGACTATGGAAAGCACAATGGAGTCAGACACTGATGCATGACTTTGCAATTTTAATTCTTTTGAAATCCATGTTCAAGTCATGTTAGTGTCTGTGAGAAACTTCCCAAAACAGGCAGCCTGAACAGTGTTACATTCAGTCAACTGCAAAGGCCTGATACCCAGCCCCTCTGTACAAAGCTGGGATGTTAGCTACTATTTCAAGAATATTAACTATAAAGAACACACCAGATTTATTGACTAAACATTTCTAGGAACTGGTACACGCTCCATTCAATTGATAACTTTGTGCATAGAAGGCCTATCTTAGCCTACCAACCTAAAGGAGGTTTGCCACTCTCCTCTTTAATTCTTACCCTGTCCTTTAGGTTCAACATGTTGATCATAAATTTATTTTAATATTTATTTGTATGTTGTCTACCTCTCCACTAGATTGTAGGCTATGTTAGGACAGGAAGCTAGGTCTGTTTTGTTTGCTAATCTAAATCAGGTAGTGTCCCAGTGCATGATATGAAGTAGGCCCTCAGTGTTCAATAAAATGAATGAATGAATGAGTGAGTGAAGGGGAAATACATGGGTACTATATTCCAGTTGTGAACCCTAACTTCTGGTGTGACCTGGCAAAGTCACTCTCACCTACCATAACTTCTTTCCCTGTCACATGAACACAGGCACACAAAAAGACCCACACATGCCTGGGACTTTATTACATAATTAAAAAAAATAAACCTTCCAGACTAAATGATATTAAAATCTTCATCTGGCTTCAGGAGTCTGTTATTACATTTGGAGGAGGTTCAAGACCTCAACATTCAATGGATGTTACAGATCCTGAACACAGCATGAGAAAAACAAATCATGGTAACAGCTATTATAGCCATCTATGAATGCCTGCTATATGCCAGGTACCAGGCTGGGCACCTTACATATGCTCTCTCACTATTCCTTAAGCAACCTTTCACTACAGGTATCATTATCTCTGCTTTACAAATGCATGTTGCCCAATGTTTCACAGCTATAACTAAAGTTTATAATCATTAACGTCACTTAGTATGGATGGTGGTGGATATTATTAACACATGGACCCAGTCCTTTAGAAGCTTAGAGATTATTTGATAAAGAGGTAACTTCTGTTTGCTCTAGGCATTGTGAAAAGGATATATATATCAGCAACCTTAGACTTGAGTGAGGGCAAATACTTTATGAATCAGAGAAGAGGGAAGGCAGACATCCATGGGACCCAAAGTGTTTGGAACCAGGGGATGGTGTTGGACCTGATAGGTTGAATAGGGCCAGCATGAGGAACAAGTCTAGAATGTGGATGGGAAATGAATTAAGTAGAGGTTTAATATCTGGACTTAATTATTTAAATCATCAGGAACCACTCTTCTGTTTGGGGATGTGCTGGCATCTTAACTTGTATGCCTCCTCTCTGGGAAGTCTTCCCTGAACCCCTGAGGTCATGTCAGGTGCCCCTCCTCTGTTCCCACGGCAACCTGGCACCCTTTTCCTAGCACTAAACATACACTACTATAGCTGCCTCTTCATTTGCATGGTGGAAGAAAAACATTCTTCCTTTAAACAAGAACAAAACAAAGCCACTGGGGAAATCAAACAATTCCTATCAGCCAAGGTAGGGCTTTATTTGGGGCATACCTAACATCTCCTTGAACAGAAAAGGTGAGGCACTCCAGAACCTAAAGAGACAGCAAGACTCTCCTACCTCCTACCTCCGGTACTAACTTCGGCCTGCTTTTCCCAGGCCCCTAAGTGGCCTCCCCAGGCTGGAGAAAGGAGACAGAAGAGCAGTTTGCAGGCCACACCCTCCTCACAGGTGGCTCAGGGATTCCGAGCTTTCTGCTCCTGGAACAAGTGCTGCTTGGCTGCAGGAGGGAGCCTCTAAACATGGGTGCTGCATGCTTGTCACAGCTTGTCATTTTCCAAAATTGTCACAGGGATCCTTATACCCTTATTCTAAGCGCAGGAAGTCAAATTAGTAAGAATCTCCTATTTCTGCTTAATAAAAAGCCCCTTTTCTATGGAAACGAGCAACACATTCCCCAGATATATGACTGAATTGAATATGTGCTAGAATGCTGACTGCTATACTGTAAGCTGTAAAATGTAAGTTGGTCACAAAGAATGTGTCCAAAACTTTGCATTAAAGTGTCACTCCGTGAGCTCAAATAGACTTCTTATTACTGAATTTTGTTCTTGGTAAAGAGGAATTAAACAGAAAAAAAGACGACTGTGAAATATAACAGTGGCTGGCCTCTCCAATGGGGTGTGACCCCCCTCAGTTCAGCAAAACACTGAGCTCTGGCCGGTGCCAGGCCCACACGGGGGGCCACACCAGGCATAAGACAGGTCAGGTACTCCATTCATTGAAGGAGCTCACATTCTACCAAGCTACACTGTTCCCGAGGAATGTTAAAGTAACAGACACCCCCCCCTCCACCACCAGTTCATATGTGGAAATAGCTAAAGGCCATTTAAGAGATAAGTGCAATCTCCCTTTCCTGGAAAATCCTAAGGAGATATTTAAGACCATTAAGCCATCATGATTCTGGCTCTGACTTCAAATAAACAGGATAAATAAACCCTCCCTTCTCTGCATTTTTAATTTAGCAAAGCCTTTATACACCCTCTCAGAGCAAGTGAATCTCACATTTGCATCTTATTTGAAATGTGCTGGCATTCTGCTTGATTTTTTAACTGCAGTTTGGCAGCCCTGAACCATCTATTTGGAAATGGAAGCAATATCTGCTCTGAGTTTCTAATTTCAGGCCCATGTACACATACATATGTATGCACACATTTAAAGTATCTGATGAATATATTATTGCTGGGATTAGTCAGGGGTAGGAGCCCAAGAGAATGCCAGGTCAGAATCCAATAACATCACTAGGTATCATTTACTGAGTGCTGTGTTTTAGGCACTTGCGTTTATAGCATGTTTAATTCTCAGAGCACTAATAACAATTGCTAACATCTACTTAGCCCTTTCCCCGTGCCTGGCTTTATTTTCAGAATTGTTACACTGTATACTGTCCATCAAGTCGTTTAACATTCTCAGAGCCTTACACCGTAGCAATTCTGGAATTCACAGCCAGGTAGTTGGGCACCAAAGTCTAGGCTTGTAACTGCTACACTTAACTGCCCTTCTAAGAAGTGCGACTGTTACCCCAGGCACCGATGGGGGCCAGGGGGCTTGGAGAAACTGACTAGCTGGCCCACGTTCACACAGCGCACAACCAGCCAAGCCAGGCTCAGACCCAGGTCATGTGGTTCTAGCTCCCAATCCTTTATGTCTCGTGGTATAATGGCCACACTAGATGTGCCTCCATGGTATATGTGGGAAAGGAAAGCTTGGTCTTAGAGAAGCAGAGATGGAGAAAAGTGGGAATATTCAAAGTATGAGGATCATATTATCAAAGTCCTTATAGATCAACTGACCGAGTAAGTTACTGCCCAGATTTTTCAAAGTGAAATGGGTGCTGTTAATACTAATGCCAAGGTAGCAGGAACAAAACAGAAGGTGTGATCACCCAACAGGGCTCTCAGAGAATCATGCCTGTATTTCCAAGAATCGAGTTGCTAGCTGAAATGAGCATAAAGACATATAAGGAAAAAAATACCCACATGCCATATTCTGTAAGTTAAGTGATTGATCCTTACAAGTAACCAAAGTATGTCATCTTGATAAGCAAGCTATAATAGATCTTCCAAAATCTATTTCAGAATCACATCACAGAATAAGACTAGATGACATTTCATTAAGGGAACAGAAATGATTGCCTGAAACCAATGTTATTCACATTGTATATTTATCCAAAATAATTGAAAGCAAATTAGATACCTATCTATGTTCCAAGTCCTACCAAGATTTATTAATTAGCATATAACGATGCCTCTAAATAGACAATGGAAATTTAAAGCAACTTGATTCTGGTCTTTGCTCCTCATCTTCTATTTCCTCACATTATTGTTTATGTCACCATAATTGTTTCTGTTTATAAACCCTATAAGCCCAATACCGCCCCCATTGTAAGAAGCCTATAGAAACAGGTTTAAACTTAAAGGTTGGAAAGAGCAGACTCACAATTTCTTTTGAAAAAATACAAAGCTTCAAACTTTGAAAGTTTCCAGGTAGTACAACATCCTTCAGAGAGATGAAGCCTCAGGGTCCAGCTTTATTTGTTACTATAACGATAGAGTTAAAACACAGGTGGGGGTAAGTTCTAGGAACTTAAAGAACAAAATAAGTAATTGCTCTGGTGCATGGGGAGGAACAAACTATGTCAGACAGTGGAAGGACGAATCAGAAGAGGAAAAGTCTTTCCGAGTTTATAAAATGCTACCATAGAAAAAGTACCAACTGTATATTAAATTCAATGGCCTGCAGATGTACCGCTGTTGTTACAGAAATAAATTTATTGTAACATGACTCCAACCACCTTCTACCTCAACTTATTTTATAAAATTTTAGGTGTATTATACTGCACAATATTTTCCCAGAACAGTATTATCCTTAAGAGTTATTACAAATATTTTTTAGCAAGAATTAGAGTTGCGGAGGAATCCAAGATGGCAGCATAGGTAAACACCTACACTGCTGTCTTGCACAACAATTTCTAAACTACAACTAAAAGACAGAACAGACATCATCCAGAACCACAGGAAAGCTGGCTGAGTGGAAATTCTACAACTAGAAGGAAAGAGAGGGGCTCACAGAGACCCAGAGGAGCTGCAAAAAGCTGAGGTACAAAGACACGTGTGTGGAGAGAGTGGGTGCCGGAGTACCTGGCTGGCTTTCTCTGGCAGGAGGGAGATGGAGACTCCCAGTGGCAGTGAACCCCTTATCCTATGACACTAAACCCCAGATCCAGCCGAAACTCATATGGGGGGGGGGGGGTTTGGACTGTGAAAAGGGAGAAGTACATGGAAATTTAGGGAAGTCGCAAAAGGGCAGAAGTCAGGCGGCGCACACAGCACTGCGCGCAGAAGACTGACTGCTGATAGTGCCACTGGCTTTCACAAGTGAGTCACTTCTAACTACGCCACTTCTAACTCTACTAAACCCCAGTTTCGGGCAAAACCCTGGGGACCCAGACTCATATGGTCTCGGAGCGCAGGGGAGCCAGAAAGGCAGCAGTCTAGGAGGCACTGTGAGAGCACACGAATGAGCACAGGGACCGCTCCAGCGATTACCCAGTCACGTGAAACTCAGGGGCCATGGAGGGTGGGGCCGACTGGAAGGCAAGGTGGTCCATTAAACCCTGAGACTCCACCCCTCCCAAGCTCAACAGAGAGGCTTTTGCAATTTTGCAAGTCTTGTATCATAAGGCTGAATTCAAAACAGAAGTTCTCCTGGCATAGTGAAAATGCCAAGACAAAGGAAGATATCACAAACAAAACAAATGGAGGAAAACAAATGACTGGATGGATATAGGGTTCAAAACCACGCTTATAAGGTTTTTCAAGAATATCCTAGAAAAGATGGATAAAGTTAGCGAGACCCAAGAGGAGATGAAAAAGAAGCAACTGGAAATGAAAAAGAACCAACTAGAGATGGAAAAGGACCAACTAAAGATGGAAAAGGACCAACTAGAAATTAAACATACACTGACTGAAATAAAAAATATTATACAGAGACCTAACAGCAGACTAGAGGAAGGCAAGAATCAAGTCAAAAATTTGAAATATAAAGAATCAGAAAACACTCAACTAGAAAAGCAAGAAGAAAAAAGAATCCAAAAATGTGAAGATAATGTAAGGAGCCCCTGGGATAGCTTCAAGTGTACCAACATCAGAATTGTGGCGGTGCCAGAATAAGAGAGAGAGCAAGATACTGAAAACCTATTTGAAGAAATAATGACTGAAAACTTCCCACATCTGGTGAAAGAAATAGAATTACAAGTCCAGGAAGCACACAGAACCCCATATAAAAGGAATCCAAAGAGGACTACACCAAGACACATCATAGTTAAAATGCCAAGAGCAAAAGACAAAGAGAGAATCTTGAAAGCAGCAAGAGAAAAACAGTTAATTACCTACAAGGGAGCACCCATATGATTGTCAGCTGATTTCTCAACAGAAACGATGCAGGCCAGTTGGGAGTGGCAAGAAATATTCAACATGATGACTAGCAAGAACCTACAATACTCTATCCAGCAAAGCTATCATTCAGAATTGAAGGGCAGATAAGGAGCTTCACAGATAAATGCTGAAAGGTACTCTTTTAGAAGAGGAAGAAGAAAAAGGTAAAAGATAAAAAATTATGAACAAAAAATACATATCTATCAACAAGTGAATCTAAAAATTAAGTGAATTAAAAATTTGATGAACAGAATAAACTGGTGAATATAATAGAATCAGGAGCACAGAAAAGTGGACTGATAATTCTCAGGTGGAAAGGGGTGAGGGAGGTACAGGGAGAGACTGGACAAAAATCATACACCTAAGGATGAGGTGAACAAGAGGGAGGTAAGGATAGAAGGAGGGGTGGGAGCCGGGTGGAGGGGAGCTATGGAGGGAAAAAAGAGAAATAAATATAATAATCTGAATAATAAAGATTTAATAAAAGAAAAAGAAAAAAGAATTAGAGTTGCTGCAGGAACTGAGAATACAGTGGTGAAAAAGACAGGCCTTACCTTTATGGAGCACCCAGTCGAGCAGAAAAGACAAGCATTAAACAAGTAAATGCAAAAATAGATAAACACTCTAAAACTCCACGACTAAATCTAGTACAAGAGTAATATTAATTTTATCAGCATTAACTTTACAATCAGCTTTGCAGGAAAGTAGTTATTCTCAAAGTTTCTAATAACATATAAAGCTGCAGATGAAAAGCCATGGAATTTGTGTTAACAAAATTTATGTACTAATAATTGTTTATTAGTTCCATCCTTTTAAATTTTTTTCTTCTTACAATCTATAAGGGAAAGGGAAAGACAAGGAGCAAGAAAAATGGCAAAATGCTAATGCATTTCTTCATTTGGTTTTTATTTCATTAGTTTTGTTGTTGTAGGTTCTTTTCTATACTCTCTGTATCATTTTATTGATCTCACTTACTTATTTATATTATTATAATATAAATTATAAAGGCTAATACTTTATATATATTTTAATGATTTCAGAGAGAAAGGGAGAGGGAGTGATACAAACATCAATGATGAGAGAGGATCATTGATTGCTGCCTCCAGCATGCCCCTTATTAGGGATCAGGCACATGACCCTGTCATGCACCCTGCCCAGGAATGGAACCATGACCTCCTGGTTCATAGGTCAACGCTCAACCACTGAACTTTTCACAGGCCAGGCTAATAGTTAATACATTAGCCACCATTATTATCAGAGTATGGAGGAAATTATTTTTTAGAAATCAGGCAGAAATATTTTAGCATCCCCATTCCTCAATCTCTCTATAAACAGTCACAGAACTTTTTAATATCACCATTAACAAAGGTATTTCTTCTCTAGTTGGTTTCCTTTACGAAAGGCATAAGAATTTTTATTAAATATTTATGTAACAGTGAAATTTCATAAGATTTGATCATTTTGAATGTATGTCTACAAGAGTTTTCCTCCACTCTTTTACGATAAGTAAAATATTTTTATTTCCAAAGCTTTCCAAATACACTCATGCTGACAAGTTGGTTTGTGATGAGATGAGACTAGGCAGTTTGCCCGTAATTGAAGACATTTTGCCAACAAGTTAGAGGCTGCCAGGAGAAGCGGTGACAGTGCTCTGAGTATGAGCTTATAATCCCTATGTAAATATCGCTGCTTTCTGCCCTTTCCAAGGCGTGATGTGAGCCCACATGACTGGCAGATGCCTTAATTAACCCTGGCGCCCACAATGGCCATCCTTAAGGATGGCTGCGACCTCAGCTCCGAGCTAATCTCTTCCCACCACGTTCTTTGAGGTGACCCATTTCCTTTTGCTGAACACATTGTTCAGGATTGAGACAGTAAGAAAGTTTGATTTAAATCACTTTTCATCTTATAGTCCTTTGAAAGAATTTATGTCAACAGTGCATGTTTACCTTTTCATTAGCTGTTTTTAGCATCCATGGTGTGAACATGTATACATGTATATGCTCAAACTGAAATAGCCTTAGCATTTAAGTAATCAAAGTTCTCAAGGAAAACAGAATTAAAAATAAACAAATTTGTCTACATCCAACTAAAAAGTTGTTACACAGCAAAGGGAACCATCAACAAAATAAAAGACAACCCACTGAACAGGAAGACTATTAGCCAATGATACATCTGATAACTCACACAACAATTCACCAAAAAAAACAACAACAATCCAATTAAAAATTGGGCAAAGGACCTGAGTGACACTTCTCTAAAGAGGACATAGAGAGTGCCAATCCTATCTAATAAAGAGGGAATATGCTAATTGACTGTCCCACCCTCAAAGATGGCGCCCACAGCCAATAAGGAGGGAATATGCTAATTGACTGCCACACCCTCAGAGATGGCAGTGCCCACAGCCACAAGATGGTGGCACCCAGTCCCCTTAGCTCCATTGGGGTGACAGACATGCAGCAAGGTCGGGTCCGCCCCAAGGTGGGCCCCACCTTGCTGTGTGCCTGCTTCCAGAGTCCCCCAGTACCCTCATCCCTCCAGCCACCCAGGGCCAGCCCAAGGCACAGGCAAGCCTCGGATGGTGGCTGCCCAGCTTCCTAGGGCCACCCTAGGCTCAGGTAACCAGGGCTGGTTGAGGCTTGCACTGACGACAGTGGCAGCAGCAGAGGTGTGATAGGGTGTCGCCTTTCCCTGATCACTGGGTCACCTCCTGCCCCTGAGGGCTCCCAGACTGAGAGGGGACAGGCATGGCTGAGGGATTCCTGCTCTAGTGCATGAATTTTCATTCAGCAGGCCTCTAGTAGATATATAAAAAGCTGTTCATTGTCACTAATCATCAGAGAAATGCAAATTAAAGCCACAATGAGATATCAAGTCACACCTGTCAAAATGGCTGTCATCAGTTAATCAACAAATAACTGCTGGAGAGAATATGGAGAAAAGGGAAACTTCCTTAACTGCTGGTATAGCTGATTGATGCAGCCACTACGGAAAACAGCATGGAGGCTCCTCAAAAAAATTTAAAAAAATGGAACTGCTGTTATAACCCAGCAATTCCACTTGTGGGAATATATCCTAAAAAATCCTGAAACACTAATTCAAATGAATATATACATCCCTACCACAGCATAATTTAGCCAAGTCGTGGAAGCAGCCCAAGAGCCCATCAGTAGATGAGTGAATAAAAACGCTGTGGTACATTTATACAATGGACTAATACTTGGCAATAAAAAAAGAAGGAAATCTTACCATTTGGGACAACATGGATGGACCTGGAGAGTATTATGCTAAGCGAAATAAGCCAGTCGGAGAAAAACAAGTATCACATGCTCTCACTTATATATGGAATCTAATGAACAAAATAAACTGATGAACAAAATAGATCCAAAGACATAGAAGCATGGAACAGACTGGAATTTCAGAGGGAAGGCAGGGAAGGGAGGTGGGTGAGAAGTGATCAACCAAAGAACTTGTATGCCTATATGCATAAATCATGACACAGACACCAGGGTAGTGAAGGCATGTGGTGGGAGCGTCAGGGGCAGGCCAGAAGGGGTCAATGGGTGAAATAGGGGGACATATGTAATACTTTCAAAATATAAAGATTTTTTAAAAAGATAACACACAAGTTACATTTTGCTAGGCCCTAACACGGCTAATCTAATTAGTTATCTGAAACACTCCAAAAAAAATATGTGTCCTCATTTACTTATTCCAAGAAAGTATATTGCACTAACATACTGTGTATATAATTGTAATACATGTAGAAATGCATCAGTGATAAGATTCTGTATAGAATCAGGGGAACAGATAGTAAATGAAGATGTTCTCACATTGCCTGGCACGGTCCTCATTAGCCAGCAATAAGCCTCATTGCCCCGCAATAAGGAGAAGGAGTGTGGGCCAGGAACTGGCCAGGGCAGGGTCTGAGAGACTGGGCCAGGCCCCTGGAAACGCAGGTGGAGGAGAAGGGCTCAGGCAGCTTCTGTCTAGGTGACCACTGTCTAAGACTAGTGCATCTTCAGATAAGACACATGAGCTGTCAAGAGTTAAAGAAGCAGTGGGTTAAATTACATAGTTTAAAGAATTCCTTTATCGATATACCTTAAAGACAAAGAACAGTTCTTGGATAAGCAAAAGGAAGTACTTAGAAATGTCTGAATGATGCCTATGAACCCTCCATAAAAGGGTGCTGAAACATTTCAGGGGGTTGAGGTGGGTTGTGTCTTAGTAATCCTAGAAGTAATACATGCTCAGTGCTAATATTCATCAATAAAAGAAAAATAATAAAAATGCCTAGAATCACACCAAGAAGGACTTTCCTACTCGGATACATTGTGTAAATTTTCACTAACATTATTTACTCCTTGAAGTATTTTAGAGTATCTTAAAAAATTTTTTTTAACTTGGGAAAATAATTGAACATATAAGAAGCTTTTCTTTTATTTGTCAGAAAAAAACAACTAGTCTTTTCTCTAATAAATTTCTTTCTGGTAAATTGCCAACATTGTGTGGGTTTTCTAAATTTCCACTTTCTTACATCATTATCAGGTAGCTCATTCTAGAGCCATGGAATCCTTCCATAAACTTCTCCTGCTCTTCATTTTACCAGTCTGCGGTGCAGAATGGCAATAGGTTATGAACTATTTTATAAGCAGGTTTTTATTTCAGTATAGAGCTGATGGTTCCTGCATAAAAATGACCTGTAACCTTCAGGGCCTATCTTCCAAGTCATTATGCGTATGATTTAATGTGCTGGCCCAGGCATATTAAAGTCAGCTAAATACATGGACTGTGTGTGTCAGCTCTTTCTCATAAATACTAATGTTGGACTTGCTCTTTCAATACAATTGGCCTACAATGACAACTGGTTATAGGAAAAACAAAGAGGGGTTTCCTGTGATGGATCCTTAATAGGTTTTAAATAATAAAAAATCAGAACGGGAGAAGCACAAAAGCATAGCAATTCCATTTCCCTTGTTTAGAATATAATCCAAATTCTCACATTAATTCCATGCTCTGTATTTAAATTTTACTTCATTGAGCCTTACTGATTAGACCAGAGACGCCTCGCAGTAATTCTTTCAATATCTAGCTAACTATGGCATTGGACGTAGAAACCATTCCTTTCAGAGCCCTGTTGAGGCATCTGGAGAAACAGCTGCTTGGCTTCACGTTGGAGAAATATTCATGTAATGAAATGTTTATGTTTAAAACTAGATATCAATTTTATACATCCTGTTTTTATTTAATGAATGGGTATGTTACTTTAAGAAATCATTAAGCGTTTTAATGTTTACTCATATTTTCATTTTGCATAACAAGATTTTCTCAGAGGCGGGTACCACCCTGATCCTAGTGCACCTCCTATGCCTGCAGCAACTGGGTTTCCTAGCACCTGCCACAATAGCGATGCAGCTGCACACACCAGCGCCGCAGGCAGCCGGGCACCAGGGCCCATTGCACACAAACAGCTGCAGCTGACACAGAGCCTCTGGACACAGCGCTGGTCCAGTCCACAGCCTTACTCCCAGCTTAGGGCTCTGCACCTTTGACATTCGAGGATGCACTTTCATAGTTTTTGTGTTTTTTTCCAAATATATTTTTATTGATTTTTTACAGAGAGGAAGGGAGAAGGATAGAAAGTCAGAAACATCCATGAGCGAGAGACATCGATCAGCCGCCTCCTGCATGCCCCACACTGGAGATGTGCCCGCAAGTAAGGTACATGCCCCCAACCGGAATCAAACCTGGGACCTTTCAGTCCTCAGGCTGATGCTCTATCCACTGAGCCAAACCGGTCTCGGCTACTTTCATAGTTTTAAAAGTTAAAACCATGTACTTGCAATACCAACTGCAGAGAGGAGAAGCCCGAATGATTGCTGTGCTCACACCTGCTTTTAGTTTAGTCCAGGGGGGCACCTAAGGATCCTCTTCTTTTTTATTTATTATTATTTTTAATATAGTTTTATTGATTTCAGAGATGGAGAGCGGAAGAGAGAAACATCAGTGATGAAAGAGAATCATTGACCAGCCGTCTCCTACATTTCCACACGGGATTGAGCCTGTAACCAGGCATGTGCCCTGACTGGGAATCAAACTGTGGCCTCCTGGTTCCCAGGTCGATGCTCAACCATTGAGCCACACTGGCTGGGTTCCTCTTCTTTTCAGAGCATTGCAGCTGCTTGCTGCTGAGAAGTCCTGGGGAGGACTTCCTAAAGCCCTATCCCACCTTCAGAAACAAAGCTGATGGCGGAGATTTTTCTGAGCATGTTTATATGCGCTCAGTGCATATGTAAAGATCACTTTAGAATCTTAGACATAAAATTAATTTTGACCAACTCAGCACTCAGACAAGACCTCTCTCAACTGCCACCCACTGAGCCTACTCACTTAGCTGAGACCACATAGCTCTTTTCCTTAAACTAAAAATCATCTCTCTTTCTGCCTAAGGTTGATGCCTCTCCCTCCACTTGTTCTTGGGCCTCATCTACCCCACTTTCTCAGGAGCCTCTCTGGATGATCTGTCTGCTCATTCACACTCCCACATCATATCTTCAACCATGCTCTATGATAGCTCTACTTGATCCAACTCTAACCTGCCTTCCAAAGATAAGACCCCTCTTTCCCGCAAACTTCTCCACCCATCTCCCTCCCCCTCAGTGCTAGCTAACCCAGTTCCCCCAGCCACACACCCAAATATCTTTTAAAAAGTTTACATTTGGCTGCCCTGGTTCCTCACTTCCCACTCCTCCTTCAAAGCCATGCCATCTGTTCTCACTGAAGTTTTCCTTTGGATATTAGCTCCAAATTCTCTGAAAGTATTTTAAACTACAGAGTGGAGGCCATAACCAATTGATGCATGGTATAGCAAAGGTAGATTTATAGTTTGGAGTATGTGAAACACAGAATTTATTCTTATATTATTATTAATTAATTATTGTGTTACTTTCCATATGAACAACTGTAAACCTACTTTTGCCCAGCCCTATAGTATTTATCATTCTCCATGTCTACTATAACCAACTTTACCATCAAGCAGGAAATTAGGTTTGAGTTTTTTCTATAAATACATAAAGTCTTAGTATTACTTTTGAATCATACAAAGAATGAACTCATCCTTATAAAGGACATACTTATTCTCATATAGTATCTTATAACTAATGTGATTTAAAAGCTCTCTCAGTGTCTCCAAGGTGAGCAGAGAGGAGCATTACCCAGAGCAGGTTACCCTCCTAACTTAAGGGCACTCTTCTTTGGGGAGATGGGAATGGAAAGAGCACCATACATTAGTTCCTCCATATCATTTACTGTTTACTAAGCCAAGTAAATTATATATAAACTAGAGGCCTGGTGCATGAAATTCATGTGCTGGGGGTGGGGGTTTTCAGCCCAACCTGCACCTTCTTGCAGTCTGGGAGCCCTCGGGGGATGCCAACTGCCAGCTTAGGAGCGGTCCTAAGCACTGCCATGGAGGCAGGAGAAGTTCCCACCACTGTGCTCACCAGCCATGAGCCTGGCTTCTGGCTGAGCAGCACAACCCCCATGGGGTGCAGTGACCACCAAGGGGCAGCTCGTGGGTTGAGCATCTGCCCCTTGGTGGTCAGTGCACATCATAGCAACTAGTTTGTTCTGCTGTTCAGTTTCTTTGCATATTAGCCTTTTATTATATAGGATTAGAGGCCCTGGCAGTACATGAATTCATGCAAATGTGGGGTCCCTAGGCCTGGCTGGCAATCAGGGCTGATCAGGGATGGGCTGACTGGGGCCTGCCAGCCAGGGAAAGGGTTAGGAAGAGGAGCTGTGGGCCTATTGAGGCCTGCCAGCTGGGGTCGGGAGAGGAGGCGATGGTCGATGGGAGTGGAAGAAACAGACACCAGATGCCAACACTGCTGGCTGGCTGTGGGAGGTTGGCTGTGGGAGCACACTGACTACCAGGGAGCAGCTCCTGCATTGAGTTTCTGCCCCCTATGGTCAGTGTGCTTCATAGTGACTGGTCAACCAGTCAACTGTTCCAGTTGTTTAAGTCATTCAGTCCTAACGATTGCTTAGGCTTTTATATACAGGCAGTCTTCGAGTTACATCAGACTCGATTTACATCCTTTCTTGGTTATGAAAATATTTACATTTATTTATCATTTATTTATTTATTAATTATTGTGTTATTTTTACAGTATTTTTTTTTAAGTTCTGTAATTTCTAATAAAACTAATTTTGGCTAACTCAGCACTCAGATAGGACCTCTCTCAACTGCCGCCCATTGAACCTACTCACTTAGCTGCGACCACATAGCTCCTTTCCTTAAACTAAACATCATCTTTCTTTCTGCCTAAGGTTGATGCCTCCCCTTCCACCAGTTCTTGGGTCCCATCCACCCCCCTTTCTCAGGAGCCTCTTCTCTGGACGATCTATCTGCTCATTCACTCTTCTCCCATCAAGCAGGAAATTAGGTGGGCGGTGCACATTTACATCATCTCCCATTTACAATAATTTCTGTAATTTCAACGTATGTACATATGTACTTTATGTTTTTTTTTATTATTTATTTACCACAAGTAAAGGTCAGGAATTATCATCTTTCTTTTAATTTTTTTTATTGTTTCACTTCATTACTGCTGTGTATGTGCTTCATGTGAGTGACATAGGTGCTTACATAGATGGGTTCTGACTTACAGCAATAATTGCATCAAGTTGTGCCAGAGAAATGGATTTCCGATCTAATTCGAGGACTGCCTATATATAGATAGACCCACAACATCCTAATAATACCACATCAAAGCAGCAGAGTAACAAAATAATTAAACCGTAAGTAATTGCTATTAGAGTAAAAAAATTCAAAGGTAAGATTCAAAAAATTATAAATTAGCCTGGTTGTATGGCTCAGTGGTTGAACATTAACCCAGGAACCAAGAGGTCATGGGCACAATCTCCAGTAGAGGGCATGCGGGAGGCAGCCAGTCAATGAGTCTCATTATTGATGTTTCTATCTCTCTATTCCTCTCCCTTCCTCTCTCTCTAAAAATCAGTTTTTAAAAATATATAAAGCAGAGGAGCAATGAACTTCTTCTGATGTGCAATGAACTAAGTGCACAGCACTTTCCTGTCTTCCTTATTCTCAGCTGTACATGATTCCATAAAACAGGCTTTGTCAATGTCTTCCAACTTCTCTCCATAATATTATGACACAGTTGGAGGCTTTGCCTTCCATTGCATTTAACAGAGCTATTATTCTGCTAGATTGGACTTCTGTCATAGTGTATGTGATGCCAGAATAGAACCCTCATCCATTTATTCTTTGCCTATTATTGGTTAAGATTACACTATGGTTCTTGCTATAAAAATATTAAGTACTAGATACTAGATTTACATATACATTCAGTTATATGCTTTTTAAAAAATAATTCATCAAGATCAAATACAACCTTCCTATTTTTCTTATTGAAAATGACTACTATGAGTCATATTAATGATGTCTCTAGGGATTTTAAATGTAAATATAGACTTAATTTTTCATTCAAAATCACTTTTTTGTCAACCCTTTCCTTACACCTCCAAAATCCAGGAAATATGCCAAGATTTTCATAACACATATTTACTTATTCTTCAAATGTACTTGGAAGAAGATTAAAGCCTAGAAAAATAAAAGCAGATGAGTAGGACTTGTGGGCTAAAAGAGATATATATTCAATTCCTTTTGTTGTCAGTTCCAAGAAAGGGAGAGAGAAAAAGGAAGGACAGGATGAAGGAGGGAGGGAAGAAGAGAGAAAGGGAAATATAGAAGATCAATAATTTGAGGTAATGATTTTAAAGTTTCTCCAAACTATGTCATAATCAATTATCTATCAAATTATTGAATGACCTTCTTTGTCTTAGCATGTGTATAAATATAACCTTGTTTTGTATTTGGTAGGGACAATTAAATAATTTTCTATAGAAAATATTTCTAATAAAGACATTGGGGTTTTATCAAGATAAGAACTATTTGAAAATTATAGTTTGTTATGTATCTGACTTTGGTTAATGATTCATTAAATGTATACAATATTATCTCACCCAAATGTCCACTACAAAAGATATTTGGCCCCTGAATTCCTCAACTTAGGTGTAATGGAGAATATTCATAGTCAGTAGGAAGCCTTCTAAATTGATATGATGCTGCCTATTGGATTTTCTAATTTAAAGTTTTTTAAGTTTATTAATTACTTAAGACAAAAAGAATCAATTTATGCAATAGAGAAGTATTTTTAATTGGGTTAAAAAATCTCAAAATGTTAATTTTTCTCTCAGAATCTATAAGATGATTTCAAATGATAATTTAATACTCTTTATAGAACAAAAGCAATTAAAATCAGTGTAATAAAATGTTTGCAGTAAAGCACTTAATATGTGTGGTGTGCTTAATATGTGGTACCGCTAAGACTCCCAACAAATCAACATTTTATAAACCTAAGGACACCAGGATAACAGAGGTGAAGTGAATTTCCTAAAGTACTAAAATTCCCTGAGCCTTGGTTTCCTTGCCTAAGAAATAGATCAGCAACAGCAATTACTTTATTGGGTTATGATAAGAATAAAATGGAATTTGCATGTAATGTGGTCCCACCACTTGGTATTTTTTTTTACCAAGCCCATCTAGTAATGAGGAGTTTGGGAGTCCCTTCTCCCTCTTTCCAGTATATACACATAAGTGGATTACAAGAAATGGGAGTCTTAAAAGCCCCCAAAGACATTTAGAAACTTCAAATACTGTAACAGAGTTCTAATATTTAAAGGCCAAATAGAAAATTTAGAGCTGACCCCTCAAGTATCCCCTCTTTTATCATAAACCCCACTCTCATTAATCTGCTTCTCTCATTTCTTAACTTATGCTCATTTTATTTGGTCCTGTGTTAAATTTGCCCCCATAAAATATAAAGGTTAAAAAGACTGTTAAAGGACATATTGCTGAGATTCAAATTCCAGCTTTTCTGGTTACTAGTTGTGTGGCTTGGGATAAATTACCAAAAATCTGTCTTTACCTCAGTGTCCTTATCTGTGGAATGGGCACAATGATCACACCTACCTCACAGGGTTGTTGTGAAGATTAAATACATGTAATGTGCTTTCAACAGAACTGGGCATGTATTGCTATACTTTTTAGTGTTGTTCTATAATCAATTCAAGAATGTAAGCTTTTTTTTTTACATATTTTGAAAACAATTTTAGTTAATGAGTCACAAATCTCTCTTCACATCCCATCCCGATCTACCAATACTGCCTAACTTATATGTAGTAATAATTCATGTTCCTCCAACACAAGACCCTCCTCTAGGGTTATCTTACATGTTATTTTGTTCAATTCTTACAAGACCTCTGGGAGAGGGTATTATTTTTATATATATATTTTATTGATTTTTTACAGAGAGGAAGGAAGAGGGATACAGTTAGAAACATCAATGAGAGAGAGATATCCATCAGCCGCCTGGGAGGGAGTATTATTAACCTGAATTTTCAGGTGGCAAAACAAACAAAGAATTTTGTAACCACCTAGAGTCACTCAGCCAGGTGTAGGGAACTGAAATTTGCATCTAGGTTTTTGTTACTCCTAAAATTAAATATTCTTCCTTCCTATCCACATAATTCACACATATCAGGGGATGAAAATCATATAATCACTGTACAGTTGCAACTTTCCTCTTAGGTCAAGCAATTATAATTCTCAGCAGCTCTGTGGGATTCAAACCTGGGTCTGAACAACCCTGGACTGAAATTTTTTAACTACTCTACTTGTTTTTTTGTTGTTGTTTTTTTTTTTTGCTTTTCTATTGTTAGAAGGTAGAAGTAAACTTCAGGGAAGAAGTAATTATTTCCAGGGACAAAATCATGGATCACACATTTATTTTAAAATATCTAAAAGGAAGTGTGTGTAAAATACAATCTAAGAGGGAAGTTAATGTTTGTGTAGAGCAGGTTATCAAAATATCTTTGAATGTCATCTAGCAGCACCCCATATGCTAGCATTTATGTGATAAATACATTAATCACAATTTGATTAGTTTTAATTGCAGAAATAGATCGATCTTTTCTTATCACAGGAATAGATGATATGCCTCTTACAATTCAGATTAAGAAATAAGAAAATATGATCAAAACAAAATCACAATTCAATAGTGTGTCATCTGAGTGTTTTCATGTGCCTTCACAAATTATAATGTTCAATACATTTGTGCCAAAGAAAACCTAAAGGAATATGTAAATGTATTTTCTAAATTATTTACATTTATAGTTTTATACAAAAGAAAACAGCAGAGAGGGCCAAAATAACAAAGAAAACCACACCTCAAGGTTAACTTCTGATAAAGAAAAGCTTGGTTTCCTGGGTCTTGGGGTGAAAGGCCTGCTCTCTCCTTCAAAACACAAGGTCACAGCAGTGTGGCAAGTCCCCTGAAACCAGTGAGTAACCTGGTAGAGCCCACTCTTCCGCCTTCAGCTTGCAGTTTCCTTCGGTGTGTGAAAACGCCTGTCCAGTCCTTCATTCAAGCAACAATACAAGGTGAGGCCAAGGTAGGTTTACAGTTGTTCATGTGGAAAATATCACAATAAGTAATAATATAAGAAAAACTGTGTTTTTTATACTCACCACTGTAAATCTACTTTTGCCTCACCCTGTCCTATTGAGTACCCACAAAGTGTCAGAAAATACACAAGGAACCATAGAAGACACACTGGGGACCAATACCAGTGGGGGGAGGAGGGCGTAAACCAGGTGGATTTGTAGTTTCCTGCAGGTCACAGTAAAAAAAACTAGACCATGTCATTGACTTTCTTCTAAACAACATGAGGTTCTCCAAATACTGCCTGTTTCCCAGGGTGTGCTGTTCTCTGGCACTTTTATAGAGGAGAGAGTAAAGGTATAAAACAAAAGTGGCTTAGCTACTCACCAGGAAAACCAAGGCTGGATTCAGGGCTTCTGGTTGAGAAGTCAGGATTTAGAAAAAGTCAGATACATATTCTTCACTCAAAATGGTTATTTTTGCAAATGCTGTTATGTAGATTAATTTCTAAAATAAATTGTGCACAATGGATATTAAAAAAAAGCACACAATATATACAATTGCAATCGGCGCTCATTATTCAAACAAGAAACAGATGAGATTCCACAGACATCCTGTTAAAGATACATGAATATATTTTAAAGTAGAGGAGGTTGGCCAAAAAAGTGTCCATAATTACATGAATGCACTCTGTCCTCAGGGTAACTCTAAAAAAGAGGGAAGAGTCATTTTTTTCATTAAAACTTATTCAAGATTTCTCTTTTAAATTAAAAAAATCCTCAGTGGGGAAGCATATGGCCTGGAATGAGACTAGAAGGTATTCATTTGCCAGGTTCAGATGAAAGACTTTTCAAAAGCTGCCTTATGTGATTTTACTAATGATATCTTATCATCCTATTATTTATCAAACTAACACTCCTTAGCCGGGGTCTCTACTGCATCCATTGTATTTCACCATTTTAAAAAATACAGTTCAGCTCTGGCCAAGTGGCTCAGCTGGTTGGAGCATCATCCAGTATACCAAAAGGTTGTGGGTTCGATCCCCAGTAGAGGTGCATATGGGAGGCAACAAATCTATGTTTCTCACATTAATATTTCTCTCCCGCTCTCCTTCTCTCCCTCTCCCTCTCTCTAAAATCAATAAAAACGTGTCCTCCAGTGAGGATTAAAAAAAAAAAAACATTTTAGTGCTACCCACCAATCATTAACTTTTGTAAATATGCTTGACAGATCAAGGAAGACTTCAAAAAAAATTTTTTTAAATATATTTTATTGATTTTTTTACAGAGAGGAAGGGAGAGGGACAGAGAGTTAGAAACATCGATGAGAAAGAGAGACATCGATCAGCTGCCTCCTGCACACCCCCTACTGGGGATGTGCCCACCACTAAGGTCCATGCCCTTGACTGGAATCGAACCTGGGACCTCTCAGTCCGCAGACCGACGCTCTATCCACTGAGCCAAACCGGTTTTGGCTCAAAAAAATTTTTATTCAAGTATATTCGGTATACAATATTATATTAGTTTCAGCTGTACAATATAATGATTTGACATTTATATGCCCTTCAATCTGATTCTCACACTAAATCTATTAATCATCTGTTACCATGAAAAATTGTAACAATGCTGTTTCCTATATTCACCTTTAGCCCCCATCATCTAACCCCTTTTCTTTGGGAACCGTGAATTTAATCTCTGATATGAGTCTCTTTTGTTAGTTCATTAGTTTCTTCTTTCAGATTCCACATATAAATTAAACCATATAGCATTTGTCTTCCTCTGTCTTATTACATTTAGTATAATACCATCTAGATCCATCCATGTTGTTGCAAGATTTCTTTTTTGTTGTTGTTGCTCAGTAATATTCCATTGTATATATGCACCACATATTCTTCATCCATCTATTGATGGACATAGGTTGCTTCCATATCTTGGCTATTATAAATAATGATTAAATGAACATAGGAACACATAGTCTTTACAAATTAGTGTTTTTCATTCTTTGGATGTATACCCAGGAGTGGAATTGCTGGGTGATATAGTAGTCCTATTTTTAGTTCTTTTAGGAATCTCCATACTGTTTTCCATAGTAGCAGTCCCACCAGTGGTGCATAAGGGTTTCCTTTTCTCCACATCCTGATCAACATTTTGTTCTTGCCTTTTTTATAACAGCCATTCTGACTAGTGTGAGGTGGTATCTCATCATGGTTCTGATTTGCATTTCTCTGATGATTCATGATGGGGAACATCTTTTCATCAGTCTATTGACCATCTATATGACTTCTTTGGAGAAGTGTCTCTGCATGTCCTCAGCCCATTTTTTTTTCAGACCAAGGAAGACTTGAAACCTAAGATTTTAAAGCTGAAAGATTGAGTTTTCAGCTCCCACAGAGCCCTGCAGTTGCTGGGGGCTTTCGTTAATGAGAAAAAGTGTTCTAACAGTACATCTAGGAAAATCATGGATCTAAGGTGAAATTAAGGCCAATATAGAAGATAGGTGTTTTTTGGAGATGCCACAGATACTTTTAGGTATACTTTCAAGGACCTAATATCAAACAGAAAGATTAGAGGATCTGGGAAAATCTCCATTTCTACCACTAAACCCATGTTATTGTGAGCATGTCACAAACTATTGGCTCCTTGGTGCCTTACCTACATACTTTCTGAGTCAGATCTGCTTATCCTAAGGTCACTTTTCATTTCTAAAATTCAAATTTTGCATATTTCTTTCTCTACATCTCCTTGCTTTAAATTTACTTTCATTCATCTTCAGTGGGAATAATATCAGCCATTCATAATCACTAAAACATATCACAATGCCATTTTTACATCACCCAAAACATTACTATAAAACTTATTTAAAGTAATGTTTTTGGGCTGCTTATCATGTGCTAATTATTTTGCTAAGCATTTACAATAATTATTCCATTTTCTGAAGGTCCTGAAGCCAGAAAGTGCTAAGGCTGGGATTAACTCTAGTAAACTCTGGATCTAATGACTCCTGAGATGGAGAATCAGGGCTGGGAAACCACAGCAGGACTGCATGTGGAGAAACTCCGCCTATGACCCTGTCTACCACCTAATAGTAGTACTAGTATATCCCATCGCCCCTCTCCCCTCTCCCTACCCCATCCCCCCACTGCGGTGTACAGAATCTCATACTATCACCATCAGGAACTGTTTTAGTCGGAAGTGGGGTGGAGGGAATAGGGAGAAAGCCACAACATATACATATGTAACAATCACATAAAAGCATCTGAGTAAACGTCATAATGATTTATTTGGATTGTGCAAGCAGTGTGGGAAGCCTTGATTTTTCCTTTCTTTTGAGTCAGAACCCTAATTTCCCAGGCTAACCATAATGCTACAGAGCTGTAAACATTTATATGTCATCAATTTAAACAACGCACAGGCTGTACTCCATTCATCCAACGTAAACGATCACAAAAGAGGCCAAGGCGGAACCGCTGTGAACGCCGTAACATTTATTGAAGAACAAACATATGTTTGCAAATCACAGGGCTGCACGGGCATACATTCCATGGTTCATAATGCTGTTCCAATTAGGCTTTCCATCGTGCCTTCTCAAACAATCCCTATTCAAAACAATAACCGAAGGGGGAGAAAGTGTCCATTGTAATTGCATTTTCAAAACCAAACCTGCAGTTTTCCTAGGAATGACTCTGTGCTGGGCTACTTAGGTGTACACGTGTTGGATGTACAGGACCATGCACACATTTCTGTATAGGCAGAAACATTCCATGAATAATGGCTTTACAAACCCAAAAACGATCTTAAATACTGTCAAGCTTGGGAAACAGGGTGACAACTGCAATGAATAGTAGAATTTCTAACATTTGCCCCAATCGATTTATACCTTGCCCATAACACATGCAATACAGCATTTCACTTTTGGAATAATAAGGGAAAATTTGTCTGACAAAGGGCATGTTACAGAATACATCTACAAAAGACATTCGTCATCTTAAGTAATACTTAAAAAGTGACTTGTTTTTGTTCCAATGAAAGAAATGTTGGTCGAGTTATCAAAAAAATACCACCCAGCTCATATTGTGACATTTAGCCCCCATTTTCCTCTAAAAGTTATCTTTTAACAACAACAAATAAAACTTTATTTTCAGGAATTTAAAAAATTCAAAAGAAAATCTATTTTGATAAGTAAAAATGTTATGCTATTCATGTTTCTAAACTACTTTTTTTTTTTGTCTTTTAAGGAAATGTCTACTGTAGTGATCATGGAGTAGAAAGTTATTTGATTTTTTTCTCCTTAGAAGTTACTTAACATAAAGCTGAATGGGATTTTCTAATCAAAGAATCTGAACAGTGTAAAGTATCTATGTAGGGATGTCTAATTGATGATAATCGAGGCTGCAGAGAGTAAAATTAGAAATTCTAAAAGAAAAAGAAAGCCTAGTTGATTGGCTCTGCTCTGCATAATCTATTTTGTCTCATTTAATACAGCAACTATATGGCTCTATTCTAAGCACAAGGTGTCAGCTAATCTCTCCTAAGGATTCTCTGTTACTTATCCCTTGGTCTGAATGGAGAACTGGTGATGTAAGGTCAGGCTCTAGCCCATTTCTTGTGTATATCTCTGGATATTATATTCTGCTCTTTATTCCTTATTTCTTTGGAAATTCAGAACTCTTCCACCATCATAGTGTTGTTACACCTAATTAAGTATTACTTGTACAAAGTTACATGAACCAAATATTCTGTCCAAAAATGTAATATTCTTGAATTTCTCCTTTTGTTCTTCCTCAGCACCCAGGCAAGGGACCTGTTTCCAGCACGGAAACTCACAAGAGAACAATCTCAGGTTCTGGCAAGTGCTTCCCAGGCCCTGGCACATATGGATTCTCTTCACACAGAAGAGTTTGCTGTTTACCATCATCTGCTTCATATCTTGGCTGTCTATAGTCCAAAAGTAGCAATTGGGGACTGCCCCTTTGCACTCCTAACTTATAAATCAAGTCACGAAATCACAGGAAAATGCGCATATACTACTCACGAATTTGCACACCAAACTTATAAGTCTAAAGCTGTTTTAAAAAGAGGAAAATTAGCGAAATTATTTCCTATGTGTCTATGTGACTACCTCCCAGACTTGACAAGTGTTGGCCTCATGAATTTGTTCATTCTTTCATGCAATCAGTAAACATTTACACAACTCCTAGTGCGAGGGGCCACTGTAACTTTTTCTTTTATTCTTCGTAAAAGAAAGCAAAGGGCTTTATTCAGTGGGTTCAAGGCAGCAATATGAACAGGTCAACTTATGTTTGAGTTTTCTGGTCAGTTTTAAGGTAACTGGTAGCAAAGAAGGAAAGAGAGAGAGGCACTCAGTACCTACTATGTGCCACAAACTCATCCAAGGACTGTGTGAGTATAGGCTGCAGCACTTTAAGCCTCTTAAAGCATTAAAGGAGGTATTTATTTTTCGCATTTTATGGACAAGCATAAAAGGCTGTGATGAATTTAATAATTGTTCAAGATCATTCCTCATGCTATCTACAGTTTATGTTCTTAGATTCACCACAGACAAAACAGCTATGAATGTGATCTTGATTTTGAACTAAGACCTGAGGAACTCCAAAGTAATAACCCAATGCTTATTGTTCTTGTTGCTTTCACAACACCAAGGTGCTATGCATTTCTCTAGACTGAGAAACTGCTTGAGTGCATCTATTCTACATTGCTGAAAAGTCCTTTGGTAATTATGTATTCCCTAGGCCAAGAAAAAAATTTTTGTGAATAAAATCTTTCTTTTCCCTCCCCCCAAACTTTGTTTGTTCTAAAATGAACTTGAAGTAGACTTTGCCATACTCCTCCAAATTCCTCAATATTATGAAGTAAAAGTCAGTAATTAATCTCTCTTGATGTTCTAGGAAAAACAAATTAAGATAATCCTCTAGTTTTGATAACACTTGTCCCTCAGCTACTTTTTTTGCATAAAAAAATGTAAGGGCATCACAAATGTTAGATTTAAAAGAAAAACACTGGGGAAAAGATGACTCCTTGTAAGAGCAATTATTGCCAGATAAATTTATGGCAAGGTGACTGACTTTCTCTTACATTCTAATTCTTACCTCATCTTGATTTAATGCAAAGGAATTAATGAAATACTGCTCTGCTTCAAGTCTTCTTCCTCTAGTTTTAGGTAAAAAATCTTTAAAATCCATCAGCTATTTCACGTTCTAGGTTGTGACTCTTCAATTAGGTAGAGGATTGTTATTTTCAAACTCTAATAGCAAACACACAGAGAAGACTTAAATATGGCAAGATAAGTGACGTTGGACATCACACAAATAGGAAAAAAACACACCTTGAAATGACCAGAAAAGTCCTGTTTTTGGTTGTATTACATTGTACCATAATGCCCACAGTGAAAATAATAGATTTTTCAGAAATTAGGTCCCTTTCTAGCAGTAGTTCAGCAACTGCATGTAAAGATATGTCTGTGAAATAAATCCACCACAGGTGCTGCACCTGGAAATGAGGTCTCCAACAGGAAGCTATTTATTATCATAATAAATTATATCTGTGACCTACAGAGATCCCCTGACAGCCTCCTTTAAAAAATACAGCTTGTTGCCCTGGCCGGTGCAGGTAGTCCCAGGCACCAAAAGGTCCCCAGTTCAATTCCTGGTCAGGGCACACACCCAGGTTGCAGATTTGATCCCAGGTGGGGGTGTGTGTGGGAAGCAAATGATTGATGCTCCTTTCTCATATTGATATTTCTCTTTCTCTCTCTTTCCCCCTCTCCTTTCTTCTCTAAAATCATTTTTTTTAATTGCTTGTTAATGTTAAAGATTTCTAGTTCACTTGAAGAACAATGATTGAAGTTAGGAATATAATTCGTATAAAACTGCAAACACTGTATGTTAAAAAGAAAACTTGTACATGCATTTAGAGCTTAATTTCCTGGAATTTATAGTGAAGAGTGAGACTGAATTTATCTAGTATCTAAATTAATCTCTAAAAGTAGCTAAAATCATGTAAACCTTTGATTTTTTAAAGCAGTACTGTGATAAAATCACCCTTCCCTGCCCACCCATTCCCAGGGGCCAGGTGCATGCCAGGAAGAAATGAATGCAGGTTTCTTTCCCTTTGAGTGTTTCCTACTCTGGAGCATCATCTCATACAGAGATGCTGTAAACCTGCATCTCTTACTTCTCAGTAGCACAGGGAGGGTTCTGCTCAGCTCCTCTGGGGAGCTGCCTGACTTGAGAGCTTATTGCAAGTCTGTATCTTTTTTGACTAAATTGTTGGTCCTATCAACATGGAAAATAAAACTGCCAATATCCAAAGGCTAGAAAGACAGGAATCAGAAAAACCCCAGAGCCATCTTAATTTCCTCCTCCCACTTCATTCTGCTCTCCAACTTGGCTGCGGTTAGACAGGATTCTTAACTCCCACCTCCCTGCCCCCACAGACCTGAGGTCAGACCCCTGGGGCGCAGGGTGAGGTGAGGCAAGGCACTGGTCCTGGCAATGTCTACCAAATGAAGAAAACCAGCCAGTAAGGCCAGAGCTGACTCTTGCTCAGTGAGTGTCAGAGCAGGACAGTCTATTGGGCCTAAATCTAAACTTCAGCCAGATTAAATTGTTTTTAAAAGTTAGAAAAAATCGGCTTCCTTTGGTGATGTGCTTTAATTACTCAGCTTTATAAATGTACCTATATATATGAAATGACCATAGAAAGCACCTTAAAATAAGATTTCCTTCACCAAACTATCCCATATAGAATTACATAAACATCCCAACCTATGAAAACATGGTCCTAAATAAAGTGGGGGGGAAAAGGAGTATGTTAAAGTACAAAATTAAAGCTACTATTCTCAAGTTACAGGTTAATTTCAAAATGATGTCATTACTAGCGAATGCCAGAAACCTGCTTCTTATCTAGTGTTACACTTAAAATTAATTCCCCAAAACCTTAGCCAAACTAATTTATTTTCATCAAGAGCTCATAGAATAGAGGGAAGAATCCAAAAATATGCATAAGACTGTATCTCACAGTGATGTGTCCTTTACAAATGAACTCAGCACTTCTTAATGTGTGATCTTTCACTGCCTCATTTCTAGCTATTTGTAGGTTAGTTACCCAGTGTACTGATTATTCCAGAATTTTTCCAAGCAAAATTTAAGCTGATGAGTATTTCCAGGGTCACCATCCATTTCCCTTTTTGAAAGAAGGTCCTAAATATGCCCTTTTCCAGTCTTCAGGCACCTCATCAGTCCTCCACGAGTTCTCAAAAATGATATCTAGCGGTTCTGTGATGACTTCGGCCAATTCATTAAGTACTCTAGGATGCCAGCCAATGGGACCTGTGGATTTGAACATAGGGGGGTTATTGAAGTTCTCCTTTACCCATTCTTCCCCTAGTTCAGCATGGATTCCTGCTCCTATTTTTAAGTCATACGTATCCCTTTCTGGTTAGCACCTGGACTTCTGAAAAACAGCTTTAAGGTCTGCTTTTTATCTATGAATTTTCTCTTTGAAGCTAATCAACAAAAATATATTTCATTCTTCTCAAGACCATTTTTCTCGAGTTTTGTTTTCAAGAGGTCTGTTTCTTTTTCCTTTTTATGTTGCTTGTCGGACAAGATAGTAACACAAAATTACTAAACTTAATTAACTTAATTACTAAACAAAATTAATAAATTTGTATCTTGCCTTCCTAAACCACCATTCAATACTATACCTCAGCATCCTCACTAATAGAGTTATAGTCAACACATTGTGAAACCTTTTAAAGGCTACCTGCCTCAGGCTCAGAGGGTGCATATCAATTAACCTGTAGCTAATTCAAAATGCACCTTCCAAAATGAAACCGATTCATAATCATCTTTTATCATAATCACATCTATTATGCAGAAACAGTAACTTTTTCACATATGCATTTAAAATGCACGGTTGCACAAGTGCAGGGAAGAGACTAATAAGGATTTCTTCCAAAGCATTTCTTCCATCGTTGTGTGGACATCTGTGTCAGTGTTCTGGGATTGAGATTATACTAATTGTCGGCAAACTCTGATAGGTGTTGACCGTTTTAACCCCTTCACTGTCACAATGATTCCTCTGAAATTGAAAGACAGCAACAGATTGCAGCTTCCTGCCCATCTGTCACAGCCATGCCCCGTGCCAAGAGTCCCCTGACAGCTTTGAAATGGACAAAGGAGAGGAAGAAAGGAGAGTGCGAAGGAAAAGAGGACACCTGAGTCTTTCCCAAGATTCTGCCAGGACATGCAAATTATGCTAGGAGATTCAACTGTTCTCTAGTTGGGTTTTGTGTTTTGTTTTTAACTGGAAAAGCTTTTGGAAAAGGTGGAACCAATTTTGCTTTCTTTTGTTTTGTTTTTCTAGTCTGCATCTCTCCTACCTGTCCCCAGTTTTGTGCTTTACAAAAATAACTCATATTCTAGGCATCAGTGCAAAGATTCTTTCAAAAAACAATTGTATACATTTCTCGAGGGCACAACAATTTGTTTGAGCACATGCCATTTTCACCTCTGCTCAGATAGCCACCTGCTGATGGCAATATGTTAACTAATATGTCATCATTAATTAGTTTGGGTAACATTATCCAGCAATTACATCTATATGGAAAGTATTACTAACCATGCACAGAAAGTTTCTTTCTCCAGAGAACCAGGCTATTTTTAGGTGTTGTTTTTTTTCCCCTGTAATACTAAGTAATAATTTATTATGAACTAATCTATTCAAGTAGTCACTCAAAGAACTACAGCCAAGCCAAAACATTTATTAAAATTACCTCCTGTTACACACTTTGAAAAAGTGATGTTTAATCTTTCTTGACAAAACTAAGGTTTTTTGGTGGGAAGTGAGGGCAAGTTCACCTTACTATAAAGAAGGCAAAACTGTTTGGTTTTAAATGCTCTAATAATGAATAAATGAAAAGATATTACCAAACTCTATAGTTACTGTAGATAACTTGCTATTTCTATCAGAAAACAAAACATAACAAAACAAACAAAAACAACAGAAAGAGCCACAGTTTCCAACATCAGCAGTGACTAGGGGGAAAAACAGGATCACCAAGGGAGGAGGCAGCATCTTGAGGACATTCTTATTAACACAAAAGATGCTCAGATGTCACCATGCTCGATATAGCTCTGCCTGAAGCCAGGAAGATAGCCTCGCCTACCATTAAAGTTCACTTTATTCTAGGAAACTATAAAAATAAAGAAAAATGCCTTTGGACCGGTTATCATCCAGCAAGTGCACACACACCCTCCACACTGAACTTATCTAAGGATGAGAACATGGAGTCATTCACAAATCTAGCAGCAAGTTTACAGCCTCAGAAACCTCGCGTCCTTGGCGCAACAAAAACAAATCTCATTCATTAAACAAGCCCAGCCTTGCAAGTTACTGTTTTTCATTCTTTGGGCCAGAAGGTGGGAGGCAGACAAACAGGATTCCGTGGTTGGGCCATGGAGAGTTGCAAGAGGTGAGAGCAGTCGCAGAGAACAGTAATTAGCCGGGCACATGTTGCTTCATGACCATAGAAGCACTGGTAATTTTCCTGTTACACACGGTCCCTCTTGCTCTGGCGGCTCACATGCACTGGGACAGCCCTGCTCCTACTAGGTCCCATTCCTGTTTATGTGGGATAGGAATGAGCAGAAGCTTAAAATTCTGACCAACCTGAAGGAGGTAACTGATGAAAATAAGTCTTCTGGGCACACAGGCATGGCCAGTCCAGCCTCGTTTCACACAGCCGCTCCCCCCAGCACACATTATTCATATTTCAATCCCCCCTAAATTATCTGGCATACTCCCACAAAGGAAAAAAGTTCCTCCTTTGTGCCATCAAAAGCAATAATAATAATAATCTATTTATATGTGTGTATAGTCTTCTCTGGATGTAGCAGGAGGTTGACTTAAAAATTATGAATGCAATGGCCTCAAATCTGGTCCTTTCTCACACTTCATGAAAGCCACCCTCTGGGACAATAAACAGCAAGTGCTACTTTTGGCTCTGTTAATGCTCCTGAAGTTTTGTTATTTTTATGGCCAGAGTTTTTAAATGAATGCCAGCCGTGTGTAATGTTATCTCGCTATTTCTAGGAAACATTACTGAAAGGGCTCTACTTTAGCTGACCTAATTCTCCCCTTACCTGCCTTGGAGACCTCTCTCAATCATAGAGTTCTTGTGTTAGGGCCGTACAAACCTAATTCGGAACTGTGTGATTTTCTCAGTTTAATTTGTTTTGATGGGAAGGGTGGGAGGAAAGGCTCTTATTTCATAGATATCTGGCAATTCTCCTAATCCATGTTAGAGTTCCAAACAGAGAAACAGGAGGGACGGAAAACATTATTTAATGGATAAAGAAACTATAATTCTTTAGCTAAAAATTAAGATGTATGGGTTATATTTTTTCTTTTATTATTTTGATTTTTAACTGGTTTCAAATCTAACTCTTTTTAGCTTGTGGCTTGCCCCTAAATAAAGGCAATCATAATTTTATGTGGGCTAACCCATTTCAAAGTTATTTCTCTATTGTAATGTTATTCTAAGGATGTACCTCCATTGCAGATACAGAACCAACAAACATAAATTCTCTACATTTGGTTGCTGGGATAAAAAATAAAACTGGTGCTTGGCAGGCCTGGCTCAGCGGTTTGAGCATCCACCTCTGAACCAGAAGGTCACAGTTCGAATCTCGGTTAGGGCACATGCCTGAGTTTAGAGCTCCATCCCTAGTGTGGGGCATGCAGGAGGAGTTGATCTATGATTGTCTCCATTGATGTTTCTATCTCTCTCCTTCTCCCTTTCTCTCTGAAATCAATAAAAATATATTTTTTAAAAAGTAAAAAAAACAAATAAAACTGGGTGACTATACATTGACAGTCCATGCTATTTCTTTACAATTGGTAGCAAATGTCTTGTAGAAAGAAAATTAATTAGGAATGACAGTATAAATGTTGCCTCCTCTCCTTCTAGGTGGCAAAAAAGGGGCACTAAGCTGAATCTCTGGGTGCGTGGTGACAGGACACGCTTCCTCCCATGACTTTCTCAAGTTGAGTTAACCAACATTCGGCCATGGCACAAGGCCTATCTTTATGAGACCAAACGAGTTGGGAATCTGCTTAGAGAGAAGGAGCTTCAATACAGCCTCCTTTTCATTGTAAACTCCTCCAAGGGCAGAAACCACATTTTATACTTCTTTATGTCTCCCACAGGGACATTATCTGTAATGTCATACACTACTATTGCTGGTTGATTGATTTGTCCACACTATAATTTTTACATAGAATTTTTCAGTAATCTAAGATCCTATTTGGACATTTTAGAGAAGTCAGATAGGCATATAAATTCCATTGCCTATACGACGGAAGAAAGTTATCAATATACCAGTATGTTCACTAAATCCATATGTATCTTAATGGCCATTTTGTAATTCCTTAAAGGCTTCATAGGGTTTTTGACTGGAGAGGCCCTGGCTGCCTCCCAAACCCCAACAGGCTGGAGGATGCCTTATGTTAGACAGCTAGCTGGATGCAGGTCCTTTTTGCTGCTAGAGGAATCTTTAGGATAGATTTCTTAGGGACTCTATAGACTAGAAAAACGTTTGACTTCCTCCAGAATAATCTACATATATACATTTTTAAAATCCTTACCCAAGGATATTTTTTTCCATTGATTTTTAGAGAGAGTGGAAGGGAGGAGGGAAGAAGAGAGCAAAAGAAGACAGAGAAACATCTATGTGAGAGATCCATCCATCGATTGGTTGCCTCTTATATGAACTGATAGGGACAAGGAATGAACCCAAAACCCAGGTACCTGCTCTGACCAGGAATCAAATCTAAGACCCTCCGGTGCTTGGGCTGATGTTCTAATCAGTTAGCAACCCAGGCCAGGTCTACATATATACTTCTTTTTGTTTTTGTTTTTGTTTTTTTTTTTACTTTGCACACAAATATCCAAACGCTAAGCACATTTTATGGACTAACATCCTGTCTTCATCTATGGTGTGTCCTTGGCAAATACTAACTTACTGCCTACTTCCTTAAACAAAGTAAGTGGGTTTTAATAAAGGCACTGCTTCTCACTACCTCCTCGAAATCCGAATGGTTCTAATCTTCACTCAGGCTTTATCCACAGGTTTTCAGCAAATGCAAAGTATACTGAAGAAGCTGGAAATTTTCCTACCTGCTTATCATTCAGAAAACTTTCAGGAACAAATGCAGGGGTCCAAAGATAAAAGTACCTTTGCTTATGCTATCCTCAGGGCATTAACTGACCATAATTCTTCCCAACTAAACAGCTATGCAAATCCGATTTCTTAAAAGCATTTTGTTATAATCATCACTGAGTACTCTGAATCTGCTAAATACCCACACAGAGGTTGTGGCCTGCACGTGGTGGTAAGCTCTGGGAGACCAGGCTCTCAGAGGCCAGGACCTCCTCACTGACATGCAGTGACAGCCGTGTCTTATCTCTACCAGGAAGAAGATTAACTGTTAGGATTTCTAGACTGTGCTTTCAATAATTTTGTAATAATTAACAGCTGTCACAACATGAAGCTGGCGCTAGTTCTCTACTCTTTCCACAGGTTTAAAGTACAATTAAGGAGACAAAATGGTAGCTGGTGGGCCAGTGCCTTCGGGAACAAAAAGGAAATGTATAGAAAGAGTGGAAGGACTCTATGGAAAGAGACTAAGTGCAAGACAATAAAGGGATAATTATGGACCATAGTTATTACTTGGGCCAAGAGTAAACATGACGGGAGGGATTAGTAATTCTTCATCTGAAATAGAGGCAAAGAAAAGCAGATGGGCAAAGATGCCAACACATTTTGAGATGAAGGAGAGAGGAAGGGAGGTAGGGAGGGGACTCGTTACAGGGGACTTCTGGTTCTCAGTAATGAGGGAGCCAAGGCTATTTGAAGAAGAGTTGTTGAGAGGCACAGATTGGGAGTGGTAGTCTGAAATAGCCACTAAGGGAAGTTGCATGGAGTCACTTTGACAGCTGCAAGAGGGCAGATTCAGCTGGATTGGACTGCATGGAATTACAGTGATATGGCTTTTAGAATTCAGAGTCTGAACTATTATGCTTCAGTGTCTCTAAATTCCCAAATAGTGATCTAGACAGACATAGGCCTAAAAACGTGTAACACAAATCCAGAACCAAGATAATGATAAATGCGAGAGCATTCTGAACACCAGGGTTCTGTCCTCCATTGCAACTCTTCAATAAAATATATTTGGTAAGTCTTTTTGACGAAAAAGTCCTATTGATGACTGCTCAGGTTACTATACCAGAAAACCATGGACTGGGAGAATTATAAACAACAGAAACTCATTTCTCATATTTCTAGAGACTGGAGAGTCCAAGATCAAAGTATTCACAGACTCAGTGTCTGGGGAGGACCTTTTCCTGCTTCACGGATACCATCTTCTTGTGGTCTTCACATGGCAGAAGGAAGTTCTCTGGGGCCTCTTTTCTGAGGGCACTAATTCCATTAATGAGTACCCCACCCTCATGACTAATCAACTCCCAAAAGCCCCACCTCCAAATACCATCACATTGAGGATTAGGTTTCACTCTAGGAGTTTGGGGAGGACACAAACATTTAGTCCAGTGGTTCTCAACCTTTTTTAATGCTGTGATCTTTTAATACAGTTCCTCATGTTGTGGTGACCCCCAATCTTAAAATTATTTTCGTTGCTACTTCATAACTGTAATGTTGCTACTGTTAGTGAATCATAATGTAAATAACTGTTTTCTTATGGTCTTAGGCAACCCTGCTAGCAGTTTTCAACCTGCTAGCAACCCACAGGTTGAGAACCGCTGCTGTAGAGCCTAAGACCATCAGAAAACACAGATATTTACATTATGATTCATAAAAGTAGCAAAATTACAGTCATGAAGTAGCAACAAAAATAATTTTATGATTGGGGGTCACTACAACATGAGGAACTGTATTAAAAGGTCACAGCATTAAAAAAGGTTGAGAACCACTGATTTAGTCTATAGCAATGTCTGTCTCTAAACATGGCTCATTGGCTACTCAAAGTTCTCATCTCTATGTCCTTCCCTGTATTCCTCTGTCTCTCTCTCATCTACCTACTCACAGTAAAATGATCCATTATTACGTACTAGTGCACTCTGAAATCACCATTAACCCTAACTCTTATTACGATTATCATCAATAGACTTGCTATTTACTGTGTATTTATGGTGCATATTGTGTTTGTCATTACCTGCCTAACTTGCTATGAATAAAAACTACTAATAATTATTGAGTGACCTTTCTCTGCATCAGGACTGTGCTGAGAACATTGTATATTTTTATACATAATCCCCTTACTTCTCACAAGCCAATGTAATGGATATCATGAAACCCAGTTTTATAGATGAGAAATCTGAGACTTTCAAGTACAGATTACCTGACAGAGTGCTTGTGTCCAACAGTAAAGTCCAACCTTGTAAAAAGTGTGTCTGCAACTCCCAAACATTTTTGACTGGGAACATGCTAGTAGTACTTTTCTTACAGCAGCCCTCTGAAACTGATACAGATTCCTTTCATATAAATACATCATTTCTCAAATGCTCTTAAAAATATTTTAATCACCTCATTTTGTTTTTATTCAGAATATTAAAGGTGCAAAATGATTACTTAGATATACTATGATATTTAATATAATGCATAATGTATAAGAACAATTTTGACTACTACCTATTAAATTAATGGTGCAAACTGTTTAAATTAATTATGTAAGAAAAATAGGATTTAAAAATGCATTAAAAACTATTCACTGTGTTTATACATGGACTCAATGTATATTAAAACGCAGAATGATATTTAACTATATACTACAACATCAACAATAGAAAATCAGCATGTGAAAGGATTTTTTTTCTTTTGCTTATGATCCACTGGTTTATTTATTATTTACTTAAATATTTATGATTTGTTTTAAATTGAGACAAGAGAGGTTTCAGTGACTATTTACAAGCATTTTCTACAAATAACACACTAGACATGTTGGTATTTTTATTTCCAATAAATTAGGGATGAATGTAATTTCATTCCAGTATTTTCCTGTTTTGATATCAGTTACTGAAGAATGAAGAAGAGTTTACTATGCAGTGTAGTTTTTGAGCTCTGTAAGTGTTTCATTTTAAAGAGGAAAACATTTAAATAATTTTATTGAGTTATTTAAAGATATATAATTAAATAGTCATTAATTTTCAACCTGGACAACTTTTTTAACTCCTCTGACAGCTCAGAAACCTCCAGCTGACAACAAGCACTTCACTATTCTATTTTTGTGTTCTCAGACTTTCAGTTCCAGGAGCCATTTGTATTTTCTAAAAGCACTGAGGATTCCAAAGAGCTTCTGTTTATGTGGGTTATAATTCTTGATATTTACTATATTTGAAATTACAACTAAGAAA
>JAAGEH010000018.1:21723701-21870211 GCA_011751065.1 Lasiurus cinereus | reverse complement strand
CACACACACACACACACACACACACACACACACACACACTGAGTGGCCAGATTATTATGATCTCTGATCACATAATAATCTGGCCACTCAGTACATATAACTTATCTTTATGTAAAATAAATATATTCCCCTCCTAAAGAATTAATAAGAAGAATGGCATTGTTTTGCATTTTTGCATATCTCTCAACTTGATAGACAACTGGATTTTCCCATCTTTCACATTTGTTCTATGGCAATATGTTTTTTTAGATGAAATATATGAAGGAAATCTGGCCTCCATAGATGCATTATTTATTTTTTTATTTTAATATATTTTATTGATTTTTTCACAAAGAGGAAGTGAGAGGGATAGAAAGTCAGAAACATCGATGAGAGAGAGACATCGATCAGCCGCCTCCTGAACACCCCACACTGGAGATGTGCCCGCAAGCAAGGTACATGCTCCCGACCAGAATCGAACCCGGGACCTTTCAGTCCACAGGCGGACACTCTATCCACTGAGCCAAACCGGTCTCAGCAATGTATTATTTTTTTAAAAAGAAAATATTTTAATAGCTTTTTTAAAGAGGTAATTATAAATATGCTTCTTGATACCATGACAAAACTTGACAACAGATAGTGTCTTAAAAGTCAGTTGCAATGATAAATCTGAAACCATACCAATGAGCTTTTTATTCTCTGTCTACAACATAAAAACCACAGGTCCATCTTCCATTCTTAAGGGATCTCTTCCCATCATGATTTGGTAACATCATGCATTGGTCACATTAAAAGTATCAGGTTCCTGAGTTATGCAGATCTTCTGAATGTTAACCCATATCATTATTCAATGTGAAAAAAAAGAACGTTTATTAATATCACCACCCCTCTCATCACAGAAAGCCTTCAAGCCTATTATTGAGTAACTGTCAAGCTCATTGTGGCAGCTGCAAATTTTCCAAAAATATAATTTTTACTTGAATATTTAAATTTTATCTTAACAAATATTGTCAATTGTTTTGCTTGAAATATTAGGTCCACTTTACTCATCTTTGAGAAATTATCTGCCAAATGCCAAAGTCTAACTATGGCTTGTCTTTCAGTTGTTCTTTCAAGTGAAAATGACGTTCATGAATAAAGCTGCTAATTCAGCTAGCAACTCAAACAACAGCAGAAGTGATTTGCAAGGAGACAAGTTACATATACACTTTCATTTGCAGAAGAAGTCTTTATGAGTAGTTCTATTTTATGGCACAGAATATTTTTTTAAAAACCTATGCAAAGGTTGAACTTAAATAAACTTACAAATTTCTACTACTTCATTAAGAATATTTTTAGGAAAGTGGCTTTTTTTGGCATATGTACAGATGAAGACTACAATAGATGCTAATATGGTTTGGTGCCACTGCCTTGATTGGCACTAATGTGCCAGCACTTTCAACCACTGTTGCTTTTGTGCTCCAAGTGCAAGTGTCCACAAGGTGAAAAGGGCCAATAATGTCATAGCATTGCTACAAACTAATTATGACCACGCAAACCCCCTAAAAGGATCTCTGAGATCCCCAATGATGTGAGGACCACACTTTGAGAACCCTTGCCCTATACCACTTCTAGATGGAGAGTTAAGGCAAAGATCACAAAATCGGCATCAGCAAGCCTCAGATCAACTCAATAGTCTGCAACGTAAGTAAATGCTTTGAAAGGAGAGCTCTTCCTAACAATTGCTCTGTTTTCTACCCTCCTGACCCCCCATCTGGCTCTGCCCCATGAAAAGTCTGGAGGCTTCCCACCATGAAGGTGAGTTGATTTTCTTCACCTGTCTGGTGAGAGGGGTTGCAAAGACAATTGAGCTGGCCAGGGAAATATACTTCTCTAAGGGATTCTACTTGCCAACCTTGACAATAACAACAGCTTTTGAAATGACTTGGGCAATTCTGAGAATAGCTAGCCTGCAGCATCAATATAATCCTTGGTCCAGTCCCAGCTTCTCAATCACTGGAGCAGGGCCTCCACTGGGCCCTGACTTCACCTGCCAAATTAGAATGGGCAGAGAAGCAAGACTATGACCATATCCTCTTCAGCAATTCCTTGGCAAGCACATTTGCATGTTTATTGGCAGGCAGAGTAAAAGACTATCTAGAGTATCTATGTTGTTTTCTATCATTCTACCTCTTCTCTGGTTTTGGCAGGGGAAGGAGGGGCACTTTCAAATGTCTCAGGAAAGTAACATGCTCTGACACCATCATTCTGAGATTCAATGACCCACAGCTAATTCCTTTAAAATCATAGTACCTATAAAGTCATCTGAATAATCCTCAAGATGCTGGCCTTGTCCAAATGAACTCTGAGGACATGTAAATGGGTTACCGGAGCAGCAAAATATGCAAGTAGGACTGAGTCCCATTATACACTGGAGGTCTTTACCACACGTACTTGCTGTTATGAAGTGACAGTTTTACAAAGTTTAGGAGCAAAGCCCAGATCACAGGGCACTGCAGTTACACCAGGATAGCCTAATGTCACAGTGTCCAGAGTAAGCTCAGGGTAGTGTGTGTGTGTACATGCATTATATGTTAAGGCTGGGTGGGGAGTGGAGGACATGTAGGGTATATACTATCTCAATCCAAACCAGCCTATCCTCCAGGTATGCCTTAGCAGTCACTGAATCTCTTCCGGCCAGGAGACAAACAAAGTCCCCTGCACAAACAGTACAGAGATCCCTGCTCAAACTGGAATGAACCCAGTTTTCTTCTTCTTGGATGGGTAACCTTTAGCATATTACTTAACCTAATGGCTCTACACTTCAGTTTCCCATTTAAAAAATGGAACCAACCATCGTACCTACATCTCCCACAGGGTTGTTTTGAGGCATAAAACTGTTTAGGACAGTATCTGACATAGTGTACATCTATCTATCTACCTATCTATCTATCTATCTATCTACCTACCTACCTACATATCTATATCTATATCTATATCTATATCTATCTATATCTATACTAGAGGCTCGGTTCATGAAATTCATTCACAAGGGGAAGGGGGTACCTCAGCCCAGCCTGGACCTTCTCCAATCTGGGACCCCTTGGAGGATGTGTGACTGCCAGTTTCGGCCCAAAACCAGCAGTCAGACATCCCTCTCACAATCCAGGATCACTGGCTTCTAACTTCTCCCTTCTGCCAGCCTGGTTGCTCCTAACTGCCCACAAAGGCCACCCTGGTCATCCCTTAGTGCCCCACCCCCTGCTGGCCTGGTTGCCCCCAACTGCTCACCACACTGGCCCAGTCGCCCCCAACAACCCCCCCTCCCCACAGGCCTGATCACTGCTTCCCCCCCCCCTTGCTGGCCTCGTCACCCCCAATAGTCCCCCCGCCGATCTAATCGTCCCTTACTGTCCCCCCTGCTGGCCTGGTTGCCCCTCACTCCCCCCTGCCAACCTGGTCACCCCACACAGCCTGCTGGTCAGTCGTTTGATCATCCCTTGCTAACTTCCCACCCAGCCTGCTGTTAAGTTGTTACTGTGAAGGTGTTGTAACCAATTTGCATATTACCCTTTTATTAGTATAGATAAGTATCCAGATGTTTGTTCTAAGCTCTTCCCCATAAAAGGCATGGAATTCTATTGCCTGGTTAAATCACTGAGTGACATAAACCCACCCTGTAAGAGGGATGGATATGTAGTCGCATCTCCAGGATAAAACATAACAAATGTGTGGCAGCATGAAGTTAGTCATCCACAAAAATTATTAGAATAAATCATGAGTGTGTATGCTTTAAGCACTCTCTAGCCATTAACTTTTAAAAACTTCACTTAGCTTTGTGAAGCATAGCCTATAGAACATAACCACCATAGTAGCAGTTCTCAGTTTGTGCAAGCATGAAGACCTCTTTAATTTTTTAAAAACATAGACCCTCCCCACATGTGCACACACATGTTAAAGAAAAAGCAACTTTATTATTCTATTTTTCTTACTTTCCTGCTACCCTTTGATCGAGAAAAAGTATTCATTTAAAAATGACCAAGAACTTAAGAACACCTTCAAGTAAATGTATACCAGACATTATCCAGTAGATATCCACTCACAATGGTTGGTACCAAATAGTTTCTAGACCCTTCTATTAAATTCCCTAACGTTCCATGCTTTTTGAATTAGAAGCCACTTTTGCATTCTTGAAAAAAATTCAAATACATTCAAATAAAAACTGGCTCACCAAGTGAAAATCAGACCCTAGTATCCTGATTTCAATAGAATACTGAGTGATCATAGCTACATTCTTGCACTGGTTAGTGTATTCCAACCATGAAGACTTCAGAGCAATATATCAAGAAGCTAAAGGTCAACATTTTTTCTGTCTTCAATCAGAATAGCCGTCTTTCCTCTCCACCCAATCTTCCAGTTGGGCCTTATAATTTGTCATTGTTTTCTCCTTCAGGAACCCGACCAACTACAGCAATGATGTCAAACAGGGAAACTGATGATCCCATGCAGTTTCTGCAGGAACCACGCCTGGTTACAGAGATAATATGAAGGACCCCAACTTCCTGGAACTAACACAGATCCATGGAAACATCCACAAGCAAAAACACAGAAGCTCAATGGATTGGATATTTTTCAGAAATTCAAAACCAGCATCACAAGGGATTTTAACTCCCCTTCTGTTGACAGGAGCGTCTCCTGTATGGCATAGAATGAAATCCCAATAGCTGACATTTGTCTTTCAGGTAAAATAGAATTTAAAATGGTACATACATCTGCTGAAATCACATTTAGAAACAAGTTCTTCAATTATTTCCTTCTGTTTTTCTCATTCCCTTTGAGAACAAATGTAAAATAACCTTGCACATTATTGCACTTTACTATCACTTTCAAGGAGAAGTTGTTTTTATTTCAGGACATAATGTGCAAAGTCATGCTATTTAACACTACATTATATTCACAGATTATGCAAGTTAAATAAAGACACCTTGCTGATTTCTTAATATAGATCCAGCTAAGATTAGTTATGCATTTGCCACCTTAACATTCAGATTGGGGTGGGGTGTGGGAAGAAGCCTTAGTTAAAAATCACACTTGCATTGTGAGTGCTTAGAATTTTGTGGCTCATTTAAGAGCATCACAATCAAAAATATAATTATGTAAAAAAAAAACCACATGATATCTTCTTATAGATTACATCCTCTTCAATTCCCGCCCGACCACCCACTGGCTAAGTAGATCATTTTCCTTAACATCTGTGGACTTATTTTCTGACCTGTGAAACAGGAGTTTGGTTATATGATCTTAAGACACTCTCCAGTTCTTTCATGCTGTGATTTTTAAGATTTCTAGGGAATAGACTGACAAGGAGGCAGAGAAGAAATAGAGCCAAGATACTATGGGAACTGAACCAATTTTCAGTTCCTAAAAACAGCATCTCCCATATTGCCTGACAAATGTCCCACATGGCACTGTCAGTGGACTGGCAGCTCAGAGCTAAAGAGCAACAAGGTACCATAGAACTACAGGTCTACCACAACCTCAGTTGTGCTGTAACAAGGAAACATGTGCTTAACAACATACTATCCACAAGTCACTAAATCTTGAAAACATGAGTTCCTCCCAAGCAACAACTGTGGACCAAAACTAATGACAGCTTAATCTGTGTGTGTGGGAGGAGGGAGGTGTTATTTTTGGATCAACGAATCTAACAATAACTTCCAGGCTGAGTGGCAAAGTGTTTATGCTTGCAAGTTTCTATAAATGCACCGTATAATTTTTTCCACTGCCAAATTATGTAAGTAATTCATTCTGGTGGTGGATAATGTTCTGATTGGATCATTTAAATGAGGTTCTAACTGGTGACAGTCATGTTCCCCCACCAAGCAGAGCCTGAGACAAGGATTTATGTGCAGGCAGTTTATTTAGGGGCTGGGGAGAGGAAAACAAACCAGGGAAAGCCAACACCGGGATGTTTATGGAGTTTGCCACTTGGTGCTATGCTGTTCAATTTTGCAAGACTTTCAGAGGAGCCTTAAGAAATTCATCTCAGAACTGTGTATGTAAGAGAAGAAAGAGGGAAGCATTTATACCTCAGCATCTATTACCCATTTGTCAAGATTTGCCTCTGGGTGTCAATCTCCCTGCACTTCCCATTTACACAGGTGTGAGTGCCTAGTCAGCTCCCACAGGAGTACATGACAAAATCAGGGGTGTCTTTGGACATATAGCAAAAGGCAGGGGCTTCAGCCAATGAGCTGTCAGCCTGTGAGTTGAAGCCTGCGTAGAATTGCTTGCTTATCAATGGCTGGAATGGTTTAAGGCCAAGATGATTTAAACTGGTGCACCAAGTATCAGGCATGTGTATCATTCAGGATGGGCCAGTTACACTGCAATAACAAATGACCCCACCATTTCAATGCCTTACAACAACAAAGGTTTATTTTTCTCTCATGCTATAAATCCAACCTGGGTCTACTATAGTTCTGTGCCATTTTATTCACTCCAGGACCAAAGGTGACAAAATAGTCTCAGTCAAGAACACTGCCAGGCATTGTGACTTTAGGGAAAAGATTAAATTTGTGAACCAATCACAATTTTGTAAAGCTTCTGCTTGGAAGAGATTCACATCACTGTTCTCACCTTTCATTGACCAAAGCATGCCATGTGTCTATTTTAGTTCAAAGGGAAGGGACATACAACTCTACAGGGAGGCGAAATGAGAAAGAGTGATTTGGAGCCCATTAATCCAATCTATCATACTATCTTCATTTTCATGGGAAGAAAACCAAAGGTTACTGTATATTATAAAACATTTAAAAGAAAATTCATCCCCTCTCCTCACCAATCCCAACCACTCTCTCTTCCCCTACCCATATCTAATTGTTGTACAAAGAAATCTTTCCTTTCAAATATATATTTGGGCAAAATTACAGGTTCCACTAAACAAAAAACTTCCTTTTAAACCTATCCCTGGCAGAAACATATACAGGAGCAGAATTCTAAGAATTAGCCCAGCCCCTTCTTTTTTGAGCATAGATTGAACCTCTTAATAATATATGATGAGATGTCATTCTTGTGACTAGGTTAAATTATATGACAAACAAACAAACACCAAAACAGATTATTTGGGTTACCCTAATCTAATCCTAATATTTTAAAAGCACAGTGTTTCTTGGGCTAGAGGATAGAAGGTCAGTGAAATTGGAAACAGAAAAGGACTTGACCCACGTTGCTGGTTAGGAGATGGAGGTGCTACATGAGAAGGAATTCAGTCAGCTTTGAGATGCAGGCAGAGGCTCGGCTAACAGCCAACAAAGAAATGGGGGCCTTAGACCTACGGCTCTCAAGAACTAAATTTTCCCAAAGCCTAAATGAGCTTTGAAGCAGATTCTACCTCCACATCTTCCAGATCTGAAACCAGGCTGATTATGGCCTTGTAAGACCTTTAATAGAAAAACCAGTCCATCTTGCCTAGAATATTGACCTACTGAACTATGAGATAATAAATGGGTGTTATTTTTTGCCATTATGTTCACAGTAATTTGTCATGCAGCAACAGAAAACTAATCCAACATGTAACCAGACTTATCGGCTGAAGTGTTAAACAGCTAAATAATGACTCTTTCCAACCTTCAGAATGTGTGACATTAATTCTAATGAAAGGAAAGGACTTCCCAGGAGGAATAAGGGAGGAGGGTCAGTGATGGAAAAGCAGGACCCAAGGTGGGACAGACTGACAGAAAACACTGTGGCATTTACCTGCCCAGTGGCTGTGTGATGCCTGCGTGTGGCCACCAACCTCACTAAAGGAAAGAGGCAAAGTGACTAGGGTAAACTAAGAGTTGCCAAGTCACAAATGAGAGGAATTGGGGAACAACCAACTGATTTTCTTTCCAATTCTTGGTACGTAGGTTGGAACAGAGAGGGTAGATTATAAAATTGTTTAAAAGATGTCATGCCTCTTTGGCATTTTCCCAATTAAAAATTCACATAATTACATGCAGAGTTAGGAAGCATTTATGTACTGCAGTACAGGAAACACTGGGTGTTCACCCAATTCCCTTTTATTTCTTTTTCCTTGGCACCAAGGAAGGCTATAGTTTTCAAGACCCCGTATAGATTGGTTGGGGAGATTTGATGGAGTTCTGGCCAATGGAATGTAAACAGAAATAATAGAAATCATTTGCAGGCCACACTCTTAAAAAATATCCTGAGCCGATCTGCAGTTCTCTTGTCCCTATAGAGGCCATGTGTTCAGGTGACAGGATCCTAGAAGGAGGGAGCCTCGATCTCTGAGTCACTGGATGGGTGGAAACCTCTACCAACATACACTGGACTTTGCAGGAGCCAGAAATAAGTATTTGTTTATTGGGGTTGTAAGAGCAGGATAGGGGGAGGGAGTTGGGGGTAGTATATTCTTATTATAGCATAGGTTAATAATACTATATTACCCAGAATAATGTACACATATTTTCTCACTTGATTTGATTTGACAGGTTTAGGCAGAATTTCTTTATCTGTGACTTTTTTGAATTTAGAATAACATTCAAGCATCATATAAGAACATTAACACAGTAATTCATATTCTTACATATCTGATATTTACACTGGATTTCTGTCTTACATAAAACAATGAGGAGCATATAAATTTTAAAATACACACATACACACCTATATCTATGTAAATTTACACATACATACATATTAATAATAGGAATAATGACAACTAAAGTTACTGCAATGCAATTTAAAGTGTACTTATCATTAACTCCATCCCCATTCCGCATTACCCTGACTTTCAAATCACAAAAGGGTCTAACTCCTTGATGTTCTGAGCTTAATTTAAGCAATGCCAATCTGGAACAAGGGCAAATTTAAAATGAAAACTAGCATTTGTTTAAGACAGAGAAGGACTCACAATGAGAAGTGAAATTATTTTCTTGAATATTCAGAAAAGATGTTAACTATTTATAACCCAGCCACCCATTTTTCCATTTATCTGAAATGAATTTCCAAAGCCCTAAGAAGAGACAAAGGCTAATATGTATTCTTTAATGTACAAGATTATAATTAACCTAATGTCTGTTTCAAATTTACTATTATCTATTAAAGAATAAATTATTTTACAGCCTTCTAATGTAGCTCTTAAGCTTTAAATCACTGACCATAACTAATAAGCAGCTTAATAGCAAGAATACCCTAAATAGAGCCACAGATCGCAATTTCCACTAAGCGTGAAACATCATCATTTTTAACGCAAAGGCAATAGTGAATCTCTGTAATTACTGGGTGCATTTGGAATCACTTTTATTATTACTGCACTGGCCCCATTTTAAAAAATCCAAAACAATGAACTGCATATAAAACTGGCTTAGGATCCCCTACAAAGTCTAATTGAAATCCATAAATTTTCTACTAGTATTCAGAATTATCTTGTTGCCAAAGAATTTCAGCTATTCAAAATTACCTTTGAAAGCACTTGCTTTGTTGAGAGCAATAAAGAGCATTTTACACTGCCAACTTTGGGGAGTGGATTCTGGAGCAAAATTATGTGGCTGGTTTCCTATTCATTCAGGATGTTACATCTCTACAGTAAACTGTTAATATGCAAAAAATAAATACAATGGAAAAGTCAAATTGAATATGCCACCCACGAAGGCTATTAAAATAGTGCATATCTTTCCAAATCTCTGCCACACCCACCTTCACCCAGAGGATGTAATTCAGACCACAGTAGATGCTACAACATCAGTATTAAATCTCCTTACTAAAAATTACCAAGGTATGTCACCAAATTTATAAAAGGGGAACCATGAAAACTTTCTTATTTGTGTCTAGGAGAACTGAATACAGGATGAGCCCTCCAAGCCATTCTAAGGAATGGCAATACTAAGAACATAACTTTCTATGTACGTTTAATAATGAATGATTTAATGACTGCCTCTCAAAAATATTCTGTAATCACTGGAGTTCACATGAGCATATGTATGTCGAAAAAATATGTATTACATCACATGGCTGAGCATGCAGTGTAATCATCCTATTAAAATCAAAGTTTCTATATACTTATTATGACTAATTCGCCTGATGTCCACAACAGAGGCTACAACACCATGAAACCAACCATCTATAATAATAAAAGGGTAATATGCTAATTAGACTGGATGTCCTTCCGGACATCATTCTGGATGAAGTCGGGGCTGAAGGGAAGCCAGCCCGGGTCCTTGGTGCTGGAGGGAAACCGGTGCCGGCAGCCAAGGGAAGGAAGGCCAACTCACGCCTGAATTTTAGTGCATTAGGCCTCTAGTTTTCTTGTAATAAGACTGTGCCACCAAACAAGTCTTTTTATAAGTTATATGCATTATAAATTCCTAGTTACTGTAAAATGGCACCTTAAGGGCATTAGTGTCCTGTATCTTCATAATTTTAAATATATCTTTTCTACTAACTTTAAAAAGAGAGTGTCCCACCGAGACCAGTTTGGCTCAGTGGATAGAGCATCGGCTTGCGGACTGAAAGGTCCCAGGTTCGATTCAGGTGGGGGGCATGTACCTTGCTTTCGGGCACATCTCCACTGTGGGGCGTGCAGGAGGTGGCTGATCGATGTCTCTCTCTCATCGATGTTTCTGACTTTCTATCTCTCTCCCTTCCTCTCTGTAAAAAATCAATGAAATATATATATATTTTTTAAAAAAGGGAGAGTGTCCTTTTCTCCTTGGAACATTCTTTCCAACTCTACATGTCTACTTGTATTTTACAGTCTCCTGGAATGCCTCCACTCCTCCTCCTCCTAACCCAGATCCAAACAGGACTCAAATGCCATTCTTTAGGCTATAAATTCCCAGATCACCCCATCCTGAAGAATCCATTCTCCTTATTTTAAGTCTTGGTTCATTTAAAAACTATTGCAATTTTCCATGTTAGCTGCCTTAAGTTATCACTTACCTTATGCATTTAGTATTTCACAAATTTCTATCCTTTCTTAACAAACACTAGAAGTTCATCAAGAACGCAGATATGCATTATAAGTATTTAAAAAAATTACCATAATTCTAAATACTTAACATTTGCATAATTTTAGAACTTGGTGTCTTAAATACCAATATTTAGATATTTAGGACCTAAATACTATTGTATATTTTGATCATTATATCCAAAGTGGCTCCAGGCAGTTCAAGTATACAAACACCAACAAAAAGACTCCATAAGCTTTTTAAAAATTAAATTTTTGTACTCCTGTAAAAGTTCAGTTAAATTATAGAATTCTTACTTTGTTCCTGTTAGAATTTTCTCCAGCAGTGGAGTCATATCTGCCATGGTGCTCTCATGTGGAATTGTCAAAACATACATGCATTTAAGCAAATCAATACCAGCAAAGGCCAAGTGACACATCTTTCAACAGAGAAAAAGAATTTTGCAGCTAGAAGGATTGTGACTTCAAATCTTGCTTTTGTCATTCTACAATTTCAGGACATTGGTTTAGCGGTTTAAAAAACCAGGATGAGGAAGTAGGGTTAGAATGACATGAGATCAGTGATTCTCAATCCATGATCCTCAGTTACCCAGCCTCTGAGGGTGAGGGGTTGAGGGGGGCGTTCCTGATCCTTGCCCCAAGAACTCATACACACAAGCCACTTTTGACACTCATTTTGGCTTTGAGATTTATGAGATTTTGCCTCAAAAAAAGTTCTATAAGGAAAAAAAAATACTATTGCAAATCCTAGTCCTTTTACCTCTGACATAGCACATATCTACAAGTGCTCTCATTTCATATAGCAGAAAACTCAGGCTGGAAAGGTTATGGGCTTCCTCCCTCAGAGCCCAAATCTAAAGTAGCCGATGGCAGAACAGGGATCTGATCACCATATTCACTTACAACCATTCTCCCCAATTCTGGGTGGCACCAGCCATCTCCACACCGTGGCCGGCGGAGATCTGCCCTCCTATCCTGCGTGCTGGTGCAGGCCAAGAACTTGCCCAGGAGATTGTGATGGTTTATTTCATGTGTCTACTTCGCTTGGCTATGGTGCCTGGTCTAGATGTTGCTGCCAGTTAACTTTTAGATGTGATTAACACTTAAATCAGTAGACTTTGAGTAAAGTAGATTACCTTGCATAATTATATGGGCAGGCCTCTTCCAACCTGTCAAAGACCATAAGAGAAAGGACTAAAGCCCCCTCCCCCGCTTCCCTACCCCAACCTCCAAGAAGGAATTTGGAAGGAATTCTGCCTCCAGACTGCTTTTGGATACAGACTGCAACATCAACTCTTCTCTGGGTCTCCAGCCTGCCCTGAAGATTTCAGACTCACCAGCCCCTATAACTGTGCGAGTCACTCTCTCTCACTCTCTCTCTCTCTCTCTCTCTCTCTCTCTCTCTCTCTCTCTCTCTCACACACACACACACACACACACACACACACACCCTTTTGTTCTGTTTCTCTCAGACAGGGCTCTTCCTGGTAGACCTGGAGTGACTCTGTCTTCTGCCACCCCTTCTGTTCTTGGGAAACCTATAGTCTTCCTTCCCAATCTCAGCCTAAAAGCCTGCTTGATCTCTTGTATGTTCCCTTTGCTTGATCAAAGGAAGGTCTACCATGAAGTTGAAGCCTCAGGGCTACTTACCTGAGTTTTCTCAGGCCTTTTACCTAATTATATATTCTGTTCCTTAAAAGAAAAAAAAACTCTCCTCAATTTTAAAAGCTTCATGCCTCATAAAACCTGGGTCCACTCTTGGGCTCAGTGGATTCTTCTGGGCCCTGCATTGGAGTATGATCTCTAAATGTGCTGACCTTGCCAATGACAGCACTGCCAGACTCCTTCCCTACCCAATGCCTGACCATTCCTGGGCCACGATGCACCGCACGGCTGTATACCATGGGACGCCAAATATAACTGTTCTTCTAATCTTGGCCTAGAAGAACTTCAGTTAACCTTTACTATCCAAAACCATAGAAGTTATCATAATAGGAAGGCCTCAGTGTGATGCTGCTAAACATTTAATAGCTGGCTCTACAGGGAGCCATGGGGTGGAAATATATGTAGATATACACATTCATAAATTTATTATAAATTTTACTGCCATGAAGAATATATAGCATACCATTTACAAAGGGATAATAAACTCTATAATAGGCCTTATTGTAAATTCCATTTCCAATTACCTCCCATAGAATGCTTCTGCAGACATGGACTAAATTCTTCTATTGGAAGCTACCCTACACACCTATCTATCTATATATATAAAAGCCTAAGTGACCAACCATCCGAACAACTGAACAACCGGTCACCAGGGGACAGACACTCAACACAGAAGCTGCCCTCTGGTGGTCAGTGTGCTCCCACAGTAGGAGCACTGCTCAGCTGACTGGTGGGTGCCAAATGCCGGGCTCACGGCTGGCAAGTGCAGCTGCAGTGGTGCAAGCCTGTCAGCAGCACTACCAAGTGGCGGCAGCAGTGGAGCAGTGGGGCTGGGATGAGCGGGAGGGCTCGGGCTCCTCCCTGGCCGCCTGTTGCTTCGTGCACTATTACATCCCTTGGGGGATGTCAGACTTCCAGTTTGATCTTTCGGGATCGAGCTGAAACTGGCAGGCCGATATCCCCCCGGGGTCCCAAATTATGAGAGGGTGCAAGCCAACCTGAGGGACCCCATTGGTGCATGAATCCGTGCACTGAGTCTCTAGTATTAAAATAATGAGTATAGTTCTCACATGAATAGTGGTTGATATGTTTGTATACATTAGTGAATAAGATGCAAATGAAGGCAAGTGTCCTTTTAGTGAGCATTCCGTTCAGGGCAACATTGGCTGGGTGCAGGTCTTTGGGGCTAAAGAGTAGAGTATCACATGGGCTGGCCTTCAGATCTTATGGAACTAAGCAGAGAAAACAGCAATTACCGTGCTAATGACATGAAATTATAATTAAATACTGCAACTTCCAGCAGAATATTTTAAATGCTTTGCCAAATTCCTTCCTACAAGGTATGTAATCATAACTGAGTATTATGAATTTAATGTAGATTTCCCACGTGGACTGGACTTTACTCACATAAACAAAATTAAAGTGTTTTTCCAAAATATTAGGACAAAAATTAATTGAGCATTTAGAGCCCAAAGAACCTTTTTAAACCCTAAACTTTTTAACACAGGAAAAAAAAACACTATTCTTTTTAAATCTTTGAAAGTTTAAATTTCCTGGGATAATTGAAATATATCTGGTTTTGTTATGTAGACTTCTCAAGCAAGGAAGGATCCACAGTAGGAAAAAAAAAAGGGGGGCAGACGTTTTTATAAACAGATCACTCTTTAACAGGGCTGTAGTCAAAGACGGTATTTTACAATTTTAAATAAGGCTAATTGTAAAGGAAAATAGGTCAAGTTCAGACAGGGGTTAACTTGGAGATGCGTACCATGATTTTGTAATTCTCAGAATAACACATCAAGACATTAAACAGCAGAAATTGCAAAGAAGCCTGATTGTGCAAACGCCCAGAGCTCAGAACCCAGAGCATGAGTCTCCTTCCAGTATTTGGGAAGCACTGGCCAGCCCCCACATCTCCCTAACTGTTCACCTCCAGCCCAAGCCACTTTCCACGCCCACTCTCTTCCTGTCAGTTGATGATGCTTAGCATTTACAACAAATCCTTTGTCTGCAAGGTCTGCATCTCACAGGTTGCCCTGCTTATTAAATCGGTTGCACAATCCTCAACACTAACCACAAAGATTAAAAAAACAAACGAAACAAAAACAAAACCACAGGCCAGTTGTAGCTGAGGAGGCTGCATGGCATGTCTCCAAGATGCCAACTAAAGGAAGGAGTTGGATGGCTCCAGAGGGCACTGCGGGCTGCCTCGCTTCGTACTTCTCTACCGAAAGGAAATGAGAACCGACATGTCTATCACTTAGGAAAGCTGTCTGCACCTGCCTCCTGCACTCTGCACGCAGCCCTATTCCAAGGTAAATGCCAACAAGTACAATGTATGTGTGGGCGCTAATATTAATGCGATTCCTGCCCATGTCACCTCCTTGTGTAGTTAAAAATACGAAACCAATTACTAAAGTGGAATCTCAAACGTAAACAACAATTTCCCTTCCTGTGGCAAAGACTCTTAATACGTTTCTTAGATGGTTCTGTTTGTCAATTTTTTTTAAAGCGGAACCCAAATGTCAGAAAAATATCTTTCTGTATATTGTAAAGACTAACCCACTTTAAAGAAAAGACTGCCATAAGAAAAAATTCTGAAGAATCACAACTATATATAGAATTTTTACTTTTATTAATTTTTTAGAGAGAGGAAGGAGGAGAAAGAGAAAGAAACATCAATCTGTTGCCTCCTACATGTGCCTGACTGGGAATCAAACCTGCAACCCAGGTATGTACCCTGACTAGGAATCAAACCAGACATCTCTTGGTTGGTGTATAGATAGACCAACAAACTGAGCCCCCCGACCAGGGCTGGTATTTTTATTTTTTAAATATATTTTATTGAATTTTTTTTAATAGAGAGGAAGGGAGAGGGATAAAGAGTTAAAAACATTGATGAGAGAGAAAAATCGATCAGCTGCCTCCTGTACATCCTCTACTGGGGATGTGCCAGCAACCAACGTACATGCCCTTGACCAGAATCAAACCTGGGACCCTTCAGTCTGAAGGCTGATGCTCTATCCACTGAGCCAAACCAGTTAGGGCTAGGGCTGGTATTTTTAAATGTCCTCTCAACCCATCTCTAAAATTAATAAACCTTTTTTACTAACATTATTCTTTTAAACATGCAATATAAATCATAAGTATCTCTGTTACCATTTTCATTGTATAAACTGGGAAAACCCTGAAAGAATTACTTTATGATAATATTCAAAACAGCTTTCCATTACCAAGTATTTATAAGTTCCCAACTTATTTTTGTTGGGTATTTTTAAATGTTCTAAGATCAGCATAGTACCAGCAAAATAAGTGAAATGAAAAGTATTAATCTCACTTTTACTCTGCGGTGGAGACAAAGTAGGCAGGAAGCACTAAAGGTCCAATAAAGTCATGACTAATGAGTGTATCCAGCGTTTTCTGAGTACTACCTTGGCTTTACGCAAAGCTCCTGGAACCTTCCCACGATGTTATCTACAGTGAAGCAATAATGACATCCAATGTTTCTGTGTATCTTACCATCACAGAGAAATAATTTATTGTGTGCATACCTCATAACTAAGACACTTAGAGTTTATACTACTAGCAGAATCAAATGTTCAATTCCAGAAGCAAAATTTACCTAAGTTAGATTTAAATTGGTATTTGTCAAATTATTGGAATAAAGTTAAGAAAAGTTAGTCTTCAATAATAGTATAATAGAAGAAAAAGTAGTCTTCTTTGGTAAGATTACAAAAATAATACTCATGATATTTTTAAAACATATGATTGCCAACTTTAAAAAAGCTGATTTATTCAATTTGCATAAATATGGCTACAAAAAACCTAATATTTTGCTAACAATTCTTTTGCTAGCATGCCTGTGAATAGATTTATCATTTTCATCTTCAGTAAGAGCTAACATGGAACACATATTTTATTAACTTACTGAGTACTTATTACATACATATCAAGGACTATGCTAAATGCTTGACATAATTTTTTCCTATTTAATCCTCAGAAAAATCTTGAGGTAGGAGACATTATCTTCCCTGTAGAGGTAAGGAGAGAGTGGCTGACAAAGGTTAAGCCATCTGTCTGGGATCATACAGATCAAAAGAGAGGGAGCCTCATGCATCTGCCTTGAGAGCTTGGGATCCCATTCACTGAACGTTTAGCACTTGTACCATTTCTTATTCTCTAGTAAATGTCATACAATGATGCTTTGGATGTATGGTCACAGTTTCCAAACTTCCTTAAAATGACTAATATGGACTGGTCCTAGGTTTGCTAGAAACTGAGCTCTTTCCTAGGAATCACTGTCACTAGGCAACAATCCAGTTCCATCAGTTTCTTAGCAATTAGCCACCTCAAGTCTTAGATCCACGCTCAGTTTCCAACCATGTGATCTGGATTAACTTAAGCCCCCAACAATACGACTTTTTGTCAGGTGGTAAAGCATGGATAAATCTCCTTAGGTCAGTGTTATGGACTGAATTGTATTCCTTCCAAAATTACTATGTTGCAATCCTACCCTAATACAGTGATTTTCCAATTGTAGGTGACTGTATTAAAGACAGGGTATTTAGCCCAGGCAGTGTGGCTCAGTGGTTGAGCATTGACCCATGAATCAGGAGGTCAGGGTTGGATTCCAGGTCAGGATTGCAGGCTCGATCCCTAGTTGGGGGCATGCAGGAGATAGCTGATCAATGATTTTCTTTCATCGTTGATGTTTCTATTCCTCTTTCCATACAGTTTTTCACAGTGGCTGCACCAGTCTGCATTCCCACCAACAGTACACTAAGGTTCCCTTTCCTCCACATCCTTGCCAGCACTAGTTTGTTGACTTACTGATAGTGGCCTTTCTGACAGGTGTGAGGTGATATCTCATGTAGTTTTTATTTGTATCTCTCTGATGATTAGTGACATTGAACATTTTCTCATATTGGCCATCTGTATGTCCTCTTTGAAGAAGTGTCTATTCAGATCTTCTGCCCATTTTTTAATTGGTTTGTGTGTCTTTCTGGTGTTGAGTTGTATAACTTCTTTATATTTTTTTTGGAAATTAACCACTTATTGTATGTATCACTGGCGAATATGCTCTCCCATTCAATGCATTCTTTTTTCAATTCCTAAGAATCCCTAAACACCAATCAGAAAGAATATCTGCATTATTATGCTTATAGCAGCAATAGAAGCTCAGTGCACAAAATTCATGCACAGGTGTGGTCCCTAGGCCTGGCTGACAATTGAAGTGTGAGCATCTGGCATGGAAGAGCAGGTTCCAGCTGACTTCTGGGTCCTGGGCAGCACCTGGGCCCCTGGGCTCCAATGCACCCCCTCTGCCTGAGTCATGGTGCCTGAGTCCTCACGCAGAAATTCAGTGAGCTCAACTGGATGCCATGGGCCAGGACACAGGGTGGACCTCTAGGCTGTCCAATGGTGCTGCATAGAAGCCGGGCGGGCAGCACACTCCCCAGACCGGCTCCTGTGTGAACAGTGGGGAGCCTAACTGGCCCCTGCAGTCTGGTGGAGAGGCCACACAGGTGGCTTCCAGGGGAAGGTAGCAGGGGGAGTGAGACACCCTGCATTCTCACCACACCTCCATCCCTGTCACCCCCGCCTCCAGGTAGCTGGTGAAAGAGATCACAGCACTTTGCCAATGCCCGCCATGTTCTGCGCCACCTCCTGGTGGTCAGCACATGTCATAAGTGCAGTCAAATTCCCCAGTAGAGGGGACAATTTGCATATTAGGCTTTTATTATATAAGATTATTTACAAAAGCCAGGATCTGGAAACAGCCCAAGTGATGTTTTTACCTCTATCTCTGTCTCTAGTTTTTTCTCTATCTCCATATTCTGAGCATGTGTGTGTGCACACACATGCAAATACATCCACAGAGTCATTTAAAACCTCTGGGAACTCACCCACTCCCTCTTCCACAACTATTTTTCACAACTGAAGGACAGAAAGACCCCTTTACACAATGTTTTCAGGCAGAATTGCATGTGATGGGTACTATGGGCTCCAGGGTCAGTAACCTGGATTCTAAAGGAGATTTGCTAACTGTGTGGCTTGGGACAAGCTACTTAATCTCTTTGAGCTTCATTTTCCTAATTTATTAAACGGGGATGGCAAAACTAGCACCGCCCTCCAAGGGCTGTTATGTGGATTGAATGAAATAATGTAGTAAAGCAGTCAACAAATAATATAAAGTGTTACCACTATTATTATTTACATCTTTCAAAGCTGTTGTCTTAGGTTATATGTGAAGAGGCCTCCAACAGCAGGAAGCAAGTCTAACTAAAAATAAGTAAATCTGTGTGGGAATGGAAAATAATATTTTAGTTTTCAATACTCTACAAGGAGAGCAAGGGAGGTGGCACAGGCAGGAAGAGAAGTCCCCTCCAGCTGTGAAGAGGAATATCAAACATTCCTAAGTAATTAGCATCTGGCTGAATTAAAAATAAGTCTAATTTTCACCATTAATGAAATCAAAGCACAACGAGAGGTTTTCAGGGAACAGGTTGAGCTCGCTATTCTAAGGAGCCCTTGCTTTTTCAATCTGCCTGCTTTCAAAAGAACACCATCCCTCTCCCCTTTCCTCCACAAATCACTTTTTAAATACGTATTATTTAGCATGTGAATCTCAAAACAGAGATGTTGTGGGGTGGGGGTGGGGGACAAAGATATCATATTTCCTATCACAGAACAGGACTAATGTGGTTCAGCAGTTCAAGCATGTTACTGTCAGTGTTTTAAGAAGCAACCATGAGACAATCAGAAGATTCCATCCAACGCTGTTTTCAAGGTAAGTCTATCAGTAGAAGGGATCGGATTAATACACTGGCTCAAGCTGCTATGCCAAGAAGTGGCAGTAAAATCTCTGATTTAAAACGACACAGCAATAAAAATCAGGGTGAATGGCACCAACCTAACACCAGCTCTCCATCACCTCTCTGTAATGAAGTAGATCTCAAAAGAGTAATTACTTTGCATACCCTCTGGCTCAACTCTAATCTATAATGGATGCAATATGCATATCCTGAATTTTTTCCTACTGTACAAGCCTCAACAAGCCAGAGGTAGAGTGAGTTTGTGTGATCTCCAATAGCAACAAATTCCCTACTTTCTTTAGATGTGTTATGGACGACAGTGACCAGAGCACAGGCCTTGGATGCAATGAACAACTTATCACACTGATGACTCTTTCTCTCACCTTTAGGTAGAGTGACTTTTCACCTTAACCAGAACCTACAAGAAGCGAATCCCAACATTGCTCGCTGGTTTTTTAATGTAAAATATATTTTCTCTTTATAAAGATTAACCATGGTTTCATGACATCCTGGCTATGAAAATATTGCTGCTACTTAATGCAGTACGGAATTTTGTCAATCAGGGGTTTCCCAGAGGAGCGCTTCATAATCCAGCAATGCTCCATTCCTGTTGATACATGGCCCCTTTAAGTGGCTACATCTTTACTGCATGATTGATGGCTAGCTTGGGGAACTGTGGATGCCTCCATTTCTGCAAACTCAGCTGAATTCAGCACCTGCTGTGGGTATGTTGTCCAGCCATGTACCATTCTCGTACCCCATCTTTAATCCTTGCTTCAGTGACCTTTAAAAAAATGTTCCATTTGACCTGTTAACAAATGTGTAAATGTAAACCAAAGATCTGTTGTAATTATATTTCAACAGAGGCTTTCAGTTTTATGTGTGTTACACATTGGGATGTTGTTTCTATGCAAAGCCAGACCTTCAAATTAAGATGAATGCCACTTCCATTTCTTTTATAAATAAAGGTTTTGAACTCAGCATGGCATCTGGCAAGCAGCCCCATCTGTATTTTCCACTAAAAGACCTGGGAAGGGGCAGGGGCAGGAGGGAGCAGATGAGTTGATGGGGAGTGGGGGGCAGAGGGCAGTGAGTGGAAGAGTGGGAGGATGCTGTGAAAACAGTAAAATCAATAGGGATTCAAACTAGCCCCTCAACCCCTTCAGAGTCTCTGCCCTCTAGTTCAAAACCAAAATGTCTGCACAAACCAGAACACCAAACTGTGACCCACAACTACGTGGCTGTTGCCTTTTGAGCAGCAAGGGTGTAATGCTTGCTAGTCCCCACATATCACAGCGGTCACTGCCTCTTTGTGCTTGTAGTGACAGAGAGTGTGACTCCCAAAAAGCTGTCCACAGGAGTCAACTGTAATACACAGGGGTGGGCAGCAGTAGGTAAATTAGCTGCCATCATTACCTAAAAGATAAATCATAAGGAAGAATACAAAATAATAAGAAGATAAGTCATAAAAATAAAATCATTAATAAATAATATAAGAAGAAACTTTTGCGTACTTACAACTGTGAACCTACTTTTGTCAATATATATATATATATATATATATATATATATATATATATATCATGACAATTGTCAAAGTGGTTACCAAACATAATAACAAACATTGCTCGTGAAAGAAAGAACATGGAATGTAAAAGAATGTCAGGATAATCTGGGAGCATACTATAACACTTTGAGATAGATACTGGCACCATTTCACAGAAGAAATAACTTCTCTTACAGTGGTCGGCAAACTTATTAGTCAACAGAGCCAAACATCAAGAATACAACAATTGAAATTTCTTTTGACAGCCAAATATTTTAAACTTAAACTTCTTCTAATGCCACTTCTTCAAAATAGACTTGCCCAGGCTGTGGTATTTTGTGGAAGAGCCACACTTAAGGGGCCAAAGGGCCACATGTGGCTCACGAGCTGCAGTTTGCCAAATACTGTTGTAAACTAATATGATAACACTTCTGAAGCCTTCCAAAGACAAGATAGAGGGAAGGGTTCACCCCAGTTGCAGATAGGAAAGGGGTCCTCACAACTAAAATAAAACTTTAAGTCATGAGCATGGCTGACAGACAACTCTAAACAATGTCAGTAATAAAATACGTACTCCTCCCTGAAAACAATCTTTCCCTGGCTTCATTTGTCATTGCCACAGTTACTGTTGAGTTTTGATAGTATGTGTGTGTGTGTTTTGTGTCAAATTAGCATCTTTTTATCGCCTGTTCTTGAATAAGCATCGAGTTCTACAGGGGAATTAATTCAGAAAACTTCTAGTTATACAGTTGGATCAACCCACAGACTTGGCGACAACAGTTCTTTTCAAGAACAAGTTTGTAAAAGTGGTCATGTCTCCCCCATGGTACTACATATTCCTAAGTTTAACAAGAGATGTGAAGTAAACAACACCAGCACCATGATTTGGCAAAGCAACATAACAAAACTCCAGTTACTTAAATTCTATTATTCTTATGTGACCACTTGGAGTTTTTATTTGTGTTGAAAATTCAAAACAGTGAGATAATACAAAGTGAAAGGTGTACTACTTTACACCTTTGGTCAAGTGCAAATTTTATTTCATAGATGAAATATTTTTACTTAATTTAAATGCTTTAAAGTTGAAATATAATCTTTATTTCAATTGTTCATTGCTTTAAAACTAAAGAAGATATAAAGAAAATAATTACTGTGTATTAGTACTTTATTATTACGTAAAATAATTTGTCAAGTAGAGGTGGGTATTAGAAAAGGATACACTCTTGGTGTCAGATACACTTGTAATCTTATAAAGTTATCCTATGTTCTAAGGAAAACACCTTATAACTTGGAAAATCTGCTCATTATGATTTTGGTAAACAAAGAATATATATAAATTATTTTCCTTCTCTTTCTGACATGTTGCAAATGAAATGCATTTATTTTTTTATATTTATAACTTTATAAAAACATAACAGTAAGGTTATTAGAGCTCATTAGACCATTTATTTCAATTAGAAGCAGTAATGAAAACTCTTTAAACTATTAGATGTCACTTAGTCTCAACGTAAGAGAGACTGAATGTGAAATTCCTCTTGGCATGATCCACAGTTATTTGCTCTTAATCATTTTTATATCGATAGAAAACAAGGATTCCCTTCCTCCACTTCCCAGGCCTCTCCAAGTCCAAATCAGTGGTTTATCTGAAATTGCATTTTTTCCCATAGCATTTAGAAAATAGCTGTTAAAAGACTTACAACAAAAGTGCTACGAGTAGTAATAATAAGCCAATGACTCGATGGTGTTTCTAGATCTACAAACAACATGACCTTGAGAAGCTATAACTACCATCTCTCCTGGTGAATTTCCCCTCACCACAAGCAATGTTCTTCCACATATCTTAGGATACTCCTTATTTATGTTAAGGTCCAGCCCTGGCCAAGTCCATGTCATCTGAGTCAACTTCCTTCAAGAAAATTCATTTCAGAACATTTTTCTGGTCAACCAGGATCTGAGCACTTACATCATCTAAAAAAATAATTTTATCAAAATTGTCCAGCCAGCATGGCTCTGGTTGAGCATCAACCTATGAACCAGGAGGTCAGGAATCGATTCCCAGTCAGGGCTCATGCTTGGGTTGTGGTTATGGGCTTAATCCCCAGTGGGGGGTGTGCAGGAGGCATCGATCAATAATTCTCTCTCATTATTGCTATTTCTTTCTCTCTCTCCCTCTCCCTTCCTCTCTGAAATCAATAAAAATATGTTGTATACCTTAGACAACTACCTAGGAGTTGACAAGGATAATGAGGGCATTCATAATACTGCTACTGCTGAGAACCAATTCCAGCATGTAATAATTACAAGAGTTTTACCAAAAGGTTGATGAAGTTTGGAGAGTTAACAGGGTTGAGCCACACATGTAGTTTACCTGTTGGAAATGGCTAATTCCCGCAAAACTGAATAGAATAATTGTCTGCTGCCAGACAGCTCTGGGCATTTTATTGCCTCCTGTTGGCGAAACACCTGAACAGCTGTATGCTATTCCCGAAACTGAGAATGTTTCTATACTCTTTGATACCTTACCCTTTGAAGTGTATATTTACACCTTGCCTTAGGATAAATCATGGTGAATAAAAGCACTGGTCCTTGATCAGTAAAGAGTCTTAAGCTCCCTTTAGCTGAAGCTTCACTGACCCCCAATGCCTTTCAAAATTATCTTTCGTCCTTGGACTCCTTCTTGAATCTACTCACAGCCCCTTTCTCCAGAATGCTGAACCCTTTGTAAGGCTGGGACAAGAACCCTGGTACAGCTACCTCTGTTTTTAGCTTTTTTTTTTTCACTCAAGAGTGGGATGAAAGAATGAGCACAACTATGATTTCATTAAGACCTGAGATGGCAGTGTAGGAAAGAGAGTTTTCAAAGCACAGGGCAAGCCAATGAAAAGCCAAAAAACACCATGAGACTCCCCAAATCCAGATCAACCATCAAATGCTGCAGCTTACTAGTAGCTTGGCACAATTTACCTAATTCATCTCCTCCAGGGCCACAGTCACCTTTACACTAAATATCTATTCGCAGAGTCTAAGATCAGTGCCTCACTCTTTACAAATACATAAGGAATTGCCTTTTTTGTTTTGAAAAGCCTGTTGAGAAATTTCCATATTAGCAACATGGATACACATCCAGAGTCTATTTTTAAGGGTTCATAAGTATAAAAAAGGTTGAAAATATCATAACATCTAAAACCAGTTTGTCAAACCAGAAAATACTCATTTTATTGTCAGATTCTGTTTTCCATTTCACATTTTATTGAATGTCATTACTCTTAATTGTCTGATTTGATTCCACAGGTTGAGAACCACTAGCAGGGTTGCCTAAGATGAATGCAAAACACAGATATTTACACTACAATTCATAATAGTAGCAAAATTACAGTTATGAAGTAGCAACAAAAATAATTTTATGGTTGGGAGTCACCACAACATGAGGAACTGTATTAAAGGGTCGCGGCATTAGGAAGGTTGAGAACCACTGCTCTAAAGAATGTTCTATAGATAGCAGTTTCAGAAATGTTTTGAGTAACTAAAACACTGTCATTGACCCAGTGAGCTCATTTTGAATATCTAAATTCTAAAATGTTTATATGTTTTTTTGTAATTTAATCTTCACCCAAGGATGTATTTTATTGATTTTTAGAAAGAGAGGAAGGGAGATAGAAACATTGTTCAGTTGCCTCCCATACATGATGCCCCAACATATTCCAGTTTCTCTTATCCTTAATAACAAACAAACTATACAAACCCACAAAACTCTTTCCTCCTTCCTCTAGCTGTAGCCTCAGTTCTACATTCTCAGTCCAATTTTGTTTAAAAAAAATTGTCTGGTGCATACAGGAAATGGAATATTATTCAGTGCTCAAAAAAATGAGCTATTCAACTATAATTGAAAAAATTAAAATAAAAAAATAAATGAGCTATCAAAATGGAAATAGATGAAAAAATTAGCTTATTTTACTTAGTAATATGCACTTAAGTAAGTAAAATAAGCTAATCTGGAAAAGCTACATACTGGGTGATTCCAACTATATGTCATTCTGGAAAAGGTAAAGCTATGGAGAGAATAAATAAATAATTTGTGAGGGAGGGGAAGGCAGAACAAAGCAGATTTTAGGGCAGTGAAAATACTCTGTGTGGTGACATAATGGTAGAAACATGTCATTATACATTTTTCCAAATCCACAGAATGTACAACCCCAAGAGTGAGCCCTAATGTAAGCTATGGACTTTATAGATGATTATAATCCAATAATGTAAGTTTGATGAGGGAACTCAAGAAATTAAAAATAGTTAGCTGGGGTATATAGTTAAATGTGCCCTCTTAACCTGGCAGCCAGACATCCCTCTGACAGCCCATGAGTCCTTGGAGGATGTCTGACTGATGGCTTAGACCCATTCCCTACCCCCCCACAACCTTCCTTCTCGCCCCCCAGAGTAGAGCATCCTTTGGGTTGGAGGAGGCAGGAGAGGCTCCTTCCACTACCTGTTAGCCCCTGTGTGAATGAGCGGAGCTCCCCCTGTGGGAGTACACTGACCACTAGGGGGCAGCTCCTGTGTTGAGTGTCTGCTCCCTTGTCAGTAACCAGTCACTGCTGGTCAATCTGCTGTTAGGGTCGATATGCATATTACCCTTTTATTATATAGGATAGGCTTGGCAATTAATACAGGTAGAAAGCTATTGTTCCAGAAACTGGAATGTATGACGGGACCTGCCCTGGTTTCAGGAGACCCAATGCAATTGAACTTGTGTGCCCCAGGAGGACTGCAAGTGACCATGACAGTACCTGAGTCATTTTGCTTCAGGGAGAGGATATCCACTGCCCAGGAAACAGAGAAAAAGCCCAAGTTCCTTGAGGGCAAGGCTTCACTGGTCAGCAGGTGAAGGGGTGCTCAGAAATTCACAGGATGCAGCTTTCATCTGATTAACCTTTTCCCTGAATTCCAAATCTCTTACCTACTTTGTCCTGAATTCCAAACCCTTTACCTACACTTTTCTTCTCCTTGCAAAGGGTTGGCTTGAGATAAGATGTAAGGTGGTCTTTTCAGGGCATGTAACATGCTGTTCTCTCAGATGGCCGCCGTCTGAATAAAGTGCCCATAAGGATTCATTTCTTATCTCTACTTAATGGTTCTGGTAGTGACAAGTCACACAAACACTGACTTTTCTGGTTTCAGGATGACCTATGGTCATAAATGTACCTCTTGGATGGGGGATGCTGATAATGGGGGAGAGTATGCATATGTGGGGCAGACGGTATATAGTAACTCTCTGTACCTTCCTCTCAATTTGCTGTGAACCTAAAACTTTCCCCCCTCCCAAAATAAAAAGTCTTACAAGCACCAAAAAAGATTATTTCTGTTCCCGGTTCCTACTTCCTCTTATTGTCCCATCATCTAACCTGCTATTTCAGAGGTCCCCAATAGCACAGCTGCTACTTCTTATGAGTGCACTTTAGTTCTTGTCCTACTGGACCACGAGGTGGTCCAACCCCTTCTTACAGCCTCACTGTTTGCATCGGCTCCCAGAACACCACTTTTACCTCCCTCTCCACTCGCCCTTTGCTCCCCACTGGGTGGTTCTTCTTCAGCTTCATCTCCTAAATCCTGGTGCTCCCCAGATCCTGTCCTGGTCCTTTCTCTCTTCTCCCTCAACAGCCCGTTCATATTCATGGTTACAATGCGCTGATGACTCCCAACTCTAGACCTTTTGCCCCAGAATCTCTCCTCTGCTCTGCTGCCAAATTTCCAACTGCCACCCACACACCTATGTTCTTCCTCTATTCCATAGGCAGGGAGTATATGTTTAAAACTGAAAGCAACATCTTTCTTCTACCTGCTCTTCTCCTGGTCCCCTATCTCAGGGAATGGCCTTGCAATCCTAAACCAGAAATTTGCACGTCATCCTCACCTCTGTCCCCTCTGATCCCTGTCATCTAAACAATCATCAGTTTCTGTCCATTCTGTTATTCAATTACCTCCATTGTTCCTCTCCCACTGTTACCATATAGTCCAGGCCATGGACAAATTTTCCCCTGACACTTCAGTGACTTCCTAAGTGTTTACCCTGCCTCTGGCCAGCATCCATCAATAGCTCCCTTTCCTGGATACACTCCAAACTCCTAACTCAGGGCCATCCAAGATCAGCCACTGTCTATCTATCCATCTCTTGCCACTTCCTCCCAGCATTCTGTGCTCCAGCCAGGCTAAATCTCTTTAAATTTCTGTTGCATGCTAAATCCCTCCCTTTCTGGCTTTTGCACACACTGTCCCTTCTGCCTAGAACATCTGTCTCCTAGGATCCTCCTTTTCTTCAGGCTAGACCCACACAACCTTCAGTTCTCAGATTAAGTACCAGTTCTGGAAAGTCTGCCTTGACCTAACCTTCCTGCAAACAAGGATAGATGCACATGCCCATGGTAGCAGATTCCCACCCATCAAAGCAGTCACCACACAATCAGTATCGTTCATTCCCCTTATGTCTTTCTGCTAGAACCCAAGTCCTCAAGAGCCAGGCTTCTGCATCCTGCCAACCACAGTGAGCTGGAGCTTTGGCAGAGAGAAGCTTGGTAAAGCAAGGCAATGATGTATGGAAAGCTTCATCTAATCCCCCTAATCCTGCGCTGGGAAAACACTTTATCCTCATCTCACTAAGGTAGCAATCTCCACAGGCAGAATAGCTAAATACAGAGCAGGAGGACTGGAGTCCAGGTGCTATTTCCCAGCTCCTGGTTTTCAGACTTCCTTTGTATAACCAAGCAAAACTTACTTTTAACTCACCCCCGAGGAGGAAGTGGCAATTGGTGATAAGATTTAAGAAATGTACCACTATAGCACAGGAATGTCACCTTAGCAAATCCTAAATCCCACAGTCTTGGGAAAAACCTCTCAACTTCCTTTCCTCTGAAAGATTCGCTGTTCCTGTCTTGATTGCCCTTTATATAATCCACTTTAAAGCCATCTAATATTCTCATCAAAGTGCAAAACATCACAGGGATCAACATGCAAATGCCCATAAAGGAAAGAAAGGTGAAGCCCTCTCTAACAAGTAGAATTCCAAATGTATATAATGAACTCTACACATTCAGATCATGACAGAGCCAAGGAATCTGGAGAAATTATAACACAGAGCACATTTTAAAGAAGTCCCAGCAGGGTTTGCAAAAACATAAGCTGCATCAGAAAACAAACTCTGAAAGAATTAAAAATGCAAACCTTAATAAGCAAATTCAGAATGACCAATATGATCTGATACTACACACGTGCATGCTCAGTTTGGGTACATTAATCATATTTTAGTTTCAGTGTCAGTGTTTGTTTTTCTTGTGAACAAATATGTAAACATGCACCAACAGGATATTTTTTACAATAAAATTTGTCCGCTCCATATTTTTTGGTCCCCGTTACATATGTACAGAACATGAATGGGAGTCTATCTTTACTTTTCAAACATTATTGTTATGGGACTTATATAGATGCTGACTGAAACAATTATTTACACAGGAAGTAAATGACATCGGAATATGAGGTGAAGTTTTCTTCTATAAATTGCACTCACTCAAATGCATGGCCATCTAGGCATTGATCTGGGCAGGAATCCACAGGCCACTGTCTGTGCCCAGATAAGTTCATGTCCTTGGACTCAATCTTCTTCCACTGAGGAATCTTTTTCAGTTTCTACGTTTGGCATCTAGGCTTGTCTTTTTAAGTATCGTTATCCAAATGTGTTATTTCCAATACACCACTTTCACCTCCAACACCACCGCCCCATCTTTTGCCTTCCCAGTCCCATTACACATTTCTTTTCCTGAAGAATAAGCAAGTCCTAATGACAAGTCCTAATGAACAAGTCCCTTGTTCTCTGCCTCCCTTTCTGGCCAGAATGTGAACTTACCATGAGCCCAGGTACTCACGTTCTCTCAACCTAAGCCTACCTCACCTCCTGGGCTAGAAGTCACAATAGTCTGACCTTGAACTCCTTTGACCTGCTGACTCCAGAAATGAGCTGTTACAATGATGGGTCAAGTCCCTCCACCTTTAGACATAACTCTTTCCACTTTTAGACATAACTCTAACTCTGCCAGTCTGGAAAGTTATGGTGGGAAACTGGAACATGTGTTTAATTTGAGGCAACCTGTCTTCTATATAGTTTTTACAAAACAAATTTATACACAAGCAGGTTATCTCAATTGCCTATCTGCTTTGCAAAATAACATATGGATAATGTTAAACCCTTTATTCAAGTCCACCCTAGATACTGTTACCTACTTTTTACAAAGTTTTTGCTTGAACTTCCTTAAATCCCAGACAATATGGCCTTTACTCGTGACTATGAAAAAGCAGTGTGTGTGCCCAGGATGAGCACACATTTGGATTATCAGCATTTCCCTGGGAGGGTGCTCTGAAAGATCCCCCCAGAGCGGGGGAGGGCAGCTCTCTCTGCCTTGATTTTTCCAGCTGAGGTGCCCTTATCCTGAGTAACACCAGGCAGGCTGGATCACCTGTGCTGTCTCCTCTCCTCTACCTTTAAGTCAGGACCCTCTACCTAGAGGGCTGGGGAAAGCTAAAAGGAACAGATGCTGCTGGAGGCAGAACTCTTGCGTGAAATAAAACCTTCTGTGACTTAACTATTCAACGCCCAAATCCGAGTTTGTGCCTTCTGCACAGAGCTGCTGCCCATACTTCCAATTCCTTCCCTGAGGCTCCCTGCCCAGGGAATTCCTCACTGGGTCCTGAAATCACACCTCCTTATGCTGTGTGTCCTTCTCTGGCAAATGCAAGGCCGCTCAGGCTTCCTACAAGTCGCAGTTGGACCTACTTCATCTTTCCAGGATTGGCACTACACTAAACTGGTGACTGGGCACCGCCCGCTCTTGGTGGCCCCAGGTCGGCGTCCAATCTTCAGCACCCCATCCCTTTCCTATGCTTACACTGAAGACATTTACCCCAAGTGGACTGACGTGTGTTTTGTTAACTCCCCCCCCTCCCCCCGCCTCCCGAATATCCAGGTCCCTGTTCACTTTTCAAATGTGCAGCAGCCCTGGGTTTTTTGTTTGTTTGTTTGTTTTGTTTTGTTTTTACGGGATGGAGAACAACAGAGCATGATTTCTCACTCTTCAAGGAAAAGAGTGCGCCCATTTGCCTTGGGAGTGTCTCAAAGGGGTGAGGAAAAGAAAGAGGAAAAGGAAGGTGGAAAATAAGGTCCATATTAACCGTTCTCCTGGGACCCTTCAGACGCAAACTCTACCACAGGGCATCGGGATTGCCTTGCGCTTTTGGAGAAGCGCCACGAGTAGTCCAGTGCCTGACAGGTGAGCACGGGAGGCCACACGGAGACTTGGTCCTAGTTTAGAAGGAACACCTGGGTCCAAGATCTAGTCTTAAAAACCGCTAGACACCAGGGAGAGGGGGGGAAGGAATAAAGAGCGAATACAGAAAGAACGGTAGAAGAGAATCCCAAATCCCTAAAGCATTCTTGCCTCCCCAGGTTCCCCTGGAGCGGGCGGGCTGACCAGCCTGGGCTGAAGCGCCCTCCCGCTGCGCGCCCAGCGCCTGCCAGCAGCGGCGCCTCCTCCTTACCTTGCGGGAGTAGGGAGGCTTGCTCAGGTGGATGCTGTCCCGGACCAGCTTATCCCTGATCATGATCTTCAGCTTCAGCTTGGGATAGCTCACCAGCTCCCTGCCGCGGGGGGCGGTCGTCTGGCTGCGGGGGTCCCCGCGGGTGCCCGGGGCCGGGCCGCCGTACGGCTCCCCCCGGCGGCCGGTGGAGAAGGCAGCCGCGGGCGGCCGGCGCGGCGCCGGCTGTGGCTGTGGCTGCGGCTGCGGCTGCGGCTGCGGCTCCAGGGTGAAGTAGAGGCCGGCGGCGGCGGCGTCCTGCTCCCGCAGCCGGCGCACGGCCTCCAGGATGCGGCGGCGGTGCGCGGGCGCCAGCACCCCGATGGCGTCCAGGTCCGGGTCCCCGATCTGCTTGCACACCTCCAGGTCATCGTAGCCGTTATCCACGAAGGACTCGGCGTACTGCGGGAGCTGCAGCGCTTTGAGCCACTCGTAAACTATGTTGGTGCACATGATGCGAGCGAGTGGAACCCCCGCCGCCGGCCCACACCGTCCCGGCGCCCCGAGCCGCACGGGGCGGCACCAGTTGTTGGAACTTTTAATCCGCTCCTCCAAGGGGAGAGGGGGATGGCAGCAAAGTTTTCCTTTCAAAAGAAAGAAGCGGGCGGCCGGAGACAGGAAGCCATCCGAGGAATCCGGGGGGCCCAGAAGCGTAAACGCGGCGAAGTGAATTCCCCCAGCAGCCTGAAGCGCGCCGGCACCGGCGGTTGGGCGAGCCGCTCCGCGCCGCCCCAGCTAGCGCCGCCGCCACCGCCGCCGCCGCGGGGAGGGGCGCGCGGCGGACGCGGGAGTGGGCGGAGGCGGGCGGGGCCGCGGCACACCCCTCGGACCCGCGCGGGGTCAGCGGCCCGCGGCGCCGCCCCGGAGTTCCCCCGGCAGGGGCCATCCCGGGGCTGCGCGGCGCATCCCGGCCTCTGGCGGCGGCTGCCGGCGTCTGAACACACGCCCCGAGCTGGGGAGGCGGCTCCGGCGCGCAGCCCCACCGCCGCCCAGGCGCGCTCCGTCTTTGCGAGTGCGTGTCACTGTCGTCTTCCTGCTGGGGAGGGGAGTCTTCTAAACCGCCAGGCTCCCGCGGCGGCGTCCGTGGCTTCCCAGGTTTCTCCAGCCCCTGGAGATCTCCCCGCTCACTTCCCCCGGAGCCTCCCTGACTCCCGCCCGCGCGCCCTCGGGCTGCCCAAGGGCACGTCCTGTCCGCCCCACCTGGCCGGGCGCGGCTGTGAGGTCAAGTTCCCTGCTCTTTCCCCGGGCCGCCTCGGACCCCCGCTTCCTCGCAGCCTGCGCGCCGATTGGAGCCCCGAGGTCCGGCTGCTCCCGCGGACGGCGCTCCGGGCCCGCAGCGGCGGCGCTTTAGCCCCGCGGGTGGGAGCGGCGCGGGGACCGCGGGCGTCCGGCCGGCGCTGCGTGCGGCCCCCTCCTCGCCGCAGCGGGGCGCGCGGGGCTGCGGGCGTGGCAGGTGCTTCTGCCGGGCTCGCCCTGCCTAGGCCCGCGGGTCTGCGAAAGTTTGGGGTGGGTTGTACTGGGTGGACCTTCCGCACGGCCCCCCGCCAGACTTTCTGCCGGGTCCTCCGACCCTCGCCTCCGCGGGGCTTCCTCTCCAGCCCCCCGCCCCGCATTCTGCCCTCGCGCCCCGGGTGGCTCTGCCCCTAGGACACTTTCGGGGGGGGGGGGCGTTCAGCCCTGCAGCCCGGGCGCAGACATCTCTCTTCCTGCCCCTGAAGTGTGTGAACATGGGTACCCCACCAGCCAGCTTGCGGTACCGGGGCGCTCAGCCGTCCCCGCCCGCCGCACTTTTCCTCTAGACCAGAAAAGAACAAAACCATGGGGTGCCCTGCCCGAGCAAGCGCCTGGGGGTGGGGACGGGAGCTGCAGAGGGAACAGACCCGGGAGGGACCTCGTGTCAATGTCCCTGAACATCTGGCCTCTTTGGGGAGGCAGAGAGGATTTTGGTCTAGGTGCTCGGTTGGGCAGGTCCACTGTCTCCTCCCTTTTCGCAGAAGGGCTGTTCAACTTCTCACCTGAGCCATTCCAGGACCTGAACTGGACTTTTCTGGAAAGAGTCTGCGTGGGAGGTGCCAGCCGCCGGGGAGGCCCCGACCTTGAGCATTTTCTAGACCTGAGCATTGGGCCCTTGGCAGGGAGGTCCCTCTTTCCCCAAATCAAAAGACGTTAACCCCTTTGCGGGGCACAGAGACCCTAAAGATCAGATGACAGCTTTTTTTTTTTCCTTTTGCCCAGGACCATACCAGATATAAGCGCACCAAAAATATCCCCTACAGTTCCGGTGGCATAGAGTGGGCAGTGGGTGCTGGAGGGGGGGGGGCTGTCTGGGTTCCCAAGTCCCAGACTTACAGAACCCGAATTAGGAATAGCTGGCAGAAGGAACCTGGTGAGAGGGAGGAGAGGGGATGAGGGCAAAAAGGTGTGGGGTCACCATGGCCTCGCCTCTCTCTCCCCCTCCCCCCAGTCACCCAGACCACTCTTTGGGAACCCGAGCTAGGGTTGTGCCCCTGGCAGGCAGGTGGGTAGAGAGGTGCTCAGAGGCTGGAAGCACACAGCCATCTCCGCCCTGCGCAGCTCCCAAGCTCTCCCTGGCCAAAGCAGACTCACAGCGCCCCCTCGCGATCGCGCGAGCACACTTTCAAAGGCGGTGTCCAAGTACCACAAGCTACTCAGCCCAAGGAAGTGAGTGAGCTTCAAGGCATGGCGTTAGTTTACCCCCTGCCTTTCTTCTTCTTTAGTGTCTTTATGGAATTCATTGGGGTGACATTGATTTTTCAAAACCATACAGGTTTCAAGTGTACAACTCCATGGGATTTCACCTGCACCCGGTATGTATAGCATATAGAATATATATGGCATGTAGTAGTAGTATCCAGTATCTTACTGAATAAGAAATTAAGACACCCGAACACTAATTTGCCCCCCAAATATCACTGTGCACGGTGCAGCCAGGTTCGGAACTCTGGCGGAATAAATGCAGTGCCTGGCTTGCAGCTCCTAACCTCCCAGTCTCCAGCCTGTGCTGTGGAGCAAACGCCAGAGAAATTGGGCTGGTTGTAAGAAGGTGATCTTTTTTTTTTTTTTTTTTAAGACTAGGAAATTTAAAGCTACAGGTTTTATTGTGTTGTTTTCTCTCCCAAGTTGTATGGAAAAGTCCAGCAGTGCTACTTCACAGTTCCTAGCTTGCCTTTATACAGGCTTTCCCCCTCCGGGAGCTTAGACATTCACCTTGTCTCATTAATCCTCAGTCAAGGCAGCAAGTATTTTTATTTCCATTTTATAATTAGGGGAACTGGTTTGGGGGAAGATGAATGACTTGCCCAAGGTCATCCAGTAAATCAAGACAGAGAGGAGAACTAGCCTGCCATGTCCAAGTGTCACCCCAACAGGCAGCACTGATTCTCCTTAATTTATGTGCAATGTCACTGCCCAATTAGGACATCACGCACCCTGGTGCTCTATTTGGCAGCCTTTTATAAATTCATCAGTTGCTCATCGGTCATAAACCAAACTTAATCCCTGCAACATCCTGCTCTCTGGAAGCTTCACTGGTGTGAGCGCTGGAACACTGTCTACCAGCTGTCCCTCTGCTCCTCTGTCTCCCACACTCCTTCAAACCCTCAGGCTTCTGTCTCCCCACTGGTTGCCTTTGCATATTGAACCTTTTAATAGTTTAGTTCTGGAGGCTACACCAGGTCATCATGTGAGACTGTAGAAGTTTTATAGCCTCAATGTGTCTCTCTCCATGGCACAAATCCAAAGTAAAACTGGCAAGGACGCTTGGCTAATTTTAAGATTCAGAATTAGAGTCTTAGAACTAGTCGGCCCATCCACCTTACATGGAGGACGCCAAGGCTCAAGGGGGTCGGTATTTACCTAAGGTCACACAGCCAATTCATGGCAGAACTGGGACAGAACCAGATCTGTTTCCTCATATGCTCTTCGCAATGCATTGCATTGCCTCATTTTTGCTCTAAGTGCCCGGCTGCTGTCAAAATCATTCATTTACTCATCAAATGTTTATTAAGTAGGCACTTCAGTGCCAGGCACTGAAGCAAAAAGAGTTTTTCTGCATTAATTGGAACTGGAAAAGTCTAGCATGTTAAATAAGTAGAGAATAAACTGATTGCTTTATATGTTAGTTCTTGAAGTAGAAAGGTGATATTTTCTTCTTTAATTAATTATCCAAATTTTGTGAACCATAACATTAGGCAAAACTTATAATGAGACTATATTTTACATCCAGACAAAGTGTATTTTAAAAAACAAGTTGCTATTATACTCCTAGGCTAGCCTTACAACACAAATTAATTTACTCAACACACATTGTCAAGAACCTATACTATTACAAGTATGTTTTAGTTGTATTGCTTTATTAGACTTGTTTCTTTTTATACAAATATTCAAAACACATATCCTGCTAATTATTATTTAATATGTTTGGGGCAAGATTTTTTTTTCTGAAAAGGGACTTCTTGCCTATTGAAAATTAATGAGATATGGGTTATGGAGAAATATTTTCTTCAGGCATCACTTTAGAACTGTTTTGTAGTGGTACCAACTCTGGCAAAATGCCCGCTGATACTTTCAGTGTAATACATTAATGATCATTACATTCATGTTTTAAAATCTAAATATATATATAAAAAAAACAGCTTTTGTACTTTGCTCAAACTCCGTAACTTGATTTAAGGATACAGAGTGGAAAATAATTTGTTTTGAAATTTTCTTAGTGTCATTTTAATTTGAAGATAAACGTTCACACATAGGGTATATAAAAATTAAATTCCATTAACATCTATTAAACATCAGTTTCTAGAGTGCCTAGCTTCATAAAAGTCAAAGATATACAACATTAATCTTACAATGCAGAACACGCCTTGCTTCTGTTTACCATGAGCTACAAAAAGCATTTAGAAGGAACATATGCCACAGGAAGAAGTGAGAAGAATGGACTTGAGTGATGGAACAGGCACTGTTCTCCAGTGACTGGGCAGGAGGCATTGGGTTGGCACCGTGATTGGGAGCAGGCTGGGCGGGGGTGTCTGTTAATATGTCTGAGCTGTATACATTATACTTGTGTGTGTGACAACTCCTATATGAAAGAAGGAGAGAAAAGGAACAGTAGGGAGTAGCAGCAGGATGCCAATAGATTATTCATCACTGTTACTTAGTATAATAGGCCAGTTCTTTAAGGAAGAAAAGAAAAAAAAAGTTCAAAAAGTCAGAGACCTGAAGGTCACTAAAAGAAAAAGAAAAAGAAGCCTTGGCTGGATGGCTCAGTTGGTTGGCATGTTTTCCCATACACCAGAAGGTTGCAGGTTTGATTCTCTGTTGAGGCACATGCTTAGATTGTGGGTTCAATCCCCATATATGAAAGGTAACCAATAGGTGTTTCTATCTTATCTCCCTTTCTCTCTCTAAAAACCACCAATAAAAACATATCCTCGAGTGAGGAATAAAAAAAAGAATTTTAAAGAGAGAGGGGGTAGGGAGAGGCACCAAGCAAAAGCCTAATAGTGAGAGAGAGTAAAATTCTTATCCTTTTATCTCTGGTAACTCCCAAACATTCTATATTTTTAAATGCACTCATAAAGAGGAATTAGGGATTAGTTCATTGCTTCCTAAGATAAAAATGATAGATGGAGGGTTTTGTTTTGTTTTTTTCTTTTACTAGTAAATCTTCACCCAAGCAGTGTCAGTTGAGGTAGGCCCAGGAGAGAATGAGGGGAGAAATTGTAGGTGACACCATTAATTGGTTGCCTCCCATACAGGCCCTGACCAGGGCCAGGCATTGAGCCTGCAAATGAGGTATGTGTCCTTGACTGGAATCAAACCCAGGACTCTTCAGTCAGTGGGCCAATGCTCTATACACTGAGCCAAATCAGCCAGGTTGTGCAAGGATTATTTTAATACTCTTTTAAGATGAACACATCAAGACACATCATAATTAAAATGCCAAGAGCAAAAGATAAAATTAAAAGCAGCAAGAGAAAAGCAGTTAGTTACCTACAAGGGAGTACCCATACAACTCTCAGCTGATTTCTCAACAGAAACTATGCAGGCTAAAAGGGAGTGGCAAGAAATATTGAAAGTGGTGAATAGCGAGAATCTATAACCAAGATTACCCAGCAAAGCTATCATTTAGAATTGAAGGTCAGATAAAGAGCTTCACAGATAAGAAAAAGCTAAAGGAATTCATCACTGCCAAACCAGTATTATATAAAATGCTAAAGGGTATTCCTTAAGGAGAGGAAGAAGAAGAAAAAAGTAAAGATAAAAAATATGAACAACAAAGTGACAACAAATACATATCTATCAACAAGTGAATCTAAAAATCAAATGAATAAAAAGTATCATGAACAGAATAAACTGGTGAATATAATAGGATCAGGGTATAGAAAGGGAGTGGACTGACAATATTGGGGGAAAAAAGTATGGGGAGTGTGGGAAGACTAGACAAAAATCATACACCTATGGATGAGGACAGTGGGCGTAAGGGCAGAGCGAGGGATGGAAACTGGGTGAAGGGGAGCTTTAGGGGGAAAAAAGAAAAACAACTGTAATTGAACAATAAAGATTTATTAGTAAAAACACTTGACATATGATAGTTTCTTAAAAGTTACTTTCAGTGTAAAATCTAAAACCATCTTAATGAACTTTTTCTATTCTGCTACATTAAATTCCATTGGCTTATCTTGCTGTTTCAATGATCTCTATATATGTATAAATTTGTGATATTTTTTTGAAAATATTGAGTTACTGATATATGTAGATCTTTCACATGTGGACTATTTAACATCAAAAAATACATTCAACATCAAAAAACACATTTGTTAATAACCATTATTTAACATCAAAAAACACATTCATTAATAACTATTTATACTATTTTTTAAAGCCTGTAAGTATTGGGAAATTGTCTAGCTTATGGTAGCAAGTTCAAATATTCAAAAATTCACTTTTTTTGAAAATTTTAATCTTAATATTGGCAACAGATACTGTCAGGTATTTACTTGAAGTTTCAGATTTACTTAATGCATTTTCAAGAAAATATCTGCCAAATACCCAACTCAGATCAATCTTAATTTTTCTGCCAGTCATTCCCTAAAGTGAAAACTATGTTCCATGAAAAGTGGCTAGTTTAGCAAGCAACTCAATCACACCGTAGTTTTCAAGGAGATAACCATCAGAGGTCAATATTCAACATAAATGTTTTATATATATTCCCATTTTATCACCCTAATAAAGAGTCTAAAATTTGTCTTGGGTGAAATTTATAAGCTGAAAAGTTCTAAAGATTTATTCAAAACATTTACCACTTGCCCAGCCAGCATGACTCAGTGGTTGAGCGTTGACTTATGAACCAGGCTGTCACGGTTCAATATTAGGTCCGGGTACATAGTGGGGTTTCGGGCTGATCCCCACTGGGGGATGAGCAGAAGGTAGCCCATTAATGATTCTCTCTCATCATTGATGTTTCTATTTCTCTCACCCTTTCTCTCTGAAATAAATAAAAATATGTTTAAAAAAAATAAAAAACAAAAAAAACATTGACTAACTTATCAACCACACTTTTAGGAACGAAAGTTTGTTGGTCTAAAGATCTGATGCTCCACTCAGGTCTTGGGTTGACATCTATAAATCTCATACCTATATCAAAAAGTAAACTCAAAGGTTTCAGGAATTTGCAAAACTGAGATACACTCTATCTGCTTCTCAAAAAGCTGAAAAAGGGATAAGACCTTAGGCTTTCATAAGACCTCTAATGGTATTCAGGTTCCTTATCAGTTAAGGTTTGAAGAGTTAAAAAGTAAATATTTCAATAGCAAATTTAAACCAAATAAGAAGGAATGAAAAAATTTTAATAAACATAATTAAATTCGAACTGTAACAAATTCAAAAGTAACAACCTTCAATCTCTTGGCCATCAAAAGCCAAATAGATCTCAGGAATAATTTATTCTAACACCTAAATGAAGACAAACTGTTAGATGGGAACAATGAACATTTATTATTCAATTTGGATACTTGGTCATAAATTGAATGATTTCATGGTTGTGATTATGCAAATAACTTGCACTTGCCTGAAATAGCTTTTGTCAATATCACTTTACTTGTATGAGGTTACATAATCTGTCCTTCAGGTTCTCTCTCTCTCGCTCTCTCTTTCTCTACACACACACCCACACCCATACACACACACACACACACACACACACACGATACTCCTAAGAACTGCTTAATATTATTTAACAAAATACTCTACCTGCCCTAGTTAGTTTGGCTTAGTGGATAGAACATTGGCCTGCAGACTGAAGGACCCCAGGCCCCAGGTTGGAGTCTAGTTTGGAGCACATACTTCAATTGTAGGCTCAATCCCTGGCTCTGGTTGGAGCGCATGCAGGAGGCAAACAACCAATGTTTCTCTCTCACATCAATATTTCTCTCTCTCTCTCTGTCTCCTCACCTCCCTTCCACTATCTTTAAAAAAAATTAATGGAAAAATATCCTCAAGTGAATATTAACAAAATAATAACAACAATAAAATAAATAATCCTTCCACCCCCAATTAACATCTTTGTGATATTGGATTTCTTAATGCACTTCAGTTAAAGCAACAGATTGAATACAAAAACAGAAAGAAGAATCTAACTGTCTTATAGTCAATTAAACCAGACATTAAAGAGTTTTGTAAAACAATGCTTCTATTCTTATGAATTTTTATTTTGAAAATACAGTTATTTCCCATAAAATATGTTATTTATGTCAACATGTAAAAGTTTGTTATTGTTACTTTGAAAAATATTTTTAAATTGTCTAAGTTTTACTATTTAATATAATAAATATCAATAGAGAAATTCCACTCAACAAACACTCTGCAGTATCCTCAATAATTTTTAAGCATGTGATACCTTTGTAAGACAAAAAGTTTGATAACTGCTGACCTCATTAATATCAAGGAGTGACAATATCATAAAAATGAGAAACATTCAGACATTATTACCTGATGTTGAAAGTAGGCACTTCCTATGAAGTAGTTTTGGCCAAAATTATATGGAGCCTGACAATGAATCTGATCAAAGCTCCACATCTTACTACTAATTTATAAGAAATAAAACAATAACATGTGGGAGATGCAATCAGCAAAATCCAGACTGAGGAAAATTATACAGAAAAAAATAACTTGTTTTTTGAACAAAAATGGTGAAGTGTAGGAAGAGAAAGAGAGAACTTTGACAAAAGACATAGAGATCAAAGCAACCAATTTTAAAATATAGATCTTTTCTGAAACCTAATTCAAGCAAACATTAAAAACTGTTATAAGAAAATTAAAAAATAATGGGAAGAAATGTTAGGTGTTGATACTATAAATTTATCAATAATTTTTAGGTGTGGTATTGTAGTTATGAGTGTTTTTCTTTTTTTAATGCTAATATTTGGTTTATAAGTCAACGCTCAACCACTGAAGCCACACTAGCTGGGCTATATTCTATATTTTAGAGATGAAATTTTTACAGATGAAATAATATCATGCCTGGAATTTGCTTCACAATAATCTGTGAAAGTAAGAAGTGGGAATGAGTGAAACAAGACTAGCCATGTGTTAAATGTTAAAGCTGAGCGATATTAAATTGGGTTTATTATGCAATTCTCTTTACTATTTTATCTTTGCAAATTTCCATTAAACAAATATGCGGTAGCTGATACAAACACCACATTGTTCTGTAGATGGACACAGGATGGCCCATTGTAACTAAAACAGAATGCTTATGTCTCTGGGAATGAGCTTGACAATGGCATAGATTAGATATAATATGTAGAGGTCTCAGAGGGCTGCTAGAACTAGAACTGTGAATGGAGTTCTATGTCAAAGTACCAAAGAATACTATCACTGTCCTGTGTACAGCAGGATGAAAATACAATCAAGTAATTGGGAAATACCTTATGTCATTGATTTTGTTTTGTTTTGTTTTGTTTTTGTCATTCAATATCTATTGAGTATGGTTATGTTTCAGACCCTGTTCAAAGAATGGAGATACAGCAGTGCCGTGGAGAGAGAACGTTTCTGTCCCATGGAGCTTAAATAAGTAACTACATTATTTTATGAGATGACTAAAGAAACGAAGAGAAATGAAGTGTAGAAAGGAATAAAAAAGTGTCATGAAATACCTGGAAGAAAAGAGAACAGCAAGTGCAAAGGTACTGAGGCTCCACCTGGTGTGGCATGTTTGGGGAGAAGCAAGAAGGCCTGTGGGCTAGAGCTAAGAGAGAGTCAGGAAAGTGGTAGCAATTGGAATTAAGGAGAGAGGCTGGGCCAAATTGCCATAAGAACACTGGAGCTTGTTCTACATATGACAGAAAGCCACTGAAGGGTTCTGAGGAGGGAACATGAGCTGATTCATAATTTAGCAGGACTATGCTGACTGCTTCATGGAGCAGAGACCTAGGACCAAGAGTAGAACCAGTGAGACCACTTAGGAAGTTACTTCAATAGGCCTTGCAAGGCCTTGGACTTGCACGCTATATTAGCAAAAGTAGTGAGAAGAATTCAGAATTTATGATGTACGAGTAATACTTGCTGGATGAGGACTGAGAGGAAGGGAGGAACCAAGGTTGACTTCTAAATTCTTGGCATGAGCAATTGAGTGAACAAGTTGCCACATTCTCAAATAAAGAAGAAAGGAGAAGAGTAAGTTTGGCTATGGGACTAGGGAGAAAGCAGGAGTCTTCATTTGGATATACCAAGTTCCAGGTGCCTAACAGTTATCTAAGTGGGTTGTCAAGATGAATCTGTAGCTAGGGGAGAGCAGTATAGCAGAAATATAAACTTGGGCCATTTCTGCATATAGCTGGTATTGGAAGTTATAGGATAAAATCTGAGATTAAAAAAGGCCAAGAATGAAAACTCAGGGCACCCCAATGTGAAGAACCTGAAAGGGCTCTGAGCAGCCACGGGAAGAAATGAGGAGGAGCAGCCAGTGAATAGGGATCTGGGAGCTGAGGATAAAGCTGCTTCAGGAAGGTAATGAGCATTGCCGCCTAGGGGTCCAGAGAGATGAGGACTGAAACTCACTTTGGACTGGGCAGCAGGGAGGTCAGTTTCTGGCCTCTTCAGGAGTAGTGTCAGCTGAGGTGGGCCCAGGAGAGAATGAGGGGAGAAATTGGAGGTGACAATTCAAGCAATTGCTTTAAGGAGTATAACTCTAAGGAATGAGAAAAATGGGGCAAGGGCTACAGATGGATAAATGGTAAAAGGAAGAGTTTTGTTTTTTGTTTTGTTTTTTTTTTAATGATGGGAGAAATTAATGTATAGAGGAGAATCATCCAGGAAGAGTGAGTAACAGGTGTTAAGAAATAGTCTTTGGGTGGCCAGAAGGGGACGGAATCCAGGTATGAGTAAAGAGTCTGGTCTTGGTTAGAAGCCCAGTAGGTTAATTTTATTTGTAACTGGTGAGTCTGTGGCTCCAGTCACAAGTAGGTTTGTGGATTTGGTGATGGGAGGATGTGAAGTTCTATTCTGATTGATAACCAAAAGGAAGGTCATCAATCAGAAAGAAGGGGAGAGCAAGAGAGAGATGAGATGGTGCAGAAAAAATCACCCTAGAGAGTGGGAGACGGAATTGACTAGAGAAATAGATCAGGGATGCCAGGAATCTCGGGGTCACATTGGAGGCTTATGGCCATAAATTTAATAAGATGTCAGCAGGACTGTTCTCCTTCAGTAGCATTGAGATGATCAGGTACAGGTGCAGAGTTTACTTTAACTACACTTTGACTTAGAAAAAGAGCCAGAGTAAGATGCAAGAGAGGATTGACATATAAGAAATGAGAAACTGAAACAATCAAACAAACAAACTTAGAAGTTTGACAGTCTTTCTGTTATCCATCATAAACCGCAGAAAGAATTGATCTAATTAATCAAATAATCTAATAAAAACTTCTTTTTATAGAATTACACATTTTTAAAGGATTATTATGAATAAAATACCTACTAAAACTATACTGGCAACCTTCTTGATTCAGAAGACAATGTGGTAGCTTGGGGTTATAATTATAAGCCTCAATGACTGTACTAGTGAAACAAGTACCAGGCTTGATAATAGGGAGATGAGGAAAAGAAGACTGTATTTGATGGAATTTCAGATAACCCAATTTATATTCTAATTGAAATTGCCTTACTACAACCTACCACCTTGAAAATGCTGCAGGAAAGGAAATCACAGGACTCCAAAATCTTTTTCCATGGTCTGAGACCAGTGGTGTAGATAGAGAAGTATGATTTACAAGTCAGCAAGAGCACAAGGAGATATTAATTTCAAGTTCAAAGGAAATAAAATAAATGAGTACAAAAGCTACATGGATGGAAGAGTTTCTTTAAATTTTATTGCATTAATTCTATACCTAGAAATAATGGAAAATAGCTTATGGCCATTTGTTTTTCTTTCCAGAAAATTCTGAAATATTGTGCTTTGGATTGGTAGAAGGAAGGCAGATATAACTTAGAAAGATCACCATGAAATATTTATAAAATAGAAAAGCTATAAAGTAGACTGTTTCTAAAGAGGTCTAAATTTAAGATCTTTGAAAAGACTGTTTTCCACAAAATTCTATGAGGTTAATGGTGGGAGTGTTTACATTTTTTGACAAAAATATCTTAAGGTGTCCATTAAATGGAAACTCTCTGAAGAAAATACTAGATGATAAATAAGACTACAATGATAAATTCTGTGACCTTACAAAACTTATGTCCATACATCTTTAGTTCCTTGTGAAATTTCTAGGTAAGGGTGGATTTCTTAGACACAAATCAAATCAAAGTTAGTATGTGGTAGTAAGGTTGTGCCTTTATTTAAAATACAGAGCTCCAACAAGTTCAAATGCACTTTTATGTGATATCATGAACCAAGGGAATTACCTAATGGTCAAAAAATAAAGTGCCTTGCACAGTCCAGAGTAATCTATAGGCAAAATATTTTAACATTACTTCTTTTCATAAAATTCAGTATTTTCCTGTAATAGTATATCGCATTGTGAATTTCCCTTTCATAGAGATATTTCAAGTGTCCTACAATCAAGTTAAGACAAAAGGAAGTTCAAAATATTCTCTGTAGATATATAGGGGGAAAGGTCATTTATTTCTTAATATTAACACAAAATTATTGGGCTCTATCAAAGACCATCTCTATTAATAAAAGGCCCATGGCTGTGATGCTGTAATGCCATTATGACCAAAGGAGCAGTGGCTTTGTGCTGGGGCACCAGCTACTAGCAGGATGGGTGGGGCTGCCAGCTGAGGCAAGCAGAAGCAAGCTACTTGCATAGGATTTCATGTGTGCTGGGCCTCTAGTTAAAACATACATTTTCAGACCCAGCACCCCATTCTTAGTCTCATTCTGACTCTACTGGTCTCTTCTAAATCTCTCGTGACCTTGGTAACACCACACTAATTTCCTTCCTGCTGCTAAACCTGTCTTACTGAGCCTCCTCCTCTGGGCCCAACTTGGTGCATGATCACCCTTCTCTGTTTGCTAAACAAGCCTGTTTTCCACGCATCATTTTTATACAGTTCTTCTTCCCCATGCAATTCACTTATCATGACTCAAAAACTACAGCTGCTGCTACTTTCTCTCTTTTGCTTTAAGCCCTAAGTTCTAAAAGATTTAATTAAATCTTTATTGTTGAAAGTATTACACATGTCCTCCTTTTTCCCCCATTGACCCCTTCTATCCTGCCCCCATCCCAGACCTTCACTACCCTGTTGTCAATGTCCATGACTAAAAGATTTTTTGAAGAACAAAGTACATGAATGCCTCACTACCAATTAAATTGATCATTTAATTCCATCTGCCCCAAATAGAGTCATCTTCCCTTTTAAATTGGTTCTTTTCCTCGGTTTTCTGTTATTTCAAGTCAACAACCTTCTACTTGGTGCCCCTCTGCCAGGCATTGGGAAAGGGCCTCTGGACCTGAAGGACACTCACTCCTTGTCCTGGAGGCCCTTTCAACAGCAGGAAGCACAGAGGCCTAAACACTGACAGGTACCCCATAAGTAGATGCTCTACTGACTGGTCATAGAATGAAGAGCTGGAGGTGCCTAGTCAGATTCATGCTGAGCAGCTGGGCCTTTAGCTTGTAGGACCTACAGTGTAGATAGTGATGAGCTATCTGACTTGAGGTTTTAGACACTGATTACAAAGTAAAGAATAAGCTGGAAATGCCAAGCATCACCTTGCCAAATATAACACCTATACAATCTTTTGTTATCAGGTATGTTCCTATTGGTATATAAAAGACTTCATGCATTGCTGGGGGATGTGGTACAGACTGTTTCAAAGATTCAGCAATTCCTCTCCAGTTTACATATCCTAAACATTCTTATAAAGGTCGGTAAGGATGTTCATTGCAATGTTATTTGTGATAGAGCCTCAGAGGCAACCTGTTGTTCCTCACTGGGAGGGTGCGGTAGGTAAAAACATGGCAGGTGCACAGCATGGAGTAGCAGCCAGCAGTTAGAATGTGTGATGGAGGGAACACAAAACAAGGAACTAGTAATGCAGGGCCCATTCCAAATGGAAGGTACACATGAGAATTGGGGAGCAGGGGAGGCAGAAGAAACTTCAGCTTGGCATCTCTAATATGGGCTTAGAATAGAAGTGGGGGGTGGGAAGAAATGGAAGCTTATATGCTCCTGATTTATCCTCCAACTTGACCAAGATTTGTTTGGGACTAGGTACAAAGAAGCCTGAGGGCCAAAGATCTTCAGTGTCTACAGCTGAGAATTACTTAAGATGATTGAAATGTATCCTCCCACTGCCACCACCAAATCTTGTCATTCCAAATTCTGTTCTCTGGGGATCCCTTTCCAGAAACCCTCCCCTTTCTATAGCACTTTATTGTTGATCCTTTATCGGACTACCTACCACAGAGGGCAAAATCTTTGGGGAGATGGTGTACAAAATGGTTAAGTATCTCACCCTGGCTGGTGTGGCTCAGTTAGTTGGGTGTTGTCCTGTAGTATATATACTTAAGTGTTGCTGGTTCAATTTCCATGCCTGGCTTGTGGGCTTGATCTCCAGCAGGATGGCTTGTAGAAGGCAGCTGATTGATGTTTCCCTCTTCCTTTCTCTCTCTCTAAAAATCAACAAATATCTTTTTAAAAATGGTTAAGTATTTGGCCTTTCAGTTACAGCCTAGTTTATTATCCTGATTCTGAATCTCTACATTGCATGGCCTTGGACAAGTTATTGACCCTCTCAAAGCTGTTGGATTTTCTCTTTAAAATGAGATGATGCTGGAGAATTGAATTAGATAAATCAGGTCAAGTGCTTAGAATGGTGTTTTTCACATAGCAAGAGCTCCATAAATATTGATGAACATCATCATCATCATCATCATCATCACATTATTATTATTTAGCTTGAAAGACAAACTAGACTTTTATAGCTTTTGCATACATAGCACCAAGCCAAGTTCACTTAATATCAATTGATGAAGTTGAAACTTATTTGTGTATATAGAATTTATGCTTATTTTTTTTATCACAATGTAGTTCCAATGTAGGAACTAATGAGGCCTTAAGAATAAGTTAAACAACAGGCCACATGCTTTCTACTAAAGTTATTTGATTTTTATATACCATTAGAGGCCCAGTGCACGAATTCATGAATGGGTGGGGTCCTTCGGCCTGACTGGTGACTGAAGCCTATCAAGGGACTGGCTGGCTAGGGGTAGAGGCAATGGGAGGTTGGCTGTGGAAGCACACTGAACATCAGGGTGAAGCTCTTGTGTTAAGCGTCTGCCTCCTGGAGGTCAGTGCACATCGTAGCGACTGGTTAACTAGTTAGTTGTTCTGGTCATTTGGTCATAAGGATTGCTTTTATATATATAGATGTGATTCCATTGCCTTGTCCCAAAATACTCCCATTTCTAGACTCTTACAATGGTTATAACCTCATTATTTCTTGAGTCACTAACTACTGATAATTTACTTTTAAATGAATCTATGTACTTTATAATGCCATATTAACGACCAATTTTTAATACATTTTGGCATAAACAATTCTCTCTGTGTGAATATGGGCAACTGAGGCAGGGATCACCAAACTTTTACTGTAAAGGACCTGGTGGGAAACATTTTAAACTTTATGTTCTGAAAATACTCTGCTTGATGATTCCACAAAGCAGAGTCTAAAATAGATTTCCGCTCATTAGTCTGCACACACTGGTATTACTAGTATATGCTTCACACAAAGGGTTCTTACTGTCAATGAAGTGAAAATACAGGGTGGGGAAAAGGTAAGTTTACAGTTGTTCCTTTGGAAAATAATACAATAATTAATAAATAATCATACAAGACTAAATTCTGTGTTTCCTGTACTCACAACTGTAAATCTACTTTTGCCCCACCTTGTATATGAACCTGATCCAAAGCCAGCCTTCTTTCCACAAACCATAAGAGGATTTTTCTGAGAACTACCTTGAAAACCAAGGTTAGTCAAGGTCCTTGCAAAGCCCAAGATCATCACCTTTGCCTTAGGACAGAGCTGACTTATTTCATAGTTGACTATGTGTATTGATAGTTACTAACAGGATGCAGCAAAATAGATATGATAGGAAGAATAGGTGATAGGTAACATCTGACAGATAATTCTTTTCCCTATTTGCCCCTGAGTGTTGGAAATGAAAAATAATTGGAATGATAGCAGTGAGGAATTTGAAAAGTATGAGTTATAGGAACAAAGAAAACCCACTCTGTCTTTAAAGCATCATCGTCAACTCTCCTCGATATCTTTTAAACATAAAATAGGTGTGCTTGTCCCTTTGAATTTGACAAGTTCTTTAAGCACCTGAAAGATGAAGTGGTAAAAGACCGTGGCTTTCCAAATGTACATTGTATTCTTTGTGGAGCGGGGTAGAGCTGTTTGGTCCTTTGGCAATTCTTAGCTGTACTAAGGGGATTGAAAGGAAAAGGTCAGGTTTGAATTCAAACAGTTTCTTGACAGCAAAATTAATAATACTTCTCTAACACACACAAAAAATATATATAGAGAGAGATTTGTAAACTTTTTAAAAGTATAGCAATTTCAGTACTGCCATGTTTATAAAAACTTCACCTCACCAGAGACAGTAAGTACAACTGAATAAAAGTGTTAATTTTTCTATACAAAAGGCTGGAAAATAATAAGTATATCAAGGTTTCATTGAGAAAAAGGTAAATGTACTGAAAAATACAGTAGAAAAATATTTGATTGTTATTTTCATAATTTGTTTTTTTTTCTAATTATCAAACAAACTAGACAGGAAGGAACTGCACAAAAATGTTAACCAAGATTATCTCAGGATGGGGAAGTTATGAATAAATTTTAATTTCTGTTTTACATTTTTCTGTATATTTTCAATTAGGGGCATGTGTGTGTGTGTGTGTGTGTGTGTGTTTATTTATTTCAGAGAGGAAGGGAAAGGGATAGAAAGATAAAAACATCAATGGTGAGAGAGAATAATTGATCTGCTGCCTCCTGCATGCCCCAACTGGGCATTGAGCCAGCAACCTGGGCATGTGTCCTGACCAGGAATCGAACCATGATGTCCTGATTCATAGATCAGCGTCAACCACTGAGCCACACAGGCTGGGCTGGCACTTATATTTATAGGCAAACACAGACAATAAATAAGAAAAAGTAAATAAATATTTCTTTCTTAATACTCATATTATGTCAGGCATTACCTTTGCCTCTAAAACTCGGTTGGGGACTATAATAAAGAGTGTTCAGGTTTGATGTTTTTATTGCCCACAGCTTTTAAGCCTCACCCCTTCTTTCCTTGTCCACCACATCCGGGCAAGTTGATAAAAAAGGATCTAATGGGGGATTCAAACCACACCAGCCCCAGCCCACTGGCAGAATTCTCCCACAAGGACCACCTGATTGGGTGCCCTCCCTGTAATGAGGAGCTTTTCTACAATAAAACTTTGCTTTCCACTAAAAAAAAAAAAAAAAATCTCCCCACCCCTCAACCACAATGAAAACCTGAAAACCTGAGCCAGACTCCTCTCCTTGTTCTCGCTAGTTACTCTCTAAGAGACCTTAATTTTGGAAGTAAGAAACGTTTTTCAAATATTATTGAGGTATGTGTATGGGGGAGGACATTATCAGTCTTGATAAATGAACAAAAATTTGGAACAGGAGTCCCTCCTGCTTTTTCCAAGTTGCCACAAGAGGAGTCCTTCTTATTTTATATTCCCATAATACCCTACTTTTTCATTTCCTTCACACTGTTTTGGAGAGGACAAAAATTATTACATTTTGTCCAGTTTATCTATTTGTTCTTTTAGGGTTCATACTTTTTGTATCCTTTTAAGACTTTTTGCAAGATTCAGTCACTAAGGTTTTCTCCTGTATTTTCTTCTAGAAGTTTTGTGGTTGTTGCTTTTATATTTACATCTATGATTGATTTTAAAGTAATTGTTGTATATAGTGAGATAAAGGTAAAAGTTTATATGTAATTATTCTTTTTTTTTTGTCCAACACCCAAAGGCAAATAATCTTACACAAAGTTTATATCTGTACCTATGGATATTCAATTTTTCCAATGCCATTTATTGAAAATATTGTCCTTTCCCCATTGAATTGCCATGACATCTTTGTTGGAAATCAATTGGCCAAGGATGTGTGGGTCTACTTCTAAACTACCTTTTCTATTCCACTGATTGATATGTCTATATCTAGACCAATTTCAAACTGTCTTGATTACTATTGCTTTAATAATCAATCTTTATGTCAGATAGCATAAATCTCACAATTTTGTTCTTTTTCAAAGTTCATATGGATATTCTAGATCTACATTTCTGTTTAAATGTTAAAATAAACTTGTTAGTGCCTTCAAAATAATAATAGTAATAATAATAAAGCTTGCTGAATTGCATTGAATCTATAGATTAAAAGTGGGAAAAGTTGACATTTTAGCAATTTTGACAATTTCAACATTTTAATAATTCATGATCAGGGTATTTATTTAGATTTTCTTTAATCTTCATTATCAATGTCTAAATAATTTTCAATGGGAAGTCTTACAAATTTTTGTAAAAATGTGTTCCTAAGTATTCCATATTTGTGTTGCTATTGTAAATGTTGTTTATAAAATTCTAATCATTTACTGTCATTATAAAGAAATACAATTGATTTGTTTTTACACTCACGTTATATCCTGTAACCCTGCTAACCTCATTAGTTCTAATAGGCTTTTTCTGTATGTTCTCAAGGATCTTTACATAAATGACCATTTTATTTCAGAATAAGCAAAGCTTTACTTTTCCTTTTACAAACATGTCTTTTGTTTATTTTTTCTGGTGTTGCTACTCTGGGTAGGGCATCCAGCACAATGTTGCACCTATGTGAAGAGAACAGATATCCTTGCCTTGCTGCTTCATGAGGATGTTACAACCTCTTAGCATTCTCCCTGCTTTGGAAGTCCACCAGAGACACAGATCACCTGGACTCTGAAACTGCCGTTTTTTGTTTGTTTGATTATTTGTTTACAGATGTCTCTTTCTTTTCCAGCCTTATAAAGATAGGCATTTCTGAATGTATGTTTATTCTCCTTTCTGGGAACCATTTCTTTTGATCATGATAATCATACCTTACGCATAGCTTTTAACTCTTTAAAGTGATCTCAGAATCACGACCATCTTTCCATCATTTCTTGCCAGGTTGACTGCAGTAGCCTCTTAGGAGGTCCCTTTGCTTCTGTCCTTGCTCCCTTCCTTCTGCTCCCACATAGCAGCCAGAGTGATCCCGTTAAGATGTAAGCCAGGCCAGGCCACTCCTCTGCTCAGTGCCCTCCATTTGTGCTCAGGGGAGAAGCCCGGGCCTTAGTCTATGAGCCTACAGGATACTACCACATCTGCAGCTCCCACAACCTTCCTCCTTCCTCGCTTCAGTCCAGGGACACTGGCCTCCTTGCTAATACTCCTCCAGTGTGACAGATGCACACACTCTCCCCCCAGAACACGCACACTCGCTGCTCCCTCTGCCTGGAATGCTCTTCCCTATGGTATCTGCAGGCCTGCTCCTCACCGCCTCTTTCCTGTCTTTTCTCAAAGGAGCTTTCTCTGTACACTAACTACATACAGTACCAAGCCAGGTGTGCTTTCAGGAAGCATGCCCATGCCCTGCCACTTCCTCCCCACTCTTCTTCCCCCACTGGAAAGCATCCCCTAACCTCTACGGGACCCCATGAAACTTGCAGCCAGTGGGGTCATGGGCAGCAGCCAACCCCCTGAATCTGTCTCCTAGCCCTTTTCTCTGACTTCCCAGTGAGCCAAAGCAGCCTAGCCTATGTTTCCCCATTACATCTTCTATGCCTTTTCTTATTTCACTAAAATCAATAAATTCTTGCTTGCTCTCTCACACACAAAAAGTACCAAACAAACAAGCAAATAAAAGAAATAAAAAACTCTCCCTCCCCCACACAGCTTCCTCTATTCTCTGATTGTATTTTTCTTCCTTGAACTTACTATCGTAGGCTCAATGAGAGCAGACATTTGGGGAGAGGGGCAGTGGCTGCGGTGTGTAATGCTTGTACCCATTGCTTAGAAGGCTGCTTGGCACATGGTAGGTGTTTAATGAATGAATGACAAAAATGACAAACGGTGGTAGATATTCTTTAAAAAAATCAGTCAAGACATCCTTGGCAGAAAAGTCCGCAGGGCACTCTTAGCCCTAGCAAGCTTGTTTTAAAGAGTTTGCCTAATTTCTACAAAGTATTGGGAAAGAAAATACTATCGTTATGTACATTAATTGTAGTAACATGTATTATTGGTGTAATGTACATGATTTGAAAACAGACACATAGTAGAATTCAAAGACACTTATTAGGAGTTTTAAAGGCATCTAAGTTATCTGGCTCTCCTGGCCTATTCCTCTGAGCTGTTTTACTTTTGTAACTCAGTGCCTACTGTGTTGATAGATGCATAGCAGAATCGTTATAGCAGCCTCAAAGAACTTCCAATAAAATGAAAGTCAGTCTCCTTCTTACTAGCTCTTCCTGACATTTTTCTAATTTCTCTGTTATTCCATTGTTAAAGGTGGAGGGCTACACTGCATGCTTCCCTGCCTAGCACTGTGCCTGCACCCTGTAGATAAACGGGGAAAGAAAAGGACTAATGTGTGGGCTCCCGAGCATGGTGGCACTTCGGTTTTAGCATAAACTTAGAATATTAACAAAGTGAAAATAGCAGATTCAATTATAGATGTAGAAAACCTCAGGGACACTAGGAGGAGGGGAAGACCAAGTCAAGAACATTCCAGTTTAAAATAATAATGTTAGTATTTCACTGTACAAAGCACCTTTGAGAACTTTATCTTTTGTGCACCTCATATACTATAAGTCTTTAAATAAGTATTTTTATCACTCTAAGATGTGGAGACCAGGGCTCAGAGAGGGTGTGGGTCATTCACAGTCACATACCTATTAAGTGAATGACAAAGGATTATTGAGCCCATATCCCATAGCTTTAAAATTATATGTTCTTTTTACTGCATTAGGTTAACATACTATTTGACCCTTGATCACCAATTACCAAAGCACCTAAAATAAACTGATTTTTCAAAGCATTCCAAAGGCATGGGTGTAAAACAATTGCAATATTTTACATTCACAATTTTAAGGAAATAATATTTAGTCCAAAACCTAGTATATAATTTTAAAGATTGAAAAAATTTGCAGGCCATATTTATTTTTCTAAAAATTAAAATGTAACTGCTTACCTTACTACTAGACCTACAAGCATGACATATAAATATACAATTCAATCAAATGGATTTGTGTATATTTACATTAGGTATATGAATTATAATAAGAAAAAATGCCTCATGGTAATTTAAGTGTGTAAACCAAACGTTTAAGAAATACTTTTCTTTTTTAAATATGTTTTTACTGATTTTTAGAGAGGATGGGAGAGAGAGAGAGACATAAATGATGAGAGAGAATCATTGATTGGCTACCTCCTGCATACCCCACACTGGGGATCAAGCCAACAACCCAGGCATCTGCCCTGATCAGGAATTGAACCGTGACCTCCTGGTTCATAGGTCAATGCTCAACTCCTGAGCCACACCGGCCAGGCAAGAAATACTTTTTTTTAATATCTAAAATGTAATAGTTCTACCATATGCAGGCTGCCCAGCTTAAAACTCATAATTAAAATCTAGTCAAATAGATGACAAAATAGATGAGTAGAATACAAATGTAAAAATTATATCCTTGTATATAATTAATTTATGATAGTCTGTTTTGAAAAATTTAAAATAAGCCTAAAACATCTAAAAGACTTATTTCTATTATAAATGGTTTCACAAACAGCACAATGATTTATTTTTCATTATTATTTTCTAGAATAACTTTTTTTCCTTGAAATATTAAAGAAGGAAGATGTCATATTGGGTACATAACTTACTACAACAAAAGGATCTGTTACTTTATTTTTCATAAGATATTTATTCTCTTGTAACTTCAAAAGATTCACAAGGCATTCATTAATGGAATTTTTTTTATATCTTCAAAGCAGAAGCTGTATTTTTAAAATTCTAGTTATGTCCAAATGTATAGCATGTGCTTATTATTTTTCTGAGTATTGATTTCCAGTGTGGTAGCCAAAAACCAAGCAAATGTCTTTATAATGTCAGAGAGAAATCTGAAATATTTAATAAGACTTCTAGAAAGAAATAGTACAATAGATTGTGACATTATGAAGAGTGCTTGCCCAGCCCTTGTCAGTGGTTGAGTGTTGACCTATGAACCAGGAGGTTATGGTTTGATTCCCGGTCAGGAAACATGCCTGGTTTGCAAACTTGATCCCCAGTAGGGGGAGTACAGGAAGCAGCTGATCAATGATTCTCATCGTTGATGTTTCTATCTCTTTCACCTTCTCCCTCCCTCTTTGAAATTAATAAAAATATATTTAAAATATATTTTTAAAAAAGACTGCTTAATTACCAACCACTTTGAGGGTCTCATTGAACTTGAAGCTCCACCTTATCCCATCTAATAAAAGAGTAATATGCAAATTAACCATACCCCTGCTATACCCACAAGCCACACCCACCATCCAATCAGGAGCCAGTATGCAAATTAACCCAACCAAGATGGCTGCAGCCACAGGGAGAGCAAGTGGCCTGGGCCCAGGCCTCTGCTCAAGGCTACAAAGTTTCAATTATAGAAGATAAATAAAATCCAACAAAAATGGTGACAACACGGAGCTGAAGAGAGCATGAGGCTTGAATTGCCCCTGACAATGGAGGAAGCCACGCTTTCTGCCTGCCCTGGTGGGCCCAGGCCTCCACTTAAGGGTTCAATTATAGAAGATAAATAAATCCCAACAAAAAGCCACAGAGCAAGCAGGAGGCTTGGCCCTGCTCAAAGCTACAAAGTTTCAATTATAGAAGGTAAATAAATCCCAGATACCAGGGCCTCCACTTGGGTCATCGGTAGGCATGGCAGGCCTGCAAACCACCACAAGTCCCTCACCTAGGTTGCCCCACACCCTAAGGGAACCCCTACCCTGATCCAGATCACCCTTCAGGGCAAACCTGTTGGCCCCCACTCATACACCAGGTCTCTATCCTATCTAATCCTATCTAATGAAATTGTAATATGCAAGTTGATCAACACTCCAACATACAAGATGGATGCCCCCAGGTGGTCAAAGATGACTGCCCCCATGTGGACACAAGATGGCCACCACAAGATGGCCAGCAGGGGAGGGCATTTAGGGGTAACCAGGACAGCAGAGGAGGGAAGTTAGGGACAACTGGGCCTGCAGAGAAGGGCAGTTGGGGGGGGACCCAGGCCTGCTAGGGAAAGCAGTAGGGGAAGACCAGATCTTCAGGGAAGGGAAGTTAGGGGTGACCAGGCTGACAGGTTAGGGAGTGATCAGGCTGGCAGGCAGAAGCGATTAGAAGCAATCAGGAAGGCAGGCAGGCAAGCAGTTGGGAGCCAGCAGTCCTGAATTGTGAGAGGGATGTCTGACTGCCCATTTAGGCCCAATTTTACCTGTATCAGGCCTAAATGGGCAGTCAGACATTCCTCAAGGGGTCCCAGATTGGAGAGGGAGCAGGCTGGGTTGAGAGACACAACCTCTGTGCACAAATTTTGTGCACTGGCCCTCTAGTGTCTTTAAAAATAATTAAGATCATTTTTTGAATGTTCAGGGGATTCTTTAGCCCAATAGAACTTCCTATTCACAGTGGATCCACAGAAACACTGACAGTACACAGAAGTCATATATCTCCATTGTTACTCTTTGTTTTGTGTGTGTGATTTCTGTAGTTTTTACTTTATTTTGATATTTCTTTTTATTTTGACACTGACCATTAGTTTACTTTCTGCATCTCAGCCACTTTCTTTTTTTTTTTAAGTTACACTTTTTTAAAGATATATTTTATTGATTTTTTACAGAGAAGAAGGGAGAGGGATAGAGAGTCAGAAACATCGATGAGAGAGAAACATCGATCAGCTGCCTCTTACATACTCCCTACTGGGGATGTGCCTGCAACCAAGGTATATGCCCTTGAATGGAATCGAACCTGGGACCCTTTAGTCCATAGGCCAATGCTCTATCCACTGAGCCAAACTGATTAGGGCTCAGCCACTTTCTTTAATTAAAATAATTATGTAGACACTCTTTGCAAGATTTTATGCCTTTTCTTTCTTATGATTTTATCTCAAATTCATTCATTTTTGTTTTCCTCAGTCATTTGCATATAGAAAAGGAGTTATTTGCAATCATAGTTATTTGCCACCATATTACTTAATATTTTTAATTCTTTCAGTTTAATATTGTCTCACTGCACTTTTTTTAAGTAGGAACTTATTTTTCTGTTATAAACATCAAGTACCAACAATAAGATGAGTATCTTCTTTGTTCCCCTTAATTCTTGGTAAAAATATACAATTAGCTGACAAATACCATACAATAAAATTTACAACCTTGCCTGCTTGCCCTTCAATTTCAGTAGAAGTATTCATGCCCAGACTCTACCAACCTCTTTCCTAGAGCAATGGAGTCCCTTTTGAGACAGGTAGTAAGCCAGGACAAGTGGAATAGGGACCCTGAGACAGGTAGTTCAATGGCTAAGCAGTTTACACTATCTAGTAAATAGAAAAATCCTATCTTCTGTTACTAAGGAACTTGATGAATCTCAGAGGGAAAGCAGGAGGGGGGGTAGGCAGGATAAAATTAACCAAATAATTTATATGCATACTAGTGTCCCAGTGCACAGATTCATGCATATTAAAAGGAAATTAATTAGAAGAAATATTTTAATATCACTATTTGCATCTTGCTAATGAAAAAAAAATAAGATTATACCTTGTTTCCTATGTAGCTACCTACTCCAGGACTTCTGTTAGGATCAAATGAGATGAGGCACAGGAAAACTTTTCACAAACATTTGGTTAAACTGTAAAATGTTTGCACCTGGCTATAAAGTACAGGTTCCTGGGCTGAAGAAACTCCAAGGATACTGGTCACTAGGGAGAGGAAGCTAGGCATTGCTACATGACATAATTACCTGGTTCCCACAGCCATCATTTCTGGGCTGGGCTGGGCTGGGCTGGGCTGTGGGCCGCATTTTGTGCCATGGGGTCTTGGCAGCATTGGCTGTGATTTGGTTGGGTGTTGCTCCAGGGTGGTGTTGGGGCCTGTGTCCCACTTGGAGGGAGCTAAGTGTTGGTTTGTCAGCACCAGGTCGGTGGTGCTGTTTATTTTTAAATGGCCAGTGTGAGTCATGGCAGCTCCTGCATTGAGCATCTATTCTATCCCCTGGTGGTCAGTGCGTGTCATAGCTACCAATTGGATGGATGCACATTTTAGCTTGTATATATATATAGATATGCATAACTCATAGATACAGACAATAATGCAGTGAAGGCCTGGGGCGGGCAGAAATGGGGTAAAAAGGATCAACGGGAAGAGAAAGAGGAACTCCTATAATATTTTCAAAAATAAAAATATTTTTTTAAAAAAGAAAGAGTAAGTGGTTCACACTTCTCCCCAGCTAGAGGGTAGATAGCTTAAATGACCCTAGTAAGGGAGATAGATAGCAGAAATTCAATTAGTGCCATTTCCCAATCACACCCCAAAACAGATGAAGTTAAGGAAATAAATATCATTTTCTCACATCAGCATAAAACTGATGATTATTCTATTAAGATCCTCCCCTAAGACCTTCCCTCGGTCTTAGCCTTTACACTCCCTGCCTTAAAGAACCTTCCAAAGGAAAGTCTGGAACATTCCCAAGCCTTTTCCTTCCTCTTCTTTCCCTCTTCTTACCCCACAGGCACATCTCCTAAACTCTAAGGAACCCCACAAAACTTGTAACCAGGGAGCAGTGGGCAGTGGCAGCGTATGAGGCTAACCCCCTACATCTGCCCCCAAGGCTCCCTTCCTCTGACCTCTTAGTGAACCAAAGCAGTCCAGCCTAGGCTCATTTCCCCTGGCCTACTCTCTCTGCTGTTGCTTCTTCCATCCTAGGCCCTTCCTTGTTTTACTGTCCCCAGCTTTAATAAACGTCTTCTAAAAATGACCTGGAATCATATTGTGAAATCTTTCCTGCATGAAGCCAGGAATCTACACACTGTAAGCCAGCCCTACACAGACCCGCTCTGGACCACATCCCCTTTCCAGTAACACCTCTCCTCCATTTCCTTCATGACTCTGCTCCTGCAATTCCCCTGTCTCCCTCCTGTATCAGTTTCTCCATCTGCACTGGATTGTTCTCATCTGCACACAAACTTCTCTGGTATTTCTCTTCTTAGGAACCCCTAGGACCCTCTCTAAGTAAGTTAACAATCATCTTTATCCGCAGTCACTATTTCCTCATTCCTCCTTAGCCCCTCCCCCTTTCCTCTCTACCCTCTTGAAAGGTCACTGATAACTTTCAGATTTCAAATCCCAAGGTTCTTCTGTTCCTTGGTATCACTCAGTGCCATGAAACACACCCTTCTCTGGATATACCCTTTCCTGATTTCTGAATCCCTAAAGCATTGAGGGAAACACACAGCAAGACCTATATCCTTTTCCTAAATCTCGGCAAAGAGGGATGGCATTTAGGAAATGCCCATGGGCTTCCCCCAAATATCATTATAAGCACACCAATATTCTGAAAGTCAGAGCCACCTGTATCTCATTCTCACACTTTGAAGGTTGTGTCAGCTCTTGAGTAGCTCAGTGAGCTGGGGTATGGGGTCCTCAGTGCCTGGAGTACTGGGTGTGGGCATGTTACAGGCATGGGAAGAGAAGATAAATCACTTTCCTTCCAGAGTCCCTCATATCTGTTTAGAATAACCACTGTGGAAAAAAGAACTTTCAAACTTTTACTTTTGTCAAGGACACATTACCACACTGAACATGGCAAAGTGGGTCTTTTAAGGCTTTATAATGGGTGACCATCTTACAAATGTAGGACAGAGTCATAGACTTGATCCAGGATGTCCTTTAGTCATTAACCATAACTCAGGTTCGGTATCTTCTGAACCCACATACTCTTAGACCAGTGGTTCTCAACCTTTCTAATGCCGCAACCCTTTAATACAGTTCCTCATGTTGTGGTGATCCCCAACCATAAAATTATTTTTGTTGCTACTTCATAACTGTAATTTTGCAACTGTTATGAATCATATCTGTGTTTTCCAATGGTCTTAGGCGACCCCTGTGAAAGTGTTGTTCGACCCCCAAAGGGGTCTCGACCCACAGGTTGAGAACCACTGTCTTAGACCATCACATTAGACTGTTTACATTAGATGCTATTATACTACTATATCCTAGAAGAAAACTAATTAAGTGGCTTTTGATTTCAGCAACATGAGAACACTTAAGGAGAACAGATTCCACTCTGCTTTTAAAGTTGATGGAGTCATAGGCTTGTGGGAAGTAGAGGTGTGGAAGGGGAGGCTATGTGGACAGAGAGCAAAGCCTCCCATCCTCCAGCCCTCCCCCGCAAATTATGTTCCTTCTATTGTGAGAGAGGAACACTTGTCAATTATGGAATACTCATACATTTGCCTCAACTTAAGTGCCTAAGAGCTGAGGACAATGGAACAAAAGACAAGTTAAATCACATTCAGTAGCAAGGAACTGAATAATGTATTTTTATACTGTCTCTGTGCATTTCATTACTCCAAGGCCACAGATTCGCTCCTGCAACCTTTTTTTTTCTTTCTTTTTATTTTTGTTTTGTTTTGTTAGTCCTCACCCAAGGATAGTTTTCCATTGATTTTTAGAGCAAGTGGAAGGGATGGGGAAAGACAGGGAGAGTGAGAAACATCCATGTGAGAGAGACACATCTATTGGCTGCCTCCCACTATTGCCCCAACCAGGGCTAGGGATCATGCCTGCAACTGAGGTATATGACCTTGACCAGAATCGAACCCAAGACCCTTCAGTCCAAAGGGCCACCACTCTATGCCTTGAACCAAACTGGCTAGGACATTCCTGCAACTTTAAATCGCAGAAAGAAAGCACACTTTGAGGGTATACTGTTCCCTATGATTCATGGTTCTCAGCAGTGAACAGAGCATTTGCTTCAAGAGGATTTTTCCTTTGCAAAGCCAGCTGCCGATTTATGGTTTGTTTTTTGAAGGGCTTTAGAAGCGTTGAATCTGCTAAAAATATAGTTATTTCTGAATGTCATCAGAAATTTTAGGAGAACTTTTATGACCAAAAGAAATCCAAACTCATAGACAGCAGTATGGTGATCACAGGGTGGGGAGAAGTGGAGATGAAGAGGGCTGGGTGGTGATAAATAGTGTGGGAAAAAATAATTAAATTAAGTTCAAACAGAAATAAAAGAAATCCAAACTATACCTTAAAACAAACAAACAAACAAAGAACATCAGTAGTAGTTATGGACTATCTTTTCAGGATGCTACATTGTTATTTTACTTTTGGGGGATGCTGTTAAAATCTATGTGAAGAAAAAACTTTTACTTTGGGATACTTTGTGTTACTCTTACAGCATTTTGAAGTGGAATAATAATAGCCATCAATCAGGTGTACAGGTCACAAAATAAGAAGAACTCCCACTATCTGAGAGAAAATAAATGAGCCACTTCAGTCAGAGAAAGGCTATACTTTTCAGTAGAAATATCTCAACCTGACAATATAAAACAACTCCCTGAATGTGATTAATAACTATCAAAGTTTCTGCTCAGTTAGGAATTATTGCATCTAAGAGTCATGAACATTTACAGCTGAAAGGGACCATAAAGATAATTTAGTCCAATCTCCTCATTTTTCACAGATGGAGTTACTAGGCACAGAGAGAATCAAAGACTTGCCAAAGGTCGTGCTGCTAGAACCAGAATCAAATTCCACACCTTCAAACTTCAATGGAAGTGAAATTAAAAAGACATTAATTAGGTTCCACTGCAGGCAACATTTTAGACCACATGTTCAAGAGAAAGGAAAAATGAGGTATAATTTTGTCTTAAGTGCTTTATAATGTCTGGTTGAGGTAGAAGAAAAGCATAAATTATAAAGGCAAAACTGATAGAAAGTACAAATATAGAGTGGCACCTCAGTGCTGTAGTGGTGTTTGTCTATGGTATTTGCCAATCCCGGGAGGCCACACACTTGGGATTTAAAGTCATACAAAATCTGACACTTGAGCAGAGTAGGGATTTGAAGAGTTGACCCCACATAAAGCTGGAACTTACAAAGAAGGACAAATTCAGCAATAGGGTAATATAGAAAACTAGAGGCCTGGTGAATAAAATCTGTGCATGGGTAGGGTCCCTAGGCCTGGTTGGAGATCAGGGCTGATCCAAGTTCCCTACCTCCCCGCCTCCCTACCTCCTCTTCCCTCGCCACTATGTGCTACTACTGTGTGGTTCCCTACCTCCCTGCCTCCTCTTTCCCTTGCTCCCTCAGTGCCCCATCACCACCACTGGTCACCCACCATGTTCTGCACCGCCCCCTGGTGGTCAGCACACATCATAGCAAGCGAGTGAACTGCCAATCTCATGGTCGAATTCCTGAGGGGACAATTTGCATGTTAGCCTTTTACATTTATAAATTAGTGCCACCTCAAAGAGAGTTAGGAAACATCTCAAATTTGGCTCTGAGTTGGAACATTCCTAACATTCAGGTATTTAATACATACCTCCTGTGTGGTGAAACTCCACCTGAGAATTTAGTTCCAAGGGATCATGGGTTGGCAGTCTCTGCAAGGATCTGACAGAAGCAAACTCACATGCCTTCTGATCACCTTCAAACTAAGCCTTATTTCCTTTCTACAATTCCAAGGAAGCAACTAATGGAGGAAAGACATCTCCACAAGAGAGACATGGAAGGGAACAAGTGAGAAAAACGTGTTTTTGGAGACTTTAGATATTGAAATAATAATATAAAAAATAAGTTCAGTATCTAATGGTTCTGGATCATATTTTTTTACTGTTAAAAGAATATTAAAGCACGAATGAATAGGTCAATTTGAAAAAAGATACAAACAAGACTTCCAGGAATTAAAAATATAGCATTTAATATTAAAATTCAATAGATTCAATGAGCACTGTAGAAATGAAATTAAGCAAAAAGGTTCCATTTCTAATAGCATAAAAAATAAAATACTTGGGAATAAATTTAATGAAAGAAGTATAAAACCTATACACTGAAAAGGATAGAACATTGGTGAAATTAATTAAAGAAGATCTAAATAAATGGCTCAGAAGTCTTAATGTTGGGAAGACAGCAATATTTTCCAAATTGATCTATGGATTCAACACAATTAAAATTATGGCTCCTGTCTTTGAACAAATTAACAAGATGATCCTATAATTTATACATAAATTCAGGGAGCCCAGAATAGAGCAAAAATATATTTTTAAAAATTAGAGAACTCTCATTTTCTGAATCCAAAAGTTATTACAAACTCCAGTAGTTAAGACAGGGTGGTACTGGGATAAAGGTAGACATGGAATAGAATTGAGAGTCCAGAGATAAATCCTCACATTGACGGTTAACTGATCTCTGACAAGGATGCCAAGATTATCAAAGAAAAAAAAAAATGTCTCTTCAACAAAAAAGGTCTTTTCAACAAAAACTGGATATCAAATGCAAAGAAATGAGTCTTCTATTTTATACCATGGCAAAAATTAATTCAAAATGGTTCAAATACCTCAATATCCTATCTAATAAAAGAGTAATATGCAAATTGACTATCTCTGCTACACCCACCAGCCACACCTACCAGCCAATCAGAGCAAATATGCAAATTAACCCAACCAATATTGCTACAGCCACAGAAAGAGCAGGAGGGAAGCTTGGGTTGCCCCGGGCAATGGAGGAAGCCAAGTTTTCCTCACAGGACAGACCTCCTCTCCAGGACAGACCTCCACTTAAGACAACAAAGTTTCAATGGCTGTGTGAGCAGAAGGCTTGGCTCCACTCCAGGCTACAAAGTGTCAATTGTAGAAGAAAATTAAATCCCAGATACCAGGGCCTCCACTTGGGTCACTGGGAGGGCGTGGCCAGCCTGCAAACCACCACAGGCCCCTCGCCTAGGCTGCCCCCATGCCCCAAGGGAACACCTACCTTGATCTAGGACACCCTTTAGGGAAGCTGGCCCCCACCCATGCACCAGGCCTCTATCCTATCTAATAAAAGAGTAATATGCAGATTGACTATCACTCTGACACACAAGATGACTGCCCCCAGGTGGACACAAGATGGCCACCACAAGATGGCCAGCAGGGGAGGGCAGTTGAGAGGGAACAGACCTGCAAGGGAGGACTATTGGGAGTGATCAAGCCTGCAGGGAAGGGCAGTTAGGGATGACCAGGCCAGCAGAGGAGGGAAGATGGGGGTGACCCAGCCTGCAGGGAAGGGCAGTTGGGGGGAAGGCCTGCAGGGGAGGGCAGTTAGGGGTGACCAGGCCCATAGGGGAGGGCAGTTAGGGGCAAACAGTCTGGTAGGGGAGCAGTTAGGCATCAATCAGGCTGTCAAGGGAGTGGTTAGGGGATGATCAGGCTGATGGGCAGAAGCAGTTAGGGGAAATCAGGATGGCAGGCAGGTGAGCAGTAGGGAGTCAATAGTCCTGGATTGTGAGGGGGATGTCGAACTGCCCGTTTAGGCCCGATCCAGGTAGAATCAGGCCTAAACGGGTAGTTGGACATCTCTCAAGGGGTCCGAGATGGAGAGGGAGCAGGCTGGGCTGAAGGACACCTTCCCCACTGCCACCCATGCACAAATTTCATGCATTGGACCTCTAATAAGAGCTATAATTATAAAAGTCTTAGAATGACTTTTATATAGTTACAGTGTTTCATGACCTTTATTTTAGTAATGCTTTTCTTAAATATGACATTAAAAGTAGAAGCAACCAAAGAGAAAAAAATATAGGTAAGTTAAAGAAGTTAAAAAAAATTGGTAAGTTCATTAAAATTAAAAAAAAAAAATGTGTGTCAATGGCCACTACAAAAATGAAAAAGACAACCTGCAGAATTTGGGGAAAAATGCTAATCACTTATCTGATAAGGGAGTTGTATCAAGAATGTATAAAGAACACTTACAGCTCAATAACAAAAAGACAAGTGACAATGGGCTAATGATTTGAATAGACATTACTTCAAAGAAGGCTTATGATAGCCAATAAGCACATGAAAGATTCTTAACAAAAATCATTAGTCACTTGGATTTGGAAAATGGAACTCAAAATAGTAATGATGTACAACTTCATACTCAATATGATGGCTTTCTATTTTTATTTTTTAAGATGTTTTATTGACTTCAGAGATAAAGGGAGAGGGAGAGATAGAAACATCAATGATAAGAGAGAATTACTGATTGGCTATCTCCTGCACATCCCCTACTGAGAACTGAGCCTACAACCCAGGCATGTGCCCTTGATTGGAATCAAAGATGGGACCCTTCAGACTGCAGGCTGATGCTCTATCCACTGAGCTAGGGCTCTCCCAGATATTTTGATCTTGAAAGTCTCGAGTTGAACCCAAGAATTTTGCACTTGATGCAAATATGCCAACTAATTCTTTGCAGAAAATTGGTTTGAAATACACTAAGCTATCAAGGTTAATAACACCACAAATTGACTGGATAATTGTATATTGCTGAAGAGCCATGAGTCACTGAATCCTTTCCTTTGTTTTGGAAACAAAGAAACCATCAAAACCAACTTTATGGGAGAATCTTTAAGTATGTTAACTTCCATTACAAATGGAGTTTCAGAGAAAAGGGTTGAATAAAGATAAAGCTTTTTGGTCGAAATAGATTTTTCTGAACTTGTTTAATTTTCTCTGTGGGCTTCTCAAACTAGATGTGCAACCCAGGCTATTTGATGAGATGCTTTTACTGCTGTGGAGATGAGATGAAAAGCAGGAGTAGTCACGAAAGTGTCAGAGAAAATAACACAATTCAAAAGAAAGAAGAAACAAAGAATTAGGGAGAAGATAATTCAGAGGTTAGAAACAACTCCCATTCTGTGAGTCACCACGAATGGGCCTTATTCTCAGAATACAGACTTCGTCATTTATTTCGAGATGAAGTAATAGGGGGCAATGGTGACATCATGAGAAGCGGACTGAACGAACACAAATCCCAGGGTGCCAGTCTCGCTCTGACATTTCCAGACTAAGTAATCTGAGGCAAACTGCCCAACCTGCCTGAGCTTCCTTTTGCTCAGCCTTAAAATGGCATAAAGTGAAAAAAAAAACCACATGTAAAAATCCACTATAATATTTGAGGCTTATCAAAATCAGGGAATCGTTACTTTTATGAAGTAATTCACACTTTATCCCAAATAAAATACTTAGATTACATTTCCTTGTGAGTATGGCAGAAAGAGCACTGGAACGTGAATTTAGAAGCTCTGGAACGTATGGGGCTTTGCTCCCCAGAAACCTGAGGTTTTAAGCAGCTAACAATAGAGTAGATAAAATGAAAACTTCTTGGGAAATGAGCTTTTGTTGTGTGGGAAAAAGAATTGAAAAATTCTTTTGGAAGCAATATCGAAGGCAGGCCAAAGCCAAGTCCCACTTATTCTACAACCAAGTGAGTGCCAAGAGTTTCTGAAAAGCAATCAAACAAAGCCATGCCTTCCGAGTCCACTGAGCCAAAGGAGCTTGGGTAAATTTAATGAGTTTCTGAGTGGGTCCAACATTCCAGTCACCTTTCTCAGTCCAAATCCCAGAGCAGAGATGTCCATACGCTTATTCCAGAGGACACAATGTCTATTTGACTTCAGAATGTCTTCATGTTATGCAGCCTATTCTCTGAGCAGCATTTTTGTTAGGAAGAGAAAAGCTTTTGGTTTCACTACATCCTATACCACGTTTCCTTGGGAAAGGCTGATTTTACCCACTGGGATGGGCCCAATTGGTCCAAGAACAATCCATGCCCCATGATAAACGTTAGCCTTGGAACAGGCATGACTTAATGAGATGTGATGAGGTGTTTGCTGAGACCAACAGCCATCTTCCCTCTTCTTGAGAGGGCCTCCTGAAGCCCCTGTGAATAGACAGGAGCCTGGGAAATGCTGAGGTCATCTGGTTCCCAGCTGGATGACCGAATACAGGGATTGGAGAAAGCCAAGGAAATTATGGAGACACGGAGCTGAAACCACTTGGCTAAGTCAACCTCTGTAGTATACTCCTGGGTGTCTAATTATGTGAACCACTTAATTTGCTTCTCCATCAAGACAGCGGGTCAATCCTAGGTCGTCTCAGAATCTGTCCTGCGCGCATTGGGCTTGTCACTGTCTCGGTCCTATAGCAGGTGCTCTTCTGTCTGGTCTCTTGGTTGCAAGGACATGGGCCACAGTGATGTCTCCATGGAGGAACGGCCACGAGTATGCAGCACATATGAGGAGCTCGCTGCTGTGGTTCCAAAACAGGCTCTGTGGGTGCCATTCCTCTTATAAAGACACTGTGTATCCGTGCGGGACATCCTCCACAATTCATTGTGATTTACACTTACGTGTGGGAAAAGTTGTAATAAGTTTTTGGTTGTTTTTTTTAAATCAATACACAATAACCTAATTTAAATATGAGCTTTGAAGGAGGTAGTTTGTCAGCTTTAGAAAGGGAGGCTTTTACATTTTTTCTTCTTACTTTTTGAATGTTTGTTTGGGGTTGACAAATTCTATCAGATGGTTTGATTTTTATTCAAGCCAAATGGTAAATAAGAGATCACACCAGGGGGAAATAAGCTACAGTTTTAATTAACAATTTTCATTGCTACTAATTATAGGTCCGGCAGTGTCATTCTAATTTAAACCAGCAATCCCTCCTTGCAAATGGCTTTCTAATGATCCTGAAACCATGAGGCTTTAGAGTTGCTTCTGGATAGGGTGGGGGTGGGTGTGCAGGGGTACACGGGCTGGCACGGTGAGCCTAGGAACTGCCAAAGGGTGGGAGTCTGAAAGCACAAATGAGTTGAATGTGGTCAGGTTTTGGATTTTATTTAGTTGTGTTTTGTTGTTTTGAAGAATCTATATATACCCTATTTCTAGCCACCTATTGTCTTTTTTGTTTTAATGGCAAGTTGATTATAATATTCTTGGATCACCCTTTTCTTTCTCTTAGAACCTCTCATTTTCCAGGAATGCTGTGAAGAAGCCAGGCTCACCACCTGACACCCACCAGAGTAAAACATGGATCTGGGTTAAAGCAGCAGTGGATGTTCAGCATGGTGGATGAACGCTGGGTGAAAAACAGAACACGTACACAGAGAAGGGGAATGTTTGAGAACTGGTTTCTTTCAAAATCCCCCAACTCCTTCCCTGGAGATTCGAATCAGGAAGGTCTAAATGGACAACTCCACGTCTCTACCTGTTCTCCTCCCACAGACTCCAGTCCTCCCTCTCCCCGCAGCCAGCCTGGCCTCACTTTCTACCGAGCACTTTTATAAAGCGCATCTGCAGATCACAGGACTTGGCTCTATCGGGGTTATATGAAGTTATAACGGACAGAGTAAAAGTGGTGTTCTGCAGTAACTAGTTGGGGACCAACAAGAGGAATAAAAATGAAGTTGTTATATAAAGACAGGCCATGCAAGGCCTTTTTTAGGCCTGGAGGAGTGCTGTCAGATCCCAGATGCTTCAGATAGCTACAATAATAAAAGCGTGATATGCTAATTAGACCAGATGTCTGTCCTTCTGGACAAAGTCACAGTGCGTAGGGGCTGAGTCAGAGGCAGCAGTGGCCCCCTGCCACTGTGGCAGTGGGGGCTGAGGCCCTTGCACAAATTTTGTGCACTGGGCCTCTAATATATATGTGTGTGTGTGTGTGTGTGTGTGTGTGTGTGTGTATTTATATATATATATAATTTTTTGGTCTGGTTCATCCAGTTCAATGTGAGAATGTGTTCTCCTTATGACTGCTGTTAGTAGCACCAGACCCTGCACCTTTATTTTCAGTCTGATTAAAGATTAATTTTCTAGTTCCAAAAAAGGAACTAAGTACAGATCTTTTTTAAAAAAATCATACATAATGGGACTTTCAATGAGGAGGTTGACTCACAGGCAGGCACAAAACCCAGGAGACCTTGAAGGCCTCATCCCACTCCCCCTAGGCTTGGTGGGTAGAGGTAGTAAGGCTTCATTTCTCAGCTCTCAGGTGGGCCTGACGCTCACGGGCAGTGGTGACTGGAGTACGGCCAGGAGCCTGCAAAGCCTAGCCTTGGGCATGGAACAGGTGATGACGCCAGCAGTTGAGTTTCTCTGTCTGGTCTAGGAGGCCCAGGAACCCCACTGCTGCTTCCCAGAGCAGCCAGAGTGTGGAACAGGGCCCCTCCTGCTCCCTCAGGCTGCCTCAGGGAGGAGGTGGGGGGCGGGGGTGGCCACAGGCCCTTCCCCATCTGAAACTACTTAGGTACTGTATTCCCATTGAGGGCAGCCCCACCAGATTAAACAACCTCTCCCTGAAAATATCCATCCATCCAGCCAGGTAACCGCTGTTCCCCAGAGCAGTTATCAGTAACTTTAAGCTTCTTAAGTCACCACACAGATTGCTTGGCATTATCTCATATCTAGACTTATAGGTATGTTATTTTATGTATAAACATTTTTATCTTATTTACTTTTCATATTTGTCTTACTTTTATTTTCCCTTTTAATATTTTATCTTATTTTAAAATTCCTTATCGTTTTTAAAAATATGTTTTTATTGATTTGAGAAAAAAGGAAAAACTTCTGGGCATGAGAACTACTGGGCATCAAGCTGGCAACCCTGGGCATCTATCAGGTGATGATGCATGGGACGAAGCATAACTAACCAACTGAGATACACTGGCCAGGGTTTATTCCCTTATTTAAATAGCAAGTTGGTGTAAATGCAACAATCTTTAATACAGTCAATGTGTCCTCTTCCCAGTCCCCCTCAGCTCCACCAACACCCTTTCCAGATCCCAAAATAAGTCACCCAACCCTGCCCTGAATTATTCTGTTAACCTTAAAGTAGTCTCTATGGGAAAGAGTCCCAGCCTCTAACCCATCTGTTTTCCTGAAAACCTCCTGTACAGCCCAGGACAATACACAGACTCTGCTCCACGCTACTCACCATGGAACCCCGCAAGTGTTCCATGAAACAGAATGCCCTCCACAAACTGGGACCCAGAGGTCTGGAAGGCCTGCCTCTTGCCAGAGAATTCCTTGTGTGAGAGTTTTCTGGTATTACCCCTTGTTGAGGGGATGAGGTTTCAGAGAGACTGTGGGCTGGAATAACAAGGATCTTGTTTTGAATTCCTGAGGTGAGAAGGAGCTTTTCAACCCCACTTGCTCTCCCTTGGGACACATCTTTTTGATCATTTTCACTGAAATTGTGTGACTGTTATTAGCAAGAGTACATGTTTTCCCTTAGGTGTGTTGAAATATGAAACCTATTGAAAATCTTTGCTGTGGAGATGGGGACATTGCCTTTTGAGATGATTTTAAGGAAGGACTAGCCCTGAGTAGAAGATGCTAGCTCACTTTGGATATTAAATACAGGATGGCTAGATAACAAGATATTAGAAAGCTGTCATTATAAGCCAGGTGTGGCATGTCTGAAGCAAGCCAGGCACATAGGGAAAGGAGATGAAAAGGTGAATTCTAAGGATATGTAAGAAGTAACCAATAAATCAGAACCCAAAGAAACATTGCAATAAAAATTCCTAAGACACTGAGAAACTGTTTTGCTTATAAGCCAATGGATAGATTGAAGTTCCAGCCTTGTGCCACGCCAGCACGGCCAAGGGTGAACCTGAGTGGGGGCAGTGAAGGATTGAGAAAAGACAGACAAGAGAATGAAAGCTGGGGCTCCGTGGGACGCTGCCTCTCTGATGGAGAGACAGTGATAGTACCCACAAACCATGTCTTTATTTTATAGCCAGATTTCCATGAGGCAAAGTAAGGGCGTGGTCAAGATGTTTAGAGCATTCTCGTGGGTTTCGAAGCTACTCAATTACACGCACCTGAACTCTATCAAGCCCACCTCACTCAAGCACGTGGGGCCACGTGTTTGCACCATAGGTTCAAGCTTACGACTACAGCTGTTGGCTATCATTGTGCTGGGAGGGCCTTGCCCTCCAAGCTGGGACTTGCACCTGGCAATGAGAGGACTGTGCCTTCTCATTAGTCGGAGGCTTGAACCTGTCCAAACACTGTGGCCGCTCTCCACAAGGCCTAACTGACAGTTATTAGAGGAACAGTTTCTGAAAGATAAATCTTTGATTTTAGAAGGGGGATTAGAAGGACTGAGAGGTTTGATCCAGCTAAATTAGCCTATTATAAATAATCTTTACAACACACAATTCATCGTATTTGAAGAGATTAAATCCCTGGTGCCCTTGAAGCCACCAACTCAGAGAATTATTTTGTAATAATGGATAATGTGGAGGGGGACATAGCTTTTTGAGAAAAAAATTAAAAACACATCTTTTGGAGAAAATTTTTTGCTCTTTGGGCAGTGATTTTTTTTTCTGGGAAAAAGTTATCTAAAAGGTGGTGAATTTGCTGAGTATGCACTTTAAGTCCTAATCCCCAAAGCCACACTTCCACACCTGAGGTTCTTTCTTAAAGATACTCCTTTAAGGTGGTGTAATAATTTGGTTAAATTTCACTTCATCCAACATTTTTGAGGTCTTGAAATAGTCAACAGAAACGTATACAATAGAAAACATTGGCTCCATCCTCCTCTTTCCATTTACTTAGAGTTTCATTTTAAGTAAAGACTAATCATTACTCGGTTTGAGTAAAATCCCCATGTCTGGGTTCATAAAAACATACAAGAGCGCACTAACAGTCTAAATCTTGCTGTGAACAGCATGAGTTCGAACATGGTCATCTTTCATTAGTTACTGATAAATTAGGCAGGATGGCAAAAATGTGAACTAATTTCATGGTAAAATGGATGTTAAGAACCCATTGCCGAAGCAGTTCCAAGCCTGTCCTGCAGGGGTTCTCTAGCCTGGCCAGGCATCAGGAGATTTACTTAAAAATCAGATGCAGTGAGTTTGGGGTGTGACTCAGAAATCTGAATTTCTCAAAGGTCCAAAAGGTAATTCTGTTCATTGTTAGAGGTTGGAAACCACTGTTGTAGTAAATGAATTTGCTAATTAAGTTCTGTCCTGCTAAAGAGATAAGCCCGTGTGTAGTTTCCAGTATCTGTCAGAGAAAACACATGACATTTATCACAAACCCTACATGATTTGACAAGTGTGTCATGGACCAGAGAAAAAGCTTAAATAATTTCCCTGGGGTTATAAGTATGCAGACAGCAAAGCTATAGCCAGAGTTCACAGTCTCTGAATTTCTAGCCAGTTTTATGAGTTGAGATTGCTGTCATCCTTCATCCCATCTCTGATACAGTCAAGTGAAGTTAGGGTGAAGAAAAACAAAGAACCCCTTGGATGTGCATGTTTTAAGACTTTAAGACTTCCTTGTTCAGTTTCAGGATACAAGTTCAGAATCCTGAGCATGATGGTGCTTTTGAAATTTTGAGTCATATTGCAAATAATGGAACTGTGAATTGAAAACAATTACAAAACACACAGGTCTAAAATATGAAGACACCCAAGTTTGATGATAAAGCAGGAAAGACAATAGAGAAGTACACAACTTAAGTCTCATGACTGGATACAATTACTAGCCCTCCAAGCAGATAGTTATGTCCAGAAAGATGAAGTAAAGAAGTTCATAAGTTAAGTGAAGCAAATCCAATTCCATTAAAAAAAAATATGACCATATTCTATCTACTGCTAATATGAATAGCCAATGCACTGAACTCTTGGAGTTGGCTATACATATACATTGATATCTTTTCATGTGTTGTATGTATACAAACACAGACTCTGCATTGAACTGTGTTGGTAAGATTAGAGCAAAACGATGTTAAATATAAATATATATGTCTAAGTGACCGGCCAGTAGCTATGATGTGCACTGACCACCAAGGGGCAGACATTCAACACAGAAGCAGAAACCACAGGCATGGAAACATGGATTGCTAAGGGGAGGGAAGAGAAGGAGGGTGTGAAGAGATTAACCAAATTATATCATACTAGAAGCCCAGTGCGTGGATTTGTGCACTGGTGAGATCCCTAGGCCTGGCCTGCTCCCTTTCTAATCCAGTACCCCAAACCAGGACCCTTCAGGAAATGTCAGAGAGCTGGTTTTTGCCCAATCCCGCAGGCCAGATGTAGGGACCCCACCAGTGCACAAATCCATAAACTAGGCTTTTAGTTGAAGTTATAAAAGTCTTTGAACTTGGTGTTGAGGGCCATAACCTGGCAGAGCTGACTCTTTGCTTGGGGATTTAAGGATTCTGACCCAACAGAAGTGAATGTCCCAGTAGTTATGGGCCCAAAGAGGGTCTGAAGGGTGTATAGATGGCAAAACATCTATCTAGTCCAGAGTGAAGGCTCTGCCTCCAGGGGCTGGCAACTGTCAAGGAGATCCCAAGAGAATTCCTGAGGTAGTAGTGACATGATAGAAGGTGACTCTTCCCAACTTCTTCCAAGTCTCTGTGTTTCAGGCTCAGTCCACAGACATGGGGTACAGGGGTAGATAAGGAAGAAGGGGAGTGGCTGCCCCTAGGTCAGAGAGCAGCTCAGCTAGCCTATGTTGGGTAAGGAGGGAGGGGCATAGGAAATTGTCTGGATCAATAGGCTCCCAGTAGGGAGTAGGGGGCGGGGAGGAATAGCGTTAGGGTTAGGGAGGGTGAAAACCAGGTGCTAGAAGAGGCCCCTAAATTTCCCTCTGGCAGTTCCTAATGGGAAGAAAGAGAAACTTACAACTAAGGAGCTGAAATCTATTGGAGGTGCGCTAGGAATTGGGGAGACAGGTGCTTAAAGGAGCCTTGAGCTGGCCTTGGAAGAGGAGTGGAACAATACAAAGTGTATTGTGGGGGGTGGAGGGACCTGGGTGGAGGGTATTGAGGGAGGCTGCTGGTGATAAGTTGGGGATGTGTGCTGAGGTCACCATGTGTATTTTAACGCAGTTCTAGGCATTGTGGGCTAAATGTAAGCAGCAAAAAAGTTTATCCTGTAAGGACTAATCCTTGACTTTAAGAAGTTTTCCTTTGACAATGCTACTAAGTAGTACATGTGCGGGTTCAGTCCCACAGTGAGTTTCATTAAGCTGCACTCCTCTCGGCTTCAAACACAGCTGGGAATTTCGAGGACAAGGAGGGTGTTCCTGCCAGGGGTTCTGCTGGCAGGAGGACCCAGGAGCCTGCAAGAATGAACTCCTGCTGAGTGAAGAAGCAGTCACAGCCCAAACGCTGGGGCTGAGGGTCACAGCGAATAAGCTCTCCCCCTCAGAGTATACAGCTTTCACACCTGGGTCCCAGAGGAGAGTTTGGCCTCAGGGTATGGCAATGACAACCAAGGGTTTTCCTTAGGGAAACTGCTGAGAAGGGCTGAGGCCAAGGTGTGGCTAGCCAGGGGCCAGGCCCGGGCCTGCAGCTGTGGGAACTCTGGCAGTTCAGGGGCTGCTGCTGACTTCACACCAGCTTCTCGTACCTTCCCTGGACAGCCTCACAGGAAGCATCATCAGAGGGAACTGGAGCAGAGGAAGGGGGTGCAGGCCAGGAAAGGTGCAGTCAGTGGCAGGAGGACACTCCAGGTGACCCCTAAACATATCTACTCGCCATTTTTGAAAGAGGGATTGGAAGACCTATAACTGCAGGAAAGGACAGAAACAGAGCCTTTTTCTTATCCTGGTGCTCACCAGAGCTGCCAGGTCCTGCTAAGCTTGGCTGGCACAGGACACGGGAGAGGAAGGCGGGTAAGAGCTGAAGCAGACAAGTGTTATGAAGAATAAGCAGAAATTTGGATTGGATGTTAGGTACAAAGGAGACTATCAAAGCAAGGAGAATTGCGGAACCCAGTGGTTCTCAGAGTGGTCCTGACCAGCAGAAGCCTCACCTGGGGACTTGTTAGCAATGCAGATTATTGGGCCCTCCCCGAAGTCTACTGAATTAGAAACACTGCAGTGGGGCCAGCAGCCTCAGCATGCCCTCCAGGTGCTCTGGTGTGATTCACTGGCTCACTGAAGGGAGGCTCTTAGTCCCAAATATCCACCTGTGCTTTGACCCACCAGAATCACCTGGACACTTTAAAAGGCAGAGTCCTGAACCACACCGTTGAGCACCTATGGTTACAACTGAGCAGTTTAGGGTTTTTTTTTTTTTATTGCTAGGTGATTCTGTTATGCATTAAAGTTTAATAATGATCATCTTTCTCAGACAACAAGGCCAAAATGAATGGAAAGAGGTGGCTTCCTTGTGGAAAGGCTTCTTTAACAAGTGGTGGAGAGAGCGTACACCCACCTAAGAAAGTGGATTTCAGAGTCAGGCTGACTTGGGCTGAATCCCCAGAATTATTGTGAATTTAAGCGTCCTTATTTGTAAAATGAAAATAGAGAGTCCTACCTTCAGGCATTGTTATAAAGATTGAGGTAATGTGTATAAAGTGCTTAGCACTGTGCTTGGCATGCTGTTATTATAGTAACATAATAGCCTTCTGAAATGAGACTGGATGTTAGGGTGGGGTCAAACTAGGAAAAATATCGAAAGCTAGATTGTTTGGGTTATATGGAGGTTGTATTAGTCAGGGTACTCCACAGAAACAGAACCAATAAGATATATCTTTAAATAAATAAGAAATATATAATTATAAGGAATTAGCTCACCTGATTATGGAGGCTGAGAATTCCCAAGATGTGAGGTTGACTAGCTAGAGGCCCAAGAGAGCTGACGGTTTAAACTCCAGTCTCAGGACAGCTCAGCTCATACAGCCAGGCAGGCAGTTTCCTCTTACTCAGCCTGCCTATTCTACCACGTCTTCAATTGACCAAATGAGGCCTCCTACATTGGGGAGAACGCTCTGCTTCCCTCAGCTGACCAACTTAAAGGTTAACCTCAACTGGAACATCCTCACACACACCGAGGATAATGTTTGGCCACATCCCTGGGCACCCCATGCCCCATGAAGTCGACACATAGAATTAACCTTCACAGAGATCTCTGATCTGAGCCATTGGATATTTTGGGCTGATGAATGATAAATAGAAACCTGTGTCAAGAAAGATGTTGAGTTAGATAAAAGCAAAATAAAAACTCAAACATTAGCTAGAATGCAAGTATACTTTACTTATATATTCATTTAAAACACACTATTAATTATAAATATCATGTATTTCTGTGAGTAGAGGTAGAAATGCAATAGAGTATTTGACAAGAACTCTGTTGGGCCTTAATCATAATAGGGGCAAAGGACAATTCGTGCATTTTGTTCTGTGGGCGGCTCCATTAGAAAGAGGCCCATCCATCAGCAGGAGGAGTGCAGGAAGTCAGCAGAAGCATCTTGGCTGAGAGATTCAAAGGCTTGACAGTGTATAATAGATGTAAGAATCGTCAAGAGGCGCGGGCAGACACTAAAATGCATCTCATAAAGGAAATATTTTTAAAGGAACAGATGTCACCCCTGAAGATAAATGAAGATTGTGTACTTTTATGGAAAGAGGTTTATAGAAACATTTGTCTTCATTCTTTATCTGGACCTTGTGAAATACATTTCATTATCATTTAGTACTAAAGAAATAGTCTTGGTGCCTTAATGCGCAGGAAATACATTCAGTCAAAATGATACTTAGCTTTGTGGGGATAGATAGAGTATTTAGGAATTCTTCTCTTCACCTGAAGAAATATAAATATATAAATTTGTAAAAAAAAATCTAAATTTGCAAATGTGAGAATTGGATTTTTTTTATAAATATTAAAAATAAAGCACTAGAAAAGATAACTAGATTTCATCATCAGCTTATTTGATGCCTGGGGAAATTCAGTCCACAGGCAGTGACCTGGAGGGGCCACAGTTGCCAGCTAGACAGAAGAAACCGTTGGTCTTGGATGCTCCTGCCTTTTCTCCTCCCACAGTATCTTCAACAAGACACTTGGAATCTAGCAAGTACTTTCACGTGGCAGACATAATCTAGATGTGTTCACACACATTTTCTCATGTAGTCATTGAAATAGGTGTGGTTAGGATTTTGGATCCTCTTTTATAAATGAGCAAAATTGAATGATTTGTTCATGGGCACACATAGCTAGAAAGACATTCAGTCAAATTCAGTCAGTTCTCTTGACTCTAGTTTTAGTCTTTTGGTTCCTTCCAAGAGTAAAGAAAATTATTAAGTTGAAATTGGGGACAGATTTAGTTTTCTTTATCTTTTCTTAATGGTAACATGCATTAACTTTTTTGAATGTTAAGCTATGAATAAAGCCTTTAATGTTTTTGCATAATCAATGGTGGATTTTAAATACTTGAACTAAAAAATTATGGTGACAAGCATGTTGACAATATACTAGGATACTCAAAACATGTGGACTGCCTGGCTGACCCAGAAATGGGAATGATAGTAATGATGGTTATTACCAAGGATACTTGAAATATAAATGAAAGTACCAAATTTATTTTTAACTACATGGCATAGTTTTCCCCCTCAATTTTGTCCATTTTAATTTTATTGATTTTTTAAAAATATCACAATATAACAATTATCTTTATATATAAAAGCCTAATATGCAAATTGTTCCCACAGGAGATGGTGGGAGTTCAACCAGGAGGCTGATCACTCGCTATGATGTGTGCTGACCACCAGAGGGCAGCACGGAATACAGGAAGGCCTCAGTCAACAGCCAGAGGGCCCCATTGGCTCTAATCACCAGCCAAGCCTAGAAACCCTACCCATGCACTAATTTCATGCACTGGGCCTCTAATATAAATAATAATCTGGATTCTCTACAATCTTTTCTAGGCCCATACATGTAGGCACACATGCAGGTGTGTTTGTTTTTGCTCAGACAGAATCATGCTATGCCGATTACTCTATAATTTGCTTTTTATATTTGGCAGTTTTCCCTTGGCATTTCCACAAGTTAATCTTAGACATAGCTATCTTTTTCAGTCTAGTTGCTTTGTAAACACACATTTTATATAAATGGAATATTACCATGTGCGTGTTTTTAAAGTTAAGCTTTTTTTTTTTTCTGTCTCCCTCCTCTTTTTCTCATCCTTTACTCCAAACACAAGGACTTGAGGCTGTGTTACTAAACTAGGGTCTCTTTCTATTTGTATTCAATCTATGTACTTCCTACACACTATATCACATCTGATTTGAGATGCCCCCTTTTCCCCCCACAATTTAACATCTCTGAAATTGCTACATGTCTTACAGTCTTATATTTAATAAAATATATATACATGGGGCCTTTTCCCTCATTCTTTAAAAAAAAAAGATTATCTTTTACATTATCTTTTTCTACATTTTTCCCCTCTTTTATTTTGTGGAAATCCCTCTAAGAAACTCTAATACTTTTAAAACATGTATTGTAATATATTCAGTATCTCCCTACTGATAGTTGTCTATGTTTTTTCTAACATTCAAAAAAAAAATCGACAACAAAAATACTGGAATAAGCATTCTTGCTTAAATATTCCATATACCAATGCTTTTATTTCCCTCAGGACAGATTACAAGGAGTGGTATTTCTAGTTTAAAAGGTGTTAGATTTTTTTACTTGGGTAGTGTTATCATATTACTTTACATAATGGCAGTAGCAAGTTACTGCTGTTCTGGATCCTCACTCCTACACAACCACCCACCCAAATCTTAGTGGCTAAAGACAACACCAATCTATTACTTTACTCATGAGTCTGCAGTTGGAGTGGAATTCAGTGAGAGGATAATTTGGCTTTTGGATCTACATGTATATGAGACACAGCTAAGATCTGGGGGGCTAAACAGCTGAGGGCTAGCCAGACAGCTCTCTCTTTCTTCATATATCCTCAGGGCCTCTCCATGTCGTCTCCAAGTTGAGGCCTCTCTCACAGGGCCATCTCAGGCGGGAGCTGCAAGGCTCTCTATAGCCCAGTACATGGAATCCCTTTCAGTCACTCCCTCCGTATTCTATCTGTCAAGCAACTCACTGCACCCAGTGAAGAGGAGGAGGAGGAAATCATTTATACATCTTCTGGCAGGGAACAGGTAACTTGTTTCTGAATCTTTCTCAGCTTAGATCTTATCATTCTTTAAAAGCTCTGTCAATTGGATGAGTAAAAACTGGCAAGTCATTGTTACTTTTATATTGCTCTTGAGGATAGGTGAAGATGGAATCATATGTGGCTGTTGGCCACCTGAGTCACTTCTTCTAGGAAACGCCTATTCATAGATTTTTTTTTATCTTCTTAATAATTAGTAGGAATTTATTGTATATTAGAAATGGGACTTCTCATCTTGTCATACATGTTACAAATATATGTGTGTATGTGTATACATATATATATAATTTTGAATTTGTTTTATGGTGTCTTCGCTGTATAATAAAATTTTGTGTGTTTAAAACAATTTTGTCATCTATTATTTCATGGCCTTAATTTTCTTAATTGATTAGAAAAATATTAATAACCCTGTAACTGCACACATTTTAAATCTGCTAATATATTTATTTATGTATGTCTCTTTATTATTTTAGATTTAACTCAAATCTACCTGAAATTAAGTTTTGTGTTAGTCTGAAGTAGGATGGATAGCTTTATTATCTTATAGTCCCTGCTATTGTGAAAAAGCAAAACCAGAAAGAACTGTGGACTTTATTCAGTTATGTAACACATTGATTTAGTATCCACTATGTGTCTGGGAATTTGTAGTTACTAGAGATGCGGGGTTACACATGACCAATAAGTCCTGCTTCCACAATTTACTGCTATGGTTTGAAGGTTTGTGTTCCCCCCAAATCCATATGCTGTGAAGTTCTAATGCCCAATGTAATGGTATTAGATGGTGGGTCCTTGGGAGGTGACTAGATATTGAGGGTGGAGCCACTACGAGTGGGGTTAATCCTATATAACAAAAGAGTAATATGCAAATTAACCATCTCTCCACAACAAAGATGGCAGCACCCATAACAGCCAGGGCAGATGCTGGTGGCATTGTCCTGGCAACATGAGCCCAATGTCTGCTCCTCAGCTGCAGAGGGAAGAGAGGGGCCTCTGGCCAGAGATTCTGGGGCGACGTAAGCCCAGCATCCATGCCCCAGCTGCATGGAGGGAAGGGAGGGCCCAGAAAAATGGATCTTCCCAGTTTCTGACACTGATGGAGCCCTATGAGTGCCAGGGTTCTCCTCACACAGCCCCCAGTCACAGCCCAGCAGCCCCAGTTGCAGACTGGAAGGCCCCTGCCTGCAGTGCAGACACAACCAGCATGGCAGCATGGCAGGGGGGGTCCAGCAGGCACACTACAGACATCAAAGTGCTGTTACCATGACCATACCCCTGCGACCCCACTTCCCCCCTCCCCCACAGCACATGCAAGTAGTACTAAGGGGGCAGTTCCTGAGGCTCAGCTCCTGTGGCAGCTGCTGCACACCACACCAGCGGGGAAGTGGGACCTGGGAGCCCAAGCCCCTGAGTACCTGATGCTGGGCATCGAAGGCTGGAGCCCTGAGGAGGCCCCAAGACAAACATCTTTCTGGAGGCTGCACGGAGGGAGGAGAGGGATGCTGGTGTCATTGCAGGCCAGGCTGAGGGACCTCTCCCTGCCACCCCCTGTGCACAAATTTCGTGCACCTGGCCTCTAGTGTTCTTATAAACAAGATTCCGCATTGCTCCCTAGCCCCTTCCACCATGTGAAGACACAGTGAGGAGTAGGCAGTGTACCACCCAGAAGAGAGACATGCTGGTGTCTTAATGTTGGATTTTCCAGCCTCCAGAAGTGTAAGAAATAAATTTCTGTTTTTATAAGCCACTCTGTCTGTGATATTTTTGTTATAACAGCCCAAACAGACTGATATACTTACTTATCTTCTATCAGGAGAAAGACAAAACAGTTAACAATGAAGCAGAATGAATTTGGCATTTTCCAGAAAAAGAAGAGAGAGAAGCTGGTACACAAGTGGGAGGGGGCCCAGTGAGAGCCTGAAGCTTCTATTGTGAAAGAGGGGACAACAGGGAACATGAGTGAGTGAGATGCAGGGAGGCCGGTCAGTTTGTGGAGGAACAAAGAGGGAGTTCTCATCTGCTAGCTTCTTATTTTCAAGGAAGTAAGGAGAGAAGCAGGATGCCCCCTCCATGTGGAGGCTCTTGTGTACTTGGAACAATGAGGGGAAAAGAAGCTTCTACTTAGAGGGTTGTAGCAAGAAGTGTCATCAGGGCAGAGTTGGGGCAACAAAATGGGCTTGGAACCATTGGAGAGCAGTAGCATTTGCTAATAATTGTGAGATTTCCGGACACAGAGGAAGGGATTGGGAAGGTGTGTGTGTGTTGGGCAGAGGTTGTATATGGAGGGAATGGGGGAGGAACTGTGGAAATAGAGTCCTGGTGACATGGTGCTCTGGCCCTGTCATCATGTGGCCACAGAGGGAGGAGAGGAAGGCTGGAGAGATGGACTCAACTGAGAATCTCAGGAAGACAGGCCACCGGCCCAGCTCCCCTCCAAGTATGTGGCCACTGGACCAAGTTCTCCCTCCAGAGCAAACAGACCACAGAAGCGTTCTCATTCTCAGGATGCCTGGCCACCATGCAGTCCCCTGGAGGCTCCCAGTGTGTCAAAGATAAAGAGATGGAATGCTCTCTCCATTCCTTCCCACTTCTATACTTTTGGTGTCAAAGCAATTGGCTGCTAAGGGCTCATCTATGTGCAATTTGAAAGACTGTACAAGTGGTTTAGAGGACTAACAACAGCATTTAAGCAGAGTCACATCTTGAAATACTTTTACTTAAAATTCAATTTGTTAATAGAAAAAATGTTATTTATGTGGAGGCAGGGTTGTATGATGAAAAGACCACAGGAGTTGTGGAACCATATAAATTCTATGTTTAAATCTAAATTCTGTCCCTTACTAGCTAGGCAACACTGGACAAGTTAATAAATCTTTCCTTCAACCTCAAGGCTCCTCATCCATTCAAAATTTTTTCTCTTGTAAAAGAGTGCAGAGTATTAGGGGAGGACATTGGAAAGCGTCTGGCACATAATAAAGGGGAGCTGGCTTCTCGTCTCTGTTCTGATCATGGAAGTTTCAGTAAACACTGCAAATAGGAAAGAAAGAATGAATGGGTCCCACAGAAGGAATACCGTTAGAAAAAGCCACTGAATGTTCTGAGATGAGTTTGGACCGAAGAGCTCTCAGGACCGCTGGCAGGACAGGGGTGGGAGGATGAGTGATAGGCCCAGGGAAGCATGAAGGAAGAGGCATCGGAGAGGTAATTGTGCAGAGGAAGCTAAACATACACCTCTATTTCAAACCAGGGCAATTCATTTGGGAAAGTGAAATTGAAGCAGCACCCACACCAGATATTAAGGCTGGAGTGACCCATGCGAGAAAGGGAGGGCTGCTCGGGGCAAAGTCGGAGTGACCGCTGCGAGGGGGAGGGTTAGGAGGGTGGCTGGGCACAGAACTTCCAGATGTGCCTGAAGATATATGTGGCTCCACGGTCAGAGGAGAGAAAGCCCAGGGGGCTTCAGGTGGGGTTCAAGGGCACTGCTACAATGAACTGGATGAATGGTGTTGTCAAAACCTAATTAAATGTATTGGTAATTGATCTGAATATTAGGATTGGGGCATGATTTCTAGTTTATCTTTTAAAAATGAGACATAAACCTGATCACTATTGCTCTTTATTTCCCCAGTCGTAGCTGCATGATTGGCTGTCGGTCATGGTCTGGGAATTCAAGAGGAGCACACACCAAGCAGAAACTTCCCTCACATCCGAAGAAGGACCTTTCTCCTGGTCCCCAGGACTGTACCAGAACCTGCCTTCAGGACTGCACAGAGAAGAGAAAGGAGCCATTGTTATAGCAGACTCTGGGCCCCCTTTCCAGTACCAATGGGAGCAGCAAAAGCAGCAGTGCCTCCTCTGCACAGAGTCTGGGACTGGGGGGGGCTGAGGGAGGACCGCTGGCCTTTGGTGAAGGCCAGAAATCACTGCACAACCCCACATCAGGAGGAGGCCGGCAGGCAGTTTTTGGATGGTTGGTTCCCCATGTCATCAACTTGACCCAAGTTGGAAGGAAAGAAAACAAAAGGGCAGGTGTGTTTAGAAGGCAATATGACCTGCTTTTATTTCCTTCTTGTTAATCTTTCTCTCTTCCTTCTCTTTTTCTTTCTTTCTTTCTCCTTCCTTCCTTCCTTCCTTCCTTCCTTTCTTAAATTTAAATTCTTTATTGTTGAAAATATTACATAAGTCTCCTGCTTTTGAGAAAGCCTTGGTCAAGGTGTGATGTTTTCTTGGAGAATTAACTTCTTGATTATGGAATACCCCTCTTGATCCTTGATTATCTTTGCCCCAGGTCTTTAAACCAGTACACTATACTCATTTCTTATTAGTTTACTAAATTGCAATTTCCACCTTTCTTTCGACTAGAGTTTCAAGTACAGATTTCAAGTCTTAACGTGTGAAACTATTTCGTGGATAATGAAGAAATAAGTCAAGAGACATAAGACTAAAATGTATTAAAATCTGTGTATTATAATACTCCAGTTTTTCATCTAAAAAGATGAATTTAAATGTTCTCCTCTGGGTAATTGTTGATCATGAACTAGAATGAGAATCTGATGACTTATTTCAAATCATCATTGGACTTGACTTCCTTCCATTACCCCAATCCCTCCCTCTGACTCACACATATAACTGTGTCTTGTTTACTACTCAAGTCATCTTATTTAAATTAAAGAGTATTAAATGTAGATACACAGTACAGAGTATAAAGTCTTACTCAGTTAATAATCAGCTTTCAGAAACCAGTCAAATTTTCAGAACTGTCAGAAATATAAAAGAACAAATAAAATATTAGTCCTTTTAAAATAAAAAAAGGATTTTATGTTTTATACTTTTGGAGAAATTTCAAAAGAAATATCAGCAACAACTAAATAGGTATGACAGAAATATAGAGATATTGAAATTTAGGCAAAATATAAAATGTATAAAAATATATGTGCATCTGGGTATATATGAAAGCCTATGCACATGTATAAATACATAATATATGTTTCATATACATTTTATACTCCTAACTGGTCTCACAAATATTAATTAGCATCGTCTACTTGACAGGTATTATGCCAGACACTGGAATTACAAAGATGGATATGACAGTCTCTTTTCTCAAGGAGCTCTTAGTCTGGAGAGGAGATGGATGCTGGACCACATTGTGCTGAAATGCAGCTAGGGGCATGAGGAAATGGTTGTTGTAGCTGAGAGGAGGGAGCAATGAATTATTCCTGGGGGCAAGGAAGGCCTCCAAGAGAAAAATGGCATTTCAGCTTGGTCATAAAGCTTCAGTGGGATTTTTCTAAGAGTGCAATGAAGGGTACTCCACAAACAGGAACAAGAGCATGGAGAATCGACAGTACCTATTGTTAGGGCAAGAGGGACGTGAGGGGGATGAGTTTGGAATGGTTCAAGGTGCCAAAACAAAGGAATGTGGATGGTTAAGGAGCCATATTCAAGTTAACACATGGAAGTTTAGTATAGGCTGTTGGGGGAGCCTTTGAAAAGTTTAAAGAAAAGAACAGCTTATTTGGAGCTGGAAGTAAATACACTGGGGAGGGAGGCGAATGAAAGTGGCAGGCAATTAGGAGGGTTATCAGTAATAAGGCGCCAAAGCAAAGGCAGTCCCTGAGCAGGAAGAAGGAAAGGATTCATTTGAGAATCACCCCTGGCCTTGTGGTTCAGTGGTTTGGAGCATTGTCCTGTACACCAAACAGTTGTGGGTTCAATCCCAGTCAGGGGGCTACTGTTTAATGTTTCTCTCTCACATTGATGTTTCTCTCCCTCTTTCTAAAATCAATACATATATTCTCAGGTGAGGATTAAAACACACTTATCATTTGTGAGGTAAAAAGGATGCATTGGTGATGGATTAGATGTGGGCGTTGAGGAAGGTGCTTCATAAATATCTGAGGTGGAGAAATGGTTTGATGTGTGCAATGACACATTTCCTCTCCCCACATACATAATTTCCGGCTCAGGTAGCAGACACACATCACTGGCCCTCCTTGTCCTGACATTAGTGCTGTTACTTCAGAAACAAAGGAAATGTCACAGCTGCTGGGTGTGACTCCAGGGCAGGGTCATGGCTGTGCTCACTGTTTTATCCCCAGTGTTCAGAATACAATTAGACACATCCTGGTGTCCCATGAAGACCTGCTAGATAGAAAACAAGCTGACATTGAATTTCAAAATGGCATTTTGGAGTTGTGGCATAGATGACAGCTTTAAGGCCCAAAAGGGTTTCTAATCAAATGGTAGCTTAGGTTGCATCATCAAGAGCGGAAGTTCAGGCCTAAACAGAAAGCATATAGAATGTCTCCTCTCTGCACACACGGGGTGAAAGGCTTACAGCCTGGGGTGGAAACAGATGGCCAGCCCTGAGCCTGACACCTGCAGGGATCAGCTCCAAGGAGGGTGGAGGACTGATGGAGCTCACTGAAATGTGGGGCCGATAGGAGGGAGATGTGAGGCTTCCCTTTCCCTCGGCGTTCAGAGGAGTTTCCTATACTGTGATGGCATCACACCAGGGATGCCCGGACGGCCTGGCAGGGGCCTGAGAGCTCCCCAAGTGTCCAGTGACATAGGACAGCATCTTACCCGAGACTCAGGAAGGAGTTATTCCTTCCTAATGGCTCTCTGGGAACCAGAGTCTAAGGGAAGAGATGGGGAGAGCATACTGAAGGTGTGGGCATCTTCAAGTCTTCAGAGACTATGCAGTGATTAAAAACTCAAAAGCATAGAATCTATGAGAAGTGTTTGAGGTTATGAGTTTGATTTCTAAGTTCAGACAATTTTTATATTTATTTATACAATAAATGATTTGTGAAAAATATGTTAACTACACTATGACCAAACAGCAAAAAGTATTTACTATATTCACCAAGAGAGAAAACATTAACATTTATAAATTTGAATGGATTTACTTAAAAAATAATTGGCAGGCACTGGGATTCTGATTGTATTTTGATAGGTAACTACATATTAATTTATATTAATTTTAATAAGACCTTGTATCTTGATTATAGTTGGCAATAAATGAATTCCGAGTTAGCTCCCGAAGACGTCAGAGATAAAATTCACTTGAAACCAAAGATGCTTGTTAAATTCAAACACATTGAAGTTCATTGATCTCCATTAATTACTTGACAATATACCATTTTTTTATCCTGATTACAGCAGTTTTAAAACTCCGATTTGCTGATCCTGATACAAGACCTGTTACTTGTTCTTCCCTATTCTATTTCGGATCCAGTCTCTAAGGGAACAGCATTTTTAAGATAACACAGGGTTGTGTTTGTGTGCTAATCTTGTTTTCTAACGATTTCCAGAGGTTATTTATTCTAACCCTACTAGTACTGTGAAGTAGGTAAGGCCGATATTTAGATCCTCATTTTAAACATAAGCTAATAGACAAACAGAGGCGAGTACCTTGGGAAGGTCACCAGCATGGCTAGCGCCAAACTTAAAGACAGAATACTGACCTTGCAACTTGGACCATTATGCTTGACATGGAAAAGGAGCTACATATGATGCCCACTTACAATGAAAAGCAAATACACTTGCCTAAAAATCAACCAATAGTCCCTCTCTGAGTTTTGGTTATCAGAGGGAGTAAACTTTCCAATCTACTAACCACTGTCTGCTTCATACCTAAGGCTTTATCCATTACAAAAATGAACCTTTGTAAGACCTCAAGTTTTCCATTCTTAACAGAGTGCTCAATGTGGTGGGGCAGGACTGCCACCATGTGGGCAGAAATAGTATATAGACTTCAAAACTAAATAAACCTTCCATAGGAGAATTAACATATTCTTCATTCTGAAATGCAATGAAAACAATGATTAAAAAAATGAAAATCTGATTTATTATTTTAGATCCAGTAATGCGATGTTCATTTTTGATACAAGCTGCTGGGCACTGATACTTACTAACAGCAAAAGCCTTGCTACTCCAAGTACCAGTATGTCCCACGGACCAGCAGAATCTGGATTATCTGGGAGCTTACTAGGGATGCAGAGCCAGACCCCACATGCCCTGAATCCGAATCTGCATCCCTGAAGATGCGCAGGGGTTACCTGCACACACTACAGGCCGGTAAGTGTCATCTACAGCGGCGCCTGCCTCCTTGACTCTCATCCCCTACTGTGTCCCCAACCAATGCAGGGGCAGCTGACTTTTACCAAAAAGTCCAGATAGTTAAGAAAAATGCAGCTCGTCTTAATCGAATTACTTTATTAACTTGATGTTCCCTTTGCTTAGGTCAAATTAATGGATTAAATCCACAATTCAGAGAAAAAAATTAAAACAAATTTTCCAGAAAAAAAAGGGCTTATTTAGTTTCAGGAGAGATGAGAGTATTTTATTTTGCCCAATCAGAGCCCTTCAGCATAAAGAGACATTCATATACATATATATGAACATTTTCCAGAAACATTAATTTATTATACATTTTTAAAATACCAGTTTAAAGGTATTTATTTACAAAAATATCCCATTACCTAATTTTAAACCTTTTGCTGTGATGACAGTTTGTAAAGTACAGGAATGCAAAATAACTACAAAGTTTAACACACTTTTAGTGTTTGCAGTAGTGCTTTTTTGACTTTTTCAAGTGAAATAGTACACAGAGATGGGTTTTTAATCGTATTTCAAATGCATATTCCAGCAATCACCTCTGAGATAGTTACTGGACTGAGCAAGATATAAAAAAAAAGAAAAAGGAAGTGCAGCAACTGAACACTACCTGCATGTGCAGTTTACGGTCGACACAAGCTAGAGCGCCACACAGCATGCTGGCCCCTGAATGGGTGAAAACTTCATCTTGCTCTTTTTAATAATTTCTGGTGATGCATTCATTTACAATGAACCAACTATTTAACTAGAAAGCAAAATGTTTTTCTGGTTCTAACTACCACGTAAAGCAGAGGTCACACCTAAAGTATCACGGTACTGTTTATTTACAAAAAAAAAATAATTAAGAAAAACATGAATTACCCTCTTTGCATTGCTTCCTATTGATATCAGTCTGTTGTCAACTCCTTACATTGTCTTAAGTTGAACCAAAGTTTAAACAACACAGAACACATAGCAAAAGTATTAAAAAAAAAACAAAAACTCACAAATAGAATTCCATTGCCATTAGCCTATATCCATCTTAAATGCCTGAGCAAAATAACCTACAATAAGTACTGATTTATTTACATCTCACACTATAAAATTTTAAACTATGAGCTTCATTGTGAAATACTGGCAAAAACTGATATTCATGATTTTTCTGACGTAAAGAGTATAATAAAAAGAGCAATTAAATATAGCCCTAAAATACTGCACTCAATTTGTAAATGAATTGTGCTCAATAATTTAAGACTATTAATAACCAAAGAAAGCAACGCGATAACCCTGATAACTGGGGAGTTATTAAAACCCATTTAATTCAGCTGAGAAGGAAGCCAAAGTTTCCCCTTTTTGTTGTCACAACTATTTTTGCCCACAGAACCTTTCAGACTTGTGACAGTCGTAAGATCATTTATATTACAAGAAAAAATAATCCCCATAGTACTTTATAAGAAATTGATCAGAGTGATGAAATTGTGTAATTACAATATAATTAACAAAAGCTGTAAACAGTATCTTCACATTCATTTTGAAATGAGAAAAAAAGATGGGCATAAATATCAATCCAAGAGAACAGACTTTAAAAGGGGAAAGGAAAAAACGAGGACACTTAAGATAGAGGAGTGCTCTTTTTCAAACTAAATACAGATTAAAAATTCTAGGAATATTGATCAACAAATTCTACAAACTACAAAATAAAAACCTTCATTGACAAAAATACATAAACTCTGTTTTCATTTTTGGAAATTTATTTTTAAAAAAGGTAGAAGAAAATACCTGGAAAACTATTTTAAATATATATATATTTTAAAACAATAGTTAAGGTAGGCATCCAACTTAGCAAGCTGCAGCTATTGAGAAAGATCTTGCAAGGATTGTTGTGGGCATTTTCTCCAAAATAAAGTTAATATTTGAAAATGCTCAATAGAGGGTTTTACAAATAAATAATATCTTTCCTGTCATGAGTGAAGACTTTTGAATGATGTATGATTCTTTAAAATTAATTGTATCTCGATATGAGATACCAGTATTTCTTATTATAAGCGTGAAACATAACTTTTTGTATGGAAAATATACATACTTTTTAAGTACTTTGACTTAAACGTAACAAGTTCACCATTTTTAAAATTAAAGAATACATTTATAAAAATTCCATTTTAAAACTAAAAGGATATTTTCTAGCAGTATGTATAAATATAACATGTTACTGGATGAGCTTAAAACAAATCTGAAAGTGTTGCAGTAATTTTAAACCGAGAACACTGAAACACACAGCAAATGATTTTACTTTTTATTCTTGAAAATTATATAAAACCTATTAAAGGTTTTAAAACTATGATCAGTTTAATTGTTTAAGGTGCAGCTAGCAGCATACTCATGATTTTGGTATGTTTTTATACATATGTATCACTTGATTTGAACTGAGAATGTGGATTAAATGATAAAAAGTTGTCATTGCCTAAAAAAGTGCAGAAAAATTCAAGTTTTAAGTTCAGTGCTCTTTATTTTGAAAAAAATAAAATAAAATCCCAAAAATTAAGATGTAAAATAAATCTTTGACACAAAAAAGTTACCTTTGGATATAGCTTTTCTAATGTCACATGAGAAAATTCCTTAAGCAAAACGTATATGGGATATAAAACTCAGGGTGAACTTTAAACTCCACGGTGTCTTCCACATATTTTTCCTTTCCTCAGCTGTCTTCCCATTGCCTCCTATAACCTAAAAGTATGTAACACTTTCAGACTTGTTTAAAAACACTCACATATCTAATGACATAACTTTAGAGGTACCTACAATTAAGTTCTAAGCAAAAGAAACACTTTTCTTTAAAGTACTGTACTTAAACTGTAATATACTACACATAACATAGACAAGTAGCAGCAATTTTTCACATCCATATAAAAATCAAATTAAGTTAGCAATAGCTCGGTTTTATATCTATAACCATTTTTGGAAACACTCTGTACAATTGAAATGCAAACCAAAGGGATTAAGTTGATGCAAAATTTCAAATGGCTATAATACACAGAATTCGTCAGAATGTAAGATTTTAAATAACTTTCTAAGCAAATACATATGGATCTTAGAAGAGTGAAATGAACTAGATATGTGGTACATGTAGGGAAACCATTTCCTATTCACAAACTGCTAATCAATGAATACTTCAATGACTAGAGCCAAGGACAAATGCAACAAAGAATAATGTTTGAGGATATGAAGGAAGCACACACAATCTTTCATTTTTCTAACATTTTCTACTTTGACTTTTTTTTTTTTTTTGGTTTGTTTTCCTGAATTCTTGGCTTGCTGGTGACTATTTCTGCATTTAAAAAGAAAAAAATAGAGATGTTATCTCTCAAATTACAATAAATTCCCTGGGTTAGTTATTCCTGCAGACTGTCTCTTATCTACAGACTGACTCAAGTATAACTTCGAGAAGCTTATTTCCTATTTTCAAAAATACTTCAAGCTTTCTAATCCTAAATTTCTAGTGTGCTGTGCATAATTTGTAAATTTAAAAATGAAAAAAAGTAACCCAAAATATTGGTTTAAAATTTTCTTATAAAATTCATCTCAGTAAACGTATCTACTTCTCTATTCGAAAATAATTACAAGATCGGTTCATTTTATATACAACAGTAAAAATGAAGTGGATATACAAGTAACACAATACAGCAAATTAATTGAGTTAATATGCCCTTCCACATGAATGGGTAATCCATCACTATATTACTTTATTTAGTGCTTCTCAACTTCAAAAATCTCTAACTATACCTTTAAAAAAGGGCCTACTACTTCCTGTGACATATGGGTTTACTAAGTAATGTACAATAAAAATTAAACAATTTGTAAACGGCTGATGTTCATCATACAGCTGACATTAACAAAACAGAAATATGTTATCAATAGATACTTTCTATAAATTCAAAAACTTGTGTAAAGTACTGTGTCTTTAAAACATTTCTTTTGGCTTGGTCAATTATCTCTATCACATATATTTAGTCCCTCTCTAATGATATTTAAAGTAAATTTTAATGTAAACTTTTATATCCCGGAGTGCACATTATAAAAATGTAAACAAAAGGCTTTATGAATGAAAAGCATACAGAGGAAATAATGGCTAACAGACTACATGAAATTAAGGTGTTCTACCTTACCTTTAATGATCACATGGAACAGAAAAACAACCAGCATGTTTGCTATCAATTTGTGCTCTGATAATCTCAATGAAAACAGAAACTGGTTTTAAACAAATTTTTATAGAAAAAATATTTAAATTTCATTAAGTGTAATGCTTCTATTTTGCCTTTCCTTCATTGCTTTAGTAACAATAATAATCTCAGATGCCAGCGTTATGAGATTACTTACTTCCAAGGTCTAACGAGTTGTCTCCTTTTTGTCTGCAATGCTATTTTAGGAACACATCATTTGCTTTCCACTGATGGTCTCATTGGCATTACATTCCAATACAGACATAATTTAGTTTAAAAAAAATGCACATATTTTCCTTTCCTTGGGCTTTTTAAAATCTTGAAAGGACATGTACAGATGTATAGTAAACATCTACAGAAAATATTTCGTATGTCATCATACTAGACTCTTATAGATAATTATTGACAACAGATGCTTGTAGTTTTCCATGCGACAGCATGTGCACTAAGATTTAATTGGCTCATCACCTGAGTGTACTGGAACTATTAGCAAATCAGGGGCATTTAAAAAAGGGAGCTGAGCACTTTATTGAAATAATGAAACGTTTTTTAAGCAATTTTAATTAAATAATGCAAAGGTACATTTGGTTAAACATTTTATAAAAATTCAAGCAAAATTAAAAACTTAGCCAATTTCAACATTTTTACAAATTTAACCAGTAACTCTTTTGGTCAAATCCACCTTTAGCTGAATTAATGAGAATGAGGACAAAGGACACTGAAGTATTCTCCTCACCACAATGGAGGTTTTTCTCACTTTCCACACTGTGTAGCCACTACATGGAAACTCCCAGGATGATGAGTTCAGTCATGCTTTACACTTTTCTTTTCAATGAAAAGTGATGTATCACCTTGTTTTGTTTTTGACAAAATATGGACTAAACACAAGTATACAATGACAAGAATCCAAGAGTGGCCCATACACAAGTCAACCATGTGTATGTCTTTATTATTTAAAACCCGCCATTCAGCTTATCTGTGTAAAGATTAGGTAACACACAGTTTGTTTCTTTCTCACTAATGATACTGACGACCAGTCAGCTTAAGGGAGGGAAAGTCCAAGACAGCTGTTTATAATTCAGTCAATGAGACCAAACATAACCATTTCTGCTTCAGAGCTTTATCGTATTGCCTCTCCTTCAGAGGTCAAACACTGATGGCAGATGCAACAGCACAAATCTTTTGGCATATGACAGTTTAATACAGGAATGATCCAGGAATAGTCCCTGCCACGGCTCCTCAACATCCCCCTTAGTTTCTTCCTTTGTAACGTGCGACCTGCTAAGTTCCCAAACGGTCATCTCACAGTTGGCACAAACCATACATTCCACACTGAGCATGTGGACACTCCTCAGTAAAGCCACATGACTGAGGTAAAACAGTGCATAATTGTGCTAGGAAAGAACAGTATCCAGTGATGAATATCCTTTTAGGTTAACTTTCCTAAAGTAAAATCAATGAAATGAAAAAGGAAAATTCTTTGTCCTTTTGGCTGAAGTTGAACTTAGTTGGATTTCTGGTGGTCAGAACTGGTACCACTTCTTATCTTTGTATTTCAACATCATCTAAATGGGAGAAAACATGAAAAACATGTTTAAAAAATGCCAGAACAACAATATTCATAAGTTATAATTGATTACTATATTTTTCCAAAACTTACCATTCTGAAACATTTTCTAGTGTCACTATTATTTACTTCAAATTAACTTACAATGGAAGTGATAAGTCAGAGAACTCTTTCACGTAGGAAAAAAAGTCCATAACCATTAAGAACCAGACTAGAAGACTCTCACTTTTCTTAGACACAGGACATAATAAAATTTTGGCTCAGTGCTCTCTTTGGTAACCTAAGCTAATACAAATAAGTTAATTTTCAGTTCTCTAATTTTAACTAGAAATAATGCTTAACCTGGGAATGGCCTGGCTGGCGTGGCTTAGTGGTTGAGCATTGACCTATGAACTAGGAGGTCATGGTTTGATTCCTGATCAGGGCACATGCCCCGAGTTGCACACTCTATCACCAGTGTGGGGCACACAGGAAGTGGCTGATCGATGATTCTGTCTCATCACTGATATTTTTAGCTCTCTCACCCTCTCCCTTCCTCTCTGAAATCAATGAAAATATATTAAAAACAAATAAATCTGGGAAGAAGAGGTTAGAAATTCTACCATTACTGCCATCTAAAATTTCCTGAGCTGAGCACTGCATGATACACTTTTCTTATATGATTTCATGTGGTTCTCAAAATAACTCTATGTATCAGGCATTATTATTCTCCCATTTTAAAAATGAAGAAACTGAAGTTTAAAGAGATTACCCAAAACAATACAATGGTGAAACTGGGTTTGAGCCCACATAGCTGATTCAAGAACCTATGATCTTAGCCACCTCAATGTATTTTCTTTCGTAAACTCTAAAACATGACTTAAGAATATTTGGCAGGAGGAAAAGCTACCAGCTTGAGCTTTTTGCTTAATATTTAGTGTAGATATATTCTGAAATTGGCTGAAGTGTTATATGCTTTAGAGATCCCAGTCAGGTGCAGGGTTATGTCAACAAAATTCTTGCCCTAGATCAAATGCTGCTAGATTATATCTGAAATGTGTTGGCCTAGTACAAAGACTGACAAAGGACCTCTGATTCTCTTTGAAGCCCTGAACAAATCTTTTCCAGATCAAGTTACCTCTTTTATGCATTGTAGGTGACAGCATTCTTGAGCAAAAAAGAGATGACTTTTGATTGAAAAATTTACAGATCTCTTGCTGGCAGATTGGGTATTCAAACATAAAACCTTAATATGGATTTTTCAGACAACAAACTCAAAATGTCCTCAAGGTATAGGTGAGGAAGTGAATGCCTGAAGTAACCCAGTGCAAAGCATCAAGGAATGGCAGACTTGTATGTCAAAATGAAAATAGTGTATTGAACCTAAAGGCCTATATTCAGTTTTTAAAGTGTACTATGCTGGTCAATAAAGCTTATTTGTAAGAGGACCAGCTAGGAAGCATACTTTATAGATTCCCTTTCTAAGCTCCACAATGATGTCCTAACTGTTCAAGATGAATTCGCTGCAAAAATGCATCTTATTACTTCTCTGTCTGAATTGGTCTACCGACAGATTTAGTAATTGTCCATTGAATAAAAGTGCTTGCCAATACTAATCATTTGGATCTACCTAAAGAATCAAGAGAGGAAAATTATTTCCTTCTCTCAGAGAAACTGGTAGTAGAATCTGAGGCATTTAGAAAAATTAGCCTTTTTACTACATTCTCTTAGAAACAGTTGCAGAGAAAAGGTCTACAGGTCCCTCAGATTTATAAACTTCAGTAAAAGACCAAAAGCTACTGAGACATATTCTTGTAATAGTTCCCTCTAGTGGCAAAAATCAGGAATTTCCCATTGAACAGAGGATACACAAAAACTCATGTGCAGATATAAAATAGCTATAAAAATACAGTAATTTTCATACTTGTTTTTTGTTTGTTTAAATATTTACTAGACATACCTCATGAGCATGTTTAGAAAATGAATCTGCACTGGACAACATAGCTGTGGTTCTTTCTTCCAGGTCACCCAGTTTCTGCCCTCTTTCATCCAGTGCCAACCTGGCTCGTGCTAATTCACCAACGACTCCAGATGCTGCTCCTTTCACACCTTCAATGCCACCAGGACCAGGGATATGTTGTGCAAGACTTCTCGAAGCCTTTCCTGAGGATGATTCTCCAACTGAACAAATTGGTAAATGAAAGAGTAACTAAAAAAAATGAAAATTTTACTAACATAAAATCCTAACCCTAGAAGTTTGGCTTAGTGGATAGAGCATCAGCCTATTGACTGAAGGGTCTTGTTTGATTTCAGTCAGGGGCACATGCCCAAGTTGTGGGCTCAATCTCCAGTAGGGGATGTGCAGGAGGCAGCCTATCAATAATTCTCTCTCACCACTGATGTTTTGATCTCTCTCTCTCCCTTCCTCTCTGAAATCAATAAAAAGATATTTAAATTTTTTAAAAATCCTTCTACCTGATAGCACTAAAACAATTTTTAGATTGAATGACAATTTAATGGAAATATTTATATGTTTCACTTCATAATTAATAGATATTTTTCTTTTATTATGTTGGTTTTAATTTTTAGATATTTTTTGAAACATGCAAAAAACAAATGTATATTTAAATGTTTTACTCTATACATAACTGGACTTGTGCAGGCAGATGAGTAGTTGGGAGGCAGATAGGATTGGGACTAAACAGGCAGTCAGACATCCCTCAAGGGGTCCCAGATTGGAGAGGGAGCAGCTGGGCTGAAATACACCCCCTACCCCCCATGAATGAATTTCATGCACCAGGCCTCTAGTTTTAAATAACCTTCTAGTGTAAGAAGAATAGTTCTGGAGATTTTCTAAGATAATCAATGTTTAAATTAATATGTTTTCAACATTAAGATAATCAATTAAAGTTAATTATGGAAGTAAAATAACAATAAAGATCACATTTAATAAGAATACTTTCTAAATTATTCATATCAAGTTGTGAATACTCAGTTTAGCTACCAGAAACTATTTTTATTTTGGTTCCCTGAGTAAAATAGTTCCTGGTTTAGATTAGAGCAACAGAAAATAATTTCATGTATATTGCTAAAACATGAATATGTTCATTGTTGTGACAGAGAGGAAAAAGGTGTATACATGTAAAAAATTTACATGGCTTGAATGTTTATGCTTTAAGATATATTACCCAAATTAAATAAATCAACTTACATAGTTCTTCTCTATCAAGAGACTGTGCACCACCTCCAAATAAGCCTTTAAAGAATCCCCTGTTTGGTGCTTCAGGTGTTTCTACAGGAGTGAAGAGTTCACCCAACATTTCCTTTTAAAATCCAAACAAATTGTAATTGTTAAAGTTTCAGGGAAACTAAACTACATTTCATAAAACTCTCACTGTAATCTCTTTAACTTAACCATATAACATTATATGCCAAGATGTAAAAACAAGAGCACATTTCAAATGATCAGACCCAATATATACCAATTTAGTCAAACAGTAAGTTATTAAAACGAAATTGACAAAGACTGACTTGCTATTTTGGCTAGTTTACGTATTTATATTTCAAGCAAAGATAATATTCCTGCTTAAACTGGAAGATTCCAACCTTTGACAAAATTTTCACATAACTTTTATAGTTAAGAGTTGGTAACTGAATACTTAGTTTCTCTCCCATTAGAAAAAAGAAAAGCGACTAACAAGTTAAAAGCCTAGTCCTAGTATAATGATGATGAAATGCAGTTTTGGAATTACTACCCTTCAGCAGTCAGAAAATAAGTAATTCAGAAAGACTTACCATCTTATTTTTTATAAACATATGCTAGGAAGAGAATTATGCCCCTACAAACAGAATTTCAGAAATATGGCTGGGAGATGGGAAAGCTTCCTATATTGTCAGTTGTTAGAATTACTATCAATGTTCTTCTGAGCACAGAAATGGCAAAGGCTGGAGACAAGAAAATGTTACTAACATGTTACTAACTTTGTAGATAACACAGAAAGTAAGAGGAGTGTCTCAAAATTATTTACCAGGCAGCTTTGAAAAGCTCCAGAAGCAAAATAAAAGTATAATGAAAAGGAAAAACACAAACACAGTATTGGTTCCCAGTACCAGTCCTGCTGTACTGTGGTATTACATTTGTATAGCTGGAGCTAACGAGTTTATTTTTTTTAAGAATTTCTTTGAGTGAAATCATATGGTATTTAGCTTTTTCTAACTGACTTACTTCACTTAGCATAATGTTACCAAGGTTGTGGCAAATGGAAGGATTTCATCTTTCCTTATGATTGAGTTCTATTCCATAGTATATATGCACCCTATCTTCTTTATCCAATTGCCTATTGAAGGACACTTTGGTTGTGTCCATGTCTTGGCCACCATGAATAATGCTGCAATGAATTTAGGGGTACACATATCTTTGTGAGTGTTTTTAAATTTCCTGGGTAAATACCTAGAAGAGGGAATGATGGGTCATATGGTCACTCTAATCCTAATTTTTTGAAGAACCACCAAACTGTTTCCCACAGTGGCTATACCAGTTTACATTCCCACAAACAGTGAACAAGTTTCCTTTTCTCCACAACCTCTCCAAAACTTATTACTTGTCTTGTTGATAATAGGCATTCTAACAGGTGTGAGGTGGTATCTCATTATAGTTTTGATTTGCATTTCCCTAATAGCTGGTGAAGCTAAACATTTTTTTAAAATGTGTATTTATTGAACATTTGTATTTCTTTTTGGGAGAAGTGTCTGCTCAGGTCCTCTGCACATTTTTTAATTGGATTATTTGGTGTTGAGTCGTATGAGTTCTTTAGTTTGGATATTAACCCTTTGTAGAGCTTTTGTTTAAATATATCATCTCCCATTTGGTTTGTTGCCTTTTTGTTTTGTTGGCAGTTTATTTTGCTGTGCAGATAGATATTATTTTTATCCTAATTTGAAGATGATGAAACTTAGAGCCAGTAAGTTACTTGTCTAAGGTCACATAATTCAGTAATTAGCAAGGCTGGGACTTATATTCAGTTTTCTTGACTCTAAAGCTCATGTTCTAAAAATAAGCTACAAATTCCAATTTACTAACAAGTAAAATAGGGCTAATTGCAAAAACTTTCAGGATAATTTTTTCCCTAAATACCAAATATGAATTAATATTGTAGCTCAGTATTTCAAGAGCAATTTTATTTTAAATGGTGGAACTAAAATAATCATTTCTAATATATAAGCAAGAACACAGAAACTTAAATAATTGAAAAAGACATGGTTTTATATTTGAAGAATTTGTTTGTAGTCTCTGACAAATACAGGGTGTCCCAAAAAATATATGTATATATATACACGCTTTAACAGCTGGTTTCTATTACATTTTGAAAATGAAATGTATTTTATTAAACACTGACTTTATAATTATTCAAAGTGTGTACACATTTTTGGGGAGACACCCTATAGATCAACAAAAATATTTAGAGGAAAACAAACCTTATTTTTCACATCCTTGCAACTACAGAGAAAGCATGACCCAATTTTCCCTAAAACAGAATTCTTTTCACATTAGTAATACCTCTTTAAAAAGAACTTTTTTTTTGGTGCATGTGTATAATAGATATTTATCCTATGTAGAGAGTAGATATAAAACGTTTGTAACATTTCATACGTATCTTTGCCATCACAATAGAGAAAAAGTATGGATCAATGAGTTGAAGTCCCTTTTACAACAAGAGCCTGATGAAGACACTTGATTAAATGTGCTCTCAGTCTTGATAAAGGCTTTGGATGTTCCCACACAGGCTCATATGTATATTCCTATAAGTGCAAGGTATATTATAAAGGCCCTTAGAGAATATTTCACCCTAGAAGAAACTACAGTAATATTTTTGTTACTTACTTGAAGATTTTCACAGGTCTCTTGGCTGTAAGTGAGTCTCTGGATTTCTGTAGGTGAAACAAGATATAATGCTTGTCCATTGTTGGTGAAGCAGAACGTTCTGGCTATCCGCATATTGGTAAGGGGCAAGTAATACACATCCAATAGAGGCCTTAAACTTGGCAAACTTGAGAAAAAAATTAAAAACTTGTTAATAATAAACAAGGTATATTTTAGTTTTAAACAAAGTATTATAGAAGGGAAAAGTTGCAGGGACCCTATAAACCTTATGATTTATTGCACTTGAGTGGGAGATCAAATTGATTTGTCTTCTTCATATACTTTCATCACTATTAACTGAATGGAATTAAATTATCAGTTTATAAGACTGTAAATAAAGAAAATAATTTCTTTCAAACAGTATCATTCTGTAATGCTGTGTTCAGAGAGAGGAAATACGATGTTTTTAAAAAATAACCTAACTCTTACCTAAAAGTCATAATATGTCCATTGGCACAGAAGCAGGCAAGGCAGATACTGTTACTCAATGCCACAATATCTCCCCGAAGAACAAACGAGGTCTCTGTAATGTTTTGCTTATAAGCACAGTTCTGAGTTGGCAGTGAGATTACTTTTGCTTGCTTTTCAGAACATATCACTGCATACTGGTTTTCACTAGTTTCCTGAGAGGAGGAAGGGGATACAGAGACTGGCCGCTTTTTTTTCAATTTCTCCTTTTCATCTTTTTCTTCAGGAACGTTGTGTTCTCTCCAGGATTCATAGGCAGGTGGTACTAAGCAGCCTGTGGTGTCCAGGAATGCCATTCTCAGGATCCCTCCTTTTAACCTCAATATAGTACCTAAAATACACAATTTTAGTAAATAATAAATATTTCAATCCACACAGTAAATATGTTTATTCCAACACTGATACATCATAGACACTAAACATACATAGAATATATTAGAGGCCTGATGCATGAAATTTGTGCAAGGGACTTCGCCCCGAGCCCTGCCCGCTGCCGCCTTTGCCTCAGCCCCTGCCCACTCCGGCTTTGTCCAGAAGGACGTCCGGAAGGTCATCTGGTCTAATTAGCATAGTACGCTTTTATTATTATAGATACTAAACTGAAATTGGATCCAAAATTAAGATATTTGAATCTGGAAAAGGTATCAATATTACATGCCCCAAACAGATAAGTGCCACCAAACAGATAAATGTTGGGATGTCTGGAACTATGTCTTCTCTCATACCTGACAAATTTACTACCAATGAGTGTGAGAGCAAGTAAATGGCATCTAGAGCTACACTGTCCAATGTGACAGCCACTGCCACATGCAGTTTTAGGACACTTAAAATGTGGCTTGTCTAAATGATGGCATGCTGTAGTACAAAAATAAATTAGAAGTAAAATATCTCTATAATTTAAAAATACTGATTACATGCTAAAATGAAAGTGTTTTGGATATACAGGACTACATAAGAGGTCATTAAAATTAATTTCACCTATTTTTTACTTTTTTAATATGACTGCTAGACAACTGAAAATTCTATGTTGCTCATTATTGCATTAGGTAATCTACAGAGCCAATGAGAAAAAATTTTGCACATAATTCTAAACTTTACTTCACAAAATCAGAATTACCTTTAAAACTATTTAGCAGTAAATGTCAAATGCATTCAAGGTATTATTTTGGTCAAATTATAGTCTTAATCAAGGGGTAATATTTCTTTACTTTTTTTAATTAATGGGACTCCCTTTCCCCTATAATACTTGGAAATGTAAATGTGCTTTATGCTCATTGTTAAGTTAAAAGATAACATTAATATTAATGATTTGGAAACCAATGGAAGGAAGTGTTGAATTGACTTATTTTAAAAGATTTTTCATATTATATTACTTTATACTTAAGAGAAAAATTTTGTATGTTATCTTTTGTTTTTAAGAGCAACAAAATCCTTTTCAGAAGACAAAGTATTATTTCCTCTCTTCTTTACACACACACACACACACAGTATCCCAAAAAAATGTATACACACATTTTGAATAGTTATAAAAGCAGTGTTTATTAAAATACATTTCATTTTCAAAATTGACCTATGACTTGTTAAAGTATGTAAACTCCCATTTTGGGGAATACCTAGTTAAATGTGAATTTCAGATACTTTTGTAGAGGTATCTGAAAATACTTATATAGTACTTTTATATAATGAGTACTTTTAGTATAAGTATGTCCCAAATACTGTATTATATTTCCAAATTCTGCATGGGACAAAATTTATGTTAAAAAGTTTTGGTTATCTGAAACTCAAATTTAACTGGGCATCCGGCACTTTATTTGCTAAATATGGTAATCTTAGTCTATAGTTCAGATTTGGCAAGTAGACAATTTAACTATTTTAAACAGTGTGCTAATTTGGGAATTGTTTATAACACATATGAACATATATGAGATATAGTAATGCCAGTATGTCGATTTTTCTGGAAAAATCAGTAATATTTAAATATATACCTGTCCTATAGTTAGCAGGATTTTATGTTTTCCAGCAGAGTATAAGTAATTATTGAGTTCTCCTCTTGAAGGAAAAAAATAACCACAAAAAACAAAAAACATGGAACAAAGTAGAGAAACCCATCTGCTTAAAAAATACCTCATTTCTCACAGATAATATAGTATGAATGTCTGTTGTATTTTAAAATTAGTACCTCATTAAAAAATAAACCTCAAAGATTTCACCATTGAGAATGAACTCAACGATTTCCTCTTAATTATGGCAATTATTTTTATATCAAAGTAAATTTACAGCAAATTTGATTTGATTGCAAGTTGAAAAATACCTTAAATATTTTTGTAGCTAACAGTACATTATCTATATTTAATCCTTCTCTTATTTTTATTTATTGGGAATATTTATATCTTATTACAAAACAATGCATGCTTGTTGTAGAAAATTTAAAAATGACTAATCAGTAAAAAGAAAACAAAAATTACCCATAATTCCACTATTCAGTGATAATTACTACTAACATTTTGGTTTTTATCTTTCAATTTTTTTTCTCTACACACTTAGCTGTTGCTTACTAATAAAAATGAGATTAATAAGAATATAATCATTATGTAACCTTTTCTAACTAGGCATGGAGTAGTATACACTCAAATATTTACTGAACTGAACATATAAATCAAACTTCCTTTAATATAAAGATAGTTTGAAAATGAACATTAATATATAATTATACTTTAATTCTAAATATTATTAAAGTCTACTCTATAAACAAAAGATAAGAGCAAAATCACATTTTTTCCTATCTAGATCAGCATTAACTAGCAATGGAAACCAAAATTCTGTTATTTCTAGAACTGTCAGACTCCATATATTTTTGGTAAAATTTAATCTCATTTTCAATATATGAAGACTATATTTTTTTCTTCTTAAAATTTGCTATTAAGTCACATTTCCCTAATACTTTAAAGAAAAAATATAATCTACTTTAAAACTTCACACTTAAGAGATTAAAAAAAGTCAGATTTATGTCTGGCTGGCGTGGCTCAGTGGTTAAGCATCGATCTATGAACCAGGAGGTCACAGTTTGATTCTAGGTCAGGATATATGCCAGGGTTGTAGGCTCCATCCCCAGTAGGGGGCATGCAGGAGGTAGTCAATGAATGATTCTCTCTCATCACTGATGTTTCTATCTATCCATTCCTCTCTGAAATCAATAAAAATATATTAAAAAATAGATTTATAATATTTAAAAATATTTATATAATGTTTTTCTCCTAAATATGTAACAACCTTTTGCTTATAGAACATGTATTTTGAAGTACTCTGAAATGTATCAGAATAAGTCTCCCCCCATCAATTTCTTTTCGGAGAGGAAGGGAGAGCAAGATAGAAACATCACCCCCACCCCCATAGGGGATGGACCCCGCAACCCGGGCACGTGCCCTGACCTTTTGGTTGCTGGGTTGACACTCAAACAGTGAACCACACCTGGCCGGGCTCCCCATTTTCTTAGCTAGAAATAATTTTAGACATGATCCTAGAGTTTAAAAAGTACAAAATCTGAACAGCTGTAGTATTAAATGATAGTCTTTAATCTTATTTTACAAGTATTCCTTTATTAAAAGCATAAGACTGTAATGTAACTATCCCCATTTAGTTTATATTTTAGAATTATTAAATTCATTCAAAAATGAAAAGCAAAGGCATCTATTATATTATAGTAAATCAAACTCAGTTCAACATCAGTGCAGCAGTAGAGCAGACTTACCACTTGGAGACACAATTACTGGCTGAAGAAGTCTTTGATCTCCTCCTGGAGGAAGGTTCAATGCAATGACAAGCACTGTCCCCAGTGTAGTACCAACCCATAAGCAGGGGGAAGGAGATGAATCCGCCTTTCGAGTAAAAGTTTCACAAAAATGGAGAGCAGAGATGGCTTCTCGAGATTCTTTATCAATGCTGGTTACACTTGAACTCCGGGACCGGCTGAAGGAATTATCTTTCACATCTAAAGTGATTTGAAATTGAGAGTGCTCAAATTATAAAATATCATTTTTTTTGGGGGGGGTATAAATTCAGCTAAATAGTTAATCTGCAAAAAGACAACACATTTAATTTTAATATTTTAACTGGTAAAAAAACTACTTTTATGCTAAAATTTTTTTCATTTGCTCAAATATAAAATGGCATATGGACACACCCCATACTTCACTGAGAAACACTGATCGGCTGCCTCCTGCACGCCCCCAACTGGGGATCAAGCCTGCAACCCTGGCATGTGCCCTTGACCAGAATCGAACCTGGGACTCTTCAATCCGTAGGCGGATGCTCTATCCACTGAACCAAATTGGCTAGGGCGGTATTTTTAATTTTCTACATTTAAAAATGCATTTACAAGTATTCTGATTCTACCTTCAAATTTGTTATCTGATGCATTTTTCCCCAAATCTGTCCCTATGAAAGCCTTTACATATAAAATTTAGCTTTTATTTTTCTTTTTTAAATATATTTTATTGATTTTTTACAGAGAGGAAGGGAGAGAGAGAGAAAGTTAGAAACATCGATGAGAGAGAGACATCGATCAGCCGCCTCTCGCATGCCCCACAGTGGAGATGTGCCCGCAAGCAAGGTACATGCCCCCAACCGGAATCGAACCTGGGACCTTTCAGTCCGCAAGCCGACGCTCTATCCACTGAGCCAAACCGATCTCGGCTAGCTTTTATTTTTCTTGAATGCCATTTTAAACGTACTCCACATTCATCTAAGGAATTTTTCTTTTCATCACAATGTGTAACTGGTATCAGGTATATTCCCTGTTCCCAGCTGTCTGTAATGACAGTGATGCTTGTAAATTATACTAATACACCCTTCTCTTGATTTTAGTCACTTTCTTCTTTGTGGCCAATCTCAAGTCTGTCTGAAGCCCTGGCCTCTTATCTCTAGGAAATGCATTTTGAAATGTTTATGGAAATTTTTTTCTATGTCTCAATATGCAAAATCAAAACACAATACTTCCTGAAAGCTCTAAATTCTTCTAATAGCATTATTTATATTAATGACAAACCACTCTTCCTAGGGAACAACAACACTTAAATGAGTTGGAATTTTTGTTCTTCCCATTCACTTTACCTATATATCCATGGTTTGCTAACATCTATGTTGTTTTTATTTCAATGTTGTTTTTACTCTTTCTATAACCAATCAATTCCCATTACCAGAAGTTCAGGCCTTCGTTATCACTCATATAGACTACTGCATAATTTCCAAGTAATCTCCCACCTGCACTACCACCATTCCAACACAATTCAATTAAATGATATTAATGCACAGTTGCAATTCTATCATTTTTGTTTTTAAAATCTTCGGTGGTTCCTCTTTACTGATCACTTCTATAATCTTATTCAAGTTTTTAAGACTCTCCACAAAATACCTCCAACCTACCCTCCCAGCCCGATCTTCCAATGCTGCCCTGCTTCAGTTTATTGTGGGAAACAAATCGAGCCAGTCTTCTCCAAACATACTCTGCACTAACTTTTACACTTTTGCTTGTGATTGTGTCTCTGCCTCACCATTTCTTTACCTTTCAAGATTGTACTTATTCTTCTTCTCAGGTAACGTAATCTTCATGAAGTTTATCCTGATTCTTAAAACCATATAGTTTTTCTTCTGAATCTCAGTATCTTTTTATCTCTTCTATGGCACTAATAGTACATTTTTTTCTGTAGTTATTTCTGACTTGTCTTAGGCCTCACTCTAGAGTGACCGTAAGTTTCCTGATGTAAATAAGGACTGTGATGTTTTGATATCTTGCATATGAAAATAATAAATACTTGCTGAACACATATCTATAGTTGAAAGTATATAAACCAATACATTTCTGCAGCACATTGGGATGTATTAAAATTTCTAGAAGTGCCTACATATAATAAACCATTCCTCAAATCCCATGCTTTCAATACTATCATGAAATAAATGACTTCATCATGTCATGAAAAATAAAATAAAAAATGTTGGTCTTCTAAGTTGTATTTTATGAAATAAAAAAGGTATCATTGAATCCTATCCATGCCAAGAGTTTTTTATAATCAAATTTAGATTCACAGATTAAAAAATACTCCCCCAAATAATAATGATATACAACAATTTTGATTATGGCTTGCCTCTGAAAATAATAAAACTACTAGTTATGACAACAGTATAGGACATTTCTAAATATAGTTTCTAAAAATATCTTTCTTTTGCCTGAGATTATAATTCCTATTACAGACTATGACATAGTAGAAAAGAACTACTTACTGTAAATGAAACAACTTTCTATAAACAATAACTTGTTGGAAATTTATAATATAATATTGATTCAAATGTTAACTCTTAATAGTTTCCAAAGTTATTTTGATAAAATAACAGAAAATTTAAATTTATTTTACAATAAAAAATGTTTAATTTGTTGCTTTAATGAAAATATACATACAAAATGAATGAACATATATTTTCAGTTGTGATCTGGTGATAAAACTGGAACTCAATGATACAAGAAAATTTGATAATATCAATTTCAATGTAAATTAAGCTATGTGAAAACTCTGTTATTTACTAAAGTTACATAGATGATTTGCAACAATGTATTATTCAAATATTAATTTGTAGGCCAAATAAACAGTTTTAATTAATAAACTAATTTAACCATATAAATTTTGTAAACTACAAAGTCACATGTATTATGACTTCTCTTTAAAAATTAGATTACCAAAGGAATGTCTAAGGCTAGATCAAATGGGAAAATGTGAATCAGGATCAACTTTGAACTTACAGAATTATTAGGCTTATTTAATCTGCCTAGAACTGTTTGGATACAAGAATTTCTAGCAATTCATGAATTACATCTTCTGACTGCTATTAACTTACTTGTTGTGAGTCTTTGTGTCTTGAATTTTAGAAATTAGGCAAGATAAACACACGGAATAGAAATTTAAATTTTAGTAGTAAGAACAGAAATGAAAATAACTACCAGTAAATAAGGCTACCAGATGCTATATGCTATCACAGCGCTTTACATTTTATTGAATCCACATAACAACCCTGAAAAGTATTATCATCACAATTTAGCAAATAATAAAACAGAGGTTCAGACAGGTTAAATGACTTGCCCAACATGACAAAGCTATTTAATGGAAGAGTTCGGATTTGTGCCCATGTCCAAAACTTTCTACTAGACAACCCCAGATAAACATGGGTTAGCCATATCACCAAGTCACAGGATACAAGTGGAAGGTTTTGGTCAATACTGAGTATTAAAGTTCATTCTCTAGACACACACACACACACACACACACACACACACACCACTTTGATGATGTGGTCTTTCTGGCAGACTTAAACTCAGATAAAATTTGTCTTTAAGGTCCTGACCCAGGGCTAGCTGATAACAACCATGTCATAAAATTGTTTCTCTCCTGTTTCTTCAGATGCCCAGAACATTACTTGTACATAGCATCCTCTCCTCTCCACAAAGAGCCTAATGCAAAAAAAATTCTATATCCCCAAATCAAAACATAATGCTAAGAGGTAAATTTGTTCAGAGTAAATATTACGACAGAAAGTAATTCCAAATTCACTGAGGTATTAACAATTTGATGTTTTGCCTCCTTTGAGTGACATTTGAAAAGTGACAGCAGAAGTCTAACAATATCACACATGGTTCCTGAGCTGTGGGCCAGGGAATCTGAAATAATGAGGCTATAGTGAAGGTGTTGTGTTCCACAATTTCCCTATAAGCCAAAGTGGATTCTACACACAGAAGCTTCCAGAGCTGACGGACAGTCCAACAGCCTTGGCTGCTTAGCACTACCTGGCACCTTGAGTCTATCAATTATAGCTGTTTTTCTCCAATGACTTCCCAGCTAATATAAACAATTACCAGCTAAGAATCTTTATCAAAAAATAATTCAGCAGCACAATGACTTGAAGAGAAATTACTTAGGCAACATGGAGACTGTTTCAAGGCATATATCAATCAAAATTATAAATGGCTTAGGGAATTTAAATATATGGTCACACAAGCTAAAACAAACTAAAGATGACTTATAAAAGCATGGAGTAACTTATTTACATAAGTTATAACAATATTCCAAAAATAATTATGATGTTTTTACTAATTTAAAAGTATTTGCGCATGTCTTTTCTTAGTTTTTAAGAAATTAAAAGATATTTTAACTAGTGGTATTTCATGTTATTGAAATCATGGACCTCTTTGAGAGTCTGATGAAAACTCTGGATCTTCTTGTTGAAAAAAAAAGTATATTATAAGCCTCAGATACAATTGGGTTCAAATAACATCCTTTATAATTATAGTGAAGAGAACCGTGCCCTTCTCAAAACATATGTTAGCATACATAATTCATGCTTCCCTAAACATCAGTGATACTACAGATTTCTACTAAATTATTTTTCCTATGTTCAGACATGGAACCCTTTACTAACAACAGAACATCTATGCCCACTCACTCATAATCACATACTTCCTATCAGTGTAACTGATATAAGACTATGATTTGAAGATATTAAATTATTACGGTAAAACTGAGCAATATCCAAGTTTGTATTATGCATAAAAAGATAGTCTAGAAATCTAGAGAATAATGAGAAGATGAGATGGGTGAGCAAATTCAAAGAAGAAAAACCTAGTTATTTTGAAGTCAAAGATTGGTTAGATCATCCTTATACAGTCATACTTATTCAATTAAAGGCAATATAAATTTCTGAAATTATAAAATGTGTTTAAAAAGAAACCATGCTTTACATTATTACTTAAAATCTTATTTTTATCTTTAGTGAAATCTCATTTTTCTCTATTGTGGGAAATCAGGGAGCTGTTTTTAAGTGGCATATAACGCAAAAGGAATGTGTGAATATATTCACTCTGCTTTCTTAATGGACTAGCTGCATAGAAAGTGCTCCAGACAGAGATATATTTCCCAACTTATTATCAACAAAAAGTTCTTCATATGAGTTGTTATAATACAAAAAACATAACTTACTTTGAAAATATTAAATTCTTATCAAATTTAGAAATTGTAGAATCCAAATTAAGTTTTCAAGTGGTTAAATGTAACAACTTTTAATAAAAATTAATCTGAAATTGCACAAATCTTAATCTTATACTAAATTGTGTTTAAACATGAAGTATGAGAGAGTTAAGGAAATTATTATTATTCTATTTTACTTGATTTCATAATGATCTTTAATAATTTATTGATGGTTTTAAAGGCCACTAATTCTTTATTATCTTAGTCATTTTAAACTTGATTTCTGATGAAAATATAATTTATGATAATTTAAAAATTTCTGATTTCCTTGTCTTCTCATTAAAGGAAGTTTAACTACTATGGATTTTTATTTACTTTACTTACCTAAGTCAGGCTTTAGGTCAGTAGGCAAGCTTAACTTCCTTGACATCTTTGCTGAAAAATAAAATGCATTTTTAAACTTCTGAACAATCTTTGATTTATATTTATTAATACCAACTGCTCTTCAAGATAGAAGCAAATGTTTATTACTAAATCTAGACGCTAAGATAATTGAAATGATTAATAATATTATGGGTGGAAAGTAAATCTTATTTTCAACTTTTTAAAAAGTATGTACTTACTTGCTGTAATATCTTTTCATGGTTGAAGCTCTTACTTCAACAAGGAAGCCTTTTATATTCTGTTAATTGTTCCTTAGGCTCAAAGGGAAGAGTTGGGCTTTTCTAAGAGAAGCAAGGTCATTTCTCAGAAGGAAGATAAGGACAATAGAGGCATAAGACTGAGTTTGGGTAAGTGATGTAATAAAATTGCTCTATCTCATCTTCATGGGCTATTGAATTCATTATTTTTAAGTTAATATCTAGAATCTAGACAAATCTGTATGTACAATCAAATGAAGGCATTTGATTACATTATAAAATGTTCGGCTCAACCATTTGATATAAATTAACATCTCTATTTACATTTCAGCAAAAAAACCAAAAAAATTAAGAAAAAAAAACAAGTCACAGTAAAAAATTATAGTATTTACAAAAACGTAAATGACAGATATTTGGATTCCTACTTAGTATTAGAATAATAGAAAAGCCTGTGTATGAACTTATTGGAATTCACTTTCCATCCTCAAAATTAGTTATTGCATTCATCTAGGAAGTGATTTAAAGTTAGGAGCTGTTTAACTGTATTTATGATGTTAGTGCCAGTGCATTCAAAACAGAATAGTGCTTCCTATGTGAAATTTTAAAAATGCGTGTTTATTAATACATGAGTGCATATATCAGGTTAAATTTTGGACTGTTAGGAGATATTTAAAGCACAGACCCTGCTAGTCCATAAGGGCGCCATGTAAACAAAGAGAAATCCAGTCATAGAACATAACTTCCACATCTAAAAAAATGACAAATCCAGTGTTAGGACAGAGGCATTAGGGAAACTGGGAAAGGATGGGGGTAGGAGGGTAGTTTTCACTCCTAAACTTCATAGCCTAATTAGCATCCTTTAAAAATCAGCAGTGGATCAAATATATATATGAATTAGTCTTTTCCCACATTCACCCTGATGTAATCTCATTTAAAAAATAAAATGCAATAGAAAACTAAAATAGCCAAATGAAATCTATGGTTACTTGACTTTATATAAACCTTTGCTATTGTATTTAATATCCAATTCCATTAAAATTAGAAGACATTATACCCCCAAACCATCTTCTAAAATGCAACATTAAACATTTTGAATGAATTTCAAGGTTTTAACTTAATATCGTCCACATGTTATATGAAGCAGAAAAATAAGTCTGGTACAGTCTAAAGATGCTCTTGTTAGAATCAGATGATGTGGATGCCTCTCTGGACCCCACCATGCTGATCTGATCAAGTTATTCTAAGTCTCTGGACTAAGGCTGATCAAATTTGGAAGTACACACTAATCAGCTGGCGGTCTTGTTAAATCAGATTCTGATCCTGTACCTGGGTGAGTCCCTGGGGTTCTGGACTTCTACCAAACTCTCAGAAGATGCTGCTGCTGCTGGTCTCTGAGCCACACTTAGAGCAGCAAGGTCCCTCAACTGAAAGCATCTTCAGGATAGGAAACAGAACTAATTCATTAACTCAGAGGGTATGTACACTAAGTCCACAATAAGCATTTCTTGAACAAATTTCAATAACTATTTTAAATAATATGGAAATGTGAAGTGTAGCAGTTAGAACTAGATTTGGAATGAGAATAAATCTGAGTTTTGAATCTACTTGAACCAATTAGTAGATAGGTGACCTTAAGCCAATCACTCTGCCTCTCTCAACCCTAAATTTCTTCCTCTGTAAAATGTAGAGAATAAGGCTCATTTCATAATTTTGAGAAGTACCTAAGATAATGAAAGCAAAAGACTGAGCATAATACATTATATATAGAGAATGGATTTGATGTTAATAATAAACAAATAGAATAAACTATAAAATGCTATACAGATGAACAATTCATATGACATTGAAAATAACTAAATGTTACTTTATTCTAATTCTATGGTAATATTCCAAATAACTAAGCATATGCTTTTAATCTCCTTTAGGATTTCTACTGGAAATTCTTCCATATAATTTTTCAGGTATTTTAAGAAATTAAGTTAACCCTTCCCATAAAAGTTTTTTTGATATATTTATTTATTTTGGTCTAGTACCACTTTGTTTCTCTAACATGTAAAGAATGAAATACAATTAACAAGCCTTTAAATACTTCAGTTGGTCTTATTTTTCAACATTTTAGAGGTTAAGACCACACACTAAAATGAACAGGCACATTTTCTGAATGTGACTTCAATATAAATGTCACAAAATGATTTAACTATGAAGTCCATTATATATACATATATATATACTAGAGGGCCGATGCACGAAGATTCCTGCAAGAATGGGCCTCCTTCCTTCACTTGGCTGTTGGCACTGCCTTCGCTCTGGCCCGGAACCACCTTTGTGCCTTCACTCGGGAGCAGCCTTTCCGCCTTCTGACGCTGCCAAGAGGCCTGGAATGGCTAGGGCAATGCAGAACACCTGCATCATCGCTTTGGGATGGACACAAGTGTCCTGTCCCTTGCGCTCAGTGCCTGCATATGCAAATTAACCCATCTTTGTTATACTCACTCCTGATTGGCTGGTGGGCATCGTGAAGGTCCAATCAATTTGCATCTGTCTTTTATTAGTATGTATAGAAGCCTAAGCAATCTTATGACCATCTGGTAGCTATGGCATGCAATGGCCATGAGGGGGCTGTGGCTCTGACTAGTAGTTATGATGTGCACTGATCATCAGGGGGCAGACGCTCATGCAGAAACAGCCAAGCTGCAGTCAGTGACTTAGCAGCTGTGGTTTTTGGATGACCCAATTGGAACCAGAGAGGAGGGAACCTGATTCCGGGATATGTTACCCAAGAACTGCCCTCTTGCAATCTAGGACCCCTTGGGGGATGTCAGAGAGCCAGGTTCGGCCCAATCCTTGCAGGCCAGGCCGAGTTACCCATGCAATGGGCCTCTAGTTTCTTCATAAAACACTTTGCACCTGGAGACCAACAACCAGACCAACTCAATCATAGCAATCAGTCAAAAGACATCTAAGCCACATTGCTGTTATGTTTGCATATAATTATAAGCAATCTCCTTGAATATAGAACTTGAAATTAAAAGATTAACCTTATTATTTAATTCTAGCTATTGATTAATATAATAAAAATAGAATCAGAACTAAGAGTTTAGAGGAGCAGGGTGAAACTTACTGATCTAATAAATACTAGGCACATGCCAGTAATTTGTCAGAAGGCAGGAATTTCCAGCCCTCCAGGAGCGTACAGCCCGTTACAGGAAACAAATAACTCCAAAACAACATCACTACTAACAACAGCAAGCACAATGCAATAATTTATACTCATCTCTGGCTGGAATACTTATCCTAAGACTGTGATTTATGAAGACAAAGCCAGCAAGGAATAGTTTAGACTTTCTACTTTTTACAAAACAGTATGTATGCCAAACATTTTTGTTGACAGTATTTTTCTTTTGATATAAACTTTACATATAAGTGTACAAATCTTAAATGGATATTCACTAAGTTTTAACAATGTTTACATCCTGTAATTCAAAATCATAGCACGATATATAACTTTATCACCACCCCAAAAAGGACACATTCCTTCCCAACCAATTTTTGCTTTTCTCCCCAAATACAACCACTATTCTGATGCCTTTTCCACCACTGATCAGTTTTGCCTATTTTAGAACTCCAGATACATGAAATCATGGTATAAACTCTTATGTAAGGCATCTTTCACTCAGGATAATGTTTTTAATCTTCTTTCCAAAATATTTTAAAGGTTAAATTCATTTTTCAATGCGCAGAATGAGACTTTTTAGATGAAAAAGGACAGTCTCAATTAATAGATTCACAGGCAGTATCAGATTATCATTTTCTCTTGTCCTACACTCATGCATTTCATCTTTAAGCTTTTTTGAATTATGTGTTCTTTTCAGAAATTTTAATAATAGAGAAACAGAAAATAAGGTCCTCATGAACACCTGTAAACAAGAAGTAACATTTTTGCATACTTCCTGCCAGTCCCTTTTAATATCCATTTTTACTTACACAGTTGAGATGAACTATAATATACAAATATTTCACAAATTTTTGTTTAACTAAAAATAAAAACATGCATCAGAGAAAATCTAATAATATACGAAAAGTTCCAGCTCAAAGTATTATCTCCTTGAACTCAAACTGTCCCATATTTTTATATTACATGTAGCCGAGAAATCTGAAGCCAGATTATCACCTATCTTTGAATATAACTTGTTTATTTTTCATGGATGCTTATGGGGAGGAAGGAGGAAAAAGGAGGATGATAGTATGGGAGCATTTAAATTCTTGGCATTTCACATTGTATAATTTGTATTTATCTGTCTTCAGGTTCCATAACCCTTTCTTCTGTGAATTTCCACCCAGTAAATTTATTATGGATTTTATATTTTTCAGTACTAACATTTTTACTTTTAAAAACCTTTATTGTTGAAACTAATACATAAGTCCCCCCTTTTTTCCCCAGTGACTTCTACCCTTAACATTTTTTATTTTATTTATTATGAAGTTTCTATTTTCTCCATCTGTTTAGTCATTGTGACTATTTTTTTCCCTTTTAGTACTTGAACACACTATAGCAGCTGCTTTAAAATCTTTGATTGCTAATTTCAACATTTAAGTCATCTTCAGGTCTGTTTCTACTGATTTTTAAATTCTTGACTATGTGTTACATCTTCCTCCTTTTTATTGTGAATCTTTTATTTCACATGTCTAGGAACTTTTGACTAGATGCTGGACATAGTAGCTAATATGTTGAAGGGAGTCCAGATACATTGTCAACCTTACTAAGTGTTGAGTGCTGTTGTGCCATAAATTACCAGATCCTTTTGGTTTAATCAGGCTTGGTTTTTTCTTTGTTAGGATGGGTCTATTTCAGTTTAAATTTAGTTTTAGGTTAGGGCTTTCAAGCTAAAAGTGATCCCTACTATTGAGAGATCTTTTTGTGACAACAGAATAACTGAGGTGCTCAGCAAGGTCTAAGGGCAACTCCTAGCACTACAGAATGACTGCTGTATTACAGCAAAGCAGGTGGTTGCCAACAGGCCTTGTAGAGGCAAGAACCTGCACTGAATCTCCATACAAAACTTCCAGGAATTCCCATCTGAGTAGTTCCTCTCTAGTACCCTTCCTTGCAAATTCCAATCAATTCAGTAGCCTAGAACTTCAAACTCTGCCTGCTTAGCTTAATGAAACTGCAACTCCACTTGGGTTTTACCCACGCTGTACTCAGTAAACTGTCTTGTGGCAGAAAGTTGGGGAAGTCCGTGAGACTCACACCATATTTTTCCTTTCTCTTAAGGATGATAGTCCAGGATTGTCTGTTGCTCAGTGCCTGGAAAGAGCCTCAAGTATTTTGACTAGTTTTACAGTGGGAGGCTTAAGTTGCAACCCTAAGATCTAACAGTGAAATTTAGGCTAAATGTTCCTACCTTTCAATTTCTGTGACTGCTTCTGAGGGATATACTTGTTTTCAGCCCTGTTTAGTCTACTTCTTTAAGGGCAGATCCACTTCTTAGAGAAGCTTTAGTCAGACGGCTGGGACTAAACCCTGTGTTTGCTATTAATTTTACGATGAAGTGGTTGCAGACTTTATCCAGCAATTTTCTGATGCTCAGATTTTTACTTCTCAGGAGTCTCAGAAGCACTTGCCACTTACTAGTCAGCTGAATTCACTGTACTTATGAAGAGGCTCCTGCTCATGCTGTGAAGTTATTCACACTCCGTCCAGGCTTTCAAACAGGAGACATAAGACTTCTTTTGTTCCCCCTCTTCTTCAACTGTGTATTCTTTAACTTCTGTCCCTTACACTCAGTATCTTCTTGTTTTCAAATCCTTTGTCAGTAGAGAGAAAAAAACTGGCTCTCTTTTTTCTATGCCTTTGTCCACAGCAGCAACAAAGGGAATGGCAGTAAAGAAGTTGCTTCAGTTTGAGGAAAACTAATAATCAGAAATTTACCTCAGAAGGTTGAGTCTGCTCTCTCTTCTTCTAAACCTGAATGTGGATATCAAGCTGCCTAGCTAACTTAAGCAGTAAAGAGTTGCATTTGCTTGGCAGAAATAACAAAGTTATATCTGATCACAACAATCATGTCTGCAGTGGTAGTTTCACTACCAATGAAAAATGTGTGATGTTCAACAAAAGCAAGTCTCGCCAAAACCGGTTTGGATAGAGTGTCAGCCTGTGGACTGAAAGGTCACAGGTTTGATTCCGGTCAGGGGCATGTATCTTGGTTGCAGGCACATCTCCAGTAGGGGGTGTGCAGGAGGCAGCTAATTGATCTCTCTCTCTCATCAATGTTTCTAACTCTCTATCCCTCCCCCTTCCTCTCTGTAAAAAAATCAATAAAATATAAAGAAAAAAAAAAGAAAAGCAAGTCTCAAGGCAAGAGGATTGATTCCTTAGACCATTGTGCTATAGATGACAATTTTGTCACGATTGATTTAGTTTTTTTTTAACTGTAGAAATCTTTGTAAAATTCCTCAATTATTGAGATTCTCATTGTTTCTTTGAAATTAAACAGATGCTTTGCAATTTTCTTTTAGTTTTTCCAACCCCTGTGTTCCACATCCTATTTTTATAAGGAGGGGTTTTTAAAACAGAATCATTAACATCTGTTTAGAATGTGACTTTAACAGTAAATAGCATACCAAATCTAAAATGTAAAAGAACATTATGAGAGTATGAAGAAAATGCTGGGGGAAAAAACAAGTTGAATTTTGTGTATACTGAGAGATGTTCAATAATTAGAATAAAGTGACAATATCACTTTTCTCACCACCTATAGAGACCTAATACTACTTTCAAGAATAATGTTGAAATATATGACATTAAATAAAAACAATCAGAATAATAAAACAACTAAAAGTCAGCTTGTCAGATAAGGTAAAAATCCCAGAAGCAAAATGGGACCAGAATGTAGAAATTCTCTTACTAGTTTTAACACATTATTTTAATAGCCATTTGAATTAATAATGTAAATAGCATTAGTTCAATACATTTTCATTCCATTAGTGTGGGAATAGAATTTATCTTATAAAATGTTATATCTATATATGTATCTAGGATTTAATATGTGTTCAACAAACATGGTGATGAATAAATGAATACATAAAAACTGTCATTGGAATTTTACTTCTATAAAAAAATGCTAAATTTCTCCATAAGTGAAATGAAGAGAAAAAGAGGGCGACTTAAATACAAGCCTATTAATCATAAAGGTAAGTTTTGTAAATACAGAGCACATACCTATTACCTGAAATAAAGGGCAATCTTTAAAGGGATACTAATACCTGAGTGGCAAATAATTGATGACAGTAACAAGTTCTTTTAATTATTGAATTTCTAGAGCTTTTGTCTACATTATTTTTCTAACCTCTGTTTGTTTTCCTTAAATTCGTAAAACTTAGTGTCTAGGATTTCACCAATTAAACTCTGCAACATCTCAAAGTTCATTTTCTACAGAATAAATGGTATTATATACACTTAATATAGTAAGTATTATGTGCTGAACATTGCCCCCAAAATTCTTATGTGGAAGTTGTAATCTTTAGCACCTCAAAAATGTGACTTTATTTGGAAATAGGGCCTTTAAAGAGGTGATTACATTGAAAAGGGGCCATTATGGGTGGGTCACAAAGAAACACCAGGGGTGTAGCGATATAGAAGAAAGACTAAGAGAACACTTTGAGGAAGCAGCAGCCATCAGCAAGGAGAGAGGCCTCGGAAGAAACCAAATCAGTCAACAACTAGATCTTGGACTTCTAGCCTCCAGAACTATTTTAGAGAATATAAATTTCTGCTGTTTAAGCAACCTAGTATATATTATTTTTGTTATGGTAGCCATAGCAAACTAACGGCAGAATGTAAATTGCCACATTAATAGTTTTGTTCAAATAATAGTTGAAAAATAAATTATTTCAATAATCTTACTTTATCTGGACTAATTTTCTTTATGTTAGAAAACAAATAGGAAGCTATTTTTAGAAAGATCATTGTACAACCTTCTGATATAAGAAAAGATGATTTTCTATAAAGAGAAAAATAATACAGTTAAGTACTAAGATATAAAGCACATAGTTTATTGAGATTTTATTATAAAATTTGTCAGAAAATACATCAGAAATACAATTAAAATGTGAATACAAAATATGCCATACTCTTCAGATTTTAGTCATCCTGAAAAATAATTCATTAGAGGAACTCAGATTTATATAATGGTTTTAAAGTACATGCCTGTGAAATTTAATTCTTGACCAATTAAGGGTAACTAATAATCTTTCAAAGTAAAAATAATTGACGTTACCTGTAAAATGGTATTACTGCACATTTGACTTGTCTTCTCTTTAAAGATAAGCTTTTATTCTTTCAATGGCCATATTGTGGATTAAATATAAACTTCTATACATTAACAGCCACATTTTAGATTAAGTATTGGGGAATATGAAGTAGAAATGTCAGTACTAATTTGAGTTTTTAAATGAATTGAAATAATTTTATAACTTAAAATTCTAAATTAATTTGATACATAATTTTCATTCATATAGCAAACTGCAAATGGGCTTCTAAGAATTTGCTTTTCAACTTTTAAATGAAGACCACACATGAAAGACTTCATGAGAGGGGAGATAGCTGTAGTAAAACAGCTGTCAAGCGCCCTGGATTCTGGTCCCAATTAAGTCATTACTATGGGACATTACTTTGGATATGCCATTTAACTTCTTTATGACTCAATTTCTTTCATGAAAATTAAAGGGGCTTGAGCTGCTTTAAAATTATAATATTAATGAGTTAGTGGTTTAGAATATAACAAAAAGAGCAGATTTAAGTTAAGTTAGAACACTTTAATTTAAAAAAAGAAATCACTGGGACTCATGTATGAAGAGAACTACTAAAAATAGCACTTGGACTAATGAAAATTATCTTAATTTATATAAACTTAAAATTTTTGCTAAGAAACAATATTACCCAATGAATTGCTAACTCGAAATTTGAAAGATAAAAAGGGCCTTGGAGGTATATAATGCTGCCTATATTATATTAACAACTACCATATAAAATATATATAGTAGTGTCTAGAACTTAGGAGGCTTTCCTTACATAGAGCTATTATATTTGTTTTATCACAGCACTCAAGTCACTATACTTTTGAACCTTTATTCTTTAACCTCTAGTATTATTTCCCCCTCATAGCATCATGTAATCACTTTGGTAATCATTTCTTTTATATGAAAATTAGTAATAAAATTAGACATGAGCAGGGTTGTAAGCTACAGAATCCAGCTGGAAATCTTTCAGAACAAAACCAAATCACCATAAAATAGAATTAGTAAGTTTTAGGAAAGGATGATCATACAGTTAAAACCTAGCAAACATCATATTTTATGCATAAGAATGTCATGATAAACTGGATTAATTCTTTAACAAAGATATTTTAGGACTATTTTTATATGAATTTAAATAACAAAAAACATTACAAACTTTCATACTTCCAAAGTTTCACAAAATTTAAATAACAAGCAAATAAAAATTGGTAACAAATCTTATTTTCTAAATGACTTATAGAAATTTCTAACACTATAGGAAAGTTATTGACTTTGAAAATGTTCTTTAAAATTTTATTGACAAAAATTAATCCTAAGATATGAATAGGCCAAACAAATCACTGTATATGTATTACATGCATATACCTTTCTTTAGGAGTGCTGCCACTGCATTATATTCAGCTATATTTTTGCTGTTAAAAGTCACAAGACTGAAGTTATGTCTTCTTAGGCTGCTCTTATGCATGAACAACAAAGTCACTGTCAGTATCATTTACCTGACTTAGCTATCAGTCAAGAAACGAACAATGAAGCTAGGCTATGGGTAGATGGGTTAGGGGATTGTACTGTTTGCTCTACTTTTTTTCTTTGAGAAAAGTAGACTTCCAGACACTGTACATTATGTTTGGGTGATGGGCTCCATAATCTGGTGCTAGGACAGAATATAATACGAGCCATGCAGATAGAACAGGTCCATAACCAGAAGACCTAGTTGCAAATCACACAAATTTGTTTTTGAAGACTTTAATAAATTGTCTTAAGAAGTAAGGTTGTATAGTGTTGAAAAGGACAAAAAGTAAAGTCAGACTACTTTGGTGTAAATCCTGGCTAGTTGTATAACAATAGGCTCTCACTATCAAGTTTCCTCATTTGTCAAATAGCAAAAAAACAAACAAACAAACAAAAAAACAGCAAGTAACTTTTGAAGTTGCAGGGTAAATTAAATTGTTAAGTATATTTTTAAAAAATTATTATTATCTCAGCTACCTCTGCTGAATGTCGGGCAATAAAAACAAAGTTCATTTTTCATGCTTAAGTTAGACTGTGAAAGCTAAAATGGCAAATTGCAACCCACTCTTTTTTCCCCACCCTCTCCAGTATGACAGCAACTGCCTTTACTTTCAATGAGTAGGTGAAACTAAGGAACAAATTTTCAGAGCCAAGATATTCTGTCAGCCTTTAGCATAGGGTGGTTCTCTTAGCGGTGCCAACCTCGGGTGTTCTAGGTTTAATTCTTAAGCCTTCCTTTATTAGGCCACTGCATAGCTGCCTAAAGCTGAAGCTATAAATGTTTTTAGATTGAGAAAGAGAGAGGTGATCATTTTATGAGGTTCAAGATACTACAGAGCAAGTATGAAATTGGATGATAGGAAACAGTGAGTTAAGAATGTCCAAGGAGTCTTAACACTTTTGACACCATAAGCTTCTCATGGAAAACACATTTCTATAGAGAAGTCTTCAGGAGAGCCTATGAATTTTTTCCCAATGTTTCATGGACATTTTATGTGTTTCTTCAATAGCATATCTTATGCTAAGTCTTATTACAAAAAAACTTGACATTAAAGTAGGGAGATAAATTGTGTCATTTTTTTTAAATGGCAAAAACTTTATAATCTAAAATGGGCAGTCTCCATTTGAATGAAGAACAAATTAAGAAGTGAGCTTTTCTTCTATATACTTTGGGATATATCTTGGAATTAAAAAAAAACCCTGAAAGATTCCAACCAAAACAAAAATTATATATAAAATAGAAAAATTTAATAGTGGTTTCTGAATATAAAAAAAAATAACTATGTATAACTGCATAACCAACAAAGTTTGAAAAGATAATTAAGGTTAACATGTCCCAATGAATATAACTATAAAAACTAGCATGACAAAAGGAAAAACATAAAAATAAAGTGAGACCATTATCAAAGAAGTATCCTTTCAATAATGTTCTCAGTCCTAATAAATTAGTTAAGTGATATCTTTCAAATATTCAAGCCCCGATATTCCATGATACATATTCCATTCAAAATATGGGCGGAAATGAAAGGTAGTCATATATTTAACAAAGGAAATATAACCCCAGTATAAAAAATCAGACATAGAAATTATTCCAAAAATTTAATTATGTAGAGTCACTTTCATGCAAGGTAAAATTTCTAGGTAACAAAATTCTTAAAGTTCTTTGGTAAATTATATTTAAGCAAAGTCCCTTCTAACTGTTTACATTATGTAACAGTAAATGAGCTCTAAAATATTAAGATAGAATACACTATAAAGAAAATTTGCTGAAAAGTATTATGCTGTAGTGTTAGTACATAATTTAAATGATTTAACTATTACCCATTGATTTACTAAAATCTCACAAATACAGAGAGATAAAATAATTGATTCTCCACAAATGAAGTCCTTTGCCCAAGAATAGACCACTTATTTAAAAAATGACCAGAGTTGCTAAATCAGCCAACATTAATATGACTAAACAGGGTTCAATTTATAAAATGCTGACAATATGGACACTACTTCTAAGAATGTTTAAAACTTAACTTCACTATATAGTAAACTTTATCAGTTGGGAAAAAATAAATCTACTTCAATTGCCTAGAAAGTCATCCAATTTAATACAATTCAAGAACTATATGATGGAAATTTTGGAGGAAATAAGTAATATAGTAACAGTATAATAAAAATTTTGAATTTAAATAAAATTTTAAATTTATTTTCTTTTCAAAAAATGGTGTTCCTTAAGCCTTTAAAAAATTTCAGAGAATATTCAAATTTTTTATGACCAAAAAATCCATTTGATTATGTTCCCAAAGTTTAGTTATATATTTGTCCATCATTTTTAAGCTTTGAAGACCTTAGAGTGAGCAATTCATTTCAAAGGACATTCATGAAGACAAAGTGATTAATATAAAATACTCTCCATCACTCATTATAATGGAGAGGAGGTTCCTAGAAAATTCTCATTAACTCAAGGATAGTGAAGATTACAGATTCAAAGAGTCAGTCTTTTAGAGAAGCATTTCCTTGAAATTTGGGGTCTTGATAATGTGAGGAAAATGGAATAAAGGTAGAAAAATATAAATAAAACTCTAAGATATTTAAAAATTGAGGGTATAACATTATACTACTTATGTCATAAATTGAACCCTGTAGAGCAAAAAAGAAAATTAATAGCATAATTCACACAAGTCAGAGGAAGAACTGCAACCCAATTTAACTGATTTTTAATAATTATTGCCCTGAGTTCAGAAGAAACACAGCCCAAGAGATTGTTTAGCACAGGAATAACAAATTAATATATACAAATGCAATGCATTAGATAATTTTTTGGTATTGAGTTAACATTGCATATAGCAAGAATTAGAAACAAAACAGAAATTTCTATTTCCTACCTATATCACTGGCTACCATCTTGGAAAACTTTCTGCTTTTGGTCTTCACTGAAAATAATATTTTGATATAAAATGTCAAAATCTAGTCAACATAAACTAAATAAATTAAACATAATTAAAATAAATACTTTAAAATAAAGATACTATACCCTTTTCTATAAAATTATTCATTTTTTGTTCATCATCTGAATTGAGTGGTGATGAAGAACCTACACAAATGAAGACAATGGAGGGAACAGGCAAACAGTAAGTCACAAACACTGAGTTGCACAGGGAAAAATACAAATAAAATAATCTGGTAAACTCTAAAACAAGTTTCTACATAGATTGGCCACAAAGAAATGTCATGTATATAGTTAATAAGAATTATAATATTACAGTAAGAATGGAAATCAATATTGCATTATCTTTTATGGTAGACCAATCCCTGATATATATAAATAACAATTCTAATTTATAATATTTTTATAAGTTACATCCATTGGGCAAAATTTTGGTAAATACTGTATGTAATAGAACAGAAAAAGAAAAATATAACGTAGAAGTTAACTGTTTTTGAAAGAAAATGTAAAGTTCTTGATATTAGTTACTGAATAAAGTTTATCTAGTAGAACTCAGAATCCTGTACAAGTACTAATACTGATAAGATTGAGAGTTAGTTTTCTAGATACAAACTTCAAAAAATATACAAACTCAATTATTACCATAAAGATTTTTAACATACTGAGGATAGTACTTATAAGTTCAGCTATGTTCAAATACTTATTTAAATTTTTAAGGTTAAGACATATAAAATTTTATTTCAGCTGTGACTTCTAATATTATTTTATGGTTTAAGACAGAGAGAAAGAAAGAGAAACATCCATGCTTCTTGTCTGAGCCCTGACTGGGGAATAAACTGCAATCCAGGTATGAGCCAACTGGGAATCAAACCTGCAACCTTTTGGTGTGCAGGATGATTCTCCAACCAGCTGAGCCATCTGGCCAGGTCTAGTAATTTTTGTAATTATGATTTTATTTGGCATTTTCTTTAAAAAGGTGTTTCTAATTTTTCATACTATTTCTTTAATTTCGAACACATATTTTTTTATTATAAATGCATTTCTAAGTAGTATTCTAGTTGACTCTTATTAGAATTAAGCTATTCTTTATGAAAGTTAAAATGATCTCATCCATTAAATTTTTTAATCCCCTCAGATGTAAATAAATCACTCCTATTCCTCTGAATTCCCGTGACACTTTATCTAATGTTAATCAATTAATACCTTGTATTTTAAGTTTATACCATATGACCTTTTTCCCAACTGATTTATCTTTGCATTCCCTTTGCACTCAGTGCAATTTTTTCCTCTAGACACCATTAAGTAAACATTTGCTGAAAGAATAAAGCTTTTCTATTAGAAGTAAATATCTCAAATAGAACTGACAATAAATAAAAACATTTTTTCTCTGTTTTTATTTCCTTTTTTATCCAAGTGAAAGTATTAAACCTTAATAAATAAGGTCAAAATTTCCCTCGTGACAAAAACTTGTGAGGTGGCTTTTCCCAGACCAAGTAAAACCTGCCAACAATGGCAGGATCCAATCACTTTATAATAGTCTTAAAAGATTAATCTTTAAAAACCAACTATTTTTGCTATATAGCATGTATAGGTCCTCATAAATACTATATTAAAAATTGCATAAGTAATATTGATCGCAGTAACATTTTTAGGAATAGAAATAACATATTTGTTTTTCATATAAATATAATTCAGATGTAAAGAAGAATATGGTTATGAGATAATGCTAGATATTGATAATATCACTGTTATTTCTGATACTAACTACAGTCACATGAATGTACAGAAGTTATTAATACTTGTTTTTTTTCACATATTGGAAAGTAGAGCAGTAATAATACATCTAAACATAAGTATAAAACTATATGTCTAGTATTTCCATTAACTGTAAATTTAAAAGATTTATAGATTATACCCCTAACTAAAAATGCCCACCATTCCTTATCATACTTCTGTGATATCTCATGAAAAAATTCCAAAATTGTTTTGAGCTTGTACTACTTGAATATATTTACCAAATTACTATGATTAAATAAACAGAGAAAATATACACAGCTTTTTCCTAGGGTACATGAAAATTCATGAAGGCACCATTTATATCATGGTATGTGTGGCTTTTGCAATTTGAACCTAACAAATGTGGGTTTTTAAAATCATTTTAACATAAATACACACACACAAATTTTGAATGCAGTGCTAAAATAAAAATTGTAACACTACTAAAATGCTCAGTGAAGCAATGTGAGTTTTTAAAAATAAAGATCAAAGAGACAGAAGTAATAATTTCCAATGTTAATTCAGAAAGGCAGAATTAATATTTCAGAGACTGATTATTTAAAAATAAATGAGGAAAGGCAAACTATTTTTAATATAATTTTGACACTGATTAAACTGTTGATATCACCAATTTTGACCAAGAGATTTAAAAACTTTTCAAAAAAGTTCTTCTTCATTTATATGTATTATTTTGAGTAAATACACTGGTTTTGATAAAGGGCATATTAATTTCTATAATATTGGTCCTCCTTAGTATTTAAGAAACTTCCAACCCACTGTTATACATTTCCTTTTCTCTCATTAATACAAAGAGTTTTCTATTAACTATATTGGTTTTAATCATCTATACTGTATCATTTAACTATTTCTCTTACTTATTTCCACTGCACTACAGAAAATATTTGAAGCTAGTAATTTAATTACTACTTTCCAGGTTTTTAATAATATGATCCCCTTGTGGTTCTTTACATTCACCTCAAACTCATTCCAGCCATTTTTCTTTTCTTATCATCCTAAATTAGCAGGATTGTGTTCATGAAAATGATAATAAATTATGTCTTTATTTCCTTATTAGAAAACTAATAGGAATGAAGACAAATGTTACAAATGTACAAATAGTAAGACAACTGGCCTATTAGAGGTAGCAAAAACTGCTAACTATTTAATAACAGACAAGCAGTGGAAGACATAAGCTATTAACAATATAGTGTCAAAGGGGTAGGTTTCTAGAATTTTATTCTGAAATAACTCTAGTCCTGTAAGGTGGAAAATACAGTTACCTGCTCCATATCATTCATTCATATTTTGTTCTATCAATGCTCAGACTTAGTATTAGGTGCTAATTATGTGAATGATTCTTATGGCTCAATATATTTCATTAATTCGATATGTGAATTTAAATATGAAATTTAAAGATTCAAGAAAACCAGAAGTTAGATATATTTTAAGGAATGGTTCACTTGTGTGATATCAGGAAAATACAATTTTAAAAAGAAAACCCTTTGCAGTCTTATCCTAATACATAAAAACTAGGGGTCTGTCACATCCACAACGACCAGGAGGCTTGACCGTTTGCCAGGATGCATGTGAGTGGGCTGAACTACTAACCTTTCAGGGAGAGAGAGGTGGGGCTGATTGGCAGTGGCAGCGGCTGCCTGCAAGTCCTGGATAGGAAAGCAGGGTGATAGAAAAGCTTCTCTCTCCCTTGCTAGCAGCCAAGCCTCTCTCTCTCTCTCCCCCAGAGGTCAGCAGTTCAGCCGCTCATCAGCAGCCTGGAGAGGGTGCTGATCAACCCCGTTTCTATGATCAGGCCCAGAGATAGGCCCAGAGATGCTGACTGGTATATAAACCAACCAATTAGAACCAAATCTGGGTCAACTGTGAGGAGTCAATGGCTGCCTAGGAGGCAGAGCTTTTGACACTGACTGGCATAGAAACCAACCAATCAGAACCAAATTGGCCAACAGAGGAAGGCAGTTGGGGGTGAGATCAGACCAACGGGGGAGAGCAGTTAGGGGTGATCAGGCCATCAGGGAAAGGCTGTTGGGGGCCATCAGGCCAGCAGGGGAGGGCAGTTGGGGGCGAGATCAAACAGGCAGGGAAGGGCAGTTGGGGGCAAGATCAGGCTTGGCAGGAGAGGGCAGTTGGGGGCAATAGGGCCAGCACAGTTGGTGGCGATCGGGCTGGCAGGGGAGCAGTTAGATATGAATTAGGCTGGCTGGGGAGCTGCTAGGGGATGATCAGGCTGGCAGGCAGAAGCGGTTAGGGACAGTCAGGCAGAAAGGCATGTGAACAGTCAGGAGTCAGCAGTCCCAGATTGTGAGAGGTATGTCTCAGATTGGAGAGGGTGTAGGGTAGGCTGAGGGACATCCCCTCCAGTGCATGAATTTCATGCACCAGGCTTCTTATAACTAATAAAATGCTAAAATGAAGTATTAGAGAGTAAAGTAAAATATACTTCTCAATATTTCCCATTCTTAGAATTCTGATGTAGTAGAACCAGGTAAGAATCAGAATCTAAGAATAATTTGCCTTATGCTAAGAACAATCTTTCTAGCAAAAGTTGATGAAAATTTCCAGCCAGGATGATTTAATAAATACGATAGTTAAAATTATGAAGTCAACTTTATTAAAGATTAGCAAAGTTTCAATCCACTGAAACATAATAAATTCAGGATCCTCTTAATCTTACGGAGACTAAAAAGCTACTAAAAGTTCCCCTAAAATACCAATATATAAATAGGTTAATAAAGCCCTATATGTAAATAAAAAGGGCAACTGCTTTAATATAGCTATAAAATTACATTAAATATTACTTTGATAAAAAAGAATATAAAATAGCCTACAATTATTATAATTGTGGACAGTCACCAGTAGAGTACAAATGTTAAAAATCTTTCATATTTAATTGGACATTACTGGAGGATTAGAGTATTCTTCTACCAAATGATGACATGCATGCCTAAAGCAAAGACAAGTTAGATAACTAAACTATTTGATTCACTGGTAAAAAGTAAAATCTATTTTCTCTAAAAAAAAAAAAATGTATAACTAGTAGAAACCTAAGTAAATAGTTATATGACTCTTAATAGGTAACAGCTGTAGATTTTTATGTAGGGCATTTCTTTTCATTTAATGAAAAAGCAAAAAAATACTGAAATGATTTTTCAGAATATTCAACACCAAAGCTCCTTGTACTTGTATTTTAAATCCATACCTATAAAGTGAAATACTGACATGCTATGTTAATTTTTGTAGAATTGTAATTATTAGTGAAATAAAACTCAAATTACCAGAAGTTGGAGATTTGCAGCGATCCTCTGGGACTACAGTCCCTTCATTAATATCACAGAGACCTGCTAAAAAATAAAACCAAAAACCAAGTCACATCACAAATTTACATAAATGCAGTTTTATCTATTTGTAGTACACATTAAATGACTGTCCATTTAAAAAACTCAAAAAGATTAATAAATACCTGCTACTATGCTCAATAGTTTTGAGATAGATATGTAAAAAAAAATCTTGATATTAAAACACCTCAAAGTAATATAGTAATCATCACTTAAATAAAAAATAGAATTTTGAAGAGATAATTTGCTGTTCTTCAAGAAACATTAGACAAAATGTAAGAGTGTTTAAAATCAGTAATTTGAGAGGCATATGATTATTATTGGATTTCTCTTGAAGAATAAATACTGGTAATAACTCTGGACCCTCAACTCAAAGTGGTTTCCCCTATGTATGGTTCAAACACTTCCCTTACAGATTTTTGAATAATAAACAAACATATATTTTATACCTCCGAATCTTTAATTTTAAAATAGTGCACATTACTTATCTTGCAAGGTGGCATCTCTTAAAAACTATGCCAGTGCCTTCTTAAAAAAGCTCTAAAGAACTACTTTTTTTTATAGGTATAAGTGAATTATATAAAACTAATCTATCTACAGCATGGCCTAAATTCAGAGGAGAAAATATAGCAAGACAAGACATGGCAAATGCAAACAATTAGTATAGATAATAATTTGCTTGGTGATTTAAATGAAAAGAATTTCTGCATATTCTTTAAAAATTACAAATAAATCCATCAAAAGTTTGGCATAGTTGGGCAAGAGAGAAGAGGTCACACATCTGGGCTTCTCAAAAAATTAGGTATCATGCAGACCAGTGATTTTCAATCTTTTTCATCTATTGGCACACACCAATATATATGTATATATATGTATATATATATTTTTTTTGCAGATCTGACAAAAAAATAGGTCTAATTTGGATTCATTCACACCTGATGGCTATTGTTGTGTTAGCTGTTGTCATTTTATTATTTTACAATCTAAGGGGAAAGAGGTCAGTGACCCTACCTAAACAGTCAGGTATTGCATGTTTTAAAAATTCTAGCGGTACACTAATTGAAAATCGCTGACGTAATACATCATCAGTATCTGCTTTACCCTTCCTTTGGTGAAATACATGATGACACAATGTCTACAGTCACCAAGAAAACTCTTACAGTAATATTTTCAGAAAACACTGAGTACTGAATTGAGTTTATTTAAAAAGTGTTTTCTCTTTTGAACATTATATTATTTGTCTTCATAGGGTAGAAAGTTTTTGGATGACAATCAGTTTTCTTTTCAAAGTTCATCAAACTAGTGTTTCTGGAAAATCTAGTTTTTATAGTTCTAAAGTGATAGATGAAATTATAGGTATGCATCTAATCTCTGAAAAAATATTTGCTTATATATAAATGATGGTAGGTCTTTAAATAGTAGTGATATATGGTAACAACCTAAGTATCCTGCTGAGGAATGCATAGCATAAGAAAATGAAATATCACTAAAGAAAATAAAATTTTGCCATTTGCAGCTACATGGATGGACCTTGAGGGCATTATGCTAAATGAAATAAGTTAGACAGAGGAAGACAAAATATTTTATGATCTCACTTATATGTGAACAACAACAAAAAAAAAACTACAACAAAACTAAGAAATCCCCACAAGCTTACAGAGAGAAAAAACAGATTGGTGAGTGCCAGAAGTGAGGGGATGTGGAGATGGGACAAATGGGTTAATAAGGTCAAAAGGTACAAATTTCCTGTTTAAAAAATAAGCCATGGAGATGTAATATAAAACATAGTGACTATCCTACTATATAATAAAAGCCTAATATACTAAGTGTCTGGTCTTCCGGTCATCTGTTCAACCAATCAAAGTATAATATACAAATGATATGCTAAGGCCGCTCAACCGCTCACTGTGACGTACACTGACCACCAGGAGGCAGAGAGTCAACTGGCCAACCAGTCGTTATGATGTGCACTGATCATCAGGGGGCAGATAGTCAACTGGATGATCAGTTGCTATGATGTGCACTGACCACCATGGGACAGACGCACTGACTGGTAGGTTAGCTTGCTACTGGAGTACAGCTGATTGGGACTGAGCAAGATGGGCTGGACACACCCTGGACCCTCTCATGGTCCCTCCCTGGCTGGCCAACCTCCCACATCCATCCCTGGCCCCGATCATGCACCAGTGGGGTTCCTCAGCCTGGCCTGTGCCCTCTCGCAATCCAGGATCCTTTGGGGGCTTGTTGGAGAGGTGGTTATGGCTCAATACCACAGGTCAAGACGAGGGACACCACTGGTGCACAAATTCATGCACCAGGCCTCTAGTAGTTAATAATACTGTATTGCATATTTGAAAGTTGCTTGGAGAGTTGATCTTTTCTACGTTATTGAAAATATTGAACCTATCTGAAATTACTTGCAATTGCATAGTCAAAAACTTCATTTTTAGAGCTTTCTCTCATATATTTTGGAAATATCCTTCCTAAAGTTTAGATACAGTTTGATACAGCCAGCTAATTACCATCTTCATAATTATCAACTTCCAAGACCAAGTAAGCACATTTTCTCATAAGTCTATTGCTTTCACATTACTGATGTATTTGGAGTTTAGAATATATTCAGAATAGAAATTTTTCTTTTGTGTCTTTCATGGAGTGAAAAAGTGGGCAGCAAAATTAGAAACATATTATCACATTTGCTTTTAGTAGAATTAAGACTAGCACATATATGGGTAGTTGAAATACTTCTACAGGACTTGTGCATGTGACAGCTTCATAAATTTTATTATAAAAACACATATATATTTTAGTCAATGGTTCAATTATATTTAATACAGCTATGAAATACTTAAACAGTAATGTTTTATCTTTTAAAATAATTTCATAAGTGACATCTTATTCTTTATGAAAATATATTAGCATCTATTGATGGAAAAATATTCTCTATTCAAACTGGTCTATTAAAAAAGACAGAACAGTTTGACAATATTTGAGCTACACTTCAAGAAAATATCATAAAATATACACTTTAATAAGACTATCATTTTTATATTATTGCAATTAAATAATTTTAGTACCAATTACTCTCCATTTAATTTTAAAATTAAGAGAAACATATTCTTAATGTTAAGGCATATTTTAAAATAACTTTCATTTAATTTAAAATATAATCCTAAATATTATTAAAGTGAGCAAGTGACAATAATTAAATATCTAAAACTGATAAAGAAAAACTCAGACATTTAGGCACAGGAGGACTAACTCTTCATCATAAAGTGAATCAAAGAATAATACAAATAATATAGATTTACTACAGAATAATGTAGAATGCTGTGAAATTTAAGAAAAAATATATTTTTTAATTACACTGTAAAATTGGTTTTATCCCTGGTACATTTAAGTATTTGGTTTCTAGCAATTTTATACAAACAACAATGAGCTATCAAGGAAAATAGAAATTAATTTTAGGAGTAATAAAACTTTTCTATGAGTTTGTGGTAAAATTAAAAGTATTGGCTCCCTCCAAAAAACTTCTCTCATGACAATGTTCTAACTTTGTAACGCTAAATATTACTTTCTGCATAAAGAATCTGGATTAGGATACAAATATTTCAATAGCTATTTTCATATACATACTATGAAATGAATTTAAGTAATGATACATTATTTAATAAGCTTTTCAAAAAATAAATGGGTAAAAAAAAACAATTTTATAGAAAAAGTAAATATGCCATGATTTTACTGACAAGGAATAAATAACTTACTTAAAAAAGAAGAATGGAGTTTTTTCAGAAAGTCAGAAAAGCTAGAAAGGCCACACATGCAAAGAAGTCACAATCAGCACACCTTAGTCAAGCAATGAAAAGTGAGAAGGAAATAAGGAGACAAAGATACTAGAATGCTATCTCTGGGACGATTTCTGCTGAAGACAACATATGACAAAAGGATTACACACACACACAAAAAAAAAAAAAAACAGGTGAAAAATTCAACAATATACTAAAATCTACATGCCATCATCTTTTTTCCTTCTCTCATGAATTGTGACACAGGTACCATTAGCCAATAATGTCCTGAGAGCAACTGAGAAATGAATCTCAGAGAGAATTTTACTTCACAGGACTGAGTTAGGGAGTGGAGACCAGAGATTTCCACTGTGCACTGGCATTCTATACATGGGTTAAATCTGTCCTATACAGAGTTCCCTTTAATCCTTGGTACAGGAGGGCAGGCCAGTTACTGTTGAAGACCTCATTAACATACCCTAAATGTGATAAAGATCCAATTCAATTTTCTGTGTGTGCACTGAGGTTAAAGAAAAAAAAAAAGGTGAAGAGTACTGGTACGAACAGCTAACTATCTATGTGTTCCACAGTTATTAGTATTAAGACATCTAAAATTAAGACTAATTATCTAGCAAAACAATGCTATAAAGAGAATTCTCAATGGATCTGGGTTTGCATTGAATCAAGGCCATCTGAGAACACTAGACTGAAGATCTAAAATTCACTTCTGCATGTACTTTTTCACACAGGAAATACTTCGTTTTAATTAAATAGTTGAAAAAATTAATTGTTGGCCTCACAATGACAACGATAAAATGGGGAAAACTTTGAAGTACACTTTTGGTCTATGAGACAAAATTTCCTGTCATTACAGTTTAGCTAAAAAAGTTTGATAATCGGGTTTTTTCTTCATGTTAAATAAAATCCTAGAATATTAAAAACAAAAGCAAAATCTAATAATACAAAACAAAAAAAAAAGAGGCTCAAACCTTTATTAGTTTTTGACAGTTTAATATTGCAGACTAAATCAGACAAGCTCTTTAACAGAAGTACTTATATTCAGGAAGTAATTCAGCATTTATAGAAATCTTAAAACTTGGGATTTTTTTCTTTTACCTCCCGAAGGTTGTCGAGATTTACGAGGAGACCGGGGTTCTCTCCTATAAGGATCATTGGAACCGTATAATTCAATAGTGCCCAGATTGAGGAGTACTGCCTTCTGGAGGTAGTCAACGATCGCAATGCCATTACAATTGCCAAAAACAACCCTGGAACAGGAAAAGAGCAAATACTTTAGCACAAATAAAATTACAAGAAAATGTAGTCTATAATGCTAAAAAGATAGCATGAGGGATCTTAGAGAAAATTCCTCTTTAAATAAAGCTTCTCATAGACCTCCCTCCTGCAAAAAAAAATAAATAAATACAGGCAATATACAGCTTCTCATGGAACTGCGTAGATCTTTTGCAGACATTAATGAGTACAAATCAATACCATTAAAAAATTTTAACAAAAAATAATTTGGCACTTGAGCAGAGACATAAATCCCTATGCTAGACAATGTGACATCTATTTTTGAGCCTCTCAGAAGACCCTCCTTTCTAATGAGAAAGTTGGGGACTGTATCTTTGAAAAAGTTTTGGTAATCAACAATGAATAAATAAATTTTATTCCTTTAAGATCCTTAGCCAGGAGTTGAAAACTGAAATGTACAGAGTGGCTATATAAGTAAGTACAACAAACAGGTAAGGGTAGTGGTGAACTGGATAGTGTACTACTACCTCCCATCTGAAGAGGAAAACTCAGTTCCAAAAGACTTTTGCCAAGCAACAGAGAAATGGTTCAGATAATCAGATTTTTTTCGGTGGAAACTCTAAATATAGATTTTCAGAGTAAATAATCTTGGCAACAAATTAAAATTTTAAAAATACATATAAAAAAGGCTAAATAAAATACAACTGTGAGTCAAATGAGGCCTATGATCAATTGATTACAACTTCTTTTGAAATTTCCTATTATTTTTCTTATTCTCTGTTTCCTTTATGGTTGTGGGCAGTAAAATATTAAAAAGGAGAAGGTTTGTGTCCTTACATTGCGGGACAGCAAATAAAAGACATGAAAGAAAATTAGGTGCACAACTGCAAGAGATAGAGTAGGTGTAACAGCTACAGGAGGAAGAGGAAGAAGGAATAAGTCCCTAAGGCTAGCATTAAGAAAGGAGACAGTGACCAACACATGCTAAGTAGCCCCGGGACTGAACAGTTAGCATGTGGTTTCTCATATCACAATGTTGCTTTTAAAACAGACATTATAATAAAAAGTATGTACATTATAATAAAAAGTATGTACAATTAACATTATATACTTGAAGGCATGAATTAATAAGTATACCTGTACTACAGATGAATACTTTGTTAAAATATTACTATTATTAGAGGCCTGGTGCATGAAATTCATGCATGGGGGGTGTACACCCTCTCCAATCTGGGACCCCTCGAGAGATGTCTGACTGCCAGTTTGAGGTAGAATTGGGCGTAAACGGGCAGTTGGACATCTCTCTCACAATCCAGGACTGCTGGCTCCCAACTGCTCACCTGCCTGCCTTCCTGATTGCCCCTAACCACTTCTGCCTGCCAGCCTGATTACCCTCTAACCACTCCCCTGCCAGCCTGATTGATGCTTAACTGCTTCCCTTCCAGCCTGTTTTCCCCTAACTCCTCTTCCCTGCAGGCCTGGTCCCTCCAACTGCTCTCCCCTGCAGCCCTGGGTCCCTGCTCAATTCCCTTTCCTAAAGCCCTGGTTGCCCCCAACTTCTCTCCTCTGCAGGCCGGGTCACCCCTAAATGCCCTTCCCTGCAGGCTTGATCACCCCCAATGGCCCTCCCTTGCAGGCCTGATACCTCCAAAATGTCCTCCCCTACTGGTCTGATCACCCACAACTGCCCTCCCTTGCAGGCCTGGTCCTTCCCAATTGCCCTCCTCTGTTGGCCATCTTGTGGTGGCCATATTGTGTCCACATGGGGGCAGCCATCTTTGACTACATGGGGCAGCCATCTTTGACTACATGGGGCAGCCATCTTGTGTGTTGGAGTGATGGTCAATTTGTATATTACTCTTTTATTAGATAGGATGTTTTTATAATCTATGCAAGTTTACTTTGGAAATAGAAAGAACAAAATATATAGCGGTGGTTGACTATTTATAGATTCAGCTTATAATACACAGTCTTCTGGGTCAATGCTGTTAGACCTCTACTATACCAATTAAATCATAAGAAATTTCTGAGAGTATATCCAAGAGAGGACATAGTGACTTTAAACCTTTATCTAAAATAATTCACTGGTCCATGAGTCATTTAATTTAATATCAAGAAGCAATATAACCATACCAGGAATAACTAATTCAGAATAGAATTATGTTCCAAATAAATACCAAATTTGGTCTAAAAGTAGTTATACAGTAGCTTTTTAAGTGATACTATAATGAAGGTCATCATTTCTATTAAAAATATATGAAATACTATGAAGAGACTGAAAAACATAAATTATACTTACAATCCATAGGAAGAATTGACTGCCAGGCTGGTTATTTGTTGTGGTGGTTCTCCACCCACCCACACCAACTGAATAACTAGTTCTGCCTGATAACCTGGAGACTGCTTAAGTGGTGAATTTTTAACTCTGTATAAGGAAAAACATGTTACATTTTATATCTTATTAGCCTACGTAATTAGAGAGTCATGCATAAATACCTATACAAAATAACTTGTACTAGATATTTTTAAAAGTAAAAATCAGAATTCTATGCTGTAGAAACATTTAATCTAGTTGGAGATCAAACATGTACATAAGAAAGTAAGAAATTACATGGAAGTTACACATATAAAGTTGGGAGGTAGCAAAGAGGGCGTGAGGAAAAGGAGAAGTGGGCAGAAAGGGGAGGAAGCGATGAAAGGAGGACAGGAAAGGCTGGAGAGATGAATGAGGAGAAGCAGCAGCCCAGGCATTAAGAAAAAGAAAAATGTAAGTTATAAAAGCAGACTTAAAACTTAAAAATATGGTTTAACTAAATGAAAACTGGCCCAAAACATAAAGGGGAAAAATCATGAGCAATTTATTTTTGTATGTGACCTTTTCTACCAAAAAATATATACTTTGGTTATTTGAACGTATTTTTATTGATTTTAGAGAGGGAAAGAGAGAGAAACATGGATGAGAGAGAAATATCAATCGGCTGCCTCCTGCACACTGGGGATTGAGCCCTGCAACCAGGGCATGTACCACTGACCAGGAATTGAACAGGTGACCTCTTGGTACACCGGATGATGCCCAACCCACTGAGCCATACCGGCCAGAGCTAAGTGAGAACATTTTTGATTACACAAATTCTTTCTCCAATATTTGCTCTTTTAAAACATATACAATGCGTGGTTGCTTCAACAATTTTGAGGATTCTGTCTTGGAATAACAGTGTATAAAAGAAGAACAGCAGGAAGACTACTAGATATTGAACCTCCTAACACCAAACTCCCAGGTAAGAATCTCTTTGAATCATTTAGTTGGTACTTCTAATAAAGAAGACCATAACAACAGAACTTCTACTGTGATATTTGCTAGACTCACTCTGGACAAGAAAAGGGTATGTTCTCCAAATTTCAGGGTAAAGGTGAATCACTAAGGGTACTCCTAATATTAATTGAGTTAGTCATTTCTACCTATGCAAAGTCTGCAAGGCAATACACTCAGAACTGTGCACTGGCAGAAGTTCTGATTTTTTTCCCCAGGGAAACACCCACTATTCTGCAGCTGTCCATCTCATGACACACAGAAATAAAGACTGAACAATCGTCAGCAACAACAGCCTCAGCTGACATGAGCGTAAGCTGAAGAGTCTGAGTGTACTATTTTCTCTTTGAACAAACTAGGTGTGGTTCAAGAAAGTGTCCACCTTCCCTCTGGCTTATTTAATGTGTGCATTACAATAGATTCTCAAGAGCAGTAACAGCCATTAGGGATAATTTCAGAAGTACATAAACGGGCACATTGATGATTCACGTGAAGATATAAAACTCATGAAATTCTTATTTTACCCAGTATGAAGAAAAATAAAATGTTTAAATAAGACAGCCAAACCTGTTGCACAATCTACAAATGAAAAAAAATTAGAAACCAGATCAAGAAATTATAGAATATGTAAGATTTAAAAATATAAAATGGGGAGAGAGTAGTTGTTATGTTTTATGTGTACAATGATTACATGCAAGTTATCATCTAATGCTTTGATACATGCAAATCAATCTGTTTACTTTTTAAGACAAGAGGTTGAACTTTTATAAAAAGTTCCTTAATTTAAAATATATTTTAAATGTTAAAATAATGTTTGGATGCTTTGCGGTTACAAAACAATGATCTCTAGACAAATGCCCTGCAAAAGCAAAATTAAAATACTTAATAACATAAGACATTTTAAGTGAAATAGCTGTTTTTAAAAGTTATATTCTAAAAAAAACAATTAGGTATAAAGACATTTTTTATTAAAAAATCTCATATTAGTTACTGTAACATCAATTTGATTATATTTCTAACTTAAAAATTGACTTAAAACAATGTATTCAAATCTGAAATGCTACAATAAAGGCATTTAAATAATATTGTAGTGCTGAAAAAGATTCAGAAAAAGACAAGAAAATTATTACAAAACAACTGAATCTCAAAAGATTAAATAAACAGAATGGCAGAAAGCTGCCTAAACATATATTTGATCCACATATAAATCCAGACTAAGAAACATCGATGGTTTAGAAGACTGAGTTATATATAGAAAGAACATACTAGTGCATTGTTTAAAGGTAAAATCTTAAGATTCCAAAATGGTATGTAAGTGGAAGCTCCACCAATACTCTCCCAGGACCAAACAGGAAATACAACAAAAATATAGAAAAACCAACTTGAAAAATCAACTGAAGACAAGCTGGAGAGAACTCTGATAACCAAGGATGGAAACTAGACATCACATAGAGACTCGTAGGAGGGGTGGAGGTGTGAAAGACCTGGCCAGGCTGCCACAGACAGCAGCTCAAGTTTCAGGGAGAAATCTCATTGTGGGTAATTCCCACTGAGACCTCTGGGGTCTAACCTCTGGGGTCTAATCCCCAGGCTGAGCTTCCCAGCCCAGAACACTAGAAATGAGAAAGGTGCCCACATAACATCTGGCTGTGAAAAGCAGCAGGGTTGCAGGTACAGTGGCTAGAAATGCAATTCACCCCTCTTAAAGGACCAATGCACACAATTTCATGTGCAGCCACTCACATTGGGCTCTGGAAGAGGGAGGACAGGGTGAATTGGAGCTGTGTAAGCAGCAGTCAGCATTGAGAGCCCTGGGGTTGAAGCTTGGAGGGCAGCCATCCTGATTTCCTATGCTGAGTCATTCCCTCAGATTGTGAAGGAAATCTTTCTGCAGTGAAACTTTGCTATCCACATGGCTTTTGCCCCCTCCCCGGACGGAGGGAGGGGGAGAGGAAGGCAGTTGCCCCACCTGTTGGAAGATCTCTCACTCCACCCTGTGGCCAATTGCCTGAGGCTAATCAAGACTGAAAGTCAATGGGACTGTAAATAGAGGCGAGTCTCTAGAGGCTTTGAGTCTTTGCCTGATATAACCTGGGGCCTGAGGCTAGGAAAAGCAGACTCTAGTGCACATCTTGGTCCATTCCAAAGGTACCCAGACCCAGAAAAGGGAGCCACAACTGTGGAATACAGGCAGTCCTCGGGTAACATCAGACTCGGACTCAATGTATGTTGTTCCACGGTTACATCACCATCACCCATTTGTTTATTAAAAAAAAAAAAATAGAGTTCCGTCATTTCTACGAATATACATAAATGCTTTGTGTTTTTTATTTATTTATTTACCATATAAAGGTCAGGAATTATCTTTTAGTTTTTCTTTTGCAGTTTCACTTCATTACTGCTGTGTACATACTCCATGTGAGTAACATAGGTGCTTATGTAGATGGGTTCTGACTTACTGCGAAAATTGTGTTATGTCATGCCGTAGAAACGGATCTCCAACATAACCCAAGGACCTTCTGTACTGAGAGCTATAAACGGGGTACTCAGGGGCTAGTCATAGAGTTGTAGCAGATTTACCTGATACCCAGACAAACCCAAACAGGCAGCCAAAATGGGGAGATATAAAAACAACCCCAAAATGGGAGAACAAGAGAATTCTCCAGAAGAGTTAAGTGAAATGGAGATAAGAAATTTATCAGAAATCGAGTTCAGAATAATGATGGCAAAGGTGTCAACAGCATGAGTAAAGACATAGTGACTATGAAAAAAGACCAGTCAGAAATAAAGAATGACACAGCACTAAACAAGAACACAGTGGAAGGAATACTGAACAGATTAGAGGAAGCTAAAGATCAGATCAGTGAATTAGAAGACAGGGTAGGAAAAACAAACAAACTCAGAAAACCAAAAGAAAGAGCAATTAAAAAAGAGGAGGACAGCTTACATGAGCTGTGGGACAACATGAAATGTAATAATATTCACATAATAGTAGTGCCAGAAAGGAAAGTATCACATGAAAGACAAGTCTCACATGATTTTAATTCATATTTGGAATCTAATAAGCAAAATAAATTGATGAACAAAATAGATCCAGAGACAGAAGCATGGAATTAATTATGGGATTTCAGAGAGAAGGCGGAGAAAATAGGTGGGTAGAAAGAGATAAATCAAAGAACTTGTATGCATACATGTATAACCCATGGACATAGACAATAGTATGGTGAAGGCCTGGGTGGGAAAAAGGGGGACATATGTAATACTTTCAACAATAAAGATTAAAAAGAAAGAAAATGGCAAAAAAAGATAAAATCTTAGCACTTTAAGGATAAAATCATGCTATACAATCATATTCTTCTTGAAGTCACAGAAAAATAAGTTGGATCAATGAAAAAGCACAGAGAGACCTGTTCTTATACCATTTTACTCCAGCACAGAAAAATGTTACCATAGCTTTACTAATGCATATAACTTATCTAAATTAAAAGATAATTTTCAAAACATCTGAATTTTTTTATAACTTACTTTAAACAAGGGACATTGTCTCGAAGGCCATCAGAGGAACTGCTACTGGTGGAAGGATGAGACTGAGGCGGGATGGGCTGAGGACTGGCAGCCCCCACTGGTGTTGACAGAGGTGGCGCCTGTTCACCCTCCGGGGATTCCACATCATTTATCTCATATAACAATCGAACTTCAAGCATCTGTTGTAAAAGTGAGGCACCTTACTTACTCCCAATACATATGGTTCATTTTATTCCAGTTTATATACACAGGTATACTTTAGCAGAAAGAACATTTTTAAAAGTAAAAATCAGCAAGATTTCTAAAAAGAAGGATTTAGCCAAAAAAAAAGGTTGTTTCTAACTCAGCTTCTTAAAAATGATGTGTATGTATGCAAATATACACATACACATGCATTATGATTTTGGATGGCACTATGTTAATACCAAATTAGAGTATGCTCATACAAAGATTAGCTATCTTCAAGTGAAACATATATTTAAGGATTTAAATGTTCAGTAAGAAGATATGCATAAAAATATACTACTATTCAGAAGAAAAGGAAAATGGCAATATAAACAGTGAAGTGTTTTTAAAAATTCTAGATAAAGCTGACTGTAAATAATCTTCTAAATAATTCAAAAATTTTAAAAAGTCAGACATCTGACAATGAAAATAACTCTGAGAGCATTACCGGAATGACTTCTATAATAACTTCTTGTTTGCTGAATCTATAAATAATGACATGAGCTGAAACTCCAGCTATGCACAGCATTCTACTTTCGGGACACCAGGAGATGATTTGAATGGCATACGGATCTTCATCCACAATGTCTGTGTTTGGCTTGTCATCTTTATTTTTTGACTTTTCAAATACTTTAGCTGTCTTTAGTTTATATAATACTTGTAGAGTTACTAGGTAAAAGATAATATATGTTAGATAATTTAATACAAAAAGGACAAATAGAAGGTAATATTTAATCAGTTATACTATATAAAAAATAGTATATATTTCTTTGAACCATATTTTTATTCCAGGTCTACATTTCTCTGTTATACATTTAAATAATGCATTCACTGTACTCATCAACACACAAAAAAAGTATACTCATTATATTCATTAAAAAAACACACATCATGATGAATTTATATAGCCTGAAAAAAAAAAGAGTAACAAAAGAATTTTGTAAAACATGAATAAAAACAATAAAGAACATTTTGCTTCCTAAAACAATTTTATAATATTTTCTCTACGAAAGATAAATATAATCTAATGTTACTATAAAATGAAGCAAAATATATTCGAAGTTAATTGGATTATGATTGATTGCTGTGTATATTTTATAAACATCAGCCATTCAAAGCATCATTTCCTTTTTTGCCATTATATAACCACCATAAATATCTCAAAAAGACAATGAAAATTTTGTGGCATAAGTTTAGAATCAGGCATTAAAATTATTCTACAAATTTCTCCCAATTTAAAACATATGCCTGCTTCTTCTATCTCTGAGTTAGGAAAAGATGATTTGAAGCAATTTTGAAGAAAGAATGTGAGTATTTCTGTTAAGAAGTGCTAATTAATATCCTTAATAATATCTTGGATCTATTAAAAATCCTAAATTCAAATATTTGATAAGTAGGCATTAATTTTATAGCCTTCAAATTTCAAATTAAATGTTGGTTATGTAATTATTACAATACAGGTTGTGTAAAAGCAAAGACTGTATAACATATATTAAAATAATATATATCAATAATATTCAAAATACTTACTTGCAGAAGCATCCCAGAACTTAACAGACCCATCAGCATGCCTATGAAAAGCAAATGAGTTAAGAATGTGATGGGGAAAAAAATTAAAGCTTTACTTTCTTTGATCTATATTGTTATTTTAAAGGTTGTCACACCAAGATGAGAAAAAAGGATAAAATTCAGGGTAAATTGTCAGGTTACAGGCAATAACTTATTTCTTACTATGTTACAGTATAAAGGAAAGCACTTTTAGTCATGTTCATGTAGTCTTAATTATATCTAGCTATTACTATTTTATTTGGTGAAACAGACTTTTACTTACCCTGTAATAATTATTTCTGGGTAACTTTGAGCACCCAAACCCCAATTACCTCCGTTGATGGGCCACTCCTGAAAAAAAAAAAAGATTATTATATAAAGCAACTTCCAAGCATACCATACATCTTCATATATATCTATGACAATAGTAAACATACTTTGTTTCCAAGAAGGATTTTCTTTATATTTTCTCTAGGAAAGGATTCAGTGTTACCAAACACTTCAAGGTGATAAGTATAAAATACTGATGCATTAATGTAACATTAAACACTAAAACTCATATTCAGTACCTTTTTGCTGTAACCTTGACGTTTCTGTCTAGCTCCAACAGAATAAAGTGCAGGAATAAGGTCCACAGGACAATCAGCAAAATATTCACAACATGTAACAGGGGATTCATGTATACTCAAAGGGTAGGGATTTTCAAATATAGGATATCTTTAACAACAGGAAAAGAAAAATATTTATTAATTTAACAAATTATTACTTATGATTAATATGACACTGAAAAACAAATATTTACAGCTTTGGAATGGAAAATAATTTTAGTTTGATTAATTTAAAGTTTACATCCTATAAAGGTCTGCATAACTTTGTCTGAATTTATATTTTATCTATTAGGATAGGATGGTTAATCTATAGAATTTAGAAATTAACCACATTTAGTAGATGTAACAGATTTACTATATGCATATGTAAAAAAATCTTTTATAATGACAGTTGCTTAAAGTGAATGGTAAACAGAAAAGCTACAGTTGGTACTACACGCCACACATGTACACACACTGGACTAAGTGATTTATATAGATTTAACTTATTTATTCTTGCACCAAACTGATTTGACTGAAGAACAAAGACTTAGGAAGAGTAATGTGCCAAAGGCAAGCAAACTAGCAAGAAGCAGCAGAATTTAAAGTGCTCTTAACTATTAAGCCATAGGTTCTCAATGAACAGATGCCTCGTTCTTATATCAGTAGAGCTAATACAAATTTTCAGTTCTCCTTTTTTCTCCATCATTGCAATGTTGTGCAATATTTAATTTAGAAATGTTCTCTAGTTCTAGTGGTAATCTAAACTATATATTTATTTTTTTCTAGATATAAAATTACATTAAATAAGGCAAAAATGCGATAAAAGTCATAAAATTAAAGTAAAATCCTATCTAAAATATAAAAATATTTCTTTACTGCTTTTAAAGTCCTTTGAAATGACTTTTTTTTATTTTTCACCACATACTTAAATATCTGGAAAACCAGAAATCAGCTTTAAAAAGTCTAAAAAGTTCAGAGTGGCTATTACCATTATCTTTGAGCAACTGCAAAAATCAATGTATTGACCAGTCTATTACTGACAAAAATTAAAAAGTTAAAGGAAAAAAATATTTCAGAAAATTCCTTTCTAGACTTCAAAATGAAACCAACTGTCATCAGTCTTCCTCAACCATACATTAAAAGAACAGAAGATAAAACTCAAACCAACAGATGCATTTAAAAATTGACAGAAACTTTTATCTTTATAAACACACTATATAATCCTTAATAATTCTCTTATCACTACACATTTAACCAACACATTTACCTACTCACAGGTTACTTGCACAATGTATTCTTTAACAAATATATATTAGTATATCTAAGAAAATCATATTAAGAGAAAGTTATTCTAGGCCGGTCATTTAGAAATAATATTTTAAAAGTCCTTTATTCCACAATAGTAGTATTACTTTCAGAAAAGAAAAAGAAACAACAAAAAACACAACACAATTTATTATTACAGGTAGCACGTAATTAAATTTATATGACTTTAGGGATGCCTTAAAATAAGAGAAATAATAACTTCACTTTTATACTTCAGGGTTTCCCAATATCAATACTAGTCACATTTTGGATCAGATAATTATTGTGGAAGACTATCTTGTGCACTGTGGATGTTTAACAGCATTCCTGTCCTCCACCACTAGATGGCAGTAGTATCCCCTCCCCTTAATAAAAGTGTCTAGGTAGACTGCCAGTATTTCCTGGGGGACAAAATTGTCCCCAGTTGAGAAATACTGATATAATGAATGGGTAAACTTAATTAAAAGCATATTTGATGATTATTTCTCAAGAGACATAAGTAGTACAATGTTCTTCTAGTCAAAGAACTTATATTATCTAAGTTGGAAAAATCAGAATATGGTAAATAAGCACAAAAGGTTGCAAAGAAGCTATGATGAGAATTCACAGATTAGACATGAAATGTCTGTTAAAGAGAGAACAGGAAAACATTTAAGAGGAAAATAAGTTTGACTTTGAAAGTTATAAGGATTTTTGATGCCAGTGAACCAAGTAGAGTGTTTCAACAGCTGGAAACTATTTAAGAAAGGACAGGGGAGTGTGATATTTGTTTAACACCCAGTTCAGTGTTCTAGGGATAAGGCACCTGCAGGAAGTCAGTAAAAATCAGTTTGGAACGGTACCCTGAATTCCAAATGTGTATAGTAGCAGGCCAAGAAGATGAAAACATAATGGTTTAAAGAGTAACAAGATTGGTGCTGCATGTAAAATTAATCTAACAATGGCATTCATGACACACTGCAACAGGGAGTGAATATGGCTGGAGAAACAACAAGAGCTTATCTGGAAGTAAAGTGTGCAATGGGATCAATGCGGATGTGGTGATTCTATATGCCCCCAGGGCACAAGTATTAGATTGAATCATATGAAATTTCAAAAATACAACAAATTTCAACTTAAAAATGAAAACTATATAATCAATATACTAAAGAAATTTTGTATGTAATTAGAAATATACATCCAGAGTGCTAAGAAGAGGTCAAGCTTATAGATATAAATGTGATTTCAAAGAAATGCATGCTAAAAAGAATCTTTTTCACCACATACGAATATAATTGGCTCGTCAAATTTAATTTCTTACCCATTTTGTGCAAGGTCTATAAGTACTAAATCCTTTTCTAGAAGAACAACAACAGCATATGGTTCCTGAAAATCTGGAATAGGAAAATAATGCATGAATAATAAACATGCAAGAAGACAACACATTATATAATGAATATTTTTGCTTGGATTTTATTTTATTTTGAAAAGTATTTAACATTTGCATCTTATACTTAATATAATTTAAGGCTAGTATTTTCTAAATGAAATAAATCTATATCAATACAAAATTATTTCAGTTTGTAATGGTAAGAGGAGAAGCTCACAGTAACTTCTATGGTATTACAAATTATAAGGCAGGACTATGGCCAAGAAACTCAAGATTTAAATCTGAATATCCATAAGAACTCTCATTACTGGATATCTTAGGAACTCAATAGAGGGCTATTATAATATCATAATCCATATCTTAGATATTTATCTTAGATATTGTGCCTGCTGACTGCAAAGTGCATTATATCTTTACATCTCCATTAGCTTCACATGTAGTAAAAAAAAGATCCAGATTTAAATTCCTATTGAAATTTATGCAAGTTGTGATGGTTAATTTTATTTGTCAACTAGAGGCCCAAATGTACAAAATTTATGCAGGCCCCTAGGCCTGGCCTGTGATCAGGGCCACCTTGCCAAGTCCTGATTGGGGCAGGGCTGGCCGAGGCCTACCAGCCACTAGACAGGGACTGCCGAACAAGGGCAAGGACCGCAGGAGGTTTGCCAGCTGGGGGAGTGCACTGACCACCCAGAGGAAGCTCCTGCATTGAGTGTCTGCCCCCTGGTGGTCAGTGAATGTCATAGTGACTTGTCAACTGGTTGTTATGGTCATTTGGTCATAACAGTCACTTAGGCTTTTACATATATACTAGAGGTTCAATGCACAAAATTCATGCAAGGGGCTCGGCTCTCACAGCCATGGCAGCTTGCCTTGGCCCTTGCAGCCCTGGTGTCATCCGGGAGGACATCTGGAAGGTCATTCGGCTATACGGTCTAATTAGCATACTATGCTTTTATTATTATACCTAGATATGTCTTCAGGTGGTGCTCAATTGTTTGGTCAAACATTAGTCTGATGTTGCTGTGAATGTATTTTTTTAGATGTGATTAAGATTAAATCAGTAGACTATAAGCAAAGCAGATTATCTTACATAATGTGGGTGGGCCACATCCAATCAGTTAAAGGCCTGAAGAACAAAGATAGGTTTTCTGGGTAAAAAAAAGTAATTCTGCCTCAAGACAGTAATTCTGCCTTAAGAATCTGGATTCAAGATTGTAACATCAACTCTGTCCTGAATTTTCACGCTGCAGGCCTGTTCTATAAATTTTACACTTCTCAGATTTCATAAATGAATGAACCAATTCCTTTAATTCTATCTGTATTTATGTCCACTAATAATGGGTTTGTGTTTTCCTAGAGAAGCTTGTACAATAGTATTTTACAGATTATTAAAATGTTTCCTTTTAAAAAAATATATTTATTTTAGAGAAAGAGGAAGGAGGGAGGGAGAGAGAGAGAGAGAGGGCTATTAATTTGTTGTTCCACTTATTTATTCATTCATTGATTGATTCTTACATGTGCCTGAATCTTGGGAGTATCAGGACCATGTACTAACCAAGTGAGCTGAGCTACAAGGCTAAAATGTTTCTTAATGTGTATAGTTTTGTTTATCCTACAAAGCACTTACTACTAATATGAAATACTAGACAAAGTTTATTAAACAGAGTTAACTTCTGAAATAAAATTTTCAAAGTTATGAAGGCAGCATCTCTTCCCAGAAGAATGAACATAATACAATAAGGAAACTAATAATATATAGGTCTTGGTTCTAAATGTAGAGAATGATGCTTTAAAGATGCAAAACTTACCATTTGCATATGGTGTTTCACACAGTGTTAGGAAATCAACAATTGAATAGTCCATTTCTAGCACTGCAGTACTTTTCCCATGCATAACTGTTAAGCAAGGTCTTCTTCCTACAGTATCATATGACAAACCTCCTGATAAAATAATAAAAGGCTCCCTGGAAATAAAATACATAGTTAGGATTATCAATAGCATGGTAGAGTCTAATTATGTAGCTATATCATAAATGTTTACTTAGTGAAATAATCAAATATTAAATTCCAACATTTTTAGGCATCATTTAATTGAATATTTGCATGTGGATTTTTAATTATACTAAGTAAGATCCAGGTGGATTCCTGAAAAGGAACCTATAATAAGAATGAACAGTGATCACATTTGACTCTCAAACCTCCTTTTGGCCCCTAAAATATTTTCCATTATCCTTTTATGGTATAGTTGTCAAAATTTTTTCTCTGGGTTTCTGTTAAGTCTCTTGAATGGACTTCCATTATTTCCAATCCTAATAGCCAGGACTCAAGAGAGAATGTTAATGCCCTAGGGGCTTATTCACAAGGAACAATAGCCTCTAATTATTGGAATCAAGAGTCTAGGTCAGTGGTCTGAAAACTCATTAGTCAACAGAGTGGCAAATTGCCCTAAGGTATCCATGATATATAATTAATTAACTTACCCCTGATGCATCAAGAGTGTAGTAGCTACAATTCACCCTTGAGGAAGCTGAGAAAACAGTCGCTCAAAAAATTTCTGCAGGGCTTAATTCTCTCCTGGAGCCTTGGCTGGTTTGCTCTCAAACCACAGCTCCAATGCACGTCATTCAACTGCCACCTTGCCACTGCTAATCAGCCCTAAAACTCTGTCTCCCTACTAGTCATTATATTTAACCAGAAGCCCAATGCATGAAATTCAGACATCCCTGCAGTCAGACATCCCTTCACAATCCTGGACCGTATCTCCTAACCACTTGCCTGCCTGCCTACCTGCCTCATTGCCCCTGAAGACTCTGCCTGCCAGCATAATGGCCTCTAACCACTCTCCTGCCAGCCTGATTGACACCTAACTGCTCCCCTGCCATTATGATTATCCCCAACTGCCCTCCCATGCTGGTCCAATCGTCCCCAACTGCCTTCCCCTATGGGACTGAGAGAACCAGGGGACTGAGGCTGGATGAGTCAGGGCTGAGGGGACTGGGCACTGCCATCGTGTGACAATGTGATAGTCAATTAGCATATTCTGTCATTATTAGATAGAATTAATGAACATACAAAATGGTATGTATATGATTATCTTAAATCTCTTAATTTATAATTTCTAGGTAATTTCTTAATGCTTACTCTATGGCCAGTATGTCTATCTGCTTCCTCTTCACATTTAGTGCAGTATGTAATAATATGCAATAGTTTTAAGAGCTTATTCTGGAACTAATGTGGCTGCATTTTTTTTATCTCAACTCTGGTTTACTTTCTGTATGATCTTCGGGTACTTAACTTGTGCCTAGCTTCTGCATTTATAAAATAAAGACAGAGTGATAAGTATCCTCAGACAATTTTATTGAATTAATTAATATATGTAAAGCATTGGGATCAATGCTTGGCACACACTACATCCTTAGAAAGAATTTATCTAATGCTACTGTCATCATCCAATAATCATTATAACTATAAAAGGTTCTCTTGTGATATGTGGAGGGGAAAAAATAAAATTTCTAAATTATATTTATTTTTATCTAAAACAATTAATAAAATCCACTAAAATTTACTTAAGAATAACAGTAGTACAGATGTGTAATTTGTAAGTAAATATAAATATTAGGTCAAATAACTCGATTGTTTATATTTAAACATTTTACATATTTAAATTATACAAGTGTTTCATGCATATGCATTTGTACATATTTTTTTAATTTAAACCTGTACCCTCCTGTCCCTGTTATCCTTCCTTGCTTTGTTATTTTTTTCACATCACTCAGTGTTAAGACTAAATTATTTACTTTGCTAACTGTTCACCTCATGAAAAATGTAAACTCCAAGAGGGCAAGGTGTTTTGCTTGATTTGTTCCTTACTGTATCTAAAATAGTGCCTCATAGGTAAATAAATGAATTAATAAACATATGTGTTACCCTAACCACTGTGTAGCTTACTATCATTCAGATTTTTCACCATTAACCTAATTTGGGTGATCTTATTTTTTTCAGCTAAATGACAGTAACCAGAACTTAAATTTTTGTACTGAACAGAACTACAACCCTATATTTATCATTTTAGTATCTTAGCATACTGTGATTATGACAACTGTTGTTAGAAAAGAATATTTAATTTTCTTCTACTTTTTATCACATAAAAAATATATCTTCCCTCTTCTTTTTGAAATGCAGAATACAACTGAATATAAAATACAATGAAGAAGGGTGAACAGTCCAATAATTTAAACTTTTATACAGTGGAAAACCTGGGCAAGTTATTGCATACATACTATTTCAAGAATAAACTGATGTGTGTTTTTATATATAGACTAGAGGCTTCATGCACTGTGGTGGGAAACTTTTAGGGTGGGAGAGGTGTGTGTCCCTCAGCCCAGCCTGCACCCTCTCCAATCTGGGACCCCTTAAGGGATGTCTGACTGCCCGTTTAGGCCTGATTTAGTATGGGGTCTAAACGGGCAGTCAGACATCCCTCTCACAACCCAGGACTGCTAGCTCCCAATTGCTCGCCTGCCTGCCTTCCTGATTGCCCCTAACTGCTTCTACCTGCCAGCCTGATCACCCTCTACCACTCCCCTGCCAGCCCGATTGATGCCTAACTGCTCCCCTGACAGCCTGTTTGCCCCTAATTGCTCTCCCCTGCAGGCCTGGTCACCCCTAACTGCCCTCCCCTGCAGGCCTGGTCACCCCTAACTGCCCTCC
>JAAGEH010000018.1:21709095-21723691 GCA_011751065.1 Lasiurus cinereus | reverse complement strand
CTGCAGGCCTGGTCACCCCTAACTGCCCTCCCCTGCAGGCCTCGTCATCCCTAACTGCCCTTCCCTGTAGGCCTGGTCACCCCAACTGCCCTCCCCTGCAGGCCTGGTCCCCCCCCAACTGCTCTCCCCTGTAGCCCTGGGTCCCCACTCAACTGCCCTTCCGTTTAGACCCAATCACCCCCAACTTCCTTCCTCTACCAGCCTGGTCACCCCCAACTGCCCTCTCCTGCAGGCTTGATCACCCCCAACTGCCCTCCCCTGCAGGCCTGGTCCCTCCAAGTGCCCTCCCTGCTGGCCATCTTGTGGTGGCCATCTTGTGTCCACAGGGGGGCAGCTACCTTTGACCAAATGGAGGCAGCCATCTTGTGTGTTGAGTAATTTACATATTACTCTTTTATTAGATAGGACAGAGGCCTGGTGCACAGGTGGGGACCAGCTGGTTTGCCCTGAAGGGTGTCCTGGATCAGGGTGTGAGTTCTCTTGGGGCATGGGGTGGCCTAGGCAAAGGGCCTGTGGTGGTTTGTAGGCTGGCCACACACCCCAGCAACCCAAGTGGAGGCCGTGGTATCTGGGATTTATCTTCTACAATTTGTAGCCTTCAGTGGAGGCCAGGGCTGGCCAGGGAGAGTGGGAAGCTTGGTTTCCTCCATCACTGGGGACAACCAGTGCCTCCCTCTCTCTCCAGGTCCATGGCTGCCGCTATTTTTGTTGTGATTTATCTATCTTCTATAATTGAAACTTTGTAGCTTTGAGTGGAGACCAGGGCCGGCCAAGGAGAGAAGGAAGCTTGGCTTTCTCCATCACTAGGGCAACCCAAGCCTCTAGCTGACTTTAGCTCCGTGGCTGCCACCATATTTGTTGCATTAATTTGCATACTTGCTACTGATTGGCTGGTGGGTGTGGCTTGTGGGCATAGCAGAGGTATGGTCAATTTCCATGTTTCTCTTTTATTAGATAGGATAACTTAAAAAAATATTATGAATGTAAGAGTCATGAACAGGAGATGCTGAGTTAAACGTAAAAAAATACATTTTTCTTGAGGATACTGGGAAGGGATTGTCAGGCAGATAACCAGTTGCTAAGCAGTTAAACTATTAACAAGGTATCAAATATACCATCGCAATTAGATTAAGTTTACTCTCAAAAGGCAACTAAGTACTCAATGGCTTTCTAAACTGGCTAAACTCCTTTACTAAATTTAGGGGAAAAAATATAAAATAAAAAACAGGGATAAGAAGTAGCCTGAAAGGTATACCAAGGGAACATTCTTTTTCTTTTTTCTAGGGAACATTCTTTTTCATAATAATAAGTTTCCCCAATCCAGCAATAAATGCATATGTGTATATTTTTTTATTTTTTTTATTTTATGTGCTGTTTAAAAAAAAAAAGATTTGGAAGATAGAAATCACCTAATTTACGAATGTCAGAGGTTTTATTATTTTTTTTCATTATAATGCCCCCAAACCTAAAGAGTAATATTCATAAAGTGAACATCTTATAAGAAATTAATCATAAGTAAAATAAAGCTAAATATTTTAACACTAAGCAGTAGAATTATATAATTCAAAGTCTTTGTTGGCATTTGGAATTACATTAAATGTTAAAGGGATTTAGATTATTTCTAGGGTAATATGTGAATTATGAAAGTGAAGAATCTATTTTTTTTAAAGTGAATGGCAGCCTATTTGATGTTATAATAACATCTAGAGGTAATATAATTTTATTCCACTATTTTAAATATAATTTAAGTAAAAGTCCTTCATTTTTTAAGACATCCAGGTTAGGAAGTTGTTTAGTTTGGTCATTTTATCATTTTGATTGCAATTTTAAGAGGCTAAACATTTCATATATACTTCCTTCTTCTGACCTTGACAACAGCTTTGGCTGAAGTTGTATTTCTATAAGAAGCATTATTTTACTTAAAGGAGGCACTTTTATCCAAAAAACTATTTGTATAACCAATTTGCCAAAAAGCCATTTATATTATCCGTTTACTTATCTCGGTTCCATAATACTATCCATTCATTCACTCACATATTTTTTTGAGCACCTCTACTCCCTGAGAACAATGCTCTCATGTCTGGTCTAAACAAACAGTGAATGTATTATGATAAGTGTTATGAATAAAATAAGATAGAGTCATAAGCTGAAAGTGAAGGAGAGGCTATAGAGGTTACTATAAGATAAGAGAGGTCAAGAAAGGCCCCTGTAGTAATGACAGATGTGCTAGAACCAAAATAAAGAGGAGCCAGCCACTCAAAGATCTTAGGGTTGGGGGAAAGGGATGTACATTTGAGGCAGCAGGAAGAACCACTACAAAGACCCCAAGTTAGAAATGAGCTCGGTGTTTCTAAGGAACTAAAAGGCCACTGTGCCTGCAACATAGTGAGTAAAGTAATACACAGTAATAGTATATAATGCAACCCCAAATCTTATAAACACATCCAATTCACTCTATTAGGGTCTCAAAAACCTGTCTCCTCAATTTCATCTCTACAATTACTTTAGTTCTGGTCTTAATAACCTGCAGCTTATATTATTACAATAGCATTTGTATAAGTTATTCACTGAGATAAACTTGCCTTCATTCTGTTTGGGTAATTCCTATTTCTCCTTTAACACTCAGTCTATCTATTACCTCCTCAGGAAAACCTTTTCTGACCCATCAACCCTGAAAGAGTTGGGTGCCTTTCCTATGTTCCTAAGCACCTTCTGAATATCTCTTTCCAGCACTGACCATAACTCGTTGCCACTGTTTATCTACATCCCCTTTGAATGAGAGCTCCTTCAGGACACAGAATGTATCTTTACCTCTGCACTCCCTGCCTTAGCTGGGTATCCCTAAAAGTGCTGGTCAAATATGTATTTTAAGTATCACTAAATCTACTGCTCACTAGTCAGTAAGATAAAGAGTTTAGTAAACCTACCCTAACCATAACAATTGCACAAAAAATATGCTTTTGGATTTTGATGCATTATAGTTTAATATACAGGCTGTTTAGGATGCATGAGACTTATACAAACAAAACAGTAATTCATATTAGTCCATTACTGCAGGTTATTTCAAGAATCAATAAAAATAAGAGAATTTAATTATGTAATAATTAGGCATTGTTTTAAAAGAAATCTAAAATCTCAATATTGTCAATGCCATGTGGGATTAATTTGTGATTAAATAGACTACAAATGAGGTTTGTGTGCTACAAGTATAATTTCAAAGTTTACCTATGAGAAAACATTGCACAATTTCAAACTCATTTACTACAGACAAGGCCTTGCAGGATATTTGGTCCTGTCAAAAATATCCATGGACCTGAAACCGGTTTGGCTCAGTGGATAGAGCATCGGCCTGTGAACTGAAAGGTCCCAGGTTCGATTCCGGTCAAGGACATGTACCCCAGTTGCTGGCACATCTCAGTGGGGGGCATGCAGGAGGCAGCTGATCGATGTCTCTCTCTCATCAATGTTCCTAACTCTCTATCCTTCTCCCTTCCTCTCTGTGACAAATCAATAAAATATATTAAAAAATAAATATCCATGGGGACATTTGATCCACACCAAAACCAAAAGGTTCTTGATATCTGATCTTGTTAAAAACATCCACACTTAGAAAATCCAAAATCCCCCCGGTTCAAATAGTCTGCAATGTTTACTTATACTTTTGGCTTACAGAACTAATACATAAAAAATACTATCATGTTTTATTGGTTCAACAATTGTGTTGTGGCTATATTACCAATAATGACCCCTTCTTTATGCTAAGTGAAATAAGCCAGTCAGAGAAAGACAAGTATCACATGATCTCACTCATATGTAGACTCTAATGAAAAAAATAAACTTATGAACAAAATAGGTATGAGACACAGAAGCATGGAACAGACTGTGGAATCTCAGAGAGAAGAGGGGTGGAGATTGAGGGGGAGATCATCCAAACAACTTGTAGGCATATATGCAAAACCCATGGACACAAATAATAGGGTGGTAAAGGCCTGGGCAGGGATAGGGGCAGGCCAGAAGGGATCAAGCAAGGGAGAAAAGGAACATATCATAGCAGCAGATGAATGGATTAGAAAACTGTGGTACATCTACACAATGGAGTATTATGCTACTATAAAAAAGGAATTCTTATCATTTGCAACAGCATGGATGGAACTGGAGAGCATTATGCTAAGCGAAATAAGCCAATTAGAGAAAGATAAATATTACATGATCTCACTCATTGGTGGAATATAATAAACAACATAAAATGATGAACAAAAATAGAACCAGAGTCATAGAAACATCCAATAGACTGTCCAACCTATGAGGGAAGGTGGGGGGTAAGGGACTAAGAGATCAACCAAAGAACTTGTATGCATGCATATGAGCACTACCAATGGACACAGATGGGGCCAGGGGGTGGGGGGTTGAGGGCATGTGCTCGGGGTTGGGGGTGGCCAGGGAGAGGTCAATGGGGGAAAAAAAGGGACTTATATAATACAGTAAACAATAACAAAAGGGACATATGTAATACTTCCAATAACAAAGATTTAACTTAAAAAACAACAACCCTTCTTAACAAATCATGGACCAAATATCTCAATGGACATTTTTACATGGGAGCAGATATGACCAAATTTTAAGGACTTTGTAAAAAAAAATATATTTTGTATTGATTTTAGAGAGGAAGGAGAGAGAGAGAGAGAGAGAGAGAGAGAGAAAATACTAAAAGAGAATCACTGATTGGCTGCCTCCTGGGGATTGATCCCATAACCCGGGCATGATCTGGTAACCTGGGCATGCCCTTACTGGGAACTGAACCTTTGCCTCCTGGTTCATAGGTTGATGCCCAACTACTGAGCTACACCAGGTGGGCTAGCAAGGACTTTTTAGCGATGACCAAATATCTCCAGGATGTTTTGGACAAAAATAAATGTCTGCTAATCCAGACAAGTTCTTACATGGATTTGATCCCTATTCTCTAAAAAGATATAATCTAAATTATACTATATGTTACTAACATATACTATAAGCAGCCAAGTAAAGGTACTAAACAATCAGTGATCATAACTAAGATATCCAGTCTATGTAAAGATCATAAGCAAAACCATTTTTAGGGTTGAAAAAAATGTACATTAGAATGAATAATGATGAGAAATCTAGATTAGCTGACAATTCCATAAAGCTTTAGGGAGGTGCCAGAGAACCCATTTAGATGATGAAGAGGCATGGCTCTAAAATAATAAATTGCAGGAAAGCTAAGGATAAACTTCAGTAGTAGTAAAAGTAGGATGAATAAAATAGAGGCAGTATAAGAAGGGCATATCTGAATAGCCTTATCAAATAAGTAACAATTTGAAAACAAATCCGTGCTCTTTTACAAATAATACACATTAAAAAAAACTATAAGGCTTTTAATTCTATTCTAGTATTTTAGAAATGGAAGCATTGTTACCAAGTGAATATCAACCATTAACACTAATTTTGTTCAAACTCATGCATCAGTTTCTAGATAGAGAAGTAAAGACAAACATACACATAATTTCTGGTCCTACCACAACATCAATACTTAGATGACTGATTGCATAAAATTAAATTGGGAAGTTTCTATGAATCAGTGCAGCTTTGTATGCAGATACAAAATAAAATTAAAACTCCAACCCATTATTATTGTAGCAGGTTACACCCTTTCCAGTAAGAGCAATCATTTAGGAGTTCAAATTGTGGCTATAGAATTTAAGATAATTCTAAAGCTTGAGTGCTGATTTTTAAGGTTAGTGAATAAAATAAAATGAAAATCATCCCACAAAGATAAGACTGGTGAAAATGTTTTATTTTATACTCAGTTATTTAAAAATATCCACGGTTGTTTTTAAAAAGTAATGTGGCAATTTGTCAAGATTCATAAGAATCTTTTTATTTTCAAAATTTCACAGCTGGAAATTGTAAAGAAATTAATTGAACAAGAGATCTGTAATACAGTTCTCCACTATAAGAAGAATTTTACTACTGTATTTTATTTATAATATTAAAGTACTCAGCCCTTAAAACTATTTAAAAATAAAACTGGTAAAAACTAGTAATACTTTAAAAATGTAAGGTAAAAAAAAAAATACCAAACTGTGGTCCATATACATTCTTCTAGAAACATTTTTGGCCACAGAACCAAATTGTAGCAGAGGCCAAAAGTCTCACTTTCCATCAAGAATATAATTCTAGATTATATTCCTAGAGCAAAATATCTGTATTTTCCGATGGTCTTAGGCGACACTGCTAGCGGGTCAACCCACAGGTTGAGAACCGCTGCTGTAGAGCCTAAGACCATTGGAAAACACAGATATTTACATTACAGTTCATTAACAGTAGCAAAATTACAGTAATGAGGTAGCAACAAAAATAATTTTATAGTTCCACAACATAAGGAACTATATTAAAGGGTCAAGGTATTAGAAAGGTTAAGAACCACTACTCTAAAGGGTTCTGAACTATCAGAGAATGATTCTGTATGTGCTCATTTCTCTTACACTTAAGCCAAATCACTTCCATTGTAGCAACCATCAAAGGTTGAATGTACTCTGTGGGCTCAAAATTAAGTGAAACTTGCCAATGATCTCAAAAATTATTTTTATACCAGTATACTTAAAATATGTGATATCAGTTTTAATTGAGCAATAATGAATTAAAAACTAATATAGGGAAAAGTTTTACAATAGCGGGATCTTGGCACTTTAAACTGATAAAAAGCAGTGGAGAAAACTAAGTAAATACCACACAATTTATATAGGTAATAAATGAGGTATTCTAATGTCATAAGACAGAATTCTCAATCTAGTCATCTCGGTTTTAGAGTCATGTGAATTATACCATAAATATGTCATTTTTAAGTCAATTATTACCTTACAATTAAGTGAGAAACTTATCCTAAATAGGTATAAGGTTTGAAGAATAAGACTGGGAGAAACAGTTCTAGTTTTGAAAGGATGAAGATAGTAAAAATAAATCTGGGAGAATCTTAAGAATAACTGTCTCTGAAGACAGTGATAAAATGAGAATTAGGAATTTAAGGTAGAAACTTTCTAACATAGTAAAATTAATATGAAAACAGGTAAGGTGATATCTCATAAGCCCTTTGGAATTTTAGATCTATGGACTCAAAGAGGTCTTCCGCCATTAGGGGCAATTGTTTATAAATCTTCCTTTTATTTTTCCTGAACGGTTGCTAAGACCAAGTATCATGATCCAAGGAGATACCGTATAATCTAATCTAGACTTCACCAATTTAGAATTAAATTTGTATCCTGGAAATGATTTGTGAAGCTCTCCTCTGAGTAGCTAGGGTTACTTTCATTTAATTATCCAGCGTCACAGAGGCATAGATAGACCTCTCAGTTCACAACAGCGGGAATACATGTACTGAGTATGACTTAATTAATTTTAAATTAAAGACGTTCTGATAAGTCAGGAAATTTAAAAGCGAATGCAGTTCTCGGGAAACTGAATGACTTGTGAATTGTTAGGACAGTTCCATTCTAGCCCACACTATCTGTGAGAATACTCATTCCTGATTAAGAACTCCAGCTCCAGAGACAAGCTGGACTCAAATTCTAGCTCTGTGACTTCTCAGGGCAAGCTAATCTAACTTAAGTGCTCTATGACTCAATATCTATATGGAGACAATAAAAGTACCCATACCACAGTGCAGTTATGAGAATTATGAAAGACAACAAATTCATATTGCAAAGCAGACTACCTGGCATATAGTAAGCAAATAATGGATGTTCACTTCACCTATGAATATTTCTCTTCTTGGTGCTTGGAAACCAAGCCCATTTAAGTAAGGGTCTTGAGTTCAAGATATTAAATGCTATTTTTGTCTCAAGTAAGGACATGACCATTGCTAAGACAATGCAAAAGAAAACTGCTTTTGCTTCAGAAAGCAGGCATGTCCAAATGAATTTCTCTTCTTGCTGCTATGGCTTAATCTTGAAGATTGGTGGTAAGTGTAAGCAGAGAGTAGGTTTCATTTAACAAGGAAGTGTAGCATGGTTAAGAGCACAGGCTTAATTAAATCTAGGCTCTTCAGCTTATGAGCTGCATGACCCTGGACAAGTTGCTCAACCTCTCTGCTTCAATGTCCTCATCTGCTATAACAATCTTAGTACAGAAGGGTGTTTGATTTGGGGCTTCAGAAAGTTAGGATTCTTCCACTGGAAACAAGCCCCAGGAACAGTAGAGAAAGTTTGTAGCAAGTTTGAGAATGTTATTAAAATAGACTTAGATACTTTCAGAACCAGAATATCACAAATGTACCCTGAGTTTTTAGTCTGTGTTTTTTCATATTCTTATATAGATAATCCACCTACAGATTTTGGTTCACATGTAAAATTAAAACTTAAGAAAACAGTGTTGTGAGTGCGAGGGGAAGGGAGTGCAGGTGGAAAAGGGCATAGAGGGGAGTAAGATGACAGAAAAGACAAAATAAAATAAATCACCTTATCTTCTAAACCTCGTTCTGGCACCAGAGAGGGTGAGGGAAATACAAAAACCCTAAAAGTTTTTCTTAGATATATATATATATATACACACACATATACATATACACACACACACATACACATGATATATATATACATATATATACATATATGTATATGTATATATATATATGTATACATATATACATATGTATATGTGTGCATATAAAGCTCAACAGACTATGGCCTGTTTTCTATTTCTGTATGGTCCGAAAACTATATCAAATTCTAATTTCAGTGTCTATAAATAAAGTTTTATTGGAACACAGTTGGCATTCATTCATTTACGAACTGCCTATGTCTACTACTACACTTCAAAGACAGAGTTGAATAGTTGTAACAGACACCCATATGGCCTTCAAGGCCTAAAATATATCCTCTCTGGCTCCATACAGAAAAGGTTTGTCTCAGCAAGTGTTACGATAAAAGGGGATAAATTAATCTTAGTTGTGATTTTCTAAAATGTAACTAAATTGCCAGATTATATTATGATTATGCACACTTTTAGGTTCCCTAACAGAGATGCTTCCCCCAAAACTGGTGATTCTTTAATGGTGGTCCATTTCCTAAGAGAAACTCACTCTTCTAACGATCTGTAAAAGGTGCAGAACTCTCAGGAGTTCAATGGAGTACCTGCTGGAAAACATGAACCCATCTGGAGTTTCTTCTTGTTGAAAATCTGGCTTTGCCTACAACTTCTTGTGTTGTCCACAAGTGAAAAGACAGTGTAGAAGTAGAGGAGAAAAGGAACTAGAATTTAATCAAACACCTACCATGTGCCAAACACATTGTATTTCTTTTAGTTCTTTACAACAATGTTATGAAACTAGAATGACTATCCCTATAACACTGAGGTAAGGAGAAACAGTCAAGGAGGTTAAGCAACTTGCTGAATACAGTAAGTGGCAAAACTGAGATTTGGAGCCCAAACCTAAGTTATTTCCACTAATCAGGGATTTTCAAATATGATTATGATGCATTTTATTTTATAACAAAATATACAGATACATAAATATATACAACTGAACAAAAGTTTCATGAACTAATACTTACCCTTAAAATGTACAGTGCACTCTGCTATTTCCTATTCTAGTCTGTAAATTAACAATCAATGGTCACAATCAACAAATTATTTTCACAACCCACTAACTGAATACCATTACCTGATGTCTAAAAAGAAGTAAATAAATCACTCCTCTAAATCACAGAGATTCTCAAGCTTAGGAAGAATGTTAATGAAGTTCTTTAACTATTATAAAGGCTGGTCAACCTTGCCACTCAGACACCTGCTTTGTGAATGCAAAATCAGAGAATAATTACATTTTAGAAGTTTTTTAGAGGTTATCAAATGCTATTTTAAGACAACTGATATGTGAGACAACTGGTTTAAAGAGTATATTCCAAATGCTTTATATAAATTTGTTTAATCTTCATAACAATTCTGCGAGATAGATATCACTACTCTCAGAGGCACAGAAAACTCAGTTAATTTCCCAAGACTGCGCAATGAATGAAGAGCTGTTGAGACCCAGATGTTTCAGTTCTAGTTCACTCTCACCCTGCTCTAGCACCATTCCCTGTGGCACTTCATACCCAAGTCACATTAATTTTTTAAAGAAACAACCTTAACAGAATCAACATTATACTTTTGACTTTTTAAAAAGCACTGACCATGTAAAAAATATAGCCATATCTTTAATAACAAGAGTATTAAAATGCTATATTAATGATATTGTCACTGTTCCCTATGTCTGATCTGCTCTGGCATAATATATACTTTATTTTATTAGAAAATAAAAACTACCCATCTTGATTTCATTTTTTTTTGTCAGAATTTACCTATGCTGCAGAGTTAAACTATGCTTTTTCATGAACAGGTAAAAGCTAATTCTTTCTGGATATGTTTTTCTAAATGCCAGTCTATCATTTTCTTCCTCACTTTCAGTAACACTATGCTAGGGGCTGGACAATTACAAGTGAGACAGTTATGTCCCATGCTTTCATTGAGTTGAAGACATACATTAAAGAAATACTTTCATTATTAATCACCAAAATAAGTTATAGAAAGAAAAGATAAAGCGAGGTTTGAGAGTATACTCCTGGGGACCCAACCCAGTCAACATGGCCAAAGATCGTTAAAGTAGTGACATTTATGCTAAGCTGTATAAGCTGGGAGGGAATTATGCCTAGAATGATTTCCAGGTAAAGAGAAGAAAATGTAGAAGATCCTAGAAGGGAAGAATGGCTCTTCTAATAAACTTTTGTAATTTGTCAACGGGAACTAATAGAACACACATCCTGATGGCATCTGACCAAGACACTTGCTGGAACAGGAAAAAAGTGAGAGCTGTCTAGCTGACTCAACTAAGCATGATTCTACTCTAAGTGGGAGGGGGAGTGCAGTAATTTGTCAACATTGGCTACATATTCGAATTCTAGGGACAATGTCAAGGAAAGAGGCCATGGAATAAGAAAAAAGGACCTGGTTAACTTACGAATGTCATAAGGTGGAAAAAAAAATTGGAAAGCTGGAGAAGACTGTTATAAGAGGATGATCCTATTGATTTGTTTTATAGAATCTACAAATGCACACAAAACAGCTAGATTTTTTTTTCTTCATTTTAGATCCTATAAAAGAAAAAGTATTGCTGCTATCCTGGAAGAAACTGGGAACTCATACACATTACCATTATTTAGGAGTGAAAATGGGACCAAAGAGAAAAAAAAAAATCTTCCCTGGACTTTTGCCTTATTTCCAATCAGTATCTGTTAAAATGAAGATAATTAGGACTGTTAGTTTAAATGTTTAGATAATTCATTTTATGTTGTACTAGAAGCCTGGTGCATGACACCTGTGCACTGGGGGAAGGATGTCCCTCAGCCCAGCCTGCTCCCTCTTGCAGTCTGGGAGCCCTCAGGGAATGTCTGACTGATGTCTTAGATGAGGGGGGCGGAAACTGGGGGGAGGGGGGGCAGGTCTAAGCCGGAAGTCAGACATCCTTAGTGCTGCTGCAGAGGTGGGAGAGACTCCCGCCATGGCTGCTGCACCTGGCAGCCATGAGCCTGGTTCAGGGTTTCTGGCTGAGCGGTAATCCCCCTAGAGGGGAACACTGACCACCAGAGGGCAGCTCCTGCATTGAGTGTCTGCTCCCTGGTGGTCAATGTGCATCATAGCAACTGGTCATTCCAGCGACCATTTGTTCCACCATTTGGTCAATTTGCATATTAGCCTTTTATTATATAGGATTATAAATACGGGTTTTTTTCTGTTTCATTCCCCCTCACTTCCTTTCCTGACATATTTTTACTATTTATGTTCATTTGCCAGTGGAAAAATGTAGCAAATAAAAGAAACAATTGATAGTAGGAAATTTCCTAATAAAAATAAGATAAGTTTATTATGTGCTAGGTAGGCACTGCGTGAAATGTTTTAAATACACAATTATCTCAAGTTATCACAACAACCATTTGACCTATTTATCACATTTATGTCATCAATGAGGAAATTAAAGCACAAAGTTAAATAGCTCTGTGCCAAAAGTCACACAGTAAGGGGTACCATGGTCAATTAAGCCAATGCTTCTCTTAAAGTACATTCAAACTATTGTCAGAACACAGTAGATCTTCTGGATTTCAGAGGAAGACTAAAAAGGACCAAGGGGAGAAAATATCAATCTAAGAATCAAAATTTGAGACCCACTGGACTATATATATTACATAAGTTCACTCTCTTACTTGGCTATAGAAGTAAAACTACATGCTTTTTCTGGGAAACTAGAACATAAGTAAAAGAACTGCTTTAAAGTGTAATGATGGGGTAGATAAGAAATCAACCAAAGGACTTGTATGCATGCATATAAGCATAACCAATGAACACAAGACACTGGGGGAGTGGGGTATACCTGGGAGGGGGTGGGAAATGGGAAGATATGTATACATGTAACAGAATTAAAAATTAAAAAAAATAATAAAGTGTAAAGAGATGTAGAATTAAAAAAAATAAATTATTTTTTTTCCTAAATTATATTTTAAAATATAACATTTGGTGCAAACAAAAAAATATATGTAAGCTATATAAAGTGTAAAAACCATTTAATTCTTATATTTATATAGAGAGGCAATCAATGTCTTCAAATTCAACTAATTTCCTTTAATATCAAATTGTACTTATTTTTGGAACTGCCAAATATTCTTATGATGAGATTTAAGTTTTGAAGAATACATATAAAATTTCACAATTAATATATGTAATATAAATAAGTTAATTTTAAATCATTTTTTTCTTCATTGCTATTTTGCAATTTTCAGTAGTGAATAAACTCTATGTTAACTGAAGACTAATAGAATGTATAGAGTTTGATATGAAAAATAATTCATACTTTCCAGGATATATAGCAAAACTGCTAACAACAGAGAAAACACAAAAAAGGATTTTATCCTAAATTTACCGATTTTTGTTATTTTGTGAAATAAAGAAAGCATAAAACTTAAGACAGAAATAGAGCAATCTAAAGTAGGTCTTTAGCCTTCAGTGCTATTTGAGCAATTATATACAATGAATATTGGCAATGAAATAAAATCTTACCCAGATCTAGACGTTTTGAATTCCACCTTGAGGATAGGTTTGCATGGTTCTGGCTTCTTCCCATCCTTTAATTGTTTTCCTAAAATATATTTTCCTGTATTAAATTCTAAAATTCTAAGTTACTCTAAATTCTTACATTGATAGCTTATAAAATGAAAGTGAAATATAATGAAATCCATCATGAAACATTAAAAAGTGATTCTGGTAGAAGTTTTTAATACAAAATATTTTAAATAACCAAGTAAATTTACTGCTTAAAATTCAGTGCTAAAAAATAAATAAAATGAATAATTTCTAACAACACTTAATGCAATATAATTCTTATAAGAGAAATTGAGTCTTCCCAATGTTCTTAATTTCAGGAAAAAAAAATTTCAATTTGCTCAATTAATTCAAGTTTTAAGATAGCTAAATTTGAGAAAAAGAAATATAAATTAGATTTTTACCCAAGTATGACAGGCTAAACCCTATGCTAATAAATTCATTTATATTTATTCTCCTGAAGTAAAATCCATCTGTTGTAACATCTAGAAGGATACTATAAAATGTGTCAGGGACTCACACTGTCCAAAAATTCTGAGTATTGTAAAAAAATATTTGTTGATTTCTGTTATCTATTTCTAAAAGTTCATTATAGAAACATAAAGAAAATAAGATATCTGTGCCCACTTCATAGAGATTACTCATTTAAAACAATCTTTATTCTTAGATCCCAAACACACACTCCTACCCCAACAATTATCTTTCTTCTCACAGTTTCCCCATCCCCATAGTACTTATCTTATTCTAACAGACTTTTATATTTCATTTGTTTGTTTGTCTCACCAACAAGAATGTAAATTATATGAAGGCAAAGGTTTCTGTGCTTTCTGTTGATGTATATACTTGGTGACAAACATTGTTTGGCATACAGTGGGTGCTCAGTAACTATTTAATAAATGAATAACTAATAATTTTTCCTTTGGATTAATTCCTAAAAAAGGGACATGTGAGTAGGTAGAACTGTATTCCAGAAAGACTATACCAATTTATACTTCCATCAGCGATGTAGTATTTTGACACACCTTACCCAAACATTATTTTTTTCTGGTTTGATAGGTAGAAAGGGAATCTTATTTTAATTTGTATTTTTAATCCCTAAATATTCTTAGGCTTACTGGTCATCTGTATTTCTTCTTTTAAAAATAGCTTATATCTTTTATCAATGTTTGTATATAATCTCCATATTTAAAAATAAATTTAATGTTCAAAGGTCATTAACACTGTACCTATCATATACAGTATTGCTAATATTTTCCCTGGTGTCATTTGTAACTGAATTCTTAGCAGTTTTAAGAAATTATACATTTTTAAATGTGCACATTTAAATAATGAAATCTATGTGTCTTGTCATGTTTCCCAAATTATCAATTCTTCCAAAATTAATTTATAAATGTAATGTAATTAGAATTAAAATCCCAAATTATCAATTCTTCCAAAATTAATTTATAAATGTAAT
>JAAGEH010000018.1:21691033-21709085 GCA_011751065.1 Lasiurus cinereus | reverse complement strand
AAAATCCCAAATTATCAATTCTTCCAAAATTAATTTATAAATGTAATATAATTAGAATCCCCAAAGCCTTTTTTGAATTTGAATAAAATGATCTTGAGTTCACATTGTGGACTCAATACCTATGAACAGCTAAGGAAACAAGGAAATGAGATTAACTTCCAGAATGGCAGTAAGGACCTCAGTGATCTCGCTTTCCCACAGAAACTTAAATACTAGCAAAACAACTAAAGTTAAATTTTTCAAAACGCTGGAAATTAACCAAAGGAACAAAACGAGTGGAACACTGTCTACTCCATAAAAACAACTGCACCTCAGAGACAAGGAGGACTGAAACATTTTGATGGAGTGCTATTCCCATCTCATTCACTCCTAGCTAGGTGGACAGAGATAGGAAAAGGTATCAGGCAAACACAGAGCACTCTTTTTTTTTTTCTTTCTTTTTCAGTTCCAATAAAACCAGCTTCCCTGCAGCACAATTAACATTTTGTCCCAACTTACAGCTGCCTGGAAAACTATACTCCCAAGGTGCTCTGAAATTTTACTTGATACAGACATCAGCTCAGAGTCAAAATACCATACCCTGTAGGCAATACAGAAATAATAGCAAGCTGCTGGCAATATCCAGCTGCCTAAGGCTGTGGTTTCAGTTGAAAGACATAAGGAAGAGCCTGGGCAGTAATTTGGAGAGAAAATCCTCCAAAACTAGACATATTCCTGGGGATCAAAAAGGCTGCATACATGTGTAAGGCTGTGTTCATGCCCAGGAAAGACCTGGGAAGAGACCAAGGTCCCTGTCACTCATCTCTGGACAACTTTGAGACCTTAAGCAAACAGGAAGTTACAAAATTAAGTGGGAATTATTGCTGGTAGGAACACTAGAAAAGAGAAACTCATAGCTAGTAGAAATACAGATGGCACAGCCTTTTTTTTGAAAGCAGTCTAAGAACATTTATTAGGAATTGAGAACAATTTCTATAAAATGTGTACAGGATTGTAATGGCAACATAATCAGTAGGGATCAAGAACTGAAAACAGTGAATGTCCATTAATTTGGAATTGTTGAATAAATTGGTTACATTTCATGACCCTTAAAATGAAATTAAGACTTATGCCAGATGACACGGAAGAGATTCCTAAAGTACAGTGGATTAAGAAAAATAAGATGCTAAAGAATCCCAACATAATTCTACTTTATGTAAAATAACAAAAAATCATGGTTATAAATTATTAATATGTATGATTTTAGAAATATATGTATTTTAGAAGAACACCTATATAATTTTTAACATAGCTTAGCTATTAGGACAGGAAAGGGGATTGGGTTGCAAATGTGGTAAAGGCTGAGGGAGAAGGGACTTGTATGGTATGATCCCATTTGTGTATAATGAGGTACACATGTATGTCTACATGTATACAAAAACCTATCAGCCTTTTTTGTCTTTCCCATCTTTGGTTTCTTGTTCAGGAAGTTCTTCTCCACATAAAAATCACATACATTTTCTTTGCAATTTCTTTATATTTCATTTATTATATTTAATTATTGATTTCCAAAGTATGTTGTGGTATAGGGAAGTTACTTTTCCTCTATTTAATTAATACATTATCAGTCATCTCAATGCAAATTTAATATTTTGAGCTATAACTGCCAGAGAATAAAGTGGACATATCTAAAGTGTAGCATTATAGCTTTCCCCATTAATATAAAATGTCACCTTTATTACATGAAATTTTTATAAATACGTACATTGGAGCATCTAATCTTGCCTTAAGATCCTAAAGGATTACTTCTTCGTTACATAGAAATGTTGGTGCAATGGAATCTTAAACCTCTGGCACCCCAACATATAAGAATCAAGAAGTGAGTAGTGATGGAGGTAAGTAGAACACCAGACTAAGGGACTGAAAAGGACTGCTTGGAGAGAAGACTAGACTGTTGAGGTGGAAGAGGGAATTGGGGGAGCAAGGAGGGAAGGTATGAGAGCAAAGAGGAAGTTTAAATATGAAAAGAAGTCCCTTGTGCTATATAAGAAATGTAAGAACATCAACCTCTATTTCAATCTGTTGAGAGTCACAGAACCTTCCAAGTAAAACATTTAAATGTTTGCTCTGAAGAAGGCCAGCATCAGACTTTTACCTTCTACCACCCAAAGTTCTAATGGAAGTGTCAGACTGATATAATTTGGAATCACAGATGCAAATTTTAAATTTGCTTTAAAAAATTATTGTAACATACTTTTAATAAAGTAAAACAATGACTCAGACATAACTCAATTTATTTCAATATTTGCTGGTAACCTTTCAGTGGCTAGAACAATTTTTAAAGAAGGTGTTTTATTTGCTGAAACCTTTTCAAGTCTGAGCTTATATATCTTACATAAAATTTAGCTAGGGCACAAAATTCTTAACTTTTTGTTTTGCTTAGTAGTCTTTTGACATTGCTCTGTTGTGTCTAGTATTTAAACTTATAATAAAATTTAAAGCATACTAATTTTTATTTCTTTATAAGTAAACATTTTTCTATCCTCTGCTAGAATACTAACAGCATAGTTTCATTATCTCTGTAAATCAAAAAAAAAAGGTTGCTATTTTTATAGTGATCTTCATTAATCCTGCTTGGTAGTTAGTCCTTTTGATGTGCATACTGTGTTGCTATGCCTCCCCCTCCAACACAACTCAAACCTTTAAAAGTATTTCAACAATTATTGCTTATGTTTCAGAAAGGTTTATTTATCAGTAATCCAAGAATAACCATTTTTCTAAATCAAATCAATAAAGCACTAGCTAATATTTTATAAAGCACATGTCAATTAAAGGAAGCTTAGAAGATCACCGATTTCACCACTAGGTGTCATTTTACTTACTCGCTATGCCACCTGAGTAGCAAAAATCTGTGCTTTTTCTTTCAAATTACCTTGGTAAATTGTTGAAAATATCTAATTTTAAAACTTCACTGGATAAATCACATAAACCTCAACATCACGTATGATTTCATCGTTGTCTCTTATTGTGCCCTGCTTCCCACTCCTATAAGCCACCCAGGTACAGTGAATTAATTGGACTAAGTCCTGTTGATTCTAATTCCAAAATTTTATTCAGGTATGTCTAGTTCTTCCTATTTGCTGTCATAAACTAACTCTTCATTATTTATTGTTTGCTAATGCAGTGGTTCCCTAATTTGCCTCCCAGTTCTGCCTCCAGCTCACCAGACACACTACCAATAAAGTAATATTTCCAAAATGTAAATGTCACATTTGTCATGGTAAAATCATTTACCAGGTCACCATCCTGAAAGCCAAACTCTTTAAAAATTATGATACATGTTCATGTCTTGATATGTGTCTTTGTGTTTCCTCCTACTTTCCCAAAGGAAGCCTAAACTCTGGTCATATTAAACTATTCGCAATTTTCCAAGAACACTCTGGTCATATTAAACTATTCACAATTTTCCCACTTATCCTTTATGATCAAGCTCATCTAACCTGAATTTGAGAAATCTTCCTACATACTCTTTACCCAAAAATTTACTACTTCTATTTCCACATATTATAAATGCTTTTATCAGCATTTATTATAATGTAATAGTTATCAGTTTTATAGATCATTTTTATTCACTGGTCTATAAGTTCTTCAAGGGCAATGTATATCTAGTATTTAATCTTGGGTACAGAGGAAGTGATCAGTAAATGACTATTGAATGAATGAATGAAGATGTATTAAAATGAATGCTTCCTCTAAGTTTTTTAATTTTGCATTTAGAATGCAGAGCACATTTTCTAACTGATACAGTTGTGTGGAGCAATTATGCTCTCAGGCTACAGTTGATTTCCACCACTCACAAGTGACTACTGAGCACTGAAATGTAGTTTAAGTTAAAATGTGTTATAAGTATAAAATACATACCAAATTTCAAAGAGTACACAAAAAAGTAAAATAATTCAGTTTTGTATGTTGATTACATGTTAAAATGGTAATATTTTGCATGTTTTGGGTTAAATAATAATTTTATTATTAAAATTATTTCAGCCCAAGCTGTGTGGCCCAGTGAATTGAGCACTGTGCCATGTACCAAGAGGTCACTGGTTTGATTCTTGTCACAGCACATGCCTGGTTTCAATCCTCAGTGGAGGGAGGGCAGGGTACAGGAGGCAGCCAATTGATGTTTCTCATCAATGTTTCTATCTCTTCCCCTCCTTCTCTCTCTAAAATTAATAAACACATTTAAAAATAAATAATTAATAAATTAACTTTACCTTTCTTTGTAAGAGGACATTTAGAAAATCACAGAGGTAGAAGAAGTAATTCATAGAAGAAATGGGTTTAGGAAACAAGTTATAGAGGCAAAGGAAGGGCTCTTGGAGCTTAGAAGTGAGGAAGGTAAAGGTAAAGAGGGGAGGAAAATGGTGAGGAGGAAGGAGAGTGCAGTGAGTTTCAAGGATGGAGATTTTAGGGGAGGTCCCAGAGGGAAACCTCAATAGAATATTCAGAAGCTTTCTAGATGTGTCCTTTAAGGGTCCAGGGTCTCCACTAATTGATTTGTTGGTTGGCACCAGGGCAGGGGTTATTATCCAATGCAGCTGGTCCTGAGATTTTGCTGCTTGTCTGGGCCTGAAGCTGAAATACAACTGAGCCTACATATTATCTCTAGGGAGGGAAGGTCTAGGGGGGGGGTCTAAACTGAAAAAACTGTTTTTACTATTAGTATGATTACTAGTAAATTTAAAAATTATATATACAGCTCACAATATATTTCTATTGAACAGCGATATTCTAAGAAAAACTGACTCAGAATTGAGTTACTAACACTAGTCTGAAATGTGGTAAGATATTTTTTCCTTAATTCGTGTAACGACAGAGTTGATGTACAGTTGGACTAGATACACATACATAACTGGTTGCCTTTTTGTTTGTTTTGTTTATCATCACCTGGGGTTATTTACTCCCCTCCTTTTTTAAGACAGAATGGAAGAGGGGGGAAAAGGAGGAGAAAGAGAGAAACATGTATATGAGAGAGACACATAAATTGGTTGCTTTACATAGGTGCCCTGACTGGGCCTGGGATGGAACCTGCAACCCAGATATGTGCCCTTTGACCAGGAATTGAACCCACAATCCTTCAGTGTACAGAGTGATGCTCTAAGCACTGAGCCACACCGGCCAGGGTTCATATGTGATTTTTGACTCTTGACTACAGGCAGTGGGATTTATGATGTGCTTGTTTAAGGTCCAAAACTCCCCAAACTTCCCTTGTGACCCCAGTACAGTAGCTTTACTGAAGACTGTCAATTGGTTTAACTAGTTTGGCAAGAATGGCTTTATTATTTAAAGGGCTGCCTTGCTAGTTTCTCTTTGCTTTCCTAGAAGTCAGATCTTGGTGATTGGAGCTAGGAGACTCAGCACAATCCATATGTGCACATATGGCTTGCATATGGGAATCTGTTAAAAGTTTTGCCTGCCTTATTTGTCCTACTGCAGCACATCCTTTGACTTTAAATAAAACCTTACTTTGAGATTGCTCTGTGGAGTTTGGTGAGTCCTTTCAAATATATAAACTGGGGTAAACTTTGCAATGAAATATTGTGTGTGTGTGTGTGTGTGTGAGAGAGAGAGAGAGAGAGAGAGAGAGAGAGAGAGAGAGAGAGAGAGTTTTGTTTTTAAAATATGTTTTAGTGATTATACAGAGGAAGGGTGAGACAGAGAGACAGAAACATTGATCGGCTGCCTCCTGCATGCCCCTTACTGGGGATCCAGCCTGCAACCTCTTGGTTCATGTGTTGATGTTCGCCCACTGAGACGCTGATCCACTGAGACGCTGGCCCAGTTGGTTTTATTATTTATTGAATTTTTACGCGTTAGGTAATCTTAAGAGATTAATAGAATTATTTGTATGTCATACCCTTAAATATTAAAATATTTGTGGAACTCTGATTTTATTTTTCCTTCAGCAACCCTTAATAGAATAAAAACTCCCCAATCACAGCTTATTTCTTTGTATGTTATCGATTGTACTAATAAATAAGCTCCAGAAACTAAATTTTAAAATCCATTACCTAAAATGGATACCACCTAGCACCTCTGTTTTCTTTGAGAATCATCTGATTCTGGTGAAGACAACCACAGAAAATCTATTCTGCAACACATGCACACAACACAAGATTACAGGGGAGATCTTCCGGGCCCAGCACTGCAATCTCTCTCTCTCTCTCTCTCTCTCTCTCTCTCTCTCTCTCTCTCTCTCTCTCTCTCTCTCACCCCCTCTCACACACACTCACACACACACACACACACACACACACACACACATGCACGCACACAGGGACACAGGGCAGATGTTGTGGAGTCTTCAGCCAGCAAACCACTTGACCATGATGACTGCATGAGAGCCATGACTATCAAATTTCTTCCCTCTTAAACAATGAAATCCCATCTGTCATAGGAAAGACACAGGTCAAAAGAGAGGGGGTGGAGAGCTCATTCCCTCGACTCCCAATACAGAAATACAGATTTAAAACCACGATGAAATGACTTTGCAGAATCAATAGACAGACTCAAATATGGCTTAATTTCCATATATGCACAAAACTTTATATCTATACAATCCTGCCATTTTACATATCATGAAATTAAGTCCCAGAGATCAGTAATGATCTCCACAAGGTTTTTCACATAAAGCAAAACTAGAATTACATTCTAAGTTGTATGATTGCCAAGGAAATGTTCTCTGATACTCATAAAAACTAGATTTAAGGGAACTATCACTTTGTCTCAAAATATCACATGTTGAGTAATTTTAGACATAAAATTAACACTTTCAAAAATATTACTATAAACCATCTTGATACATATAGTAAAATTATCCTACATTATCATCAGAAAATTCTTAAATGAATTCAAATTACTCTCCTTTGCTGGCTATTTTACCACTATCTAAATAACTATGTCGCTCATAATGAGTCCACTATTAAACAACTTTTATTTGATGGATGTCATTCAAAGCTAAAGACTGAACATAATTAGCAAATTTGGATAACTGTTTCATAATTTAATTAGAGTTTCAGCACTAGGTCATCATTTATCAAAGTGCATTTCATGGAACATGAAAAAAACAAAACATGTTCTATGAATAAAAGATAGTAAAGTCAAATACGTTTGGGAAAAGCCACACAAAATAAATGAATATATAAATTAATATAAGTAATAAATATTAAAAAGTTAGTAATTGTGAAATGTCCAACCTTACTAAGTAAATAACATATCCAGATTTATATTTACTACTAGAGGCCCAGTGCATGAAAATTCATGCACTGGAGGGGGTTCCCTCAGCCCAGCCTGTCCTCTCTCACAATCCGGGAGCCCTCAGTGACGGAAGGCAATCCAGTGATCAAGGGAAAGCAACATCCCTGTCACACCTCTCTGCTGCCACTGCCGGCAGCAGAAGCCTCGGCCAGCTCTGGTTAACTGAGCCTCAGGAGGCCCTGGGCTGCTAGGAAGCCACCATCTGAGGCTTTGGACATCGGCTGGGCATCTGCCATCCAAGGCTCACCTGCACCTCCAGCTGGCCTTGGGCAGCTGGGGAGCCACCAGACCCACCTGGGGCGGGCTTGGCTGTGCCGTGCACCTGCCATTCCAGCAGGGCTGAGGGGACTGGGCGCTGTCAATTTCAAGATACTTTCATTTCAATTATTATCTCTATGTATAGATGACAATGCTGAGGTTCAGAAATGTTAACTGACTTCCCGAAGTCACAGAAATAGAAACTATGGAATCAGGGCTAGAACACAAATCTACTGGCTTCAAAACTCCATGTCTGGCTGATGTAACATTATGGCTTCTAAACAGAGTTCAGAACATTGAAGGTAATCGTTATACTGAATATCATATTGGTAGTAGTCTTAAAGTACAATCAGTTACTGGTTATCAAGGTAATGCTTATAAATGTTTTATAAGAATAAGATATTTAACCATTGAATGGGTTTAAAGATGAAAAAGCCCAAATTGGACAAAATTTTAAAAGTCTAGTACATTTAAAGTAACTTACCATAATGGCTTGCTTGAGAATAAGAGCAAGAGACTGCAACCCTTTAATTACTAGGGAAAAACCCCTAAATTTATAAATAATAATGAGAAGAAAACCTAAATTTTGATCCACCAAATCAGATATTTAGTATACTGAAAATTATACACAACAAATATGGTACACATATAACATGTAATACCTTATGATATAAAAATATTTTATTTTTACTTTAATGTATACAAATGCACTTAGTTTTGCCACTAAACTCAGCCATCAACACAATTTAACTTTGGTAGGTTACCTACCAATACCAGTTAAACATTACTGTTGGAAATAATTAGTATTTTATAAATAAAGAACACTTCTGATCACCTATATTTTTAGACTGCTATACTTTAAGACACCTGTCACAGAAATAATTTTCTTTACTTACATTTTATTTTTTTTCTAATATTAAAAAACAATTAAACTGAATATTCTTTGTCTTGTTTGTTTAAAAATGATTTTATTTTTTTAAATATATTTTATTGATTTTTTACAGAGAGGAAGGGAGAGGGAAAGTCAGAAACATCAATGAGAGAGAAACATTGATCAGTCACCTCCTGCACGCCCCCTACTGGAGTTGTGCCTGCAAGCAAGGTACATACCCCCAACCGGAATCGAACCTGGGACCTTTCAGTCTGCAAGCCAACATTCTATCCACTGAGCCAAACTGGTCTTGGATGTTTAAAAATGATTTTAGATTGTGATCCTCTTTTGCGAAGAGACCACAAACTCCGTACAAACTTTATGCCACTTCTAAAAGTTGGCTTTCAAGTAAATACATTTTTAGTATAAAATGGGATCAAGATTAAATAGAAAAATCACCATCTGGCAACCATCACAGTAATAATTCAGCCAAGAAATATCATCAGATGCTAAAATCAGAGCATAAAATGTAATAAGAAGCAGTATGTTGATAGTCCCCAACTACTCCTTCAAATCAGAGTACTAATTGATTACAAATAAAAAAAACATACTATTAATTTCAAAGGGACAAAGAATAATGTTATAATGGAGAGACCTAGAAGACAAAAACTTAATGAGGAGATCATACCAGTAGGGACAAATCAAACACAGTTCCACTGAAAGGATTAAAAAAAAACACATCAATCCTTCTGGGATAGTCCTACTGAAAATGTTCTACCTGAAACAATCATGCGTAAATATAAAAAAAATCAACCAACTGAGGTATATTCTATACTATAACTTATCTACATAATATTCAAAATTTATAAATTACAAAAGTCAAGAAAAGGCTCAAAAACAGTTTCAAATTGAAGAAGATCAAAGAAACACATGACACCTAAATCTAATTTACATATAGATCCATTTGAAAAAAGGCAAACCTTGGTGATACAGGAAAATGCACTTGTGTAAGAAATACATATTGGAACAAGAGGCCTGGTGCATGACATTCATGCACTGGGAGATGCAGAGTCCCTTGGCCCGGTCTGTGCCCTCTCACAATCCAGGGCTCCTCAGAGGATGTCCGCCTGCTGGTTTACAGGAGCGGGCATGAGCCAGCAGGCGAATATTCCCCGAGGGATCCTTAGAGTTGCCACAGAGGTGGAAGAAGCTCCCGCCACTGCCCTGTGCTTGCCAGTCAAGAATCCGACTTCTCACTCAGTCGTTCTCACCCTCTGGGAGTGCACTGTACACCAGGATGCAGCTCCTGCATTGAGTGTCTGCCCCCTGGTGGTCAGTGCACGTCATAGCAAATGGTCATTCCGTGGCTTGTTCGATTTGCATATTAGCCTTTTATTATATAGGATATTTGGGGACGAATGGGCAGTAATCTGACAATTTCCTCTGAAATGGCTCAAAAAATATGTTTGTGCTATTCTTACCAAACTGAAAAACTAATATTATTTTTACTATTTTCAGTATTAGTTCCATTTTCTTCTGGATCTGACAAGTTTCTAAAATAATCATCTACTTTTGAGGTTTCTTTTTCTTTTTTCTTTTTTTTTTTTTGAGAACTAAGTTTTAGTGAGCTTGGGAGAGCCCAAGATTTATGAGAATTCTCAGAAGTACTGTACTACCAAGATTAGAGACGAGGCACTAACAGAAGGAAGAAATATATTAAGAAACTATATTAAGGAAATATGGAACCTATTACCATTCAGGCTATCCTCTGGATACATGTATAAATAGATCTGCAGCAAATTTAAAATATGTGCTTTTCCAGAAAGAAGCCTGCTACCACAAAGCATTGGTAAAGTATATCACAATACGTAGCTTCAAGAATTGTAACTTTTACCAGAAAATAGAGAAGTCTAAAAGCCCATTCTGCCATAGTTAAACTGTTTTAAATGTTACTGTTTCTTTAATTTCTACATTGTAGCATTTCAGAATGTACCAAATTTTTTAAAAAGTAGGTATTGCTATTTTAAAGCAAGCAATTAAATACTGGCAATATCTACTAGTATAATCTTTAATATACTATCATTTTTAAAAGCAGAATTTGCTGGGTAAGAATTCCTTAAGATGAAGAATGCAGAATAATAAAGACATACAAATTCCTGGGCTTCACCTAAAACTCAAAGAAGGCCTTCATAATCTTTTTTTTAAGAAACCCTCCAATAAAATCTACGTTTAGGTTTTGTAAATACTACTTGTACAGAAAAGAGTTAATATAGTAGGCCTAAGTCGGCTATATCTAGATGTGTCGGCTTACAAGGTTAGCTCTTCGTTAGTATCTGGTCACTAAGCTTTTGAGTCAGCTCTTAACCACTTCCCAAGAGTGGCACACTGTGCCTGAGTTGTCTGTACAAACAATGTAGTTTATGATGAATGACTGCTTTCCTTGTGGGAGTCCGAAATTTTAGTATGTGCTAGAGGAGAAGGTGCTTTAACCTGAGTCCATAAAAACTCTGGGCAAGTAAATGCTGGATCCTCGCTGGTAGAAAACATTTCAGACATGTGATAATAACTCTTTGTTAGGGGAATAAACCATGTCACGTGTGGCCCCACTGGACCTTCAGATTTCACCCTACGTGCCTTTCCTATTTACTTATTTTGCTTTGCATCATTTTGCTGACTCCTGTCAGTTTTCTTAGTGAATTATCAAACTTGGGGTAATCTTTGGGTACCTCCACACTACTGTAATGTATAAAATTCCTTCTGCAATGTTCCAAGTATTTCAATGGACTATTATATATACATTAACTTGTAAATTGATTACTTTAAGATAACAAAAGCTTAAAAATAAGCCCTATATGACTCAAAAATTATTTACTTTTTGAACTACTATTAAAACAATATTCAAAAGATAAATTAACATTCATTTTCTCAAAGTTCAAATTAGCTATTTCAACTTTAAATACAGTTAATTTGAGATTTTAGTACATGACTGCTACATATTTTTCCGTATGTTTAATTATTTCTAATTCACTCAAATTAGAACCATCCTTTTCCTCATAAAGAAACAGAAAAACAAATCCAAATGCATACACAAAACAGTTTATTATCCACCACAATTTAGGTACATTCTTACCATGTGGAGTGATTGTCTGTACAGGTTTAGCAGGAGACCTCACATTCCATATAGTCAAAGTGCCATCGGAATGACTGCAAATAAACTGTTTTCCTTCATGATGCCAAGCCACAGAGTGGATAGCCTATAGAAAAGGGGTGAAAAAATCCATTTTAAAAATAAATATTTAGTTAAACATCAAGCTACTCAAAATTGGTACTATAATTAATTTTCGAATCTCAGAGGAAATGGAGGGTTGGGTGGGTAGGTAGGAAGAGATAAGCTAAAGAACTTAGTCAATGGGGATCAATGGGGTATTTCATATGTAATACTTGTAACAATAAAAATTAAAAAAAACAGACAAAACAAACATAGAAACAATTTTTTTATATATTTCCCAAACTGAGTACAATGTTAACTTTACATTCCTATAGTAATTTAATTTTCTAGCAATACAAGTGAGAATTTAGTGTTGACACTATTTTGACTCTTTTTACTTTATTTACTCCCTAATCCAGCATAAGGAAGCTATAATAGTGTGTGTGTGTGTGTGTGTGTGTGTGTGTGTGTGCGTATGTGTGTATGTATGTGTGTGTGTGTATGTGTGTGTGTATATATATATATATATATATATAAAATTTTAAGTTCAGAAAAACAAAATATATTTTTATACTTAGAATAAACTATACCTAAACAAATTACCAAGTATGTAATTACAACAAATATTTCATGGGATAACTAGTTGCATAGATAGAAAACAAATATTTTAAATTAACTGAATTTCTAATAAAATAAATTTCTAGATTTGGAATTAAAATCAATTAAAAATACCTCAGGTTGACCTTTTAAACATGTTATTCATTCTCACAGTAAGTACTGAAGTAATTTTTAAAATCTGAAGAGACCCTCTTTTGACTAGAAATTTATTTTATAACTTTAAGGCACCTAAAATTATCTTTAAAGTATTTTTATATAACCAAATATGTTTCCCTTCCATTTTTTCTTCTAATATTATTTAATTTTTTGCCTGTAAAAACATTTTTATCACTCTCCTAGGTTCTTTAAATTATTTATTTTCAGCTCAAGTTGATACACTATTGTTCTTAATATTCAATTGACTCTAAAAGCTACCCTACTAGCCCTAGCTGGTTTGGCTCAGTAGATAGAGTGTTGGCCTGCAGACTGAAAGGTCCTGGGCTCGATTCCAGTCACAGGCATGTGCCCATACTGCGGGCTCAATCCCCAGTAGCGGGTGTGCAGGAGTCAGTCAATCAATGATTACCTCTCATCATTGGTGTTTCTCTCTCTCTCTCCTTCTCCCTTCCTCTCTTAAATCAATAAAAATGTATTTTTTAAAAATCATGAAAGAGGGAAAAAAATCTTCCCTACTTGAATGTCAGAATTGCAGAATATAGCACAAAAACCATATAACTAAAACTTAGATCCATTTATATACAAAGTCAACATTTACTATGATTTCATTCGAGGTCCATTCATTAGAGTTCCTTATATAGTTATAAATTTAAGTTAAATGAAACAATTTAATACTATGCATCAGGTTTAACAATTTAAATGACAGTGATTAAAGACAATCAGAATTCTTCCAAATGCCAATATTTAGCACAATGTTTTATTTAAAGTATCTCTAGCCCAACCGGTGTGGCTCAGTATTTGAATGTTGTTCTATGAACTAGGAGGTCAGAGTTTGATTCCTGGTCAGGGCACATGCCTGGGTTATGGGCTCAATTCCCAGTTGGAAGTGTTTCGGAGGCAGCCAATCAGTGGTTCTTTTTCATCATTGATGTTTCTCTCCCCCTTTCTCTGAAATCAATAAAAATATATTTCTTAAAAAGTAAAGTATCTCTAAAAAATTCTAAATAAAAACTTAAAACAATGACAAGTTTATTTCAAAATACATATGTAATTCCACAAACCAAATCTTAATTTAAGCAATCTCTTAAAGATAAATCATTTCTGTAAAATATGAGTAGTGATAAGAAGCTATTCACAAAGCTATTTAAATTTATTTTTTCAATTGATAAGGGAAATCTAAGACAGATCTACAATGATGTCAAAACTAATAAATTTAAAAAATTCGAATTATGTCTATGTCCTATATGATAAAAGGCTAATATGCAAACTGACTGAACAGCAGAACAACCGGTCGCTATAATGCACACTGACCACCAGGGGCAGATGCTCAATGCAGGAGCTGCCTCATGGTGGTCAGTGTGCCCCCATAAGAGGAACACTTGCTCAACCAGAAGCCAGGCTCACAGGAAGTGGGCCTAAGCCATCAGTCAGACATCCCCCAAGGGCTCCTAGATTGGGAGAGGGCACAGGCTGGGCTGAGAGACCCCCCACCCAGAGTGCACAAATTTCGTGCTCTAGACCTCCAGTATATTAATATGTACATTTTCATAAACATATTATATAGAGAGGCCCAGTGCACAAAATTCCTGCATCAGTGGAGTCCCTAGGCTTGGCTAGCAATCGGGGCCGATCAGGTTCCCTGCCTCCCCACCTTGCGCACTACCACCATGCAGTTTGTCACCTCGCCACCTCCTCCTTCCCTTGCCACCTGCACGCTGCCACTGTGCGGTTCCCTGACTCCCCCTCTTCCTTCCCTCGCCATCCACATCACCACCACCAACCCCCGGTTCCCCATCCAAGCCCAGGGCCTAGCTACAATTAGGCAATTGGAACCTGCCAGCCAGGGGAAGGGACTGGGAAGTTGACTATCAGGCCCTGATCAAGTGATTGGGGCCTGCCGTCCAGGCAAAGGGACCAACCATCACCACAGGCGGGTGGTGGGCTGATCATGGCCTACCAGCCAGGGGAGGGATAGAGGGTGGGACCCAGAAGAATAGCCACCAGCCCTGAGGAGGGAGCTGGCCCTTAGGCCACTCTGGGAAAGGGCCCACATCCATTGCCACCCACTCCCAGTTCCCCATCTCAGCCCAGGAGCCCAGCCAGGGGCAGGGACTGGGAGGTTGGCCAGCAGGCCCCATCGGTAATCAGGACCTGCAGGCTGGGGCAGCTCCTGTGTTGAGCATCTGCCCCCTGGTGGTCAGTGAGCATCATGGCGACTGATCAGTCTGGTCATTCCATCATAATTGTCACTTAGGCTTTTATATAAATAGATGGAAAACTAATACTCTTAACTTGCCAAAGAAAACAAAATCATGCAGTCCTCAGGTTATGTCGGACTTGACGTATGTCATTTCATGGTTATGTCGCCATCTCCCATTTATTCATTTTTTTAAAAAGTTCTGCCATTTCGATATATGTACATAAGTGCTTTATGTTTTTTATTACTTATTTACCACAAGTAAAGGTCAGGAATTGTTATCTTTCTTTCAAAATTTTTTACTGTTTTACTTCATTACTGCTGTGTACTATATGTGCTCCATGTGAGTGATGTAGGTGCTTATGTAGGTGGGTTCCGACTTACAGTGAAAATAGTGTTATGGTACACCGTAGTAACAGATCTCTAATGTAACCCAAGGACCTACTGTACATCTTTATTTAGAAGTACTTTTTATTTATTAAGACAGTAAATTATTAAGCATTCCAAAATAAATACTAATTGCAGGGACAAGTGGTTCCCAATTATTTTGGTAACAATGAGAAAAATATTATAGAAAAAAACAAAATGAACTTTATATGCAATAAACATGAACAAGTTTTTCTATTATTTCTGTAATTTTCTAAATACAAATCCAACTTGACACATGATCTCATTGTTTCTAATACTCTCACTCTAATGCCCTACACGTTACATGTATATGTACATAAGTATATGTATAAGTTTTTATTATATATTACTTTAAATTTTTTTTAATCCTCACCTGAGGATATTTTTCCATTGATTTTTAGAGAGTGGAAGAGGGAAAGAGAGAAAAATATTGATGTGAGAGAAACACAATGATTGGCTGTCCCCTACACATACCCTGACCAAAGCCCAGGCTGGGAAGGAGCTTATAACTGTGGTGTATGCACTTGACCAGAATCGAACCTGCAGGCCGAGGCTCTATCCACAGAGAGACCAGCTAGGGTTCTTTTAAATTATTTTATTTTATTTTATTTTATTATTGTATTATTTTATTTTTATTTTATTTTATTTCTAATCCTCAATCCAGGATATGTTTACCATTGATTTTTTTTTAGAAAGAGAAGAGGGAGAGAGGGAGGGCTGGAAAGAGAGGAGGAAGAGAGAGAGAGAGACGATGTGAGAGAGACACATCAATTTGTTGCCTCCTACATGGTCCCCTTACTGAGATTGGGGATCAAACCTGCAACCCAGGTACATGACCTTGACCTGGAATCAAACTTTCAACTCTTTGGTCTTGGAGTGGATGCTCCAACCATTTAGTAACACTGGCCAGGCCATATTTTACATTCTTATGTAATATATATATAGTATTTTATGTAAGTACACACACACACACACACACACACACACACACACACACACACAGTATATGTATATAATAAATGCCACATAAATTATCTATATATATAAAAACTTAGCAACCAGAATGACTGATGACTGGTCATTATGACTTGCACTGTGGTGGCCAACCAGCCTGATGGAATGCCCTCCACCCCCAACCTCCCACAGTTACCCGCCTCCCCGGCCCCAGTCAGCCCCCAATCCCAATCAGAGGCAGGGCCAGCCAACCTCCCATGGCCCTCCCGCCCCCAGCTGGCCTAGCCGTGATAAGCTTTCTCATCCCAACCAGGGGCTATCCAGCCAGACCCAACTGTGCATGAATTCATGCACCAGGCTCTAGTATATGTATAAATCACATAATTATACCTTTTATTAGTGTTCTTAGGAAAATTAGGTAGTAGTCTATGTTAACAAACAGAAAAAACAAATCTCATTAACCAAATCTGTCACATGCTCAAAAATAAAAGATTAATTTGGAGCAAATCTGAATAATTCATTGGAGAAGATATAAGATATAAAGTAAAAAGGATTATGTGGGGTTGAGGAATTTTGTGTGTAAGTTGGCTTTTTTTTTTTCTCCAAGAGAATATAAAATTTCCAGGAGATTCTAAGCAGGTAACTTGGTTTTGAAAAGATAAAATAGAAAACTAGAGATAGAGATGATTAAGAGCAATGAATAAGGAAAGTGCAGAATAAATGAAAAGGAGAAGAATAAATAAATGAGAGATATACAAAAGTTGTTGGAAAAGATGAATTCAGGGTAGAGGGCAAAAATGGAGGGAAGGAGGTAAGATGATGTAGCTAGTGGAATAAGCCACAAAGGAGCAGTATATAAAATTCCTAAAGTTCTTTAAAAGTTGTACTAACAGAAAAAAAAAATCTTCACTATAAAAAAGCTCATGAAGCAGTTAATAAATTAAGAACCTCAGTATTTTTATCCTTGATAATATTAAAAAAAAGAACTACTTTGAAACATTCTTTTTTAAAAGTATTATCTAATTATTAGGCTTGATAAAAGTAGTACATATGATGATTTCTCCTATTCGTATAAAATAAGAGGGCATCTTGAAAAATAAAATTCTAGAAAGAGAACTATTTATCAAATTTTACACTATCTAATTCAAAATAAAGGCAAATTTAAATAAATTCCCTACTTGCTGGTTTTGAAATTAATCAGTACTATTAGAATCACTTAACACTAAAAGTTTTATATATCGTGATATAGCTGATCTTACATAATACATATACTGATTAACATTTTTAGCAGACTTACAAAAAAAAAACAATTTCTGTTCTCCTAGAAAATAAAATTTATTCAATATCCAACTCAAAAGTAATGTTGATTCTTAGTTAATCATATACTAAAATCCTTAGAAAAAATATGAACAAAATGATAAAAAGAATTAATCTTATATGTAGACTTTGATTTCAATATTGAAAAATACTAGTTTTGTTTATTATTCTCATGTAATTAAATAATAAGGTAAAGGCTTAAAGCACTGAATGAATTATTTCTTGAATTTATGAATAATCCATTAAAATTGTATAGTTTTGGCCCTAGAAGCTTAACTTTTAAACATTTCAATATTACTTTCATTACAGATGAGAGGCAACAGTAATACTGTGTAATTGAACAATATAATTACTAAAAAATACAATTTGTAAGAAAGTTGATAAAATTATTACATACTAAACATTAAGTGATTTACAGTTTTTTCTCTATTAAGATTTTAAATAGGCACGAATTACCACTCTGCAGTAATATATCTACACCTTGAATGTCACTGACTTCCAATATCATACAAACTAATATTCCACCAGATAGAACAGCAACATTATCTATTAAGTAATCTTGCTAAAAGTGAAAAATGAACCTGAATTTAATCAAGTCTCAGTAAACTATCCAATTTATAGGATATATGAGGGTTAAAAACAGGTTAAACACAATAGAATGTAGCCAGAAAAATCCATTCTTTGGGAGACTATCTTCAACAAATGGCAAAAAATGAAGAAATGAGGTAAGGAAGTGTAAAAAGAGAAAAGTGCTAGCTGATTTTGTTCAGAG
>JAAGEH010000018.1:21638705-21690933 GCA_011751065.1 Lasiurus cinereus | reverse complement strand
AAACAACCAATAATAAATGTCTACAGCAAGCATGTCAAATGGCCCAGCCAATATAACAGTGTGCAAGAAAGGTTTTAATAAAAATTTCATAACTTAATTTTTACAATACCCTGTTCTACATAATCTACATATATAAAAGCCTAAGTGACCTGTCAGACCAGTAGCTATGATGTGCACTGACCACCTGGGTGCAGACACTCAATATAGGAGCTGCCAAGCTGCTGTGAATTGGTAGCTGCAGTTCTTGGGTGATGCACCCAGAACCAGAGAGGAGGGAGCCCAATTCTGGGGTTTGTCACCTGAGAACTGCCCTCTCGCAATCCGGGACCCCTTGGGGGATATTGGAGAGCTGATTTTGGCCCAATCCCCATAGGCCAGGCCAAGGAACCCTACCAGTGCACAAATCCATGCACCAGGCATCTAGTTACTATCAAACTACAAAGTTCAATAATGACTGATTACTATAATTGTGTTGCATTCATTTCCCTTATGTACCTTACACGCAGGCACACCATTTCTCTCCACTAATACTAATAGTGAATATTTTAGCAGCTGATTGCCAAATCATTAGTCTTGTACTGACTTGTTTGGTGTACGCAACAGGAAATATTTTGCTTTCTGAGAACAAGAAAAATAGGTTTATTTGCATTACACTTATTATTTTGTGTAGTTACTCAGTGTATGATAAATTAATGTTCAAGAAAAAATACTAATTTTTATTAAATGTTCTATTATTTTATGTTAACGATTACTCATTTATTTCAGCCCTGTGTATTCAGCATGCTTCTATCAAAATAAACCTATGTTTCTATGAAAATTGAAGCTTCTGCCCTAGCCAATTTGTCTCAGTGAATAGAGTACCAGCCTGTGGGCCAAAGGGTCCCAGGTTCAATTCCAGTCAAGAGCACATGCCTGGGTTGCTGGCTTGATCCCCAGTGGGAGGTGTGCAGGAGGCAGTTGATCAATGATTATCTCTCATCATTAATGATTCTATCTCTCTCTCTACCTCTCCTTTCCTCTCTGAAATCAATAATATATATATAATACACACACACACACACACACACACACACACACACATATATATATATATTTTTTTTTTTAATTGAAGCTTTTGTTTTTTTGCGACCCACAGAAACTTAAACATTGAGTTTGACATGCTTGGTCTACAGCATATTACAATCATTTGTACAAGATAAAAATACAATGTTTATTAATTTGCTTGTAAATGTATAAAATATATGAAAAATTGGTAACACTAGTACCTGGGGTAAGAGACTGGATGGCCAAATGACAGGGGTGGGAAAGAGATTTTTTCATATCTTTTGAGCTATGTAAATATATTACCTATTATAGAAAAAAAATTAGAGTATTTTATTGCAGCTATAAAGGTTGCCTAAACTAAAATCAGCAATTAAGTTCTTGGAAAAGCCACTCTGAACTAGAGAAATGACAACAAGTTTTGATTAACAAAAATGTTATTACCTCATCATATGTGTATCTGTAGTCGCCTTTTTTTGATTTGAGGTCCCATAACACTACTGTTCCAGATTCAAAGCCAATCAAAAGCTGTAATAAAAGAAAATGCCACATTACCTAGGAATGGTAGTAACCGTATGAAGCATTTATTTTCTGACAAGAAAAGTAACGATTATCATTAATATGCATCTAATATAAAATTATAATATAATTAAACATCTGCATTGTTAATTACTAATCACACAGATCACAAATGAGAATACTATATTTCATATTTACATGCCTGTGTTGATTAGACTCAATATATATCATACAAGTTTTTTGAGAGAGAAAACTACCATTTTGAAGTCTTCAGTGTACATTTTAATTAATATAATAAATTAGCAATATAAGTTAACATTTTTATGTGCTTTAAAGTTCACAAACTTTCCTAATTCAACACATTACCAGGTAATCTCACTTATTTATCTACATATTAATTAGTTCTAAATTATATCCAGCCTAGATCTTTCTCATGAGATTTAAACTCATAATTCCAGTGGCCACATCTCCACTTATCTACTCAAGAAGAACCTCAAAGTAAAGGTTTCCAAAGTGAATTCATTATTTTCGTCCCTACCCTCCTCTGGTATTCTCTTTTGCAGTGTCTCTCTCACTATTCTTTACCTCAACATTCATTAAGTTGCTCAGGCAAAAACCTGGGGATCATGTTAACTCTAGGTCCTCCACAACCCCCACTTCAGGTAAAATCATCAAATAATTTTAAAATTACATTCTACCATCTCCCTAACTTACTTTCCTCCACCTCCAATACCTTATTCCAAGACACAAGATCTCTGGGATTATCACTTTATGTTTGTAAATGTCAAATTACACCTGAAACTAAAGGAATATAATACTGTATGTCAACTATAACTGAAAAAAAAGACACAAAAGTCTCTTTTCTGGTCTCTTATTCTCCCTGATTCCAAGTTGTGCCCCCCTTTTTAACCCATTCCATATTGTAGTTAAGAGTAATAGTTCTAAAATGCAAACCTGATCATGTCATGTGTGCTCTTATTTAAAACATTTTTAAGAAAAAGTCCAAACTAAATATGACTTACAAGATTTTTCCTGCTCTGTCTTCTGTTTACCTCTCCAGCTTAATCCATTACCACACACTAAGTACCCAATACACTCCAGTCCATCTTTTAATTCATGCTCTCTCTTATTTTGGAGCCTTTGCACATGATGTCTTTCTATCTGGGCCACTCTACCTGAATGTCATATTCTGCCAGACTAATCCTACTAACTCTTCAGATATCCTCTAAGGTATCACTCACTTCCTCTGTGAAGCCTTCCTTGACCTACCAAATGTAAGTCAGTGCCTTTTCTATGTGTTCCAACAGTACTCTGTACTATTTTTAATCTGAAGGGTCACCACACAATATAACAATGGCCTGTGTCTTATCTGAATTCTCTTTCAGGCAATGATACTGGTTTACTTAAGAAAGGATTAATTTTATCTTATTCACCACCATACTTCTAATGTAAGACACAAGGACTGATCCATTATAGATACTTAATAAATCTTTGTAAATGAATAAATTTCAGAATGGAATTCATGCCTTATAAACTGTTCACTTATCCAACTTTTGCTGTCCACTTAGTATTTTCCAAATTTCAGTATTTCCTCTGCTCCTACTTTCTCCCCCTTTTATTTACTAAAGAATGTTCTATTCGTTTTTAAGTATCAGTTTAGTTGTTTCTTTGGGTAAGCCTCGTGAGCCGTGTTTTGCCGCTCAGTTGACTAATGAGTTTGCTGACCACTGGGATAGGGGCTTAATCACAAGGAACAACAACAGCCTGCAATTATTGGAATCGAAAGTCTAGGTCAGTGGTCGGCAAACTCACTAGTTAACAGAGTGGCAAACCGCAGCTCGCAAGCCACATGTGGCTCATAAGCCGAAGTTTGCCAACCACTGCTCTAGAAAAACAGCGATGCAACTACTTCTATACTGGTACATGCATTTCATCTATATGTCTCTAATAGCGGCCTAATTCATGTTAGACACTCAATTAGTTGTTTAATGAATACATAATTAGTAGGTAGTTGATAACCATTTATGTACTCTGAGATATGAACAAAGTCTGGGGAAGAACCAGTAATTTTAATGAAATAGCAATTTAGTAGATTTCAGACTACAGTGCATTTGTCAGAGGCAGTCATTGAGGTTTTCCCACCATGGTAGGAAGTCTAGTTAATTTCTATAATCCAAACACTTTTTTCCCAGCCTACCTTACATATATACACTTTCTAGGGAAAACTGATATTTGTTTCCTTTAACTTTTCCTAGTCCTTTCAAATACCTTGGATATATGATTAGGTCACTTTTTGATGGGGGAAGAAAACTTCAGAAATAAAGAGACAAAAAAAGATAAAACTTAAGAACTGATGTACAAAGTTAACAACTATATTGTTCAGCACTAAGCTCTAAGTTGTGCCATTTAGTGGCTATGTAACTTTAATAATGTTACCCCTCCAGGTCTTAGAAGCATAAAAGGCTTATAATAAACTTTAATCCTTTGAGTCAGATCTAACATCCTAAGAAAGTCAGAAATCTGTGCCAACTGGTTAGACTTTAATCCCCATTATTTCCTAAATATTAAAAAAATAGAGAGGCTAACTTAAAAGGACAGTACTTAAACTTGGAAGATTCTTTCAAAGCTTATTCCTACTAAAATATTTTGTTAAGTCAGAGGATGTTAAGTAATATATGTAGTGTTGACTAGTTTCCTTTTAATTATTCTATATAATAAAAGCTTAATATGCTAAGTGTCCAGTCAACTGGTTGACTATTCAACCCATCAAAGCTAATAATATGCTAAGGCCGCTCAACTACTCGCTATGACGGGCACTGACCACCAGGGGGCAGACAGTAGACCAGTTGACCAGTTGCTATGACATGCACTGACCACCAGGGGACAGACACTCTGATTGATAGGTTAGCCTGCTGCTGGAATCTGGTAGATCAGGACTGAGCGAGACAGGCTGGAAACGCCCTGGAGCACTCTGGCAGTCCCTCCCATTGGCCAACCTCCCACATCTCTACCCAGCCCCCTCTACCCAGCCCGGATAGGCATTGCTGGAGTCCCTCAGCCTGGCCTGCACCTTCTTGCAATGAGAAACCTCTTGGGGGATGTCGGAGAGCCGGTTTTGGCCCAATCTTGCAGGCCAGACTAAGGGACCCAACTGGTGCATAAATTCATACGCCAGGCCTCTAGTTCCCTCATAAAAAGCATCAGTGCATATACTGACTATGCATACAGCTCTCTACATTAATAACTGATCTATATCTTACAGAGAGAATACAGTACAATGGAGAGGACTCTGGAGTTGAAATCAGAGAAATCAGTGTTCAAAATCCCAGCTCCACCAATATCTAACTTTGAATTTCTTGACCACATAATACCTTCAAGTCTCTGCCTGATCATCTGTAAAACAAGAAAGATATCTCACTAAAATTTGCTGGGGGAATCAGATGAAACAGTGTATAAAATGTGTCAACATAGTGCCTGACACAAAGTAAAATTCAATAAATGGCAGTCAATATAATTTATTCTAACATCTTAATGTTTCAAAGATGTTGAATGAGATTAACTCTGGGAACTAAGGAGAATTAATATAATGCAAGTTTCAAAAAGTGAAGATGATATAAACAGTTATACATAATTTATTTTCGCAGTGAATTAAGAATATATTGAGCAGTTACTATTTATACTGTACAGAAAGCCGTCGGCACTAAGCTCTCAGATGTGCCATTTAGTGGCCAGACTCGACATATGTCATTTCTTGGTTATGTCGCCATCTCCCATTTATTTGTTTTTTTTAAAAAAAGGTTCTGTCATTTCAACGTATGTACATATGTGCTTAGTGTTTTTTATAATTTATTTATCACAAGTAAAGGTCAGGAATTGTTATCTTTCTTTTAAAATTTTTTTACTGTTTCACTTCATTACTGCTGTGTACTGTATGTACTCCATGTGAGAGATGTAGGTGCTTATGTAGGTGGCTTCCGACTTACAGCGAAAATCGTGTTACAGGAATGGATCTCCAACGTAACTGGGGGACCTACTATATTCTGAGTATGATGTGAAATATAAATCCGCATAAATATTACCTCTGTGTTCATGAAGCTTTCTTGAGTTTACATATACACACATTTCTAATACAAGGCAATATTTGGTAAATACTGTAAAGCTTACACAAATAAGGTGCTAGCGAATTTAGGAGTGGAAGAAAGCATTTTCTTTCAGAATTATCTGAGAAATTATCATGAAAAAAATTATATAATCTGAGTCTTAAAATGAGGGTAGGGCCCAGCCAGTGTGGCTCAGTGGTTGAGTTTTGTTGATCCATGAACCAAGAGGTAGCCTGTTGAATTCCTAGTCAGGGCACATGCCCCAGTTGCAACCTTGATCCTCAGTGGAGTACGTGCAAGAGGCAGCTAATGATGATGTCTCTCTCTTGTTGATATTTCTATCTATCCCTCTCCCTTCCTCTCTCTCTAAAAATCACTGATAATAATAAAAAAATTTTTTAAATGTTTTTTTTAGAACTACCTAAAAAAATTCCAAACAGAGGGACTCACATAAACAAACCATGGAGGCAACAAAGAGCACTCACAAATGAGAAACAATAATTATTTGCTTCAGTATAGCATTCCAGTAAAGATGTTCTAAAAGATAATGAAGCCCAAAGCTACCGTTGAAGAAACTCTTTTTTGTTAGATACCGTGGAACCACTGAAAGCTTTTGAACAGGATAAAAGATAGATTAAAATGGCACTCGAGAAAGACTGATCAGGAAATGACTCAAGAATGAGTTAGAATACCTTTAACTACCTTTGCCATAATGCTATGTAATAAAAAAGAGACAATGCAAAGGAAGAATTTAAATGATTTAGTGACCAATTCAAAGTAGAAGGAAGGAAAGTTTTCAATTCTCCCACCCTGCCTCTCATCCAAAGGCTTACCTTTCAAACAAATACCTTGTACCAAAGAAAATAAAGTGAAAATACACGTTACTATAATGTGCTTCATGTAGTTTCTCTTAAAACATACAATTTTATATGTAAATGTAAGCTAACTCTAAATAGTACAGCTACCCTTTTGTTTTCCCAGTGACAAATAAGAGAACAGTGTTAAACAACCTATAGGCTTGACTACTCCCACTAATTGAGGAATGGAAAAACGTGGGTAAAGTGCTTCACAAAATTTCTAAATTTCATTTCACTGATTTCTGATAGTGCCAAATTTCCTGGTATTTACATAGGTTAACATCATAAATTTATATACACAGACATTCTATTTTTAAATAGAAAGATTGGTTGGATTAGGAAGTATAAATCATGGGAAAGGAATTTTTTATTATTTTAAATATATTTAATAAAACTAAATTAGCAATAGCTAGATATTGCTTGCATAAAATTTAGTTTCTGGACATAAAACCTTAAATAAAATTTTTAAAAATTTCTATATTATTAATCTAAGCTATTTTTTCCTTCTCATAATTTTTTTTAATTTGGATGGTACAGTCAATTTTTTTTCTTTATTGATTAAGGTATTAGATATGTGTTCTTATCCCCCCATTACCCATCCCACCAACCCCCATTCGTGCCCTCACCCAAAGCAATGTATAAATTCAATGCACTTCCCATTAAAATGCCAATGACATATTTCACAGACCTAGAATGAACTCTCCAAAAATTCATCTGGAATAAAAAAGGCCCCGAATAGCTACAGCAATCCTGAGAAAGAAGAACAAAGTAGGAGGGATCTCAATACCAGATATCAAGCTGTATTACAAAGCCACTGTTCTCAAAACTGCCTCATACCGGCACAAGAACAGACATAAGACCAATGGAATAAATAGAGAACCTAGAAATCAACCCAAACCACTATGCACAATTAATATTTGACAAAGGAGGCAAGAGCATACAATAAAATCAAAACACTCTCTTCAATAAATGGTGTTGGGAAAACTGGAGAGATACATGCAAAACAATGAAACTAAACCATCAACTTACACCATACACAAAAACAAACTCAAAGTGGATAAAAGACTTAAACATAAGATGGGAAACCATAAAAATCTTAGAGGAACCCACAGGCAGCAAAATACCAGACATATGCCAAAGGAATTTCTTCACTGATACTGTTCCTAGGGCAATGGAAGTTAAAGAGAAAATAAACAAATGGGACATCAAAATAAAAAGCTTTTGCACAGTAAAAGAAATCATCAACAAAACAACAAGAAGGTACACTGCATGGGAGAATATTATTTGCCAATGTTATCTCCAATAAAGGTTTGATCTCCAACATTTACAGCCAACTCATACAACTTAACAAAAGGAAGATAAACAACCCAATCAAAAAATGGGCAACAGATACTTTTTGAAAGAAGACATACAGAAGGCCAAGAGACATATGAAAACATGCTTAAAGTCAGTAATCAACTGAGAGATGCAAATCAAAACAACATTGAGGTACCATCTCACACCTGTCAAAATGGCTATCAACAACAAATGACAAGTGCTAGAGAGGATGCAGAGAAAAAGGAACCCTTGTGCACTGCTGGTGCGAATGCAGACTGGTGCAGCCACTGTGGAGAACAATATGGAGTTTCCTCAAAAAACTAAAAATGGAACTTCCATTTGACCCTGTGATCCCACTCCTAGGAATATATCTCAAGAAATCAGAAACATCAGAAAAAACATATGCACCCCTATGTTCATAGCAGCACAATTTATAATAGCTAAGACTTGGAAACAGCCTAAGTGTCCTTCAGATGAGTGGATTAAAAAACTATAGTACATCTACACAATGGAATACTAAGCTGCTGTAAAAAAAGAACTACTAGCACTTTTGTAACAGCATGGATGGAATTGGAGAGCAGTATGCTAAGCCAGAGGTTGGCAAACCACAGTTTGCAAGCCATATGAGGCTCTTTGGCCCCTTGAGTGTGGCTCTTCCACAAAATACCACGTGCGGGCATGCACATACAGTGCGATTGAAGGAGTACCCTAATTAAGTTAATAACAATGTACCTACCTATATAGTTTAAGTTTAAAAAAATTGGCTCTCAAAAGAAATTTCAATTATTATACTGTTGATACTTGGCTCTGTTGACTAATGAGTTTGCCAACCACTGTGCTAAGCGAAATAAATCAGTTAGAAAAATATAAATATCACATGATCTCACTCATTTGTGGAACATAATGAACAACATAAACTGTTGAACAAAAAGAGATCTAAAGACAGAGAATCATCGATCAGACCATCAAACCTCAGAGGGAAGGCAGGGGAGGGTGAGGAGAAAGGGGAGATCAACCACAGACCATCTAAGCTATTCTTAAAGAAAAATTTAGGGAAGATAAGATATAGAAACAACTCTAACATGTGATTTTATAGTAACTGCTACAAAAACTGTATAACCAACAGCTAAAAAAGAATTCAAACTCAAAAGAAAACAGTATTTGTGAGGAGTATGAGAAAATCTGGGAAAATATTCTAAATAAGTAAAAAATAAGTTAATAACCTTTAATTGCTTCTATTAAACTTAACTTGTTTTAGGGTTCTTTTATTGTTGTTCTTTAAAATTATAAATGATTCCAATTCTTTCACTTGTTTATAATGTATAAACAAGGGCTATAACCTTTGTTAGTAATCTCAACTTTGAAAGGTGTGTCTTGAATAGTTTGCATATTTAAAAAAATACCAAAATTCATACATTTAGGTTAATATATTAAAAATTTTTAGAAAAATTTCTACCTTTCCTTCATCCATTGGATTATCACTTATATGGACAATAGGTCCTGGATGAGACTTAGATGACCTAAAAAAGAAAAGTTAGTAAGATTTTTTGTGTCAGCTAAAATTTTCAATACAATTATACATTCATCACAATAAGAATAATGAATGAAAAATAGATATATCTATAAAAATGTTTCAGTAAGTGATCAATTACAGATATTTAGCTTTTAATATGAATCGAAATAGAAATTAGAAAAACATAGTAACTGTTAAGTTGATATAAATAAGCAAAACTTACAATTAATTAATTTAGATATATAAAAGTACTTTGTGTACAGAAAAGAATCTTCAATTTAGTATTATAGCACAGAAAATCTATTCCCATGGTATAATTCTCAGAGTTAATATTTTTAAATAAAGCAGTATCTAAAATATTGCAATTTTATTTTACTTAAATCTAACCTCCAATTAGGGCATCTTATCCAGTTTCATAGTTCACACAGAAAGTAGAAAAAAATATTATCTTAAAAAAACAAATAAATAAAAGTAATGCCACCTATACTTGCTCAGAAAAAAATAAGTCATGCAGATAAAAATGTAGCTAAACTGAGGCTTATACTGCATGAATAAGCATTTATTCATAAACTCAATAGATTGAAAGACCAGTCCACTTCATAAGAGCCACTTGTGAAACCACACAGACACCTACACCAGAACTACCCACCAGATGCTGTGATCAACTCAAATAACAGACCAAAAAAACCCACACCTTGTATCAAGGGACTGATATCTACATATATAAAAAGGCTAATATGCAAAATGTACCCGAAAGAGTTCAACCATGAGACCAGGAGTTCGATTGCTCACTATGACTATGACGTGCACTGATCACCAGGAGGTGACGCAGAACATGGCGGGCGACCAGCAGTGGCAGCAGGGGGCTGAGGAAGCAAGGAAAGGAGGAGGTGGGGAGGCGGGGGGAATCATGTGGTGACAGTGTGCAAGTGGTGAGGCAAGGAGGAGGAGGGGAGGCAGGGAGGCCGGGGGGGGGGGGGGATTGAGCAGTGGCAGAAGAGCACAGGTAACAAGGGAAGGATGAGGTGGAGAGGCAGGGAACTACACAGTGGCACACAGGCAGCAAAGAAAGGAGGTAGGAAGGCAAGGAGGTGGGGTGGTGGGGAGGTGGGGAACTGATTGGCCCTGATTGCTGGCCAGCCCTAGGGACCCTACCCATGCACAAATTTCCTGCACCAGGCCTCTAGTATGATAATAATGTTCCTGTCACAGGAAGCAAAACCAAGCTTGATATGCTATTACAGCTGTACACACTACTTAAGAGAGATGCCACAAATTTATCGCCATGTCAAAGTGATATAAAGTTGTGGAGTATAAAAATTCAGATCTATTTATTTAAAAAAGCAAAACAAAACAAAATGAAAATTAATCTTGCCAATTTTCTTAAATTTGTATCTAAATTATGTAAGAAAAAAACAGATAAGATGCAAAGATAAGATTTTAAGACAAAAGTGAAAAGTTAGAATTAAAAGTTAAAATCCTTATACCTCTTGAGCTCATCCAGTTTTTGTTGTTGTTAATTGTAAAATGAGAACAATCATCATCATATCAAAATTAAGGAAAACTATGAAGTGAATTTTGCAATGTTACATGGCAAATATTTAGACTACATTTGCTAATTATTAAAATATATCAAATAGTAGTTTAGATCAGTGTTTTTACAAATATTGGTGGCAATGCATTAGTGAGTCATAAAATCAATTTAGTGGGGCCTGGCAAGCATATAAAATAAAAAGAAGTACTACAAGATTAAAAAAAAACAGAGCACTCATGGACATGATTGGGGGGCAAGGGGCGGGTGGGTTGCGTAGAGATGCAAAAGGGCAGAGGGGATAAATGATGATGGGAAAAAAAAGATGAAAAGAAGACTGTTTTCACCTAATAACTTTTTCATTAAACTTGTGCTACAGTTTATACATATGTGAACATATGCATATATAGTAAGTGTGTCCCCGCCCAGCGCCAACTGGGGATGTGATATGGCGGTGGGGCTTGATGGGGGTGGGGCCGGCCAAGTCTGGGTCTACCCAATGGGGATGGAGCCGGCCGGATCTGTGTCTCGCATGATTTTAAGACAAGTGTGGGGGGGATAGGAGGGGGGAGAGAGGGCTTTCTGGGTCCTGCAGCACACCCCAGACTCTGACAAGAAGAAGGAAGGAGCCAGATACCTGCACCCAGGACCCATCCCACAGGGCGGCGACAGTTAGGGGCCATAAGGCTGGCAGGGGAGGGCAGTTAGAGGCAATCAGACCAGAAGGGGAGGGAAGTTAGGGGTAATCAGGCTGGCAAGCAAGCAGATAGGGGCAAGCGAGCAGTTAGGGGCATCAGGCCGGTAGGCAGACGCAATTAGGGGCCATCAGGCAGGCAGACAGGTGATTGAGCCTAAAATGGCAGTCAGACATCCACCAAGAGGTCCCGGATTGGAGAGGGTGCAGGCTACAATGAGGTACCAACCATCCCCCATGTGTGAATTTCATACACTGGGCCCCTAGTAAATAATAATACAAGGAAATATACTTTATTTCATATACTCACAACTATAACCCTACTTTTGCCCCCCTGTATATAAAGCATTTAAATGTACACAGTACCAACAGAACAATACTTACAAAAGACTAATCTATATTTAATATCAAGAAGGTCTGATAGTTATTTAATTCAAGATGAATTTAATGATTAGCTATTATCTAATATCATCAAGGGTACCGATACTTTTAGCTACATAAGATTTGCTCAAACTCACAGTTCAATGGCTTTATTCCACATAATGACGTAGCCTGAGAGTGTGAAGGATTCCACGTTGACAATATGTATGTTACCTCGTTCAGTGCCCACATAGAGCCATTTACTCTGGAAAGGCAAATGGCAAAAGGTAACCCTGCAAGAAAACATATATTTTTAAAATTTTTTTAAAGATGTCTCGTATATTGTATTAAAGAATTAATCATGATATATGTAACTTAAAAAAGCAAATACGATACACCACTGAGATTAGTATTTAATTATACTATGATAAACCATCAAATTTACTCACTGTGATTAATATTTAATTATGCTAATTAAACTTATGCTTAGTAAAAGGCCTTACAGTAAATAGACAGCATGGCATGATAGAAAGAAGACACACTTTGAAGATAAAGCAGTTATCCCTTAGTATCCTTGAGGGATCCTGTAACCAATTACCTGAGGATACCAAAATCCATGGATGGCCTTATGTAAAATGGCACATTTGTGTATAACCTACACCAGTGGTCGGCAAACTCATTAGTCAATAGAGGGCAACCGTGCTCATTAGCCACATGTTGCTTGCAACTCACAGTTTGCCGACCACTGACCTACACAATTCTCTTGTATATTTTAAATTATTTCTAAATTACTTATAATACTTAACAATGTAAATGCTATGTAAATGGTGATTATACCATTTTGTTTAGAAGAAAAAAAGTCTGTACATGTTCAGTACTGATGCGACAACCATTGTAGGCCTTTTTCTTTCCTGAATATTTTAAATCTGCGGTTGGCTGAATCTACAGATGTAAAACCTGTGGATACAGAACCTATGGATACATAGGGCCAACTATATGTTTCAAATTTAACCACGTTATCCAGTATCTGTTACATCACATCCAGAAGTAACCTTTAAGCAACAAACTATGAGTTTAATACCCACATCACCCCCACGTACTACTATATTCCTCAGGAGTTATTAAACACTCATGTCTCTCAGGATCCATGCAAAATGGCCTTCCCATGTTTTTCTTCAGTTCCAATACCACCTTCGCTCAAACCAATATTTCCGCATGTCTATCAGGCTTGCCTTGTAAGAGAGGGTTTACTCTCTTCACGAATTTGTAAGCCCTTGGAAGGGCAGATAATCTCTGTACTCAAGGCTGGGACAATGCTATCTGAAAAATCACCCCCTAAATCCTGATTATATGAGAGGACTTCATTGACAAATTATAATTTACATACATGTATTAAATTTTATCCCAACAACTTCAAACATCCTATCCAATAAAAGAGTAATATGCAAATTGACTGCACCTCTGCTATACCCACTAGCCACGCCCACCATCCACGCCCACCAGCCAATCAGAGTGAGTATGCAAATCAACCCAAACCAAGATGGCTACGGCTACAGAGAGAGCAGGAGGGAGACTTGGGTTGGCCCTGGCAATGGAGGAAGCCAAGTTTTCCATACACCCTGGCCCGCTGAGGCCTCCACTTAAGGCAACAAAATTTCAATGGCTGTGTGAGCAGAAGGCTTGGCTCCACTCCAGACTACAAAGTTTCAATTATAGAAGATAAATAAACCCCAGATACCAGGGCCTCCACTTGGGTTGCTGAGGGTGTGTGGCCAGCTTGCAAACCACTACAGGCCCCTCACCCAGGCCACCCCACACCCCAAAGGAACACCCACAGGGGAGGGCAGTTAGGGGCAAACAGGCTGGCAGGGGAGCAGTTAGGCATCAATCAGGCTGGCAGGGGGTGATCAGGCTGGCAGGCAAAAGCGGTTAGAGGCAATCAAGAAGGCAGGCAGGTGAGCAGTTAGAAGCCAGCAGTCCTGGATTGTGAGAAGGATGCCCGAATGCCCGTTTAGGCACGATCCTAAACGGGCAGTCGGACATCCCTCAAGGGGTTCCAGATTGTAGAGGGAGCAGGCTGGGCTGAAGGACATCCCTCCTGTGCACGAATTTTGTGCACCAGGCCTCTAGTATTCTATATCAGCTCATTTAATTTGAAAGGCAAAGAATGGAAATGATCTTGTCTTTTTAGTAGTACTTTTAAAAAAGAGGTAGTATGTTATGAAGCCATGTAATGCTCATCTTTTCAGAATCTAATTGTGTCTCCTAAAATAGACTATTTAAATTTTGATGGAATAGAACTTAGAATAACACACTGACAATAATCACTGCTAGACTGTTAATACTCAGACTAGGTATTAAGCAAGATATAGCATACAGAAGATTTGCTGTTCCCATTAATATACAATTTCATTCCTGAGAATTTTCTAGGTAAAAACATTTATCAAATAAACATACATGCAACTCATGGTCTCACTATTTTCTATAGGTACTGCTCATTTAAATAAATACTTAAGGTTAACTATTTTCTATTGGATGTTTTAGAAGATCAAGTCATTTTTCTAAAAGACTTATGTATATTTAAAAGAGCAAGGAAATGCCTACTGACTTGAAAAGTAACTTTATAGTACCTTATTACCTCACAAAGTAGTAAGTTCACAGTATCATTCTGAAAACTTTAGAGCTATTTAGGTTTCTGAATTCAGAACTTTCTAGATTTTAGAAAGGCACATAATCCATATTTTATATATTACTAAATATCGGGCTAGCATCTCATAAACACTGAACATTTTTGAGATATAAATTTAGATATATAAAAATTATATCAATTAAAAAATAAGCTAAGATTATTTTAGTTTTAAATGTGTAACGTAATGATTCTATGTGATCACCACAATAAATCTAGCTAACATCATTACCACACATATAGTCGGACATTTTCTTGGGGATGAGTATTTTGAAGATGTATTTTCTTAGCATCTTTCATATATCAATAGTAATATTAACTATAGTCACTGAAAGTTTCTTTAAAAAGTAAATATACATCCACAATATGATCAGCCCACTCCATTCCTATGTCTTTATTTAAAGAAAGGAAAGCAAATGCCTATAACAAGACATATAAAAATGTTTATGGCAGCTTTATAATAGCCAAAAACTGAAAACAATCCCAAATGTCCATGTGCATCAACACGTAAATGGGTGAACAAACTGTGTTACATACTTAGAATACTAGTCACAGATTTAAAAAACTACAGATACATGCAACAACATTGATGAATTTCCAAGTTCTTGAGATAATTAAAAGAAGCCAGAAAAACAAAAATGCATTGAATGATTCTATTTATATATTATTTATAAGCAATAGAAAATGCAAACTTATCCATTGTAAAAGGAAACAGATTGTTGTAAAAGGAAACAGATTGTTGGTTTCCTGGAGATTATGGGGTAGAGGCTCATAACAGATACAGATGGGATATTCCTATTCAAAATGGTGAAAAATGGAAAGTAAAAAGAAGTCACTGGTCCATAACAGTTTTGAAATCAAATCAGGCAAATGTTGGGTTTTTCTTAATTAGTTTTCAAGACCTGTGAATAATCCTGTGTGGTTCTCAGCTCCATGCTCTTAATCATCCTTCCTTTTTCATAAAAGGCAGCATTTGTTTGCAGCTGAGGACTTCTATCAGCCTGCACCTGGTAGCAACCTTTTTTCATTTTGTTCTCTCTCTCTCTGGCTCTTTAAACCAGAATTAGCAATGTTTCTGCTATAAATTTTTCTGAAGAAACCTGTGAGTCTTAAATTTCACTGCGTTTTATTCTATTAGACAAAAATCACACACACAAATATTGCTGAGATAATCTATGCATGTTGGCTCCTACTGAGAGATCTGAAGGTTGATATTCTTAAACTTCCTAGAGACTCTCTGGTTTGGTTGAGAAGATCTGTGGAGACATACCCATAACCTCTTAAAAGAGTCCTTTGTGTGACTAAACACTCTGACCTTTTGGTCTCCAGATTTTTAGTAAAACACTGTACAGCCACACCCTCATGTTTTTCTCTATGTCACATTTTCAGAAGCAAGCTTTTTGCCAGATAGATCAGGGTGAGAATTTCCTAAATTATCAAAAGTCTTAGACCTTTTAATAATTCTTCCCTCAATTTTTTCTCTCTTTTAGCATTTTATTATAAATGCCAAAAGAAAAATTCAGGTTGTACCTATAATCCTCTCCTTGGAAATCTTAATATGTTAATCACTTACATATTGTGCAGGTAATACTTCTGATAAACTTTCTGCCACTACATAACAAGGAACCAATTCCTTGAGTTTCCAAAAACATGTTCCTTTCTCCCTTTGAGCTCTCACTGGCAGCAATCTCCATGTCAAGTATCCTACAAACACTTGTTCAAATTTAGGGCAATTTAGGCTTTTCTGTAATGCTCCTCAAAATTCTTCCAACTTCCATCCTTGACCTGGTTGCAGAGATTTCCACATATTTAGGTATTTCATACAGCAGCATCCCAGTTCTGGGTACCGAAATCTATATTAGATTTTTAGTGCTTAATAACCAATTACCACTAACTTAATAGCTTAGGACAATACCCCCCTTTCAATCTCAGTTTTTGTGGGTCAGCAGTTCAAGCACTGCATGACTGGATTCTCTACTCAGGGTCTTAAAAGGCTGAAATCCAGGTTATTAACCAGCATCACTTTCTGAAGATCTGGGGAAGAATCAGCTCTCAAACTTATCCAGGCTTTTAATCAAATTCAGTTTCTTAAGATTGTAAGACTAAATTTCCCTTGCTGTGAATCCCTCTCATGCTCTTAACCTTTGTCATGAAGAGAGCAGGACCTTTTGAAGGCATAATTGATTTAAGTCAGGCCCACTAAGAAAAATCTCCTAATCTTAAATTCAACTAATGTGGACCTCAATTAATCTACAAAATGTCTTTAGACTAGTGTTTGTTTGAATAACCAGAATCAGAAATTTTGGGACCCATTTTAGAATTCTGCCTACAACATATATATAGTTAGGAATAGATGTGTTGAGTTGTAATGATATATGTAAATGCTACCAAAAATGTTTCCAAAGTGATTATAGTGTTTAAAACTTCCACCAGTAGCTTATGAAAAGTCACATTCAAGCCAACATTTTTGCCATTCTGATGGACATTAGTGGACCTAGTAGTCTGCATTTTCCTGATGACTACTGTCTTCTTTTAATAGAAGCCAGGATATTAAAAAATAAAAAGTAGAAAAAGATGAGATTATTTTATCATGTGTTTTTAACATAAACTTCTAAAATGGCATCCATCCATATTGTTTATAGTTATTACTGGAGGCCTGGTGCATGGAATTCATGCACAATGGGAGGGGCTGTCCCTCAGCCTAGCCTGCACCCTCTTCAATCTGGGACATCCTTCTTACAATCTGGGACTACTGGCTCCTAACTGGTTGTCTGCCTGCCAGCCTGATCGCCCCCAAATGTCCTCCCCTGCCTGCCAGATTACCGCCAACTGCCCTCCCCTGTCAGCCCGATCACCCCCAAGTGCCCTACCTTGCTGGCCATCTTGTGGTGGCCATCAAGTGGCAGCCATCTTGTGACATCATCACGGCAGCCATGCTATGATGACATCACACGAGTTCATCGCGTGAAGTCATAACGCCACCTAGGCTTCTGGTTCTTTGCTTTAACAAATTATTCAAACATTTTTTTCACCTTTGTTATCTCAATCCCTATCATAACCCCTGGTATAAAGAAGGTATCCTATATTTGGTGAACTCAACTTAATTTACCTTCTAAATTTTTTCATTTCCAAATGTGAAGTACTGCTTCCATTCTATATTCCTCCTAAGCCAAGCAATGATTTTATATTCCTTTCAGCAGTCTGATATAATTTGTCTGAGCCAGTATTGCATTAATACAGTTACAGGAACAAAATAAAAGAGTGAGCAAAAGTAGGCTTACAGTTGTGTATACATACAACACAGTTTTTTCTTGTATTATCATCGTTATATGATTTATTTGTATTACAATTCTAAACCCACTTTGGTCCACCCCTGTATGCCCTACCTCTATTTAAAATTAATATACTTAGTTTTGCTATCTAAAACAAAGTGTTTCCATTCATTACTTTGTCTTTAGCGTTTTTCACAAGACGTAGCTCCTGCTGACAGGCAGTGCTAAATTGCTCTTATATTCACCTTTGATTATATAACCTCTTCTTCCATATAACCCTTTTATACCTGAGTTCGTTTTAAGGCCCTTGAGCAACCAGACTAATCTCTTTGAATGTCTCTCCCAATTTCCTTGTCAGAATTGCTTAGTTATTACGTATAATTTTATTCTAGGACGTTACCAAACATTTCCTAACCATCTTTCCTTTTACAATCTCAAGGTCATAAAATCACAATTGTCTTTCCTCAAACACAAAATTCTTTTCTTTTTAAATTTTGTCTCAGTGCATGATTCTCTACACTTAGAATTCCCAAGATGACTCATCATTTCCATATCATGAACCAATAATTTTTGTGGATTAGAATTATGTCCAGAGAAATAAATCCCTCTGTCTACCTTCCTACCAGGCCTGGAAACCATTCTATTCCTGTGCTCCAGACTTGAATCTCATCCCACCAAATTGCTCTCATGTCTAATGCTTGTACACTTTTCATTACACTGCTTTCAAAGAAAAATATTTTGCTGATGTGACTCAATTAGCACAAAAACTGTAATTCTAGGTTTCTTGATTTGTTTCAATATTATGATTAAGTTTTTCTTGCACAGAAGTATGTGCAGTGAATTAATTCAAAATCTTGGGAAGACCTGTATACATTTTCTAAGGGCTGGTATCTAGCCAAATACTCTTTTACAGCTATGCTCTATTCATGTGCACTGTGAAAATTATAAGCTTCATACATATGCAAAGTATAATATGTAGGTAGTATTATAATGAGTATAATGGAATAAATTAGTTTCTATTCCTACATTAACTTATTTATGCTGCTAAGAAAATCTGATGCCAGGGAACTGGTGTGTTCCTGAAGGGCCTTATACTATAAGGCACCAACTCTCCCACGGCTGTGTAGGTATATGAATGAAGAGCTCCATTTGCCAAACAGTTTTGTTCTTAAAACATCTTTAGACATTAATGTTTCACTGATTAGGATTTAATTTTGATCACTAATGCATTCCATATAATACGGTATTTTCTTAATCATAAGTACATGGTGCATGCATGCTCCTTTTATTATATAACTAGAGGCTCGGTGCATGAAATTTGTATATGGGGGGGATGTCCCTCAGCCCAGCCTGCACCCTCTCCAATTTGAGACCCTTCAAAGAATGTCCGACTGCCTTTTTAGGCCAAATCCCAGTAGGATCGGGCCTAAATGGGCAGTCGGACATCCCTTTCACAATTCAGGACTGCTGTTTCCCAACTGCTCACTTGCCTGCTTCCTGACTGCCCCTAACAGCTTCAGTCTGCCAACCTGATCACCCCCTAATCACTCCCGTGCCAGCCTGATTGATACCTAACTGCTCCCCTGCCAGCCTGTTTGCCCCTAACTGCCCTCCCCTGCAGGCCTGGTCACTCCTAACTACCCTCCCTGCAGGCCTGATCCCCACCAACTGCTCTCTCCTGCAGGTCTGGATCCTCCCCAATTGCCTTGCCTGCAGGCCAGGTCGCCCCAAACTTTCCTCCTCTGCCAGCCTGGTCATCCCTAACTGTCCTCCCCTGCAGGCTTGTTTGCCTCCAACTACCCTCCCTTGCAGAGCTGGTCCCTCCCAACTGCCCTCCCCTGCTGGCCTGATCACCCTCAACTGCCCTCCCTTGGTCCCTTCCAACTGCCCTTCCCTGCTGGCCATCTTGTGTCAACATGGGGGCAGCCATCTTGTCTGTTGGAGGGATGGTCAGTTTGTATATTACTCTTTTATTAGATAGGACAGAGGCCTGGTGCATGGATGGGGGCCTGCTAGTTTGCCCTGAAGGGTGTCCCAGATCAGGATGGGGGTTCCCTTGGGGCATGGAGAGGCCTGGGCGAGGGATCTGTAATGGTTTGTAGGCTGGCCACGCCCCCTGGCGACCCAAGCAGAAGCCCTGGTATCTGGGATTTATTTATCTTCTATAATTGAAACTTTGTAGCCTTGAGTGGAGGACAGAGCCAGCCAGGGCAGGCAGAAAGTTTGCCTTCCTCCATTGCCGGGGAAACCCAAGCCTCCTGCTCACTCCGTAGCTGCAGCTATCTTAGTTGGGTTAATTTGCATACTCACTCCTGATTGGCTTGTGGGTGTAGCAGAGTAATGGTTAATTTGCATATTATTATTTTATTAGATAGGATAGAATAGTAACATCTATTTTCAAATAAAAGAGCTGTGAATTACAGTACTATAAATAAACTGTAAATCAAGGTTAGAATAAAGAAAAAATATTTGTCTTTAAAATGAATATATTGATTTAAATGTAGACTCAGATGTTCAGGTGTCTAATATATTTATGGTGAAAAAATTCTATTTTCTGAAATTGCACAAAAAGAAATTTTTCTTGACCTTTGAAAATAAATAATTTATGTGAAAGTGCTTTATAATTAATAATGAATTACATAATTAAGAGATAAAATTATCAGAGAATAGTAGTGGGATTTAAATGAGAAAGCCCACATATATAATAAAGCCTTCAGCCTTTAAATGCTTCATAAATTGTTATTTAAAAACTATTATGCAAAAATTTAACATTCTAACTCAAGGTAACAAAAAAAGACTAGAGGAGAGTTATAGGTGCTTATAATCCCATGACTTCCTCCCAAATAACTTCCTTTAAAGGGAAAAATAAAGTAGTAGCCAAATGAAACATGATCTAATAAGGCAATTACCAGACCGAATTTGCTTGCCCAAATCTAAATTTCAACATAAACAACTTCTTCTTTACAGGTATGAACTTAAAGTGCATAAGAAGGTTCCCCAATACCAAGCAACAAGAAGGAAAGAGATACATATTAGTTTCCTAGGGATGCTATATCAAATTACCACAAATTAAGTGGCTTAAAACAACAGAAATTTGTTCTCTTGGAGTTCCAGAGAGTAGCTACCAGAAATCAAGGTGTTAGCAGGGACCTGCTTGCTTTGAAGGCTCAGAGAGGAGAATGTGTTCCATGCCTCTCTCCTAGCTTCTGGTATTGCCTTGGCTTGTAGATGCATCACTTCAATCCCTACCCCTTGTCTCCTGCAGTGTTCTCCCTGTGGGTCTGTCTCTCTTCTCCTCTTCTTATAGGGCCACCACTCATATTAGATAAGGCCCATCTTAATAACTTCATATTAATTGGCTTATACCCACAAATACCCTATTTCCAAATAACATTACATTCACAAGTACAGTGGTACCTCGAGATACGAGTTTAATTCGTTCCGTAACCTTGAGGCGTGGGAAACTATGAGACGCTCGAGTCGAGGTAAACTGGTGGGTCCTGTGCAGCTGGCCGATCCGAGCGATTACCCTTATCTCAAATGTTGCTCGTATTTCAAAGCAAAAATCGCTCGCTCGACGGCTCATATCTTAAAAATCTCGTATGTTAGGGCACTCGTATCTTGAGGTAACACTGTACTGGGGATTCAGAATTCAATATATCTTTTGGGGGTCACAATTCAATCTATAACAGGAGATGGGGCAGTAAAGACCATGTCTCCAATGTTGCAGAGGATTTAGATGATGTAGCTACTACTACTGGCAAATTATTTCTTATGGTTTAAATTGTATTAACAGTAAATCCGTAATAAGAGATAAACCTAGAGAGAGAGAAAGAGACAGAGACAGAGACAGAGAGAGAGAGAATGAAAGAGAGAGAGAGAGAGAGAGAGAATGACTTGGCAGTTGGCACAATAAGCTACATACTAGTCAAAGCACAAACACACAAGTCATATGAGAGATTTCTGTGATCAAGTTGTTCAACTCTACATGTATCTCATAGATATATTCATATATGTGGATAAATACTTATATGTAACAATATTACAACACAGCAAAATAAATAGCAGACAGAAAATGATATAAATCCACTAATAACAAAGATTGAGTGAATAACTTATGGTACTTCCATATAATGGAGTGCCATGCAATTATGAAATGACTAAGGGAGATTTAAATGTGCCAATATGAAACAGAAAAAATATACAATGTCATCCTGCTTATGCAAAAACAGTCGCTACACAGACATCTCTGCTTATGCGAACAGACTGCCAGTATTTCTAAAAGGACCCCAAAGAAATGTGTGTGGTTGCCTCTGGAAAGGAAGTTGGGTCTGAAAAGGGGGAAAAAAAATAACTTGTTTTCACTGGACATCCTCTGAAGTTTTTCATTATTTTTTAGATTGTGCATGAAGTCCATCACAGAAAAATAAAATCAAAGGATAAAATGCAAAGAAAATAGCAAATATCCTATATAAAGGAAAACAGAGATTCTTACCTTTCTCTACAAAATTTAAGTGAATGTAGTATGGCAGGTCTCTTTTGACGTAAATTCCATAAATGTAACGTATCATCAGCCAAGGCACTCACAAGAGCTCCCTTAAAAATAAAGTGTAATATATTTTATATAGAACACAATTTACAAATATTAAAGGTACTAAGGAGCTGCCAAAAAATCTCCTTCCCAAATTTCTAAACTTTCTGTAAATAGATTTAGTTCTGACAAACATTTGCCTCACCCAAATTCTAAACAGCAGATGCAAAACTGTGTGTTGTGTACTTAGGCACACAATATGCGTAAAAAAGTTTTAACTTCTTCAATAAAGCATAACTTATTATCTTATAAACCAAAATATAGAAAGACCTACTTGGATATTATGGTTCATTACTAGCTATGTAAAATTAGAGGCCAGACTGTAAGTTATTTGGTCACTACTATACATATCTCCTTGACTGAAAAAGCAAAATATGATATGAGGTAACCTCCCAGTTTTATTTGGCTTAAGACAAATCCTATGAATGTACTATGCCTAGAACATAATTCTATTAATAGAATAAGGAAAATAAAGATTGCATTCAGCACACTGTAATTTCAATGTGCAAAGGTTGAGACAAACTAATTTAGAAAGTTAATACATCTAGTACTATTAAACACTATTAAGTATGGAGAAAAGAATTCGATGGCACTATATGAAGATCATGAAGGGCACTCAGTCTCATCCCAGATCTGACAAATCAGAATTTTTAGAGCAAGTACCTATGCAGGTATAGTTTTCATAGAAGTTTCCAGAAGTGATTCTGATGTGTGAATATACTTAAGTCTCTACACCAAGACTGATTTATTAAGACATATGTTTTTCCTCAAAAGAGTAAAATACTATTCTATATTGACAGAAAAAGGCAAAAGATGAAACATGAAGAATTTATATTAACTTCAAAAAAGATTTGGAATTCCAATCCTTCAGATTATTAAGAAATCTTAAAATTTCCTTAAAATAAGAAGAGTTTCTCATTTATCTAAGAAAAAATAGCTCTGAAGACAAACTTTACATTAAGCGATCTCTCCAAATCATTTTACATATTTGGAATTTAAGAGGGCTACTCTGTTGTGTAACTCCTAGTGCTACAATGATTACTGGAAAGTAGAAATACGTAAAGTCTATATACTCTCACTTTCACCAGAAAGCATCCCCTTATCTATATTACTATGAAGCAGAAAAACTCAAAGGATGCAAATTATCAAAGATTTATAATATTCATTCTTATTTCCAGTATAGTTTAAGATTGTCATCTTCTTTCTCAAGATGTTAGTCCTATCTTAAAAGTCTCAAGGGAGAAGGGAAGATGCAGAGTCAAAATGGCATTAACAGCTGTCCTCTTTCTATTGTGGCTCCTTTATTTATAATTTTCCCACGCTGAAAGCAAATAGCTACTCCCAATGGTCTGATTTCTATAGTCATACTCATTTAAATATTCATGTTTTGACGAAGCATTTTCAAAAATAACAATGCATATTAAGTACTTAAAAATAGCATTTAAGCATATAAAGTAAAACAAAATAGTCGTATCACAGAACTGTGATGAGAAAAGAATCTTTTCATATGAATGATAGCATAAACTACTTAAATAATTTCTAAAATTTATGTGTATAGGTAATCAATTTGCAATATGTTAGTTAGATTGGCTCATGTACTGCTTTAAAAAATAATCAAATAATTTTAACAGAAGTGTAAAGATGGAAAATAGGTGAGAAGTTGCCAGGAATCAGGGACTGAGAGCAGGAGGGGAGGAAGTGTGATTATAAAGGAGGAATCTGAAGATATTTCTTTACAGTTGTGGAAGTGATCTGTATCTTGTCAATAGTGGTCATTAAATGAGTCTATTTGTCTATTAAAATGATAGGAAACCACACACACACGTGCATCCATAAACTGGTGATGAAATCTAAAGGTCTTCTGCAATCTCAATAGCACTGTTCTTATGTCATTTTTTGGTTTAATATTATACTACTGTTATATTTATATATATATAAATAAATAAAGAGATAATTAGACCTGGACGCCATACCAGTCACGACCAGTCAGGAGGAGGCTGCGCACGCAGCTAAGGCCCAGAGCAGACACGGAGACAGAGACAGGAGGGCCTGCCCGAGTCGCCGGGCCTGCTCAGGCCACCCCAGAGCCAACACTGACAGGGGGCCTGGGGCTGCTCCAGCTGCTGCATGCCAGCAGTCCCACCTCTGTGTGTGATGAGCTGTAGAGGAAACATCTTTTCTGACCACTCATTGGTTAAGCTCCCTGTATGCCACTTGCAATGTGCTTGGTAACTTGGGTAATAAGGATCCAAGAAGGTGATCTAGGGTTTTTCTACCTCACACCTGGGGGAAAAAACAAAGGTCTGCTGCTAGAGGGCCTAAGAAATGTCATATCCTGCCCTAGCTAGTTTTGCTCAGTGGTTGGAGCCTCGGCCTGCTGACTGCACAGTCCGGGTTTGATTCTGGTCAAGGGCATGTACCTAGGTTGCAGGCTCCTCCCTGGCCGGGGCCCAGTCAAGGCTCATGCAGGAGACAACCAACAGAAGTGTCCGTCTCACATTGATTTTTCTGTCTTTCCCTCTCTCTTCCACATTCTCTAAAAATCAATGGAAAAATATAGAGAGAGGGAGGAAGGGAGAGAGGGAGGAAGGAAGATCAGATCCTATAAAAGAGACATCTTGAAAATGCCTAAAGAAAGTTGTCATTTTTTCGTGAAGGGACTGGAGTCCGTGTTGATGAAACCACCTTGGCGGCAGTGGGAGCCAGCAGTGGCAGCAGCAGGGGGGGTAATGGAGGTGGTGCCTTCCCCTGATCAGCCTGGTGGACTCCCACTGGGGAACAGGCCTAAGCCATCAGTAGGACATCCAATGAGCGGGCCTAAGCTGTCAGTGCCGGTTCCCTCAATTTTGTACACCAGGCTTCTAGTATAAAATGTTATTATGGGAGAATGGGAAGTGCACAGAGCCTATTCTGAATCAAAACCATTCAAATTATTTCAAAACTAGAGGCCTAATGCATGAAATATGAATAAGAGTAGGCTGTCCTTCCCCGGGCTGCTGGCACCAGCTTCCCTCTGGCACCCAGGACCCAGGCTTCCCTCTGGCACCCAGGACCCAAGCTTCCCTCTGGCATCCAGGACCTGGGCTTCCCTTGCAGCCCCAGCTTCCTCTGGAAGGTTGTCTGGAAGTTCGTCTGGTCTAATTAGCATCTTATGCTTTTAATATTATAGATAAAATAAATTTTAAAAAGAAAAAGTAATCTGAGTCCTCATATATGTATTTGACAACTTTCTATATTGTGATTATTTTAAACAATTTATAATGCAGATCTATGCAGAACCCTGAAATTTAAAACAAGCAAAAACATGCTTCCTTGACCCTGAAAAATCTACACAATTACATATTATTTGGATCATAATTTTGCTGACGGTTTCCTATTGTCATCTTTAGATCTCTGCATCCATGGTGCCTTTTTTAAATCCTCTAATATGAACAAAAACATTAATCAAAACCCAGAGGTACTGACTAATTTTTGTCTCTCATACACATTTAAGAATTTACGGGCAAAAATAATGTTCACAAATTATCCTTCTATCTAAGGATAACAGAGCCTTCTGAAGTAATGTCTGTTTCTTCCTCTTATGACCAGCTCTTACCCGTCCCTACTTCTAGAAAGCATCTATTCTCAGAATGTGCATACATTAAAACCTGCAGACACATTGTTTACTCTGCTGATAAAATGGGGTTTGGTTTCTCTAGCTCCTTCTAAACTTCAAAGTCTATCAAAGAGAAAGGTATCATCAATTACTTCAACCACTAAGTGATACAACAAGAACTTTGGACAATAACCAGTTTTTAATCTATTTTGGTTTCCTAGTTGTATTTCAAAACAACTCATTCAAGAAGTACATTTTGTTATTTATAATAAACTCCATCTTTAAAAAACATTTCAATATAGAGTTTTATGTTCTATAACTTTCAATATCACTAAAATAAAATTTAAATGCAGCACCCTGTACCAAAAAGATTTACTTTATACCATTCTATTTGTAACACTATTTTGAGAAACCTCTTACATTATTTATGTAACTATCCACAAAGATGCCTTAACACAGGAGTGGGGAACATCCAGCATGTAGGCCATATAAGGCCTATGAAATCATTTGGTCTGGCCCTACCAAAGCATGAGGGTGAGTTAATTAAATGTTTGACCAAATATAGCAGGCTAATTTTTAAGTTGATAATTTTGTATGGCATGTGAATGATGTTATAAATATCTAAATGGACCTTGGCAGAAAAAAGGTTCCCCACCCCTGTCTTAAAGTGAATTACTTTTATCTCTAACCTATAAGAAATTAGTTTTTGTTCACATGTCAATATAAATGAAGAAATCTGAAAGACGAGATGTGGCCCTATTTTGTACATAAGTAGGAGAGATTAAAGCAAGTCACTAACCTCATTAATCAGGAACTGGAGCTGGATGACTGCAGCTCCACTGTCATGCTGGCAATAACATTCTACTCCTGGACGACCAAAGCTGTCATTAATTCCATTAAGGAGTTTATGCTATGAGTGGGCTTTTCATAGAAATTGGTAAATTATATAACAGACTCATAAATATTCCAATGATCTGATATTCAATACATGCTAGTTACTGAGGTCGAGATTTAGCATTAGGTTTACTATACATCAACCTAATCGGGTAGTTTCTGTTGAAAATCAGAATGCGCAATGATTACAGGTCTAAAAGAAATAACAGTACTTAAAAAAAAAACAGCAATATACAGAACCAAGACAATATATACTTTCCGCTGCCCCAAGTTTTTTTCTTTCACTTAAACAGAGGAATAAAGACAGAGCTTCCAATTTGGCCTATGTTAGCAAACAAATCTGAAAAGCAAACAAATGTAATTTTGGAATATTGCTAATAAATCTTTTTACAGGCATTTTCATTCCTGTAATGTCATTTTAAAAGTTTACACTAAAAACATAAAGAGCCACATAACTATGTTTGTAATTGAGGCATAACATTATATCATTAATAAATGTATCAATTTTTAAAGCAGGCTTAGATTAAAATACAAACTTCTATAACTTTGCATATAACTGCAAACATACATTTTTGTGTCAGGCATTATATTAAATAAGTTATATACTTTATACATAGTCTCACCCCATATAAACCCATAAGAAATTGAAGCACAGAGAAATTAAGTAACTTGTCCCAAGTCACAAAACTAGAAAGTAGCAGAGGTAGAATCTGAATAAGCACTCTGGCTGCAGTCTACACTCTTCATTAATAAGGTATGCTGTATAAAGAACAAACAAAACAAAAATATCAAATACTTAAAGAATGTACTTCGTGCCAGACATTGTTTTATGCTTTTAACCTTAATAACCTTGAAATAAGAAGCTAGACATTTTAATATGCTGCTATACTAATCTACTAAATATTAATAGGACAATAAAAGGCAAATCTAAAAATCAAATTTGATATGATTTAGTAAAATTACAGCATTCTTTATACAAATTCCCATCCAGGTGTATAGACTATTTATATATTCCATTGACAAATGACCTCTTGGGTCATAGGTCAAAACTCAACCACTGAGCCATGCAGGCCAGGCCAAAACTGGTTTTCTTGAATAAAAAACATAACTATAACTAAGCTGGTAGGAGATTTATATTTAATTTTTTAAATGGAACTTTTAAAAAAAGTGCAATCTAAGTAGAGCATTCATGTAGTCTTATTATTTCTTTTCCAACCATCTACTGTTATTTTATCCATATAGCATCGGATAGAAAATTTTAGGTGACTTTCCTGAAGTTTTTTTCCAAAGTATTCTTTGGAGATTTTTATATATGGAAACTCTCATTTTACATTCCTATTTCATCAACTTATATAGTATTTAAGTGAATTACTTGATTATATCAAATATACTAAACACAAATAGATTTAGGAATATACAAAACTAATTATTGGTAAATAAAGAATAAGCAAACAACTGTACTAATATGGGCCTCCTGGGAAACAGCCTACCATTCTTAAAACTCCAGTATGTTATGGGCATCAATCAACATTTTATTCAGAGAGAATGAAAAGTGTCTGTAAAATGCAGAAATTCGGTTACACTGACCGTCAATAAGTTTTATTCTTACTCTACGTATGGCATTATTACAGACAAAACTGTACTGTTTTATGACATTAATATTAATATAGTCATTTTATTTCTACTAAGATGACATATTTTCTTCATATAAGAACTACTTACTGAATATCTACTAAGTATCAGACACTGTCTTAAATATATAATTGTACTTACTCTTGAGAGTAACTTTAAAAGGTAGTTATTACCCATATAGGGTAGGACAACTGGTTTACAGTTGTTCAAATTCATTACTTTAACAAAAATTAACATTACCATATAATGGATATATCATAATGTAAAAAAATAACAACTCTAAACATATTAGATTATAAAATAGTATATCATAGATGCAAATTTTCATATCCTTTCATACCCATGATTATTGTTTCTTGCATATATGATTCTTCCTGATACTGTCTTTACTGATAGTTAACAATTTTATTAGAAAACTAGAGGCTCATTGCACGAGTAGGGTCCCTAGGCCTGACTGGTGATCAGGCCTGATCTGTGGGGCAACCAGTGGGGCAACTGGGGAACCCCTGCTGGCACCCACCATGGCTGGCCTAGGCCTGCAGGCAGCTCCTGCATCGAGCATCTTCCTCCTGGTGGTCAGTACGCATCATAGCGACCAGTCATTCTGGCATTCAGTAAATTTCCATATTAGGCTTTTATTATATAGGATGATCAAACATTAATAAAACTTTGCTTGGTAAGTTATTCCCATTTATTGTGGCTATGTTCACAATTAAACAAGAATACAAATTATCAGAAGTTCAAATAAAGAAAATCCAAAGGGAAAGATTACATATTGAGCAACTGTGCAAAGGTATTTGCTAAATTGAGAAATATTCATTTATTGTTTTTATTTTAATTTTCTCAGATAATACTCATCTTTTTAATTAAATCTTTATTATTAAGATTTTTACATTTGTTTCTCTTTTTTCCCTTCCATAGCTCCCCTCTACCCTGCTCCCACACCTCCCTCTACCCTTACCTCCCTCCCGTTGACCTCATCCATAGGTGTATGATTTTTGTCCAGTCTCTCCCTGTACACCCCTCATCCCTTTCCCACTGAGAATTATCAGTCCACGCCCTTTCTGTGCTCCTGATTATATTATATTCACTAGTTTATTCTGTTGATCAAATTTTTAATTCACTTAATTTTTAGATTCACTTGTTGATAGAGATGTATTTGTTGTTCATAATTTTTTATCTTTTACCTTTTTCTTCTTCCTCTTCTTAAAGAGTACCTTTCAGCATTTCATATAATACTGGTTTGGTGTAGATGAACTCCTTTAGCCTTTTCTTGTCTGTGAAGCTCTTTATCTGTCCTTCAATTCTGAATGATAGCTTTGCTGGATAGAGTATTCTTGGTTGTAGGTTCTTGCTATTCATCACGTTGAATATTTCTTGCCACTCCATCTGGCCTGCATCATTTCTATTGAGAAATCAGCTGACAGTCATATGGGTGCTCCCTTGTAGGTAATGAACTGTTTTTCTCTTGCTGCTTTTAATATTCTTTGTCTTTTGCTCTTGGTATTTTAATTATGTCTTGGTGTAGTCCTCTTTGGATTCCTTTTATATGGGGTTCTGTGTGCTTCCTGGACTTGTAAGTCTATTTCTTTTACCAGATGTGGAAAGTTTTCAGTCATTATTTATTTAAGTAGGTTTTCAGTATCTTGCTCTCTCTCTTCTTCTGGCACCCCCACAATTCTGATGTTGGTACGCTTGAAGCTGTCTCAGAGGCTCTTTACATTATCTTCACATTTTTGGATTCTTTTTATCTGTTCTTTTATATATGAATGAATCAACTACAAGGCAAAGCCAAAATTGTAAGGGTACACTGAATATTTCCTGCTGTCAATATATTTTCTAATTCTGAACTCCAATAATGCATTCGTTCAAAAATGGTGCAATCTTTCTATCTTAGGTATCTTTACTCTGAATTTTTCTACTAACCTACAAGAGTTACGGTATCTACCTAATCCTACTAACCAATTTTGTCTCTAGAGTAATTTTAGTTTATCTGACCCACAACATATGCCAGATATTTCCTACATAACCAACACTCATGGTTTTGTCCAGATAATCACCATTGTAACTTCTGAAGAGGAGATGCAGAAGGCAAGGATAAAACAGGTTAGGAGTACAGTCTCTGAATTCAAGTCTTTGAATTTAGATAGGATCCTCTAAATAAGCAACACAGAGAAAAGAAATATTTAAGGGGGAAAAATAAGATAATGAAACTAGCAATCAAGAATGATCAGAAGAAGGTATGCAGGACAGATACACAGGTGCAGGAGGAGGAGAAAAAAAGATAAAAAATATGAACACAAAAATGGCAATACATACATATCTATTAACAATTGAATCTAAAAGTCAAAATAAATGAACAAAGAATCTAATAAACAAAATAAACTGATGCATAAAATAGAATCAGAGGCACAGAAACATGGAACAGATTGACTGACAAAACTCACAGGTAAGTGGAAAGAGGGAGTGGGAAGAATTAACCAAAGACCTTATATGCATACTCGAAGCTCGAGGCACTAAATTTTTGCAGGGGCGAGGGGTCCCTCAGCCAGGCGAGTGCCCTCTCGCAATCCAGGACCCCTCAGTGCAGTGCCGCGACCCTTTAATACAGTTCCTCATGTTGTGGTGACCCCCAACCATAAAATTATTTTTGTTGCTACTTCATAACCATTATGAATCGTATCTGTGTTTTCCAATGGTCATAGGCGACCCCTGTGAAAGTGTTGTTCGACCCCCAAAGGGATCGCGACCCACAGGTTGAGAACCGCTGCCTCAGGGGATGTCTGACTGCTGCTGTAGGCACAATCGGGCCTAAACAGGCAGTTGGACATCTCTCTCGCAATCCAGAACTCTTTGCTCCTAATCGCCCACCTGCTCACTTTTTACCACGTGGCTTGCCACTCCTTACCACCCACTGGCTTGCTCCTTACCACCTGGATTGTTGCTCCTTAGTGCTGCTATGGAGAAGGGAGACGCTCCTGCCACCACCGCTTAGCTCACCAGCACTGAGCTCGGCTTCTGGCTTAATGGCATGCCCGCTATGGGAACACACTGACCACCAGAGGGCAGCACAGTGGTTAGTGTGCATCAGAGTGACCAGTCATTCTAGCAGTTCCACAGTAATAGTCACTAAGCTTTTATTATATGGACTAGAGACTCAGTGCACAAAATTTGTGCACAGGAGGGAGGTTCCTCAGCCCGGCCTGCACCCTCTCCAATCCAATCCCACAGAAATCAGGCCTAAACCAGCAACTGGACATCCCTCTTACAATTCAGAAAATCCAAAGGGAAAATCCAATCGCCTGCCTGCCTGCCAGATCGCCCCTAACCACCTCTGCCTGCCAGCCTGATTACCCCCTCACTGACCTGATCACCCCTAACCACTTCTGCCTGCCAACTTGATCACCTCCTAACTGCTTCCCCCTGCCAGCCTTATCACCACCTAACTGCTCTCCCCTGCTGGCCTGATCATCCCTAATTGCCTGTGCTTCGGCCCCTGCTACCATGGCTTTATCTGGAAGGACATTCAAAAGATGTTCAATCTAATTATCATATTACCCTTTTATTAGTATAGATATGCATTACCAATGGATACAAGACAATAGGGTAGTGAAGGCCTGGGACAGGGCAGAAACTGGGTAGAGGAGGGTAATGAGGTGAAAAATGGGGGAAAATAAGGACTTAAAGAGAAAATAAAACAAAAACAGTGACATAGGATCTAGAAATAATGAATCCAACCCAGAAAAAGATTAAGGAAAAGTCCAAAGTAGCAATGCAACTGACATAAACAGCTTAACAGCCCTGGTCCAGATGGCAGAGGAAATTTGAGGAAGGTCAGGTATATGAGAGCATGAGGGCTCCAGAGATGTGACTCTCTCCTTGAGAAGTCTGAGAAATTTAAGCAGGGGAAGAAAGCAGCCAGTGAGTGTGGGTGGGGGAAGGAAGACAACTATATAGGATACTACTTGGCTATGGAATGTTAAAGAGTGATAATAGAAAAAATAATAACTCCTAATGCAATTTCAATTTTAGAATCAAACAAAAGTTTTACATTAATATACATGACAGTTGGTGGGAAAAGAGAAAAAAGGAAAAGTGACAGGCTAGTATGCATAGTTGATGGAGCAAAAAATAAAAAAATTAACTAAAATAGTTTTTGGAACTTATAAGTTACAAAGGCAGCCAAGAGAGAAAGTAAAAATAGTGACATAACTATATTGTGAGGGGAGATATGAATCAAATACTCATTTTTTTTATTTTTTATTTTTACAGAGAGGAAGGGAGAGGGACAGAGATCTAGAAACACCTATGAGAGAGAAACATCGATCAGCTGCCTCTTGCACACTCCCCACTGGGGATGTGCCCGAAACCAAGGTACATGCCCTTGACCTGTTCACTTTACCTTTCAATCATTTGTTAGGTTGGTATTACAATCACAGCAATAGTTCCTCCTATTACATATTATCCTGCTGGTATTTCTATTTTATTGTCAACAAGGTAGAATTAAAAAAAATAGTAAAAGTAGAAGGCAACGGGACCCCCACAGTGTAAGTTCTGAAAGTATAGCTCCTAGGCAAGTTTTCACTGTTGCACTACCATTGTGTATTATACACATATTTTGACAACCTGTACTTCTATGAAGGATAATATGAAGACTAGTAGATACTTAGTAAATTATTAAATTTTTCAAAGATTATATATTTTCTCAGAGAATCTGTTCAGTTCCTGTCACAAGTAAAAAGGTAAAGTATTAACATTATTCCATCCTTTAGAGAAGTGACATATTTTACCATTTTCCAACCTAGAAATGGAAGATTGGAGTATATATAAAAAGGAAAACACCTAAAAAACTTGATGTCCTGAGCAGTTTCTGCAAATACATTTATATACTGCAAAGTTTAAAGATGAGAATATAGACAACTGATAAATTACACAATCGTATTAAGCATATACTATTCTGTGGAAGTAACTTTCTTTGAGCAGATATGCTTATAACCAAGAAAGACTATTAATTGGTCCTTTCTGCATCAGTAAAAAAGAAAAATAGTAAATTCAAGAGCATAATCTTAATCCATCAAACACCCTAAAAACTTGTTTCATCATTTCTTTTAGGACATTCTTATACTTTCAGCAAACAGGGTAATTCACATTGAAGTATTCTAGTAAATCTTCAAGGTGTTGCTACTCTGAAGTGGCTTATGACTCTTAATAACAGGTCCGTCAATGACCTTTTATTTTTAACTAGAGGCCCAGTGCATGAAATTTGTGCATGGGTGGAATCCCTAAGCCTGGCAGGAGATCAGGGCCGATCAAGTTCCCCAACTCCCTGCCTCCTCCTTCCCTCACCATCCTCATCCGCCGCCACCACCCTCAGCCTGGGGCCCGACCCTGATCAAGACCTGCTGGCCAGGGGGAGGGGCGGCCAACATAGGGGGAGGAGCCAACTTCAACAATGTCAGATAGGTGGTGGACCAACCAGGGCCTGGTGGCTGGGGGAGGAAGCAGGAGGCTGGCCAGTAGGCCCCATCAACTATCAGTGCCTACAGGCTGGGGGCAGCTCCTGCATTGAGGATCTGCCCCCTGGTGATCAGTGTGCATCATAGTGACCAGTCATTCTGGTCATTCCGTCATAATGGTCGCTTAGGCTTTTATACAGATAGAATGGCTTAAATCTTGAGAAGATTTAGCAATAATGTAATTATTTTTCAATAGCAAAGTTAAAATCTACTACCACAATGTAGTCAAAGAATACTGATATGTCACAGTGGAAACTTATCCATTCATCTATTAATGGTCACCTCGATTGCTGCCCTATTCTGGATATCCTATTTAATAAAACAGTAATATGTAAATTGACCATCACTCCAACACAAGATGGCCACCCCCACAAAGATGGCAGACCCCATGTGGACACAAGATGACCACCACAAAATGGCCTGCAGGGGAGGGCAATTAGGGGAGACCAGGCCTGCAGGGAAGGGCAGCTGGGAGGGACAAGGCCTACAGGGGAGGCAGTTGGGGGGACCAGGCTTCCAGGGGAAGGCAGTTGGGGAGGACCAGGCCTGCAGGGGAGGGCAGCTGTGGAGGACAAGGCTGGAAAGGAAGGGAAGTTAGGGGTAACTGAGACAGCAGGGGAGGGTAGTTGGGGGCAACCAGGCCTAGTGGGTAGGTCAGTTAGGGGTGACCAGGCCTGCAGGGGAGGGTATTTAGGGGCAATAAGGCTGTCAGGGGAGCAATTTAGGTATCGATCAGGCTGACAGGGGAGTGGTTAGGGGGTGATCAGGCTGGCAGGCAGAAGCAGTTAGAGGCAGTCAGGAAGGCAGGCAGGTGAGCAGTTGGAAGCCAGCAGTTTTGGATTATGAGAGGGATGTCCGACTGTCTGTTTAGGCCCACTGGGATCGGGCCTAAATGGACAGTCCGGACATCCATCAAAGGGGTTGCAGATTGGAGAGGGTGTAGGGTGGGCTGAGGGACACCCCCCCCCACCTGTGCATGAATTTCCTGCACCGGGCCTCTAGTTATAAAGCTGCAAGGAACATCGAGGTGTATTATTTTTTCAAATTAATGGAGTGGTCACAATGTAAGGTATAAAAATGTGAACCGCTACATTATATACCTAAAACTAATATAACATTATATACCAACTATACTTACATTAAAAAAGTAAACAGAAATAAAAAGGAATACTGATGAAAGCACTCTAAAAATAAAAAGATAGGCTTTAGCATCAAACCAATTTATTTATCCTACTCAAGATAATATAACCTGTTTTTAAAAAAATAACTAACATAGCAGATTACCAGGAAAAAAAAATGGAAATAGCCGAAACCGGTTTGGCTCAGTGGATAGAGCATCAGCCTGCGGACTGGAAGGTCCCAGGTTCGATTCAGGTCAAGGGCATGTATCCTGGTTGCGGGCACATCCCCAGTAGGGGGGTTGCAGGAGGCAGCTGATCGATGTCTCTCTCTCATTGATGTCTCTCTCTCATCGATGTTTCCAACTCTCTATCCCTCTCTCTTCCTCTCATAAGAAATCAATAAAATATATTTTAAAAAAATGGAAATACATAAAATGATCTGTGATAACTAAGACAATGCATTGTGCTATAGTTTTCTCATCTGTGAAATGTGTCACCTGCTTCTTTCACCTGGTCAGTTGTGAGGATCACCTACAAGTTTAAAACTAGATTTTTCAACCTCTTAATTAGACTTCAACATGGTCGTTTTTTTACTGCTGCTTCTCATATCCAGTGATAGATAAGTGCTATGAAAGGGAAACACCATAACTCAAACTTGGAACTTCTCTTTCTTTCCATCTTCATTTCAAACTTTAATGAAACAAACATCAGTTTCACAGCCTTGTCTCCAAAGGTAATGGCAAAGTGTCAGCTTGTACCACAACTCTTAAGATGTTATGATTTACTATAAAATGCGCCCTCTCTGCACAAAATGTATTGAACATGCTTATTATCTACCATCTGCCACACTAAGAATAGTGCTACCATGCCTGTTGAATATTACCCGATATCTCTCAATTCTGGTTCTATATTATTAGCATCCATAAAGATTTAATATAAAAAGAAATTACAGATTTGTCAAGCCCCATGCCAGACTCTCTGAATCAGAATATCTAGAGAAGAAATCCAAGTATAAGTTTGGGCATTCTTTGTATGTTTTGTTTTATTTTTCCACTCCAAGAATTATTATAATGTATAGCCAAACTGGAAAACCTTATAAGCATAAGAATAATTAAGCATTACATTCCATAAAATTTCATTTAATAATTTCTCAAGACTTTCTTTCTTAAATAGAATCATCATGAATCTCCTTAATATCATAGGTCTTATTTTCCAAACTTCTAATAATTTGCTGCTTCTACCTGAACTAGCTTCTAGTGCTCAAAACAAGATCTTAAGTCACTACCAGAATTTCATATAGTGAAGAATATTTCATTTTGTACTTTATAACTTATGAATGTATTTGCAATACAAATCCTTTAACAATTATTTACACTTTTATAGTTGAGCACCCCTATTCTATAGTATCACCTACTTGACAATCATCAATTTTTAATCTCATTTTGAAGATTTTTTCTAGCCATAAAAATTAGACTTCTAGTTTTTGGTCTAGAAATTTGGAAGTTGTCATTCTATCCTAACAATAAGTAAAAAGCTGAACAAACTAAAAATCAGCAACTCTTTTTAAATCCATAGTGAGTTCACAAAGCAAATCATTGCTGCCCCCATCCCCCAAATTGCAGACAGACAGGCCAATACAAATACTCATAGTTTACCCAAATAAACCAACCCAGAAGATACCGCTAGAGGAATCAACACATGGGCAGGAAAATCTAAACTGTAAATTAATGAATTGCTAGAGGTTTAAAGAAGAGAAATCTGAAAGTAAGAAACTCCAGCAGGACCCACACTTTGAGGTTTTACAGCATGAGCTCCACCAGGTTCTCACAGTATTATCTGAGAAAAATCCCCTCCTCCTTCCAGTATGGGGAGGAATAAAACAAACATTTTTATATACAAGAGCATCTGTTATTAACAAGATCTGCCCTCAGGAGAAACTAACCACAGTCTAAATTGTTAAGGATTTATCAGCACCTAACTAACCTGGTGGAAAGGAAATATCCAATTCCAATCTACTCTAGCCATCCTAACTCACCTGGAGGGAGGGATAGGAAAGGACTGAGAAACAGTTGTGAAATACACAGGCTCACTACAAGAATAAAATCTAGTAATAGGCAACAGAACACTGACCCTCCACTCATAGTTTACCACCAAAAAATGATCTGGAAACAGAACTTACACTTTTCAAAAAATTATCTCAAAATAGGATCTTAGACCTAAATATCAAACACAGGACTTTAAAACTCTCCTATAAGATAACATGGGAGAAAACCTGAACAACCTTGTTGACCTTTCAGATACTCCACCAAAGGTACCATCCATGAAAAAAAATTCATTGATAAGCTGGACTTCATTAATATTTAAAACTTCTGTTCTGCAAAACACAGTACCAAGAGAATGAGAAGACCATAGACTTTGAAAAATATTTGCAAAAGACACATCTAATAAAGGACTGTCATCCAAAATATACAAAGAACTCTTAAAACCAACAATGAGAAGATAAACCAAAAATTTAAAAATGGGCCAGAGACCTTAAGAGACAACTCACCGAAGATGATATACAAATGGCAAATAAGCATATGAAAAGATGTTCTATATCCTATGTCATTGAGAAAATGCAAACTAAAACAGCAAGGAGATACTGCTACAAACGTATTAGAATAGTCAAAATCCAGAACTAACAGCACCAAATGCTACTGATAATGTAGAGCAATAGGAACTCTTGTTCATTGTTCATGGAATGCAAAATGGTATGGCTACTTTAGAAGATAATTTGGCAGTTTTTAATAAAACCAAACATACTTTTACTAACACTACTTGAAATTTACCTAAAGGAATTGAAGACTTATATCCACATAAAAACCTTCACATAGATGTTTATAGTTGTATTTTTCATAAATGTAAAAACTTGGAAACAACCCACATGTCCTTCAGCAGGTGAATGGACAAATAAATTGTGGTACATTCTAACAATTGAATATTTTTTCAGCACTAAAAAGAAATGAGCTATCAGTCATGAAAAAAAAACCCAGAGGTTTTTAAGTGCATATTATTATGTCAAAGAAGTCATTTTGAAAAGGCTAAACACTAATATGATTTCAACTCATATGACTTTGTAAAAAAGACAAAATTATGAAGACAGTAAAACAATCAGTAGTTACTATGAGTTAAGGAAGAGTGAATAGGTGGAACAGTAGAGGTTTTTTAAGGCAAGAAACTCTACTGTATGATACTACAATGATGGATACCTGTTATACATTTTTTAAAACCCATAGAATGTATACCAAGAGTGAACCCTAACGAAAATGACTAGCTTTGAAGGAATATGACTTGCCAATGTAGTTTTATCAATTGTAACAAATGCACTGCTCTGGTGAAGAATGATAATAATGGGAGAGGCTATGACAAGTGGGAATAAGGATATATGGGAAATCTCTGCAACTTCTGCTCAACTGTGCTGTGAACCCAAAACTGTCTAAAAAATAAAGTCCATTAAGAATTGATATATTAAGAAATGAATCTAGCTGTGGACATACTTAATTTTTAGTGCTGACTCACAATTTTAACATTCTACCAGTCTGCTATTTAAGCAAAATTATAACATGCACTATCTCTGCAGTAAAAATTTAGCAAAATGCTAAAATTAACCATGAAAAATGAATAGGTAAACATTTAAAACTTCCTTAATGCAACACAATTTTAACATTCAATAGTAAATGCCCAATGGTATCTAAAAAATTATGTCAATCAACTGCTTTTTCTGCATATGAAATGAATATGGAAATAAAACTTGCAGCATATAGACTGATACATCATTATAATATTAACAGGGTTGAAATAGGCTTCCAGTTACCTCTTCCACTATTATTTTGAATAAGATTTTTTAATTATTTATAAACAAGTTAAGAGTGGTAGAAAACCTCATTATTTACAATTTTGGAGTTAGGACTAAAGGGATAAAAATGAATTATATTTATTGCTGGAAATTCTTTAGAATGGCTTTTGATATATAAATATACTTTTAAATAAACCATTTGCTCAATCTACTATGAAATACAGTAATAAACAACAGTGGTCTGAGTTAAAAATACAAGAAGAAACATACATTCTCACATATCAAGTAAAAACAATCTTTTACCCCAGCGTCCACTCTCAGATGCTTAATGGCTAAGCTATTTTCTCAAGAATAATAAAGTGAATTTTAAAAGAAAAACTACAACACTTTATAAAAAATAAAGAGTTCAAAGACTGAATAAAAAAAAAGTCTGTTCCAACATTTTTTCTCTTTTTCAAAAGGCAAAAAGGAAAAATATACAAAAGGAAAGCAATTTAGCAGAAGTACTGCAATAGCTGATGCCACTAGATTTATAGTCACCTTTGGCAGGGTACTGCCGGAAAAAAACAGAGGTACTGCTATTACAAGAAAAGATTATGTACTCTCAAGAAAGGGTAGAATTAATCACTCTTCAACAGACAACCTCACCAGGAAAGGCTTCAAAGATCTAGATAGCATTTGCTGAAAGAAACACATGAACAGAAAGTACTATAAAAAAAATCTTTAATTTAAAAATCAAAACTTGGTATGTAACAAGAACTACCATATAATTTCTAAGACTACCTATTTTGCCAATAACATCATATTTAAGCATATCTTAATTTTCAAGTGAAGATGATTATAAAAACAAAAATATCAGCTATTCTTAAAAACCTTTGCATTCACCCCTATTTTCAATGAATCTGTTACTGTAGAACAATGCTTATTTTTAAATCATAGCACCAATAAATATAAAGAGATATGCTCAGCATGTCATCTTTCATTTATTTATCTTATTAGAGGCCCAGTACATGAAAATTCATGCACTGGAGGGGGAGGGGTCCCCCTCAACCCAGCCTGCCCCTCTCACAGTCCAGGAGCCCTCAGGGGCGAGAGGCAATCCAGCCATCAGGGGAAGGTGACACCCATATCACATTTCTGCTGCTGCCACTGCCAGCAGCGCAAGTCTTGGCTGGCCCTGGTTACCTGAGCCTCAGGCGGCCTTGGGCAGCTGGGCAGCCACCATCCGAGGCTTGCCTGTGCCTCAGGCCGGCCCTGGGCAGCTGAGGGGATGAGGGGACTGGGAGGACTCCAGAAGCAGGCATGCGGGGCGGGCCTAGCCACCACCATCATGTGGCTGTGGGCGCCACCATCTTTGAGGGCATGGCAGTCAATTATCATATTTCCTCCTTATTGGCTGTGGGCACTGCCATCTTTGTGAGGGTGTGACGGTCAATTAGCATATTCCCTCTTTTTTAGATAGGCTATAACTTCCAAAAGAATTAATACCAGTTGGAGAAATGGAATCAAGCAGAAATTAGCCTTACCTACTAAATAAAATTGTATCTATATTTACTGCTACTGAAAAATGATGCAATGAACGACTATAAAAATTTTTCAAAAACTGGATGTAATTTGTTTCTAATTAAAGTACCATGCACATTTGTTTCAAAAGGGAAATGCAATATATCTGACTCTAAAGAAGGTAATCATGTGCCTGAATTTGTTTCTAGGCACTTTATGTGTTTTTAAAAAATATATTATTTACTTTTCAGGTCAATTTCTTTCAAAAATGAAAATGAATTATTTTATCAACATTTGCAAACATCTAAAAATCACAATGTTTTAATAAAATACTTACTTTTAAAGATGAAACTGAATTCTAACTAGGTCAACATATCTCTATGTAATATTAATGAAAATATTAGGAATAATCTACAAATACAAATATATTTTTAATTAAAACTAGGAAGTAAAGGTCACAAACTGAATAATTCAATAATAGAATTAATCACTGAACTGCTTCCAAAGAATGCCTAATTAACCAAATTTATTATCAGATTAATTAGAATTCACACACACAAAAATGATGCCTTTCACAGGATCAAAAAATACTTAGGAAATTTTGACTTGGTATACAGTGGTACTATGTAGCATGAAGAATTACTGACTCTGCCCTGGTTGGTATGGCTCAATGGTTAGTTGGCCCTTAATAGTACCCGGGTTGCAGGTTGGATCTCAGGCCCTGGTCAGGGCTGGAGCAGGAGGCAACCAATCGTCTCTCTCACATCAATGTTTCTCTTTCTCCTCCCTCTTTCCTCCCTCCCTTCAGCTCTCTATAAAAGCAATGAAAAAAAATATATATTATCCAGTGAAGATTAACCAAAAAAAGAAATTACTGATTCTACCTTAAAATATTTTTCTATTTATGAGGAAAGTTAAATTTGTACTGATGTGTAAGAATAATTTATGAAACTACAAATATACAAGTAGCAATTCCTTTCTAAGCTTTCTTCTCCACACACAATTTTAAAAAATATGTATTTTTATTGATTTCAAAGAAGAGAGAGATAGAAACATCAGTGATGAGAGAATCATTGATTGGCTGCCTCCTGCACACCCCCACTGAGGATTGTGCTTGCAACCTGGACATGTGCCCTGGCCTGGAATCAAATCTGGGACTCTGCAACCTGGGACCCTTCAGTCTGCAGGCCGAGGCTCTATCTACTGAGCCCAACAGGCAAGGGCTCCATACATAATTTAAAAGCAATACAGACTGGTAAACTAAAGCAGGGACTGACAAATTTAGAGCTTGAGAATGAAATCCAGCCCCACGGTCTGGATTTATAAATTAATTTTTATTGAAATCATCTGCATTTCTGCCTTTATTGTCTATGATTGCTTTTGTGGTACACTGGCAGAGTTCAATAGTTGTATCAAAAACTATAAAGCCAAACTATATACTACCTAGGCCTTTAAAGAAAAAGTTGCTGACTACTGAACTACAGATTAAGATCTTCATTATTTTAAATGCATGCCCACACTCACCCTTCTTCTATATAATCTTTAGTAGAGGACATATTAAATTGATCATTTAAGAATCTGTAGTCATTAGTTTTGATTTTATAATGATATACTGACTACTGTCCGGTTTCTGAACTCTTGATAAGGCAGAGGATACTGACTGATTCTGAAATTGCATTGCATCTTCTCATATGCTGTAATGTTTCTAACGGTTCATCTTAAAATACCACTCAATATTATAGCTATAATTTCTAAAAGATCTAATTTTAGCTATTTAATATCGGTGGGATATTATTTATAAAGAATGATAATATATTCAATTTTAAAAACTAAGAAAAAAATGGCTACATAGGTGGAGGTAGGGATGGAATTCAAATAAAAATGGATCACAAAGGCAATGGGATTTAGATGAGAATTATTTTAACAGGGAAAAATGTATTCTAGACTTAAGAAAATCTCTAAAGACATGGCTCACTGTGGGACACTAAGTAGTGAGGAGAAAACTATATCAACAATTTCATCCCCTACCACCTCCCTCAGTCTACCTTCCATACACATCCCATAAAGAAAAAAAAAAGGCTACACAATAAACAGAACTATTATCCAAATTTTCTTTCAAAGAAAACACAAACGGGATTGCTAAATCCAAAGGTGGTTAATTTCTTGACAGTAAATTCTTCAAAAACGTTAAAAATTGTAACATGATATATTAAGATCGCTAACTTACTTTATTGTGGCAAATAAAACTTAGAAATAGATTCAAACCAACATACAAAATGATCATATAGAAACCTGAATATCTTTATAAGAAGTCTGAGTAATTAAATAGGAAGATACTATTTCTTCTCCTTAGAATGACTTACTTCACGTGACTAAGGAAAAAGAGAAGTATTAAGTACTATTCAATCAAATCAAGAATCACTTTGTTTTGCTTCCCAAAAAGTTCATAGTAATGCTTCTTTTTCTATGTCATTTTGTTATATTTTTAAACAGACAGACATCTGTTTAGATCAAGCCAAATACATTTCATTAATCTGCAATCCCAAAATACTGATACTTTCTGACATGCCAAATCAGGAAAGGCAATTCTCATTTAAATATTACAAAACAAATCAATACTGACACTCTGGTTACTAATTTTCTTCTTGTAAACAATGTGTCACTTCCAATGCTTGAAGTTAAGCTTTGGTTGTCTTTATTTGCCTTTATCTTTGTTTTCAGTGATACTCACTACTACAAACCAATTATTTACATGTGCATTGCCAGTTAGTACTATTCCAGTTATTATTCAATTACCAAATTTAGCATGAAATCACATACCATCAATTCAAAAAAAGAGTCACAATTCTAAACCTCTTACATCAAAATTATTAAAATCAAGTGATTAGAAACCCAGTATGTATTATTTATAAGTAATTTCATTTTAATTTGATATTCTGACGATTAACACTCAAGAAAGAAAACTTTGGTTAATAATATTTTTAAATCTCCCAAGTTTCCTGTCCTAATGAGACATTTTCTATTTAACAGGAGTACACCCTTATCCATGGCTTCACTTTCCATGGTTTCAATTACCCATGGTCACCTGTGGTTCGAAAATATTAAATAGAAAATTCTAGAAAGAATCAATTCATAAATTTTAAATAGTGCACTGTTCTGAAGGATGTGATAAAATTTTGCACAATGACTACATCATTCACTTCATATCATCACCTAGGCACTGTATCATCTCACATTATCATAAAAAAATAAGTACAGTATACTGAGATATTTTGAAAGACCACATTCATATTAACTTTTATTACAGTATATGTTATAATTGTTCTGTTTTAATATTAGTTATTATTGTTCATCTCTTACTATACCTAATTTATAAATTAAATGTCATATAGGTATGTATGGATAGGAAAAACAAAGTATAGTCTGAAATGATCTGCAGTTTTAGGCATCCATTACGGGTCTTGGAACGCACCCCTTATGCATTAAGGGGGGACTACTGTGCAAAGAAAATGAAACAGTCCATCATCTTAGTATTCAATGTGAGCTGCTATTTCAAGAAAAAATGTGTTTTTCACATGCTTTTTCCTATTCCCTTTTATAAACCAAGGTTTACACTTGTGCACCTACTAACTTGGATTACGAATGCAGTCAACAGATATAAAGGAAAAGGACCCACAGTGTGAAGGAGTCCATACTTCATTCTCTTTAACAGGTACTCAGTGTAACCAATCAAAAGACTACTCTAGACAGAGGTGGTCCAGAGCCTAGCAAACCCTTCTCAGAAAAAGAAATTCAAGATCATAAATGTCAGAACTCTTGGAAATCAGTCATCCCAATTTTCTCGTTTTACAGGAAAGGAAACAAAAGCCCAAGATTTTTCACTTATCCAAAATTAGTCTGAAGACAAACACAAATCATCTAATGTCAAAGTAATTCTTCCAAAATCTCTTTACCTTTTTCCTTCAGGATGGTAATGTTAGGTTATATAATTTTAAAAGCAAATTATACTGAAGAAAAAAAAGAGAGAGAATGCCAAGCAGAAATAAAAACTCATTTTACTTAAAGCAGAAAGGCTTATCAAGCACAGACTTAGTTTCCTAATAACTAACATATACCTTTTCAATTCCATTCAGATTCTATCACACATTGCTTCCCTCCACAAGAAATTCTTTGCAAAATAACTGCTTCCACACAGACATTACTTCTGGTGGTTTCTCACGTACAATGTGTCTAACCCTCACCTCCTGCTGCAGTAATCCATGCTAAGAATCACAACCTATAGCAACACAGTACTTATTCTTCTTTTCATACAAAGTCCTCGTCAATGAAGAACTAAGAATAGAGAAGTAAAAGTAATGAAATGACTAGAATTCTTCTCTGAACAAAAAGGATGGTGGGGAAGAAGACTAGATTAAAAATCTGGCTAAATTCAAACCACATTAATTGTTTCACTTTTAACTACTTTGAACAAGAATCATATTTCCAAATCTTTTTTCTATTTTAATTATGTTTTCTAAAATAAAATAAGCAGCATTCACACATTCTAATGCTATCTTACAACTGCAAAATCATTAAACAATCATTATTTATCATCTACTATGTGTATCAAACTTTCACATATATGGTTTTATTACATCTAAATAGAAATGTTGCAAACTTGTGATTAATGATACCATTTTGAGACACACTTTAAGAGAAAAACAATACTTTTTAAGACCTTTTACTCAAAAATTGTAACAGCTACAAAAATAGTTTTCCTACACATTGCCTCTCAGTAATTATTTGCTGATATAAATGAAGGACCTGAAAATTAAAACCACAGAAAAAAATCTCATTAGTAACAATATTGAATATTCACCAAAACTTCCCTATGTGGTCTTTCAAATGGCACACACATTTTACATTTAATTCTGATTCTATTTCATGAGCTAGGTAGGATTATTATTCCTTTTCAACTGAAAAACTTGGGCTAAGTGCAGTGGTTCTCAGTCAGGATCTCCTGGAAGTCTTTGGGGAAGTTTGGGGTGCCACACTGACTGCTGACACAATCCTGGCATTTAGGAGGTGGGAGCCAGGGATACTCAATACCCTGCAATGTGCTGGACAAACCCACAGAATAATCCAGCCCCAAATGCTATACAGCTACCAGGAGACACTTATTGAGGATAAACGGTCAGAGCCAAGGAGCTAATAGTGTCTTTAAACTAGTCTGATTCAATAACTAAATCAAGGAAATCACCAGGACCCTCCCAAAAGAAAATCAAATATAAAAGCTTATCAAATCCTACTTAGGCAAGGTTACCTTCTCAAAATGGCAATATGACAAAAAAGATGACATACTTGCAAACATTACTCTGGCATCCTCTTTACCAAGTTTTCCATTTGTCTTGTAATTACCTCAGTTATTTGCAAAACTATCTTTAGTTACTCCAAGATGTTATAGAAAGGAGTCATCAAGTCCCTCTCCAGTTCCCATTTTACTACCTGTTTTATATCCATTTTACTACCTATATGGGTTAATAGTTACATATGAAGTTTCACTTACTCTATTCTTTTCCTCCTTGGCACCACCACCCCATTAATCATCCTAAAAATCATACTGTCTTCCTGTCAGCATCTCCTTATTTAACGACAATGATTTCTCACTGAACAACATTCAGATAATGGTAACTTGCAAGGTTCTCCACCAACTAGCTCCTTATTTTCCCCCCAACTCAATTAGTATCACTATTTCAAGGAGTCTTTTTAGTACTGCTCTAAATTACTATGATAATTCCCTTTTCTCTACTTTTGTCCACAGTTTGCCTAGAATAATTTTCCCATTCCTTCTTCTCTGCCATTCAGAATACTTATGTTAGTGTATAGATGTCAGCAAATACAATGAATTTTCCTGTAATGTAACTTTGTGTAATGTCAGTAGATCTCTAAATAATTCTTTAACTTCAATTATGTTTATATAGTGCTAGCCCTACAGTTAGAACTAGAAACTTCTTGGAGATAAAAATCACATAATCTTTTCTTCTGAATATTCACATAGACCAATATAATATTGCTATTTGGGAATCGCAGAATTATTTCTTGAAGAAATCATGAACAGCACTTTTGTTTTATTTTGTTTGTTTATTTATTTATTTATTTTGAGAAAGAAACACATCAATTGGTTGCCTCCTGCAAGAGCCTGGACCAAGGCCCAGGCTGGGAGGAGCCTGCACCAAGATATGTGCCCTTGATCAGAATCAAATCGCGGACCCTTTGGTCCAAAGGCCGATGCTCTATCCACTGAATCAAACCGGCTAGGGTTGTACCTTCATTTTAAAAGTGGGGGGGAAAAAAAACTAATTCAAGAACACATAATTCTTTCGTGACGAGAACCAGAATTCAGACCACAATTTGTAATCTGATGTTAACACTTAATATATGCTTGTGAAACAAACTCCAAGGAACATTACTAGAAACGCTTTCATTCTTCAGCTAGAACCTTGTTTACCCTTTTTATTTATTCATTATGAGAATAGATAATAGATTATTTTATCCCAATAGTTGTTTATTTTATTTTATTTTTTTTTTACTTTTCAATTACAGTTGACATATTATTAGTCTCAGGTATACAACTCATGAAGTGATCATCCCACAAACCACATCTGACATCATACATAGCTATTACAATAATATTAACTATATTGCCCATTATCCCAATAATTTTGATCTCTAGATTACTCGCAAAAATCAAACTGTTCCTATTTCTATATGGCAAAAAGAGAATATAATTAAATCTCATCACTACTATATAATGTATTACATAAAATATGCTTTCCTGCTTCCTATCAATGAGTACATTCCAACCACATATTCTCTCCAGAAGCCAATAAGATTGAACATAAAGCATGTTTATAAGTGGCATCATCAGTCAATTGCTATATATTAATGCATAAAATACATAAATTTATCTTGTCTCATTATGAGATATTATATAAGGATTCAGATTGTCACTGTCTATAAATATATGAGATATCATATATAACTTTCTTCATCTGTTTTTCTTTTTTTAACTTCAATGTAGATTAATATAGTTTAGTCCCCCAACATTTAGGAAGACCTTCTTTTATTCAAATCAGATATAAATTTCAAATTCCAATAGCCTAATTCTGCTTCTGAATATATCTCCTACTTTCTGCTCCACAAGTAAAGGAAAGACTTTATCTAGAAGTACATTTCTGCTCTAAAGATATCTTTTAAGACAAATATATTGCAGGCTACCAGTGTCTATTATGAGGGGAAAATAAAGATAAGACAAAAAAAAACACACACACACACACACACACACAAAAAACACACAATTTCAATAAAGAAAAATATAAAAGAGCAAGAGCAGCAGAATTAATTTGTAGTAAGTCTACATATTATATCAATGTAAAGCTGTAAAATTAGGAACTAAAATTTAACCTGTCTACTTTTGAAAATAAAGAACAGAGAAAATAACATCTTAAAACACATATGCAGAAATTAGATAAAAATAAAAAGGTCTTAGTCATTTCCTATAAGTCAAAGCCATCATAAATAAAGCTCATAAGCTGATGTGCTTCTTAAACTTAACAGAAGGAATGATTAAGTGGCATTACTGTAGCACAAACCAATTTATCATTCATATAAATCTAAAAAAAGGGAAAATAGAAATATATTTGGTAAACAGTTTTCCAGACTTCATTCTAAATACAGTAAGACATGTTCTAAAAAAATGTATACTCTAATTTATAAGCTATAATTACAAATTTATGTACACTCATACAGTATTTAACTATTAAAAATATGTATAAGCAAAAATCATACACAAATAATGATTTTGGACACTTGATCCTTGCTTTTATTTGGCAATTAGCTGTAGGCTTAATATTTTTAATCCTCCCTTGTGTCAACTTGCTAATTACTCAAATTCATTAGGGGCAAAAGTCTTTTCTAAGAAAAATGTTTGGTTTTATAAAATTTAGCCTTGCTGGTGGTACTCACTTGTACTTACATTAAATTACAAAAGGGAACAGATTGGCTGTTTAAAAAAAAATTATTTACCATGAGAAAACTGAGAGTGTACTGGAAAAAATAGTTAAAATTCAACCCCTTTGAAAGAAAAGCAAAATAATCTAAAAATAGCTGATTTAATTCAACTTTTTTTTTAGTCCAGCGACGATATTCTTTTGAGAAAAAAAAAATCTGCTTTCAGTTCTAAACAATGATTCTAGATGCAACAAAGCAGTATTCTTGTCACTATACAGAGTTTTACTGAACACTTAACACCCACACTGTCAGAAATTAATTCTATTCCCATCAACCCTAAACTAGAAGCAACTGATCATTGGGTTTAGCAGTAAAAATCTCTGGACAATTGAAGCCCAAAATATTCTAGACTGAACTATTCAGATATGTGAGCAAGAGCCCTTTACACAAACAATTTAGAAATTCACAGATTTGATCTCGGCTGGTCAGACTTGACCATTTTAATAGGTATGAGTGCATTACTGATATTTACTATAAATGGTAGACTACTTAGTAAGAGTTCAGTGGTCCATCTGAAAAAACTTTTAATGATCATTTTACAGATTGCACACTAATATCAAATGAAACTTGAGGCATATCCTGATACCATGTACTGTACTTCCTTGAAATGAAGATTTTAAAATATGATAAGGAAAAAGCAAATGCAAGTTCCCTTCCCCCTTATCAGGAGCCAGATGTGATGGGTAAAGCTTCCATCCCTCGTTTGTTTGTTTGTTTGTTTGTTTTTGATGATAGTTATGTCTAATGATTTCCTATCTTCTTATTACCAACATATTACTTCAATATGTAGGAGCAAGTATCCTACAGATGAACGAACATAGCATTTCTTTTAAAAATGTTACATTTAACTTTTAAAATAAGGGAATTTACGTTAAGATGGTTTAATGTCATAGTAAAAGCAAACAAGATTTTATTTTAAGTTAAATCACTTAAAAGAGGAAATGAGAGGTATTCTGTATTGTTCAGACTAAAAAAAATTATCTTAAAAACTAAGTAAGTATTTAAAAAATATGTTATGACTAAACTTCTAGTTTAGTTTATACATAACCAGGAAAATTCTCTATACAAATACTTTAGAATTCTGCTAACCTAACAGTTTTTACATAGGTATGATAAATACAGACTACAAAAGGAAAACATCAAAAGAGTATACTTTTTCTATTTGCATTATGTGAAGACAATGCTCTAAAACTTCTGGAAATAGCAACCTTCTATAATCAGTTATATAAAGTGAAGACATTTGTCTTCCAATGATTTTTCTAGAGGGGCAAGTCAGGAATAGCCAAATTTAAATTTAAACTCTAATTCATTAGAATAATAGGTCATAAGTTCAATATCAACCACGCACAATATTTCTGAAAAGCAATTAAAAATATACCCTGTGCTTCTGTCTTTAAACCTAGTCTTTAACATGTTCCATTCAACAGACTAGTAATATAAGTAAATATATGTCTCCTCAGAAACTTCTCTTTGCAAAGGCAGTAAAACTTTAGAACTCTATTGGGATGGATACATGTTTAGCTACTATAAACTGAGAGCTGAGAAAAATCACAGCAACCTATAATCTGAATATATGTACAATCTAGAGAAAAGCCAACGCCACATGATTTCACATAATATCTACCAGATCATTTTTTAAATTAAACAATAAGAAAAACTGATTGGCAACACAGCAAGACTGAGGAGAATACAATAAAAGTTTAAAAATTGAAATTAAGTGAAAGGATACAGCCTTAAAGCACCAGTCTGAGTTCCCACTGCTAGGATCTTCTGTACAGGATCAAAGGCCAGGGCTGAGGGTTGATAGGGAAATCCATGGCGAACAGTCTAGGGATGGCAAGTGACATCACACCAACCAAAGCAGCAAGCAAAATTTAAAAACAGAAAAGTCAATAAAGGCATTAGAATCTAAAACCAATTTTAATAGATGCAAAAACATATGCATGTACTTACTCCTTTAAAAAAAAACACACACACACCATTACAAAATGTATACTAAAAAACAAATCTTATTCACGTAGAACCTGAAACAAACAAAATCTACCCCAGTATTACACTTTAATTTCTGTTTTTCCATTAATACTGATATTCTATTTAAAAAAAGTATTTAACAATAGTCTATAGTATTATATCTGAGACCAAATTATTGAAGTTCACAGTGGTCAAAAATCCTGCAAATTCATTTAAAAAGGCAATTCATGTTTTATTTCAAGTGTGATAACCTCATCATTAGCTTATGTGAATGCTAATGCAAGTACTTCTAAGGAAAAGCAGTCATATAAGCTAGTCAAGGATTCAGCACAGCAATTCTCAAACACCTACCCCAACATTTTGCAATTCTAACAGAACACGTACGGACTTTTGCATTTTTGCTACTAAATTCTTAATCATTTCAGGGCAAGAGGGCTAAAAAAAAAAAAAAAGTCCCTCCACACTTTTCAGAAAACTCTAGCATTTGAACGCACGGTTATTTTTATAAGGCAGGCAGGCAGGCAGGCAGGCAGGCACACCAAGACAAGTTTGCATTTCTCACTGAGCGGCAGCTGAGTTAATTCGCTGCATCATTCTTTCTGAATTACAGACCGCTATGGCAACTGCCCGTGCCATTAATAGGCAAAAAATAATAATAATAATTAATAAAAAAATCACAGTACTAACTTTTCCACGAAACCTAAGAGGACCCTGTGGTTTCACATTTTTAAAAGCCTCCTAACCATACACATTCTAGGAGGAAAGTGATGAGCAAATTATCTCTCGCGGAACAGGCTTGGCTTTTGGACCAACAACATTCATCAGATGACTGCTTCCCAGGGAAACTTCCGAGTTGGCGAATTACAGCAAAAAGCCTGAATTTTTTTTTAAGTAAGACTGTTCATTAAGAATAAGAATGAATAGGCTGGACACCGCCTTACATGATTGCTTGCCTGGGACGGCGGGGGGGGGAAACACCAAGGAAAAGGGGTAAGATGATGTAAATCTGCAAAATAAGCCAGCAAGCAGTGTGTGGGCTAGAGGCGGCGCGAGGCGATGAGCGCCGGCGCCCCGCTCCCGACCCCCCACTCCCGCCCCCGGGGAGGACCGCGGGCGGCGCCGGGGCCCCGCTCACCTTGCAGAGCTGGAAGTGCTCGGACTGGAGCGTCTCCTGGACCTCGGGCTCCCGGCTGCCGGGCGCGTGCTGCGGCGGCGGCGGCTGCTGCGAGGCCGAGGACGAGCCGGCGGTCAGGCCGTCCAGCACCTTCCTGATGTTGAATTTCCTCATGGTGCCCCGCGCGGCCCGGGAGGGGCGGCCGGGGGCGTCCCCGGGCGGGAGGAGCGAGCCCGGGCGGAGGGCGGCTTCCGCGGAGCGGCCGGCGGCGCGGCGCTGAGTGTGGGAGTGAGAGGGCTCGGAGGCGGCGGCGGCGGCGGAGCCGGAGAGAATCCACAAACAGGAAACGCGGCGGCGGGCGGGAGGGAGAGCGCTGGCCGCTAGAACCCGGGGCGGCGACGACCCTCTTCCTCCGAGGCGGCCGCCGCCTCGCCCCGCGCGGCCCGGCGGCCCCGCAGTGGCGGCGGCGGTGCGCCGAGCGCTCGGCCGGCCTCACCTGGCCGCGGGCGGACCCTGC
>JAAGEH010000018.1:21321662-21633705 GCA_011751065.1 Lasiurus cinereus | reverse complement strand
CGGCTCGCCCCCGCCGCCGCCGCCGCCGCCGCCGCCGCGTCCATGGCCCGCGCGGCCCCCGCTCCAAGCCCGCCCCGGCCCGCTGTCCCTCGGCGCACGCTGCCTCCCGCTCCGGCCGCGGCGCCTCCTCCCGGGGGTCGCCGGCTCTCGCGTCCGCAGCAGCCGCTCGGCCTCCCCGCCGCTCAGCACCGCTGCCCGCCCGGCATCGCAGGCGGGGCGCCCGGGCTGGGTCCCCGCGCTCGCTCCGCCTCGCCCGTCCGCCGCTGGACCGTCCCGCCCTCGCCCCTTCGGAGCCCGGCTGCCTGCCTCCTCCGGCGCCCGCGCCGCCCGCGCTCCCGCCCGGCCGCTCCCTTCTCGCCGACTGGGAGCCCCGGCGCCCGGCACCAACGCCCGCCGAGCAGCAGCGGAGCCGCGGTTACAGCGCCGGCGGTGGCGGCAGCTGGGCCTCCGCGGAGCGGGGCTGCTGAGCATGCGCACGCCCCCCGCACCCCGTCCTCCTCCCCCCCCCCCCCCCCCCCTCCGCGGGAGTGGAGCCGGGGCTGAAATTATCTTCTGCTAAAACCCCAGACCACGGCGACATTTCTCCCGCCCCAACCGCCCCGCGAGAGGAGGATGCAGCTGCTGCCCCTTGCAGCTGGGAGAGTAAAAATGTGGACGACTGAAAAGCAGCAAGGGAAACCTTTCTTTCAAATTCGGTCTTTAAAGCGGGGTTTCTGCTCGCACCCTTTACAGAGGTACACGCTCCCGGCTGCTGGCTGCAATATTATTTTGCTGGTACTTTACCGATGGTCTTTGTGTGGGATTGATTCGGATTTGGTATTTGCAAAAAGAGCGACCTGACAACAATTATGTGGCAAGAAGACGACAGACTTTTAAATGTACTTAGGAAAGAAGATAAACCTAAAAAAGGGGTGGGGGGTTGGGGGGGTGATTTCTTTCCTGAAATTGTCGGTGGGATTAAAGCGTGGCCGTGGCAGGTAGCTGCTAGCAAGGAATTAAGCTACCGAAGGGGAACCGCTCCGGGGCTGGGTGTCTGCCGCGACCTGTGACACGCCGCCACCCGGGACCCAGTCTGCACGCAAGGCTGGGTGTGGACGGGGGCGGGAATGAGGGTGCAAGTAAACAATGAGCTGTCACTCTTTTCAGAACCCTCAGTCTCCCGATTATTCCTTTAAGTGATCCCCAGCAGCTCCTCTCTCCACTCTTGCAAGGGCAAGGGGCGGGGTGGGGAGATGAAGTTTTCGCTCAGATCTTTCAGCCGCTTCTCACACACAATCTTGCTTGGATGCTTGGAGACAAATGTCTGCTTCGAGTTTGAAACGGTAGAGAGAGATTCAAGCTGCAAGTACCCCCCCCCCTCCCCCGCCCAGAGAGTGCGTTCAGCAAGAAAGGTAGAAGGGAAGCAGAGGTATTTGATTAGGAAGAATGTGGAAAAACTGGAAACCAAGAAACGTGGAAGCTCATAAAGACTAATTCTATTTCGTGGGGTAGGGGTTGGAAGGAAGGACACTCTTCCGGATTCCTGACTTCCACGCCCCTAAGGGTCCAGCGAGGAGCAACAGAAGAGCTGCTCAGGGTTTTCCAACCCAATTCAGAAGTGCCCGCCCTCTTCTTTATGATTGGCCGAGTTCTGCAATGCTTAGGGAAATTCTCATCCCAGTATTGGTTGATGCGAAAGGCTTTCAACAACAGTCAGCAAACCAAATACGACTCGGGCTCAAGGATTTCGGGAAATGTAGTTTTTTTTGGGGGGGGGCTTCCGCATTCAAGGGTGATGTCTCACACTTGTATCTTATAAAAATTGTATTGTGGTTTAATATTTATTGAACTACTCAGTTAATTCCCTGGGTTCAAAGGACAATAAAAAAAAAACGAGTATTTTTTGAAACTACTTACAAGTGTTTCTGATTTTTTTTTTAAAACTAATTTAGTGCTCTGAAACATTGTATTGTATGAGACCTTATTCTAGGTACAGAAGGCAGCGCAAAAAGAGTCCTTGCTTTCAACAAGCTCACCACAGTCTAAAAGGGGGAAAACCTCACATAAATAAGTACCGGTAATCGTAAAACACTGTGATGAATTCATTGATGGAATCATGCAAGAGGAGGAGTGAAGAGGGTAATTTAACCAGCCAGAGAAGTTCTGGAAATGATATTTACCATAGTTGGGTCCAAATGAGTAGGAGTTGACCAGGTGAAGAGAGGGGAAAAGAGCATTGGAAGGCAGGTGGGGAGGTTATCAGAAGTATCTAGAGAGTATTTTTAAAAATACTAATGCCTCCATAGGGGGAAATTTCAAAACAGAGAGATCACTTACTTCCCCACAGATTTTTATGATCCACTTTATCATCTAAGTTGAAAATAAATCTGTTGGGAAATTTGTCATCATTGAATTATAAAACTCTTTGGAGAAGGTACAGCTTCTTGCTGAGAGGCCTTGTGGTGGTGTAGTGGAAAATTCCAGGGCTCTGTTGTCTGCCAGACATGAATTTCAATCCAGGCCTTGGTAATATGTACAACCTTGGGCAAATCCCTTACTTTTCTGAAGGGCTAGGTTCCTCAAGTGTAAAATGAGGTTAATACTATCTTCTTCCTAGAGTTTTGTGAGGATAAACTGGAAAACAATTATAAAGTTTGCACTACATTCGTTAGCACTCTGTGGATACCTAAAAATGATGGTTTTTCCGTTGTACTATCAGGGTAGGTGAGGTGAAAGGAACTTCAAGAGATCTTCGGTTTAAGCCAGTTCTCCATTTTTGACTTTATAATTTTTGTTTCTCTTTCCATACCTTATCAGATAATAAACTTACCCTGACATTCCCAAAACTTTGGTTCCTAGAGGACACATGGAATTTAAGATGAGTATGGAGAATGTCTGCCAATGTAAATTAGCTTTGTGAATTCGCAATCCATCTCTTTAAGAGACCAGAATTCTATCAGGTATAAAAACAACAATACCCCTAACCCATGGATACAGACAATTGGGTGGTGAAGGCCTTGGGTGGAGGGTAGAGGTGGACTGGAGGAGGTCAATGGGGAGAAAAGGGAGACATATTTAATACTTTCAACAACAAATAATTATTTTTAAAAATTTTAAATAATAAAAAACAACAATGTCCCAAAATATATGCTTTTATGATAGCAAAGATAAAATAATGGACCCTCAAATTCATTATATTTCTAAGTCAATTTTAATTGGCCACTGATTTTTAAATTAAGATAAAAAATTAAGAATTTAAATTACAATTAGAAATTTTAAGTTTATAGTGAAATTTTTAAAATTTAACAATTTATATTATCATTTTAAAATTGAGCACAAAGCAGTTTTACCCATAATAACCTCTCAACAAAGTTTTACCTTTTTTGTTTCTTTGTTCTGTTTAATGAATGAATCAATGTGTTGATTCCTAGCAATGCAATAGCTTTCTGCCTTTGAGCCTGTAGCTTTCTCCCAAATGTAATTCTTCCTTACCTGCTAATTGATGAATGGATCAGGGGATGATTATATAAAATATATACCAATGGCAATTATATATTTATATATATATATATATATATATATATATATTACATTCAGCTCTAAACAGTACTTAATTAATGCAATGAAAATTAAAAGGCAAAAAGAAAATAAAAGAATCAACATACAAATAAGAAAGGCAGTTCGCTCATTAAATTATTTGACATTGGAAGGCCAAAATCCCAGGACAGAGAATTCATGACATTTCTGAATCTGCAAATTCTCATCTTATTTAAAGGCTACCAGACTTCCCTGGTGTTTGGCTCTGTGGTTAGAATGCCATCCCGTGCATGGAAGTGTAACAGGTTCCATTCCTGATCAGGGCACATACCTGGCTTGAGGGGTTCCATCCTCTGTCAGGGCTTGGGCATGAGGCAACAGATGGAAACTATGTTTCTTTCTCCCTCTCCCTCTTCTCCTCTTTCACCTGCTTCCTCTCCCTCACCCACTTCCCTTCCCTGTGTCTAGAATCAATGAAAACATATCCTTGAGTTAGGAATAAAGACTGCCAGTCAAACTAAGGCTCTGTTATTGGTCTCAAGGGCAGCTGGATGCTGATTGAAAGGAGTAAAGTAGAAACTAAAAATGCATATTTTAGTGAGAAATTATATTATTGGCCAAAAACTTTCTGAAATGTAGACCAACTAACTCACCTACTAGCATTCATTTATATAGAATTAACTAATTTATTGAGTCCCAAAGGATGTCTACATGACAATAATTGATTCACTACACCTTTTAACAGCATATTGAATTTAAATTATTTGTAAATTGCAGCAAAGATATTAATTAGTTTTCCTACTTCAGGATTGTTTTCTACATGGGTATCCTAGGTCTTGCTGAAATGATGGGCCTGGGCAACCATATTTTTGAGCAGTTGACCATGTGTACTGATCCAGACTGATTGGGTCAGAGGCAGACACCTGAAGTAAGCCAAGGCAAGAGATTATATGTAATATGGAATTGAATCATAAAAATGATAATTTATCTGAACCAAGAGATCATATAGAGCTGGGACTGAAGCAGAGAGTCCTCATACTTTGATGGGTCACAGGAGAATGGAATAAACTCAAATTACAAAGAAGTAACTCTAAGGAGGTGAAGAATAGAGTTTCTATTCCTAATCTCCAATTTCTAGTTCTTATTTTGTCTACACTTTCTCTCCCTCTTTGTGTAAACAAGTTTGAGTGGGTTCCTGGTTCTTTCAATCAAATATTCTTATTAATTTAGACACAGCCTGCTCCAGGATGTGAAGAAATGTAGAGATTTTGTAACTATCTTTCATTGCCATATTTATCTTCTACTCACAATTCTCTCCCAATGTTAAGAGACTACTGAGACTTCTAGCAAAGAATTTGTGGTTTAGCCTGAAATTGTTAAAAGTAATTGTTGTGATGAGAAAAGGTCAGATTCTGGATTATATTCTAATTGTAAAGCCAAAAGGGCATATGAGAGAAAGAGGCAAGATGAGACCTCAGTTTTTGCCTGAGCACTTAGAAGGGTGGTGTTGCCATTTACTTTCCACATTTATGATTCCTGGATAATTTCCAGTTACCATTTGTACCTGAGTGGACTTGACAAATATCATCAGCTAAATAAACAAGCCTTGTCTTGGAACAAGCAGGATCTACTACATTGTGATCATCTTTGTCAAGCCCTGGCCTTTCTAGAAAACCAGATTAAGCAGATATTAGTGAGCCTTTCTTATTCCATGGATTACATCTATTACTATTTAATAATATGTGTAAAAATATTATTAAACCATATACAAAAATATCTAGGCAAAAATCATCACGTTCAAGTGAAGAGAAAATTCCAAAAATCGCAAAAAAAAGAAGAAATTAAGTGAACCAAATGAGCACTTAAATGCAAAATATGAGGCATTAATGTTGGAAAAAATATTGTCAAATTCTTAAAACTTAGAAATTGGGCAATCAGGAGTTTCTCAATATATTCTCATATGTTTCAAATGTTATTTTTACAATGGGAACAATATTTGAGGTAAGGAAGAATGTTCCCAGTATTTTTAATTTAGGTATTATATTTTAGAATTTAAATATTGTTATAAATATTTTGAGAACTTTACCAAAAGTTCATCTTTTTTTTTCAAATAACTCCTTATAATTCGATCTGTGAACTGAAGAGCTAGTGACAAAGTGTGTACTTTATCCAGTTACTCCCAAGTAATATTTTGTGATTAATGAATAAGCTTTGCAAAGCAGTTAAAGTTACCATTTTGTTTCAGTCTCCACCCTCTGGGTTTCTTTCTACTCTATGAGCCTATTCCCTCATTTCAACTAACTACCCTTCCCCCCCAACCCCCCAAAAAAGAGAAAGAGAATAAATTTGGATCAGATCAGAATACGTACTTCTAAAAAGTATTCCCTTAAAGCAGGTCAAGCATACTGAGTGTGTTTCTGAGGGAATTGCCAGGCCAAGCTTTTTAAAAACAAACAAACAAAACAAAACAAAACAAAAAAAACACATCAATAACCAATAAAAACTAATTTTTTTTTTTTCCCTCAGAGAGAGTTGCTTGACTTGGGAGCCCAGTGAGACAGTGTCAATCACGGCTGACTGAGGTTTGACACAGAGCTGGGTCACATCCATAAGTCAGCTGGTTGTAGGACATTTTGATGCCAACTCTTTTTTTTTTTCTTTTTTTTTTCTGGTCAACCCTAAAGACCTGAGAAATTAAAAAGAATCAAAACAAAGACTTTAAAGTAAGGAGAGTGGGGAACAATCTTCTCCCCAAGGACCCATCAGAGCCAAGATAATTATACTAACAATGAAAACATGCAATGGATACTAATTAACTCTCAGAGGTTTCATGTAGAAGGTAGGGAAGCATAGTCTCAATACAAGGATAGAATTTCTCAAAATAGGACAAGTATTTTGTTTTAAACTCAGAGTGGGTTCTTTGACTGTGTTTTAGCAAACATTATACACTTAGTCCAACAACAACTTATCCTATCTAATAAAAGAGTAATATGCAAATTAACCACCACTCCACTACATCCACAAGCCACAACCACCAGACATGCTCATCAGCCAATCAGGAGTGAGTATGCAAATTACCCAGCCAAGATTACTGCAGCCATGGATTGAGCAGAAGGGAGGTTTGGGACTCCCTGCTGATGGAGGAAGCCGTTTTCCACACACCCAGGCCTCCACTCAAGACTATAAAGTTTCAATTATACAAGGTAAATAAATTCCAAGAAAAATGGCAGCAGCCACAGAGCTGGAGAGAGCTGGAGGATTGGGTTGCCCCTGGCGATGGAAGAAGCCAAGCTTCTGCAACCCTGGCCTGTCTTGGCCTCCACTTAAGGGTTCAAAGTTTCAATTATAGAAGATAAATAAATCCCAACAGAAATGGCTGCCAACATGGAGTGAGTAGGAAGCTTGGCTTTGCTCCAGGCTACAAAATTTCAATTGTAGAAAATAAATAAATCCCAGATACCAGGTTCCCCGCTTGGGTCACTGGGGGTGTGTGGCCAGCCTGCAAACCACCACAGGCCCTCATCCAGGCCACCACATGCCCCAAGGGAAATCCCACCCTGATCTGGGATACCCTTCAGAACAAACCAGCAGCCCCCCTCCCCCCATGCACCAGGCCTCTATCCTATCTAATAAAAGAGTAATATGTAGATTGACCATCACTCCAAGATAGCTGCCCCCATGTGGTCAAAGATCTTGCCCCCATGTAGACACAGATGACCAGCAGGGAAGGGTTGTTGGGAGGGACCAGGCCTGCAAGGGAGGGCAGTTGCAGGCAATGAAACCTGCAGGGGAGGGCAGTTAGGGGTGAGCAAGCTGGCAGAGGAAGGAAGTTGGGGGTGCCTGGGCCTGCAGGGAAGGTCAGTTGCGGGGACCAGGCCTGCAGAGGGCAGTTGAGGGGATCAGACCTGCAGGGGAGAGAACTTGAGGTGGATTAGGCCTGCAAGGAGGGCAGTTGGGGGCAATCAAGCCTGCAGGGGAGGGCAGTTAGGGTTGACCAGGCTGGCAGAGGAGGGAAGTTGGGGGTGACCGGGCCTGCAGGAAAAGGCAGTTGGGAGGACCAGACCTGCAGGGGATGGCAGTTGGGGGGACCAGGCTTGCAGGGGAGAGCACTTGGGGCAGATCAAGCCTGCAGGGAGGGCAGTTGGGGGTGATCAAACCTGCAGGGGAGGGCAGTTAGGGGTAACCGGCCTGGCAGAGGAGGAAAGTTGGGGGTGACTAGGCCTATAGGGAAAGGCAGTTGAGGGGACCAGGCTTGCAGGGGAGGGTAGTTGGAGGGGGACCAGTCCTGCAAGGGAGGGCAGTTAGGGGTGATCAAAACTGCAGGGGAGGGCAGTTAGGGGGGACCCAGGCCTACAGGGGAGAGCAGTTGGTGGGGACCAGGCCTTCAAGAGAGGGCAGTTAGGGGTGATCAAGCCTGCAGGGACAGGCAGTTAGGGCTGCCTGGGCTGGCAGAGAAGGAAAGTTGGGGGTGACTGGGCCCGGGCCTACAGGGAAGGGCAGGCTGGGGGACCAGGCCTGTAGGGGAGAGAAGTTGGGACAGATCAGGTCTGCAAGGAGGGCAGTTGGGGGTGATCTAGCCTGCAGGAGAGGGCAGTTAGGGGTAACCGGCCTGGCAGAGGAGGGAAGTTGGGGGTGACTGGGCCTATAGGGAAGAGCAGTTGGGGGGATCAGGCCTGTAGGGGAGGGCATTCTGGAGGTACCCAGGCCTGCAGGTGAGGGCTCTTGGTGGGGGTGGGGACCAGACCAGCAGGGAAGAGCAGTTAGGGGTGACCAGACCAACAGGGGAGGGCAGTTAGGGGCAATCGGGCTGGCAGGGGAGCAGTTAGGCATCAATCAGGCTGGTAGGGGAGTGGGTAGGGGGTTTTCAGGTTGGCAGTTAGGGGCAATCAGAAAGACAAGCATGCGAGCAGTTGGAAGCCAGCAGTCCTGAATTATGAAAGGGATCCCAGATTGGAGAGGGTTCAGGCTGGGCTGAGGGATACACGCCCCCCATGCACTAATTTTATGCACCTGGCCTTTAGTAAACTTATAATTCTAGTATCTCTCCCTCCAACTCTGAGTCAAACATGTTCAGCTTTCAGGTAACCTCTGGCTTTGCCACTTGCTCTTTTTATGTAACTTTATTATTCCATTTTCACATACCCACAGTCTCAATTCTATCTACAGTGACCACTACACTGTTTCTGGTTTTATGACCAATAACACAAACTAAATTCCTTTTGGTATGCAATTTTTAATGATAAAATATCTGTTAAGTAATTTACTAATATGCTAGTAAAACAATCCTATCTAATAAAAGAGTAATATGCAAATTGATCATACCTCCACTACACCCACCAGCCACGCCCACCAGCCATGTCCACCAATCAGAGCAAGTATGCAAATTAACCCAACCAAGATGGCTACAGCCACAGAGAGAGAAGAAAGGAGGCATGGGTTGCCCTGGCGATAGAGGAAGCCAAGCTTTCTGCATACCCTGGCCTGTCTTGGCCTCCACTTAAGGCTACAAAGTTTCAATTATAGAAGATAAATAAATCCCAACAGAAATGGCTGCCAACATGGAGTGAGTAGGAGGCTTGGCTTTGCTCCAGGCTACAAAGTTTCAATTGTAGAAGATAAATCCCAGATACCAGGGTCTCCACTTGGGTCGCTGGAGGGCGTGGCCGGCCTGCAGACCACTCCATGCCCCAAGGGAACACCCACCCTGATCCAGGTCACCCTCCAGGGCAAACCAGCTGGCCCACACCCATGCACCAAGCCTCTATCCTTTCTAATAAAAGAGTAATATGCAGATTGACCATCACTTCAACACACAAGATGACTGCTCCCATGTGGTCAAAAGATCTTGCCACCATGTGGACACAAGATGGCCACTACAAGATGGCCAGCAGGGGAGGGCAGTTGGGAGGAACCAGGCCTGCAAGGGAGGGCAGTTGAGGGTTATGAAACCTGCAGATAGGGCAGTTAGAGGCAAATAGTCTGGCAGGGAAGCAGGCATCAATCAGGCTGGCAGGGGAGTGGTTAGGGGGCAATCAGGAAGGCAGGCAGGAGAGCAGTTGGGAGCCAGCAGTCCTGGATTGTGAGAGGGATGTCTGACTGCCCATTTAGACCCCGTCCCAGATTAGAGAGGAAGTATGCTAGGCTGAAGGACACCCCCTCCCACTCCCCTGCACAAATTTTGTGCCCTGGGGCCTCTAGTACATTAATAAAGCCAATATAAAAGATATGAAGTATACCCCAATAAAACTGAGCCTTTTTATTCTGAACATAATTACACACCCCCCTCTGCCACCCCCTCCCTCTCACCACACACACACTCACCTGGCTCTCAAAGCCTGGGAGATAAACTTAAATCTTTTCTGAATTATTTTTAAGATAATTTAAAGGAAGATAAAACACTGAACATAGGAACACTTCCCCATGTTTCTCTTCACATATTTAAAAACCCTTTCACCCCTCTTTTCCCACCTCTCATCAGTTTTTCCAATACCTACATCACTCTCTTTAAAAAGTCCAGCCCTGATCACTGTCTTCAAATACCCCTTCCTCAAACCAGACATTCTCTTATCTATCTATACTAATAAAAGGGTAATTGTAGTGAACCTCTTTCATGTCCCGCATGGTTTAGGGTTCAGGTTCAGGGTTCAGGCTCTGGAGGAGGCCACAGGCAAACGGAAGAGACTAAAAAATATTAATTTGGAAATATTGGGGGCCAAGCAGGATCCCTACTCAAGGGGAAGGACTTAACTTTGCTCTAGCCTAGAGATCCCTTTTATTAAGACTATGAAATCCACCCATATCTCTAGGCAGGCAATTCCAGTAATAGCCAATCAGGAAGGATTTACATAAGATTAAAAGGTAGAGGTTGCTTTAGCTATCATTGTCTCAACTAGACAATGGGTGGTTGGCTCTGACCTTTCAGAGCTTCAAGGTTGACCAGCCTTCCAGGTCCTTGTCCATATCTCTCTGCTAGTGAAGACAATGGGCAGCTTCCAACAGATAATATACTAATTAGAGCAGAAGACCTTCTGGACCTCCTTCTGGACAAAGCCTGGTGGTGGGTAGAGGTGGTTAGGGGAGATCAAGCCAGGTAGGGAGGGCAGTTGTAGGTTATCAGGCCAGCAGGGGTTGGGGAGAGGCAGTTGGGGCGAGCAGGCTGGCAGGCAAAGTGGTTAATGGCGATCAGGCAGGCAGGCAGGTGAGTGGTTAGGAGCCAGCAGTCCCAGATTGTGAGAAGGATATCCTACTACTGGGATTGGGGCTAAACCAGCAGTTGGACATCCCCTGAGGGGTCCCAAATTGGAGAGGGTGCAGGCTGAGCTGAGGGACATCTCCCCCTCCCCCCATGCATGAATTTCATGCACTGGGCCAGTAGTATACTTATATAACACTCTCTACTCCCTTTTATTTGACACTCGGGTAATAAGATAAAAAGGGGGTGGATATCTCAGAACCACAAAGAATAATCTTCACAAAGGAGGGAAGAAGAATGTGACTATGTACATTATAGTAGTTAGTTCCAGTTTTTCCTGGCCCATAATACTCCCAGAGAGATAATAATCATGATGTTGGAAATGCAAAATGACTAAAGTCTATAAAGAAAGAGAAAAATGCCCTAGCCAGTTTGGCTCCATAGACACAGCATTGGACCACTGACTGAAGTGTCCCGTTGGATTCCAGTCAAAGGCACATACCTTGGTTTCAGGCTTAATCCCTGGCCCTGGTTAGGTTGCACGTGGGAGGCAACCAGTCGATGTCTCTCCCTCGCCTTCCCACCTTCATTCCACGCTCTGTAAAAATCAATGGAAAAATATCCTCCGGAAAGGATTAACAACAACAACAAGGGAGAAGGGGAAGAAAAGTGCAAGGTTAGTGCAGTTTCAAAGCTGAGCATCGGAACCTGTTCCTGGTGCTTTTGTTGATTGGCCAACAGGGTGACCTTTAACATTCCACTCCACAAACATTTGCTCTGTGCCTACAGTGTGACACAGTGGGTGTTGTGGGCAATATAAACATGATACAACTGGTTGTGGCACTTTAAAAGGTGGCAATATAGTGATAAGGAAGCAAAATCCCTAAAAGGAGTGACCAGACTAATGCCAAGTGCATCCTTTTATTCTCCTAAGGATTATTAACATATTATTCCATTTCAAACTCTCCATAGCAACACTCTCCCATTGGGTATGTGCTCATCATCATGGTACTTTGTCTCAAAGGACGAGCTTCCACGGAAGCAGCAGCCTCTGGGGTTGGGAAACATGGAGGGAGGATGAGGAAAGACCCTGGAATCATTCAATTCTCTGTTATTCATCCAAAACCTCCAACCACTCCCACTAGGTTTCATCCAGACTAGCATGACCCAAATATTTCTACCAAGACAGTCTTGTTCGACAGGCCCCAAATACAGCTTCCCTTCTTTGGTTTCATCATAACCGTAATTAGGCTGTAACTTCGAGGTGTGGCTTCATGAATGGGGTAGTGGTGTTTCTCACTTTAAGTTCCTACTCACTTTCCAGCATGGAGTGATGTGCCCTTTGATTCTGTCGTGATAAAATAAGTGATTATTCCTTTCAGCCCAGGCCCATAGAAATAAAAGGAAGGAGGGTACCAGGCTTTTCCTTATCCTCATGGCTCTTTGGCAGTTAGAATGACTGCCTTTTTGAGAAGCCACTGGAAACAAGGTAATGTGAGACTATCCGTCAACCAAACCACTTACTTAGAACCAATGCAGTTATGAAGGTGAATACGACGCTAAATGGATGTCAGTGGCATTGTGGGTCACATCTATTGCTGAGTAATATTCTCTGTCTCTGTGCTGTTTGAAATGATTCATATTCAACTTTCAGTCATGAGGTTTGTTTCCTGTGATTTGATAAAGGGTTGTCCAGTGTCCTATAGCATCATCTAATCTTAGCAACTTTCTTTGGCCTAAAATGCATGACATTGATACATAAATTCCTCTGCAGTGCCTGCTTCTTCAGCTGCTCTTCAACTATAAACATTCTGCTTATTCATGATGAGAGAGTTTGTTAAATTCAGGAAATTGAGGAGGAAGTTCCATGATAGCATTATCATGGCTCACTTGCCTAGTGGTTTCCTTCAAGAGGCAAGATAAAATTTAGAGCAGAGGTCCCCATCCGATGATCATGTTAGTGCTCCCATGCAGCCTCCAGGGATAATTCTACTGCCTCCTTAATATTCAAATATGCAAATCTGATGTTTGCTTTTTCCGTATTTCTACTTCTTTTGTCATGGCAGAACAGACAAGCCTCAGACCACTGAGGCAAGCATACTTGCATTCTGTTACTAGCTAAGTAGCATCAGACAAGTCATTTAACTTTTAATCTTTTATTTTCTTATGTATAAAATTGGCGAATAAATACCTTAGGTAAAATGTTGTAGGATTAGAGACAAAGAATATAAAGTTCGTAGTTCAAAATCTGTCATACATAGGGGTGGGTAAACAGGTTTACAGTGTGAGTACACAAAACAGAGTTTATTCTTGTATTATTTATGAATTATTATATTTTCATACAAGTAACTATTTGCCTCTTTGACATCTCCACTTGGCTATCCTAAAGGCATCTAAAATTTAATGTCTATAGTAAGTTATTCACTTCCAATTGTAAACTATAGCTCCTGGATAATTATTTGGCTGCCACTACAGTAGCAATCTGAGTTGTACAGCAGCCAAGAAAATCTCAGATCCCATATTTGCTAATTGGACAGAACAATTCATGCTCAGGATTAGCAGGCAAAATGGCTTACTCTGCTAGAATTGTTTTGGAGTTCATTTTTTGGTTCGCCCCCTCCCTCATTCCAGGTTCTCTGGCCCCTAAAGCTGCTGTCCTGGCAAATAGTGCTCCAGTTCTCCTGCCAGGTATGAGAAGTGCTCATTCCACTATGTTTGGAGAGGCCACGCTTTCTGTGAGGGATGAGGGTTTGCAGTTAATTAGATCTTTGTGCTTCTCTGAAACTTGATCACTTTAGAATTAATAAAAGCAAATATTGGAATCAATGCACAAGGGAATAGAAGTTGAAAACATTAAGTAATAATATTCTGGCCTACAAGATTTCCATTTGAAATGCCTTATAAATATAAGTCATAGCTTACAAATCAATTATTGAGAGAAACAGGTGGGTGGATGATACAACTCTAGATTTAATTAATTAAAATTTAACAACTTTTAGTTCTTAAATTATTAAACAGAGGCCCACAGGATGGCCTCTATGTGATCTCTGCAGTGAATGCTTAGATTATTAAGGGGTGGTTGGGGAAAGGGAAAATCAATTAGATTGAACCTTTAAATGATTCCTGAAATTTTCCATTTTTTTTTCTTGTATACACAATTTGAAATGGAGAAAGCCACCATGAAGAAGTCATTTAGAACTTTGAATAAGTAAAAGTTCTTTGATTTATGAAGAACTTACATTTTTCCTAAAAGAGATTAGGGTACAACACGTAAAAAAAATAAAACTTATATTTCTATTTTTATAGGTTTTGTGGTTGTTGTTATTTTACATGTATCATTTGATTTGCTATCTATGGCATATCTGATTTTTTCCCATTTTACAAAGAGACATTTATAATATTAGTGGTTAAGTGACTTGCTAACGGGTTATACTGGCTTTTACTAGAAGCTAAAAGGACCTCTTGCCTTCTTGGCCTAGAGCCCATTGTTCATTCAATCTGAATCACTGTTCTATACCCCAGGGACACAGCAAAGAAGAAACACAATCCCTTACAAATAAATGTATCGTGTGTCGGGTAATGCTGCTATGAAGAAAAATAAGACTGAGTAGAGCACTGGAGCGGGGATAGGCAGTGACTGATTGTGAATATGTGGGTGGCAGGGATGAGGTGAGGAGAGGGTAAAATTGTTCCTATTTTATGGGGAAAGTCAAGGAAGGCCACATTGATAAGGTGATGTTTGTGGCAGTTGGGCAGGAACATGAAAGAAATGTGGGAATAGATTACATATGGGAATCAAATGTAAGGAAAGAGCGGGATTGACCAGGGGTTGACCAAATCCTGCTCATTGCCTGTTTTTCTAAATAAAGTTTCATTGTAACACCGCCATGCTCAGTCCATAACGTATTATCTACGGTTGCTCTTGCACTACATTTTTGTAAAGTCTATGTAGAAAATTGGTCTTGTCACATCAGGTGGGCTCAGGGTTTTTTCAGGTTTTCACCTCAGTCCTTTCAAGATGTGCACTTTCTGTCCCTTTCTCACAATGTGAGCAATGAAGAAGTATTAGCGTCTTAGCCTTGGATGGACTTGCCAGGTCCCCGGCACAGGTCATCTCCACAATCCCTCAAAGGACAAAGAAATGATTTTGGGAAAATAACTTGACTTCCTGCAGGTGACAACTGGCTGAGATGTAGCCATAGACTCAACAGGTATCTAGTGGAGAATGCCCATGCCATATCCTTCCAATATAATAGCCCTTTGTCTAGTTGTAGGACACAAACCAGGGCAAGGGCCTTTTCAGCCTCTCCTGCCCGCCACCATGCTATGTTTGCACTTGCCTAGTCGTAACCACTGAATCGAGAGTGTGCTTTCTTTCCTGGGAAGCTTGACATTTCCTCTGACCTCCTCTGGAGTAGAAGGCACAGATTCTCTGCTTTTGGATTATCACACTTTAGGGATCAAAGAGAGAAAGGGACACTTGAAGAAATAGATGTGTTTATGGGGTGCCCTTCCCCAGTTCTCCACTCCCACTGGAAAAGGAGGCAGAAGGCATAGGGTTCTCCACACTTAACCTGACTTTTTAATTTTTCTCTTCCTTTCTTCCCTTCTCCTATCTCCATGAGGAGGACAGGAAGAACAGACAGAATTCTTTTTTTCCTCCCGGACCTCTTTTGTCTGCCTCTTAAACCTTTCTCTTTAAAATGTAAACTTAAAAATTAAGATGTCTCATTTGATTACCAGTAAAGTTTTTATAATCTTCCAGTGGGCCAAACAGAGACCCACCTCTTTGAATCTAATAGCAGAAGGGTGATAGGAGGGGTGGATGGTGAGTGAGAGAAAAATTAAGCTAATTAATATGTTTTCTTATCCTGCCATATTATATTATATTCTATATTCTTGTATTATTATTATTATTATTATTATTATTACTATTATTATTATTATCTTGGCATAAGTTTTTATATACTCTAGAAAGAAGGAAGTAATTGATTTCATTTTAAAACAATACCATAAAAACCCTAAGAATTGTTTATATACATTCAGTGTAATAACGTTTCTCCACACTTTGAAAAATGTCACACTGTTTTTCTCCATTTAGGGAAAAATAACATTGACATCTAGATGATCCGAAGTCATGGGTTCAAGCTAAAGCAAGAACTTCTGTCAGCTACATAATGACATACTCCTTTTTGATAACAGGCCAAGACCCCCTGACATAAATAATCAAAGATACTCCCTTCGCTGACAGCGCAGTAACCTTCGTATGACAGCTGAGCTCCTCACATAGCAGCTCTGAACCCATGCTCTGCCGAGGAACTGAGGTGATCCACCTGGCCAGGCCTTTCACCTTCCCCTCTCATTTTACCTAGGACAGGGCTGGTTACGAATAAATCTCAGAATTTATGAAGATGAACATTATTTTCTACATTCCAATTTCTGTCTCTCATTGCATTTTTAAAGGAGTTATTGTTTGTAGTGTTGTTTAAAACATTTTGTCAATTTTTTATATTACTTTGCAACCTTGTGGAGATGATTAGAACTTGAAAACATCAAGATACTGAAAGTTATAAGCAGCATCAATAGTAAATATTCCATTGAATCACCTTGATTTTGCCTTTCCTCCTAGGTTTAATTAACCAGGCTCTAGGGATCAGTTATCTTTTTCTCAGGTGCTCATCATATTGGACTTCATTTCACGTGTCAAAGTTTTTAGTTGATTTCATTCCGCCTACTATCTTATTATCCCTGACTTCCTTTTAAAAAAAAACAACTTGATTATTTTTAATGAAAAATAATTTACAATGACTTCAATACCATATCCAAAAATACTACCGTTAATTAAGAGAATTATAAAAATTACTGAGTTTTGGCAAATGATCATAGAACAGCATCTGGGTGTTTAACATTTATATTATGTTACTTTTATTTTATAACAATTAATTCATTCACAATTCAATTGACTCAGAACACTAATTACTTTAAATTTTGACACCTTCAAAATAATAAAATGCATTGTGGTTATCATTGGAATTGCTTTTCCATATAGTAATGCAAATAATATGCCACTTAATTATTCTTAAAATTAAAAGATAAAACATAAAACATGATTGTTAAAAATGACAAACTGATAATCTGTTTAGAAATCTATTTATAATAAAAGAAAAAGATGCATTGAAAAAAACATTTTTGTTGACCACAGTTCTTCAGGTTAATGCACAAATATCAAGAATACACTAAATATAATATATTTTCTTTTTTATTGTTTAGAATATTACATATGTCTCCTTCTCCCCCAATTGACCGTTCCCTCTCCCCCTCGCCACTCCCACCATGCAGGACTTTCTAATTTTCCTTTGTTGCCATTAACTTTTTACATTTTTTATTTTTAGTAGCTTTTCTAAATCAGCAATTTTGAAAATGTAGCATGAACTCTTGACTGCTCACAATGCAAACAATGAGAAAACTCAATGGACCATAGCCATCTGAAGGTTTAGCATCTTATCCAATTGTCATGGTGATGTTGCCACAGTGGTGCCTAGTGCTGATGTCCCCATGGTCAAAAACTTAGTAATTAATTATTTATTGAAACATTTATGTGTAGTGGCATTTATTAAAATTTTATAAAAAAGGAGTATATATTTATATGCACTCTACTTATATCATCTTTTATTGTATCCTCTTTTAATAAACCTACTCTGAGTGTCAGTACAGCACACTAAAAACTCTCTTAGGCTGGTTTCCCACTGGCGGTCATAGCCCACCCTCATTGGCTTCGTCACTCTGTCCTGTTTCACTCAGGACCATGGCTCAGGCTTTTGTTCTGGCCCTATGGGGTCATTGTGTGGTTCTCTCCTGTTACCCCTGGTTCTGGCCTTGTGTTACCCTGGATACAACTTATATATTTTACTGACTGCAGTCAGGGATAATAAGATAGTAGGCGGAATGAAATCAACTAAAAACTTTGACCCGTGAAATGAAGTCCAATATGATGAGCACCTGAGAAAAAGATAACTGACCCCTAGAGCCTGGTTAATTAAACCTAGAAGGAAAGGCAAAATCAAGGTGATTCAATGGAATATTTACTATTCCACTATTCCACTATAACTAAATGACTCAGACTGGCTCCTCTGTTTCCCCCACACTTGGCTTTATGCCGTCACTACCGTCCCGATACAACTGAGTTCACTAGGACATGGTGGTGAGGAGGGGAACTGGACTCTATGATATACAGAGTAATCGAACAGCCAGCATACCTAAACTTCTTCAAGATTTAGATACTGGGATCAGAAAACACTCAATCTCTTTCCACAATACAGTTTTATTAAGCTGGTCATTTGCATGGTCTGTTGTTAGGTTGTGTCTAATTTCAAGTTCAGTCTTATTCCTTGCCAAAACCTTGCAGGGATAGATTCCATGACTGGTGGAGATGGGCTGAGCTGACTGAAAGAGTCTATTGACTTTAGGACTTGGTAACCTGAGCATATGGTTGATGAAATATGGGTTCAGAAATTCAGTCCTGCATCAGGTTCAGAAACACGTTCTCTGTGGGTCACCTCACTACCTTTCTACTTAAGAATTTCAATAGCTCAGCATAACTGGATCCTAAGCTGATGGCAAGATACTTTGCTATGCCAACAAGAAAAAGGATCAAGAAAAGAAAGAATAATGTTGAGTAACAACCTGAAAAATCTTTCATTTGTATAGCATTTGACAGTTTTAAAAGCACATTATCTAACTAATATTCACAACAACACCTACATATCATTGGTCCTATTTTAGGATTGAGGGAATAAAGCCCAAGGAAGAAAAGAGACTCGTAGCCACACAGCCAATAAATAGCAGAGCAAAGGTGAAAACTCAGCTTCTTGGATTCTTTCCAGAAAACTTTTTTTGCACCACACTGCCCTTGTGAAAACCCAAGTTATAAAATCATAAAACACGGGAGTGTTTGGCTTTATTGTGTTTATCATGGTTTTATTTGAAAGATTAGTCCCTATCCTCCATCAGATTTCCCCCAGATCCCTCAATGTCCCTCTTCCTGTGAATTCTTCTTCTAAGTCAAATCTAACTCAGCTATAACATTTCTTTACTTTCCATCTGCTAAATTTTCTTCTCCTCATTAAAAAATCTTTAAAATTCAATTAATATGACTATTGAAAGTGCCTTCTTAAATTTCTTTTTAAGTATCTGAATTTAAGATTTTAAATTCTTATATTATGCCCTGTTCCCTGTTAATACTCAACACACATTAAATAATATTTTCCAGGACCTAAAACTGTAGGTAGTATTGACTTCTTCAAACACATAAGATACCTCCTCAAGGGGAATTGTGGGGTTTAGGTAACTTAGTACATTAAAACACTTAGAACAATGCCTTGCACATAATATGTGCTCAGTAAAAATTGTTCTGTAATTGTTATTATTATTATTTGTCATATAATGGCATATGAGAAATGATTCCCTCTAGGTCATATTGAGGAAGATTAAAAATGTACTCAATTCTAAGTCACAATTGTATATTGTTTTTCTGACTTGTATAATAATAAAAAAATCACTGACTTTATTTGGATGGTCTTTTAAAATAAACATTATTATTAATTTTTACATGTAATTAAAGGATCCCAGCCTGGTAAATTTATGTTACAAGCTATAGTTTGCAAAACCTATTCTGCCCTGTAGTTATTCATGGTGAATGTTGTTTGGTTGTAGTTATAAACATGTTTATTGTACCAACAATTTGTGGCAGAAATCTGTAGTACTGAAAATGTCCTGGATCATTTTCAGTCCCTTTTATTTTTTCACCACTAAGGATATTTGGATGAAAATAATTTCCTTGTTGTTCAGGAATTCTTCTTCTTATACAACTTATTTCTCTCACTTGAAATAGAAAGGCATTTTTAATTCTAGAATATGCATAGTATCTCTCCCCAAGAAAACTGATACAGTTCTCCTTTTATCAGATGACCCTATTTCCTATAAACCGTTCTGGCCTGGTTCTTTTATATGGAAACTAGAGGCCTGATACACAAAGATTTGTGCAAGAATGGACCTTCCTTCCCCTGGCTGCTGGCACTGTCTACACTCTAGCCGGTGCTGCCTTTTAAATCTAGCCTGGAGTTACCTTTCCACCTTCCCATACTGCCCAGAGGCCCGGAGTGACTGGGGCGGTTGTGGAATGCCTGCATCGTCACCATGATGATGATGCAAGTGTCCTGTCCCAGCCCCAGCTGCTCAGCACCTGCGAATGCAAGTTTATCCACCATCTTTGTTGGGTTAATTTGCATACTCCCCTCTGATCAGCTGGTGGGCATCATGAAGGTATGGTCAATTTCCATCTTACTCTTCTATTAGTGTAGATTCTTCTGTTCCCAAAATATTTAAGCCTATCATTCTACACAGAGCTAAAATTTTGTGTCCTCAATGAGTTTTCTGATGGTTTGAAGGGAGATGACTGCTTCTCTATATTTTAGTTTGCCTCCATATACAACTCTCTAAGCTCAACATTCCTCAAATTACATTCTTTGGCATCCATATATTTGTTCATATTAAATAGTTTCATCCTGAACGGTTGCTTATGTCTGTTGACCATTGATATTTGAACTTCTGTTCTCTAAAATCTCTTAGAGGATGGACATAATTTAATGATTTTTATAGAATGCTTACCAGAGAGCGGCATCCAGTTATATTAGTAATAATTTTTTTTAATTTTTTAAATATATTTTATTGATTTTTCGCAGAGAGGAAGGGAGAGGGATAGAAAGCTAGAAACATCAATGAGAGAGAGACATCAATCACCCACCTCCTGCACGCCCCCCACTGGGGATGTGCCCGCAACTAAGGTACATGCCCTTGACTGGAATCAAACCTGGGACCCTTCAGTCCTCAGGCTGACGCTCTACCCACTGAGCCAAACCAGTTTTGGCAGTAATAATTTTTTAATGCTAGTATATCAAGATAGCAAATGGATTATTTGTTTTTCTTAATTGGATGTTTTTAATTGAATGTGTGCATATTAGTTTCATTTGTGTCTTTTGCATGCACAAAGTCACTAGCTAAACATAATCCTGATCAGAGAGAAGACATAGTATGTATTTCCAGCATTTTGTCTTTCCAGAAAAGCAGCACAACCTCAAAGGGATGATGCCTTAGATTTTACTTAGAGCAGAGAAAACTGTGCTTGTGTTGATGCAGGACCAGCATCAGTCTGGCAGAAGGTTGACTGAGCTGCCAGACCCACTTCTCTCTTCAGGTTGCATGGTCCTCTCATATGTGTCTACATAACAGAGAGGCACCAACTCTATGCCAGTGATAAGGATATCAATTCAAATCCCCAGTTGTCACCTGAACATTTCCATGTGGATACCCAACATAGGCACTCTCCATTCAACATGTATAAAATGAAAGCTCCTCATCTTCCTTGGAATGTGATCCTTTTGTTATAGAGTAAGTCTTCATTTAACTTCATTCGTTGAAACTGTCGTATCCCAAAACCAATTTTACCATTGACTGATATAAACAAGCATTAAATTTTTAGTATATTTCTGGTTATAAAAACTTCACCAAACTTATAAATAAAGACTCAAACACTTCCAATATTAAATATTGAAACAAATGTAAGCAATTTGAACCTGCTTACTTAGGAGTTAGGATAATCAAAATATTCACTTTGAAAATGGTAAGGGTTAATATACAAGAATCATAGTAATATTCTGAAGTAGAATATTGAGTAAGTAACTAGAGTGATTCTTAAGTCCAAGATATTATACTACCAGTCACTAGTTTTTTTGTACATAAGAAAAGATGCTTCCTATTTCCAGAAAGATACAAATACCTACATTTGGAACTTAAGAGAAACATGTTAAGTTACTTACCTACAATAGGGTAGTTTGTATCTATGTATAATGCAAATATTTTTGCCAAAAAGAATAATTGCAGCTAAATGTAAAAGATTATTAAATTTCAATATTTACCAAAGGTAGAAAGAAGGAAAGATGCTTCCAATTATATGCTACATGCTCTTAGTTTTCTCACCTGTAAAATAAGGGTTCAAGAATGTTAAGTATAGAAGTAAAGATTAGTTCTAATCTTTGACCCAGAATAAACTTTGGAGAGTTACTGATAAGAAGTGTGAAGGGGACCAGGTGTAGAAATGTGGTTCCAGGTGTAGAGTTTCACAGCAAGTCATCTCTTTGCATTTACCTAACACTTCAGCTATAGAAGGATATGGTTCTTTGCATTTGTCTCTTGGGAGGTGAGTTATTAGTGGCCATTAATGCCTAATGTCAGCCAATCAGATGGCATTTCTCTGACCTTCATTTCCCAACATAATTTTAGATATGTCTAGATGAAGCATTGTAGAACCAATCTAGTACAAATTTAGGAAACATTCCACCAGGCCTACCTAGTTTATTTATGGTATTTTCGTAAGTATTTGCAGAAAGCTATCATTGAAATCCAGTCTATATCCTAATTTAATGGTGAATAAAACATATGACAATATTAGAATGGATATATTTTTATATGTCAACATATAATAAATACACAAAAAAGTAGTGAAAACCTTATGCATAATAAACACAACTTTGTAGATATTCATTATCTTAATTAAACTGGTGACAACAGTTCAAGAAGAATTTTAACTTTACCTTTCTAGTTTTCTGTTAAATTAATTTTGACTCTTGTTCTGAATACATTCATAATTTCCTATAAGATGTAATATCATGAAATTTAGAGTGAAGCGTATATAATTGACTAAAAGGAATAGCTGTCATTGAGAAAGCAACTTCAGTTTAATGTGGTAATAATACTAATGAACGATGCATAACAGACATGTAATAAGTAGAGACATTTTACCCTAGCAGTATAATAGCAATGTAATATTATATTCATTTTCAGAAAACAAGGATAAATAGCTTCTTTGTAATGAAACATTGGGCATGCCTCTTTGGGGATTTACCAATCATTAAAAATATATATTTTTATTTTTATTGTTGACATTTTTACAAATGTCCCCCATTTCCCTCACCTTTGCCCACCTCCATCCAGACCTGCCCTACCCTCCCTATGGCCCTCACCACACTGTTAGCTGTGACCATGGGTTACACATAGGAGTTATCTGTTATTTCTTCGTCTTCTTTCATCCCATCTGCCCCACCCACCTCTGCTCTGACATCTGTCAGTCTGTATCATGTACCCATGACTCTGGTTCTATTTTGGTCATCAGTTTATTTTGCTCAGTAGATTCCACATATAAGTGAGATCATATGGTATTTTTCTTTCTCTGACTGGCTTATTTCACTTAAAACAATTATTATTGTTTTAAATTTAAACAGATATGTAATGTCTTAAAATAGAATCTCAAAACAACACCCAAATTCACACATACAGTACATGGAGTATTAGGTTTGTACTGAATGATGTTGATGGGCTGAGGAATGGCGCCAAACTTGTTAGAATTCTAGAAGTTTGTCTGTGGATCTTCCATATTTGAAATGCCATTTCCTGATTTAATGCATTTTAAAAATTGTCATGTTTCTAAATTTAATATATAATTTAAATTCTACCCTATATTAGTGTTTAAATTTAATTATGATTTTTCTTTTTAGGGCAAAGTGTAATTTAAAAGGAAAAATGGTATGAAACAAATACATTATTTACAGATGATAGTTCCCAAGCCACCCATTGGGTTTGAAATGCTTAGGCCTGTAGGTACAGACTCTTTTCAGACACTACAGGATTAAATGCTAGCTGAACTTCTGTTCTAAGTGCGCAAAACACAACACCTAAGGCCTAATATAAGCTAAGTGCTTTCACTTTTTGTAAGACTCATTCTTGGCTCCCCCCCCAAGATTCAAAGGCCAATGAAAAAGTGACTCTATGAAAAATCATTAATACAATATACAGATGATATATTATAGAATTGTGCACCTGAAGCCTATATAATGTTATTAACCAATGCCAGCCTAATAAATTCAATAGGAAAATAAAAATAAAGCAAAAATTAATTTTAGTTTATGTATTTTTTAAAGTTTATTTATTTTGTTATTTTTGCTTTCCAATACACTTTTTGAACAGCTCTATTAATTACAATTGAACATAATAAACTGTAAATATTTAAAGTAAAAAACGAAAAATCACTGAGTGCACTTATGTGAAAGCACATTTAGAATTTATAAGGCAACTATTTCTTAAGGCAGATTAACCATGCCAGTTTGAGATTTTGAAGTATATCAATTCAAAGTAGGAATATTGTTCCTGTTTCAATAACTCCACTTGTATTAACACATATAACGGATCCTATATGTCAATGATTCTCAAACTCTATTTATGATAAATCCCGAGTTGTATATTAAAACTGTATGTACCCAAATTCTAAATCCCCCTTTCTATCAGTAGGTCTGGGATGAGCTTGGGAATATGTAATTTTCATAGACCTCACATGATTTTTTTTTAATATTTAAAGTATTACAAATAGTAGTACATATGTCTCCTTTTTTTTTCTGCTTTGACTTCCCCCCTGGCCTTCCCTACCCGTCCCCCAGTACACGCCACACCCTCACCTGCGCAATATCTTGTAGCCATTGATTATGCTTATATACATGTATACAAGTCCTTTGGTTGATCTTTTAAGCCCCTTCCCACCCCTGCCCAAACCTCCCCTGCCTTCCCTTCCCGCTGTAGCATGACAGTCTGTTTACTGCTTCTCTGCCTCTGCTTCTGTTACCACCCCTGCAGATTAGAAATAAACCTATAAGAACAAAAAATGTTTGATTCCCAGTTTCAATGTCAAACAGTTCCTTATGTGTACACGTCAGCAATGGTATCTGGATGGTGGACAAATGGTGGCAATGTAGGTCTGACACTTTCTCATTTGGTCCTAGGCATCCTGTAGCAACACACAGCTACTGACTGCTCTCATGGCAAGGCATCGTCAGAGTCTTCCATCTCTGGACTGTTTCTCCTCTTGTCTTCATGGTTGGAGCAGACCTGTCGATTCCTCTTTGTTGTAGGAGTCCACTTGATCTTGGAGTTGTTTTCTGAAAGTATATAAACATAGTCTCGACCAAAAGTTAATAAAGGAATCTTTTCTATAAAATTGACTTGGAATCCTTTTTATTTTTGCCCAAACGATTTTCCTTCGGCTTATTTTGACACCATGTGTGTTTTTTATGGGTGTCTTGCTGTTAACATTACAAATAAAAATTAATTTTCTAAAGTAAAAATGTTCTAGATGTAATTTACTTACTGGATATTTTTCCTTACATTATATTATCCTACTATCCCCCCCTTTTTTTATTAATTGAGACTTTTGTAAAATTTTAATGCAATCGTGATAACTTCAAATTTTAATTTTTGCACAAAAATATGACTACTTTATGTTCATTTCATGTTAAGCAATTTTACCATGACATAAACTACCAATAGAAATTTTAGTTAATACTTTAGAAACAGCTTTTTGTCCAATACAATTAAATTTTCTTGAATATTCACTTATTTCGACCTCACATGATTTTGATGCATATGGTCCACCCATCTATTTGAGAAAAACTGAGAGTTTTGAAACAATTATGGGAGAAAAATCAGTTAATGTTGTAAGTTACGCAGCTCTAATTTTAATTGATTTCTAGAAACTTATAGACACCCCTTTCAGGAGAGAAATATATTTTAACCAATTAGTAATGCTTATCTTCTGGTCCCTCTGTAGCCAGTTGCATAATTTGTGCATCACTTTTCTCTCTGAGGTTCAATCCTTTGCTGTTAAACAGAGGGTGGTACTGGAGGTGTCTGGACTCCATTATTTCTAATGTGACTTACTTCCATCTCTAGTGATTCTCTGCTTCTGCACATCTGCTTTTCTTGCCTCTGGGGCTGCATTTCACAAGAGTATGAGCTCACTCCCTAGGAGTACTGGGCAAGATTGGATTGATAGTAGATATTCTTCTAAATCTTAATAAATTCAACCATTATTAGTTTTGAGAATTCATGATTGTCTTCTCCTATCTTGGGGAGGAACAATTTGGTTGAAAGTATAGTGGGTCTACCACTTTTACTTATCAGTGGGAATACAGGAAATAAAATATAAAGTTATTGAATCTTTAAAGAGCAGAATGTGTCTTGAATTTCATTGGTGAGCAAATATGCTTGTGCCACAGAAAATAATTTCATGTCATCATTTATTATTCACAAAACATGATTATTTCAGGATACTAGATGTCATAGGATTTTCTGTTGATTTCTAGACATTCAAAGGAATTTTGGGTACCTTTTAAAAAATAAAAACCTCCAGAATCATGCAATGTGGAAACAAACTGGAATGAAGTAGCAGGGCAACTTATATCAAGCTTCAGCATCTGTCAATAAGTTTTATGCTTCACTCACCCAGAAAGGAGGAAAATAAAAGTCCTTTGATTTCTCCACCTTGCAACTCTGGAAAAGAATGTCCCTGACTTTCAAATGGTTGATCTCCAAAGAAAAGAAAATGAAAACATGGCCACACTATTAATTCATAGTATTTTTAGTATTTCAAAAAAATTTGCTGTATACACTCCACTCATTAAAATATGCGATTATGACATTTTGAAGAAGTGATGGCATCTGGTACTAAGGACAAAATAGTGGAAATTTACCACAGGAAGCCTGATTCTCCCACCTGTTCTGTCTGAAGAGGAAAGTTTTCTGAGGCCACTTACAGTATCCATAGCTGTCTAATGTGAGACAGACATCTAAGTTTGTTCCTTTCCCTCAACCTTCTGATTTGTGAATAATAATAACAAATATCTAAGACAGTACCAGCTTAGATATTATTGTTAAGTACTATATACATACTCAGCACATGAACAATATGTTCTGTCATTATCTCCATTTTATAGATGTGAAACTGAGCAACTACATTTCTTGAACAAGGTCACATAGCTGGTAAGTGAAAAAGCCTGAATTCAAACCCAGGCAATTTCCCCAGAGTCTGCATTCTAGTATACCACATATCTCTCAATTTCGAGTTAGTGTCCTGCCAAATAGCTTTCCGGAGAGGCCAGACAGTTTCATGTATGTTGGCATTACTGAAACATTTCTGGACTTTCCTTAATGCGATTGATCCCTGATACACTAGGAGCCAATCCAGGCAAGCAGCTCAGCCTGGCACTATGAAAAGGAAGTGAGCTATCCCTCGGGCTAGACACAGCCCACAGCCATGCTGGGTTTGGTCTGTGGTTTTAGCCTGGACAATGTTTTACATTATAATTAGTTATCAAAATAAACACAATGAAATTTAGAAGGCTTATATGCAAAATCTGAATTTCTGCTCTCTCTCAGAACATGAGAGCCTCACACTGGGTTTGTATCTCCAGTTCCCCACAGTCTCCAACATCTGTATCCCCCAGATACTGAGGCAGAGGGTCCCTTACCTTTTGTAACAACTCACTCATTCTACTTCATTTGTGTATCTTACCTGCCTGGCTCCTGTAGACATTTGACTTTGTGACACTTGACCAAAAATATTGTTTTTAAAGAGTAGTAGAATCAAAACCATTATTAAAACTTATAAAAGGGAATTTCAGAGGGTGGCTTTAGGTTAGAAGGACATTTCTGATTGGTCTGTAACTATGAGGAGTCAAAGGATGAATGTTGTGTATTATCAGAGCAAAAGAATGAAGGGGCAGATAAAACCTTGGGGCACACAACTCTGGCCCTTCCTTGTCTATGTGCTCTCAATCAAATTCATCAAGCTTCATGTAAAATCACATATTTCCCAAATTCTGGGTACTGTTCACACTATAAAATGACATGAAGAAATATTTTCATACCATGGTCAATGTGTACTATTCCAGAGAAAATCAAAATGTTAGCAACATAAATAAAATGAATATTCCAAGGCAATATTGCAAATCCTTCTCCCTCTAAGGATGGAATCATTGATTCTTTAATAAACAGGATCCATCAAACACAGTTACCACAAGAACAGACACTAATTTGGTCATGTCTGCTGAATAAGCAATGAGCCAATGTATCTCTCTAATGGGCTGCTGATATTTTTATCATGAGTAGAAATGTGTTCCCCAAGAATTGTGTCATACAGAATTCAGTAACCAAAGCTGCTTTGGACTGAGTCTTTAAACTGTGTTTTTATTTTTATTTTTTATCCATGATACATACGAACTCTTTATGCTCTGTTTGTTGTTACTGTTGTTGTTTGCACTCTCAGGATTGTGCAGCCATATACTCAAACCCCTAGTTATAAAGCTATTGGTTCACTTAGAAGATAGTTACCATGCCAGGTTCTCAGCTTCATTATTGTAATTTACAATCTGAGACATAGTTGGAACAATGAGGGATATTCAAAGTGATTCTGGAAATGTAGAATGCTCAATGTGCTCAGTGCTATATTTTATGGTTTGAATGGGGTTACTGATATTACTGAAGAAATATTTCCTCATATTTGAGTTCCAAATTAGTAACAAACATCCTAGACATACATTGTTCTTGAGGTTGTTTCTTATGCAAGCTAGGAAAAGTGTCTCCACAGTAGTTATGTTTCTCTGCATCATCAGTCAACTGACGCTAAAGGGGAAGAGATAAGAATTCAAAGTATGCATTATTGTTCTTTGTGGGAAATCACCATTTATTCCCCCTCTCTTTTATTTCTCAAAGCCTGTCTCCAGCCTTTGGCATTCTGTTTGTCCAATCCTTCAGCCCGTGTTGCACAGTTCTTTTCCTTTTCTTTCAACTTTATCCTTACTTGGTTCATATAGAGAAATATTTTTTTAAAAATATACATATTTTATTGATTTTTTACAGAGAAGAAGGGAGAGGGATAGAAAGTTAGGAACATCGATGAGAGAGAGACATCGAACAGCTGCCTCCTGCACACCTCACACTGGGGATGTACCTACAACCAAGGTACATACTCCTGACCGGAATCAAACCTGGGACCTTTCAGTCCGCAGGCCAATACTCTATCCACTGAGCCAAACCGGTTTCGGCTAGAGAAATATTTTAAAGTCAAATATACCAAGGTTCCCTTCATACAATATATAGAATATTTTCAGTTTTTTTCATCTTAGATTAAAAAGGTTTGTAACCTATCATTCTGTTTGGTTCTCTTAAGGTTTCATCATACAGAGCCTGTAAGCAATTATTTATAAGCCTGCTTCCTTTCCTTAACAGCCTCTTGACCACTTGTACACTGAACTATTGCAACAGATTCCGATTGAGACTAGCAGCCAGAAGCTTGTCAGTGCTGTAATGAAAGCAATTTGTATCAACTAAGTCACCATTAAGAAACAAGAGGGAAAAGGTTAATCCTGCCAAATGGGTGTCTTATTGGATTAAATGAAAACTGTAGCTCACTCTTTCCCCAGAATCTGATGTGAAATATAAAGATACAAGCTACATTGGCTACAAGTATTTTGGGGTTTTGTTTTCTTTTCACTATATGCTTTAGCACATGTTCATCTGAAATCTCTACTTTTAGTTCACTGTCAAGAAGTTTCTCTTTGGATTTTGAATATGCCAGAGAGGAATGATTGAAATGTGTGTGTGTGTATGGGCGGGTGAGTGTGTGTGTGTGTGTGTTGAGGGGGAGGCAGTCCCAAAGAGAAGGAAATCAAGAGAGTTCTAAAGGTCTCTTTGTCAACTGTTCAACCAAAGAACACATGTTTTATTGGGTACTCTCCAAACTCCCAGACTGTACTATTTATCTAATAATTTTAGCTCAATCTAAGTCTATCTTGTTAGAATTCTTAAAACGTGGAAATATATTTTTGGTAGGAATTTACTTTCTTTTCCCTGCAGATGATGTGCAGCAGATGAGCATCATCTTCAAAATCCGTGAGCAACTGGAATGAGGATATCCTTCTAGGTCTTGGAAATCAAGAATATGGGGAAATGTAAGGCATTCTTCTCTCTCTCTCTCTCTCTCTCTCTCTCTCTCTCTCTCTCTTTCTCTCTCTTTCTCCTCTCTCTCTTTCTGCCAGGAGCTCATAGTTTTTTTTGAGAAACAGATTATGTGCATGTACATATGCAGATAAGGTAAAGGTAAATTGGTAAATTGTATAAACAATAATGATATGAGAGGACGAGTTAGGATCTAAAAAGGAAATTTCCATGGAGATGTATTAGCAGTTTAAATTTGCCGTCTTAATGCTTTATGGCATAATATTAACCAGAAGAATGACAACTATTAGAAAGAATTGAAGAAAGTCCTAGGGGCAGAAAACATAATTAGTTTCTTAATCTTCTGCCTGGTGCTTTTGATATTGCCCTGAATAATTGCTATAGAACAAGGGTCAGTAAAGTTTTTCTGTAAAGAGAGTCAAATAGTAAATATTTTAGGCAGTCAGAGACAATATATAAAAACTAAGATTCTATTAAAACTTCCATTTATATATATTAAAATTAGAATTTTATATGGTTTTTATGCATCATGAAATAGTAGTACTTACCTTTAGATTTTTTAAAACCACTTTAAAAATGTAAGCAATTCTTAAATCGTTGCTATACCAAAATGGGTGGTATACTGGATTTGGCCCATGAATCGTAGAATAGTGACCTCTCATAAGAAAACTTCAACATTTACCAGACTTTAGCCTCACTCCAGCTCTATTCAGTTTCTTCGTCTGTGTAATGGAAACTGGGTCCAGTTGCTATATAAGATTTAGGTAACTTGAAATCTTCACAGCATAAAGCTAAAATTAATGTAATGACTTATCTGTTAATAAATGACCTCCATAACTTGAAATCAAAAGAAGTCTCCTTGACATGTTAAGCAACAGAGACTATTATCCAGAGAAAAGTGAAGTAACTAGAACAGAGGATGATTGAGTCAGAGTCTATATAACTGATAGTGCAGCCTGGGTCCACTTCCTCTTTGACCACCAGGGCAGAAGAACAGAGAATTCCTCTTTGTAAAAGACATCGCCTGAAAGAAAAGACTCAATGATACTGATATTTGTTTTAAAATGAAATTTCTTCCATGTTCCATCTTATTTTGACATATGGAGGCAAATACTAAACATAACAGCTTTAAGCATGGAAAGGGGATGCCAAAGGGGAGCAGGGCTTAGGGATGATGAGAGATGGAACAGAGAACCTTCTGATTATATTTTAAGCCTTGTAATAATATTTAAATTTTAAAATACTTTAAACATTCTTATTGAACTTATTGGGGTGACACTGGTTGATAAAATTATATAAGTTTAATGTATACAACTCCATAATACATTATCTGAATATTGCATTGTGTGTTCACCACCCAAACTCAAATCTTCTTCCATCATCACATAACCCACTCCAACTCCCTTTCCCTTTGGTAATCACCATACTGTTGTCTGTGTCGTGTGTGTGTGTGTGTGTGTGTGTGTGTGTGTGTGTGTGTGTGTTTATTTTTATTTTAAGTGTATTTTTATTGATTTTAGAGAGAGAGAGGAAGGAATAGGAATAGAAAGATAGAAACAGCAATGAGAGAGACACATCCTCTACTGGGGATTTAGTCCTCAATATGGGCTTGTGCCCTGACTGGTTATCAAACCCTGACCTCCTGGCACATGGGTCAACACTAAACTTACTGAACCACACCAGCTGAGCGAGAAAAAAAAAATTTAAATAGCAGCAGAGATTTGAAGGGCAGAGGTCACTGTCCTTGCATTGGTGAAGTGTCCTCGATTTGTGTCAAATCAGCTACTCATCTGTTTAAGGGAGATGATAATACTTTCTAACATTCACAGTCTTTCCCACAAAGGAAAAGTTAATATCTGTTGTTTTTTTTAATGCCTTCACCTTTTCACCCAGCCCTTTCCACCCGACCCTCCCTTCTAACAGCTGTCAGTCTCTTCTCTGTATCTGAGTCTATTTTCGATGTTTTTAAATACCATAAATATTTTTCATGAATATAAATACTACATATTTTTCATAAATATAATAATTTAATTAAAAATAAGAAAAAAAACTATCCTTCCCTTCCCCCAGTGACTCTTAAGGCCTACAGAACAATACCACATTTTTTATTTGGCATGTCACACAGGATAGTCTATAACAGTAGTCGGCAAACTCATTAGTCAGTAGAGCGTCAAACTTCAGCTTGCGAGCCTCATGTGGCTCTCGAGCCACAGTTTGCTGACCACTGGTATATAACTTGGGCATAGCCCACCATTTCGGTCACTCCCCAGACACACCAGGTAAAGAACTATCCACTTTTACATCCCTGTATTCTTGTTTCTATTGTTTTTTCTTTTGAATGTCCTTTCCTTGTTCTATGCCTGGATAATACTTATCCTTCAGAAAACACTAGCTTAAATATTGCCTCCTCTCTGAACCTTCCACAGACCCCAGGGGAATCACTAATTGGCTCATTATCTATATACTCTCATCACTTTTGACAAGTTTACACCATAGTACTTAGCACAGAGGATTACTTATTTATTGGACACGCATGGTGTTAGACTGCAAGTATCTTAAAGCAAAAATCAGGTCTCATTAATCTTTATATCACCATTTTCTGCCATATAATAGGTGCTCAGGTAATAGTCATGGAATTAAAGATGCACTGGTATTTGGCTACAGTCAGATGTTTAATGAGGAAGAAGCCACATAATTAGTGATCAATTGAATGTACACTTCAAGAACAAAAGTCAAAGATGGGTCATACTTTTAAATTTTTAAATACGTAGTTGGTAACTAGATTGATGGTACTATTGATAGGTACCATTGAAAGGGGAGAGACTTCTTTTGCAGCAAATATAACAAGTTTGGTTTAATTCTTTCTGAGCCATGGATTGACAATGAGTCATCTAATAAATATTTATTATCAGAAGTCAGAGAAACCAGTTGAATTTCAAAAAAGAAGCTAAGGTTAAAAACATAAATTATATTGTCATTAGCATATGAAACCATCTGTGAACCCAGGAGATTTGATAGGATTTCTGGGATAGATAATTACTTTAAACAATAATTCTCCACTTCAGATGTGCATAGGAATCATGGGGAGAGCTTAGGAAAATATGCAATTATGTGGCTCCATTTTCTGAGATTCTGATTCACAAGGGCTGGGACAGAGCCCAGGAATATAAATTTTGACAAGCATCTTTTGGGAAATTTGATGTAGATAGTCCCGCATCTACACTTTGAGGAGTTACTGACAGAATGGAGGAAGGAAAGGATTGAAGAGATTAATTTGGGAAAGATTTGGAAGATGGGAGAAATATGAATACTCAAGGTAGGAGAAAGGGATAGACAGATGCAGTTTAACAATGGCTTTGCTACTATCTGCAGAAAACAGAAAACACTGGAATTAAAATTTATCAGTTACTTTATCTGCCTTCAAAGTGAATTCTTCTGACTCATGGGTTGAATTTTAAAAGTCCACTCACAGACCTCATAAACAGGTTATTGTAAGGACTTAGCGAAGATGTCTGGGAACTCATGTCCCTTTGCAACCTATGCTGATTGAGAATTTTCCTACTCTAAGAATCATGCCTTTTTCTTCCACTTACCAAATGCTTTTGCAGTAATACAATAAAATCTATCTTCAGATTTGACATCCTTTTGTAAAGCAAATCACACAGAAAATCTTTATAATTATGAGCATTGTTTTTCACTATATACAATACTCTTTGGTGATGACTCATTTGTACATGCAAAAATTCAAAAAAAAATCTATCATTGACTGCATAAATTATTATTGAAAATTTGCTTTTACTGCCAACTCTGAAAATAAATAAAGCCATGAGAATATTTTTTAAGCAGTCCAAATTCCATTTTTAATAGAGCCACAGCTTATTCTATAATGGAAACATGTTCAACTGAAATTTTAATAATAAGGCAGGGGAGGGTTGGAGGGGGGATAAGAGATCAACTAAAGGACTTATATTTATGCATATAAGAATAGCCAATAGACACAGACACTGTGGAGAGAGTGAGGCCTGTGCCCGGGAGTAGGGGAGGCCAGTGGGAGGTCAGTGGGGGGAAAAGGAGACATATGTACTACTTTTTGAAATACCTTAAACAATAAAATAAATTTAAAAGTATCTATTTAAAAAGATAAATACTTTTTGATTAAATTATTTACCTAATTTAATAAATAATAAATAAACACATGTTAACCAAACATATTACAGTTAAATTTGCCAACTGCTTCATACAAAAAAAGGAGATATTAAACATGAAAACTACCATTGCCCACTACATGTGGAGATCAATGAAGACTAACCAAATGAGAGCAAGCAAAGATTATCAACCAGAGCTTATTGTAGCAAAAACGTCAGCCACCATTACTAGAGTTTGGCAGAAATCCAAAGACAGGCAGGGAAGTTGAGGTTGTGCTAACTAGCAGTGGGGCACCCTATGTGATTGGTTAGGGCTGCGTATCTGGCTTTCTCTGGTTGGTCCTAAGTTGGAAGCCAGACAAAAATTAGAGAAGCCATCAGTTATTAACCAAGTCCTGGCCACTCGGGCTGATTGTTACAGGGATTATTGTTTGACTTCCTGGAGATGGTTGCTAGAGACAGTAATCTTTATAAGACTCTCATATAAGTCTGATTTATGACTAACAGGCTGGCTTCCTGGGCTAGTTACTGTAGCTAATGGGTTGGATGTCTCTAAACTGGTTGCTAAAGATTATGGATCAGAGTTCTATTTGTATATATATAGTTGTCCATTGTCTATATAATCAGTCTCACAATCACAATGATATATATGGTTTTTAAAGGTAAAAATCAAGTGACCCATTCTCCTTTTCCCACATCACTTTCCTTGAGAAGTGGTAGGAGTCTCTATTTTTGCCTCAGAGTAACAAACTGAGTGCTTTTAATGAAATGCACATGTGCTGGAGAATAATGTAATCCACATGTATAATGGAACATTTTTAAAAACTGGCTTCATTCACATAAGTAAAAATTCAGGTGAAGTTTTATTCAACCCATTATATAAAAACACATAATGAATTTCAAACACATGTATATCATTTCAACACATAATGAATGTAAAAAACTACCAATGAGATATTTTGCATTTTTACACCAACCCTTCAAAATGAATTGTGTATTTTACACTTACTATATATCTCAAATTGGGTTAGGCACATTTCATGTGCTCAATAACCACATATGGTGAGTTGCTACAACACTGCACATTGCAGTGGGGTTTGTAGAAAGAAAGGGAGGGCAGGAAGGAGGATAATGAAAGAAAGAAGATAAGAAAAGAAGAAAGGAAGAAAGAAAGGAAAGAAAGAAAAAGGAAGAGAAAGGAGAAATTGGACATGATTCCTTCAAAGCACTAATTATTTTTTCAGAGGTGATAAGTAAACATTAAATGTAATTAAGGGTTCAAGGCAAAAGCATCTAATTATGTAGCTTAGGTTCCCTACAAGTGTCTCCATAGAAAATGAAGTGCTTAAGACCAGGGACTTTTTTTTATTAATCTAGTTTTTATTAGAGTCTAACAGTATCTGACATATATTAGACACATGTATATGACTATTGAATATATGACTAAATGAATCAATGGTAGTATTATCTCCTAAATATGTTTTCTTTAAACATTAAAGATACCTAATTAGTCACTTACATACTAGCAAGGAATTTAGACAGAGTATGTATGTTGGAACCCCACTTCAGAGGTAGGAAGAGAAATTGTGGTTATGTTTTGCATAGTTAATACTTGTGAAATCATTTAAAGAAACTAAGAAATATAAATATAAGACCATCATAATACAGCATGCATTTAAAAAAATAAGTTTTTATAAAGGTGGCTGTAAGACACTTAACTTCAGAGGATTGTAGCCAAGTTCCCAAACTAAGTAACTTGGTTAAACCCTTCATAATGAAATTTGGCAGTGCAAGAAAAAATTTAAACATATGTGCCACTATACCTCTAGTTCACATCTTATTTTTATAATTTATTTCTCTTTTTCTATTTGCTTTAACCTTATGAATTAATTTCATAAGGCTGTTACTTCATGTTTGAAAAGGATTGAGATCCCCAAGGAGAAATCAAATTCATAGAGTCTCAAAGAATCAAATTGCTTGGGTTTCAAGGACAAGTGAAGTATGTATTTCACATTTCAGAGGAGACTCAGAATGCCCTCAACTGCTTTCTGTAACTCAAAGTAACTAGATAACACTTTAATATAAAAACAATTTTATTGAGTATGATCCTAAGACATCTTTTAAAAGTTAAATTTTTCTTTCTTACTTTAAAAACAATTCCTCTACAAGATAAAACCTTTATAAAATACTATAAAGGAGAAAGTTATAATCACTGTAATTCCACTATGCAGAGATACTTTAATGTTTTAGCGTATATTTCTGGTCATTTTAATAATATATATGAATTTTATAAAAATTGTTATATTACATATGTAGCCTGATATTCCACTTATCATGTTATAAGCACTTTATATTTTAAATTCTTTAGAAAATAAGATCTTAGTGAAGATCTTGATATAAATAGTGAAGTGAAAGCTTGTTATTCACACCATTCTCCTTTTTATGGAAGAAATCATTGATAATTATTGGTAGAAAGTAGGCCTCTATAATTTACCTCTTCTTCCCCCCAAACCTAGGGGTTAATTATTGTTGGTACAAAGGTTTTAGAGGCATTGGTAAGTTGCTCTGAGTGGAATAAGAAAATGGAGTTTGTTTTGCTCCTGAAAAGGTGAACATAGGAGGAGGCCAATAAAAGGTAAAAGGTTATGTAATGTGGATTTCTGTCTCTTCATTCATTCTATTGATCATCAAATAATTAAGATCAGTAGATTGCTACTAAACTCAAAAATGTCCCTGGTGAGTATTATTTTTATGAAAATGGATGATGGTGCTTGATGTTGAGGGTTTTAGGTTAGGCTGACATGGGTGAAATAAACCCAGTATACACAGATACAGAGGCTGTAGATAAAGGGTCATGAGAAGTTCACCCTTGAGAATTCAAAAATATGCTAGAAAGGTTTGGGGCCACCATGGAACATTTAGATAGGTAAGATCATTGTCTTTGGTCCCAGAAATTTCTCGTTGGAATGGACATATTCATCTTTGGTTTTCCTCTATTTTCCTCCTCTTTTCTCACAGGAGAGCTAACTCATTCTCTTTCATGCCCTCCTCATTCATATTCCTTTCTCTCAGACATAGCATCTTTGATTTTTCTAACTCTGTTGGCTTTGTACTTTTTGTGCCGGCATTTGCAAAGCTTAGGAACGTCTTCCTCTAGGTCTATTCTGACTATGTCTTTCTGGCCAAAAACTTCTGGCTTCTCCAGTTTCTGGTTATAACTGAATGAATCATGATGACACTGCTTACTGTGTTTGCTTCCTGGCCTCACAAATATACTGCCTATGCCCTTAAAACATTGTAAACAGACAGACAATGCTTTTCCAGACCTTGGATCTATATTTTATTTAAATTTAGATTTGTCATTTGTCTCTACCATGTCAACTACACTTAATATGCTACCTGAATTGAAAAATCTTAGTTTATAACACTTCAGAGAGATGAGAAGAAAATGAAAGAATTTACAGTGTCATTAGATGACTTAGTCCCATACTCAGTATGCAGTCTTAGTCTCAATTTTATATTTTGTCTAGAAAAAGAGACATTTATGAGTTCTTTTTAGAGAGTAGTATAGTGTGTATTTTATAAACACAATCAGAATATGAAAATAATATATTTTGAAAAATGTTTAATTTATTCTTCCTTGGTGACTGTTCATCCATGAAAATCATGTTGTAAGAGGCAGTTCTGTACAGAGTGGTTTCGGGTAAGGGTATAATTGTGCAGAGCTCAGGTTACTTCATATCCCTTTCAAAAAGCTGTGGTCTGTCTTATCAAAGTGTAATCCAAATGTCATATGGTAGAAGAGAAAGCTTTTAAATTTTCTAAAGAAGCATTTAAGACTCAGATATTCTTCCCATGCTAAAAGTCTTCTAAAGTATTTACAGAACATAGGTAATTCTAAGCAAAAAGTAATCTCATGGGTTCTTTTTCATAGGCTTTGTATTTATTATATTTTAGTTGCTTCTTTAAATATAACACCTAATTTTTTATATTGCATATTATATACTTTCATATTTATCATCTAATGTGTTCCTTATCACAACCTCATGAAGAAAACAGGTCAATGTGCCTCCAAATTATTAATTGAGTGAGGATTGGTACACATATATCTTGGATCCAAGTTTGGAGTTCCTGAAATTGTGCTAGAGGCTGTTCCTTTATCTTTTTAATTCCTTACATTTCTTCTAGAAAAAAAAGATAAATACAGGAAGACTTGATTAGCTTTGTGGAATGTACCACTAAAGCACAGTAGTACAGAAGATTTTTTTTCCCCCAACCTAACAAACAGAACTCTGTAAAGTACCTTAAAATAGTACAAAATATCAGAGACAAAGCTTAATATTTGCTGAAGAGAGATTATGCTGGACTAAAGAAATCTCCTGACAATAAACAAACAAACAAACAAGCAAACAAATCCTATATAAAAGTTTCTCTCAGGAGTACCTAAGGTGACGTTCAGAAATTTCTGAAGAAGGCAAAGTAAGTCTTTGATCAGTTCCTTCTCAACCTGTTTCATTGAAAATGACTCTAGAATATTTTTGCACTATTTCCTGCTGTTGCCCCAGTGGAATTGGGATATTCCTCCAGAGTGGAGAACTAGTAATATATTCTTATCATCTGGAGATGCTGCTAGCAAAACCCAAAAGAGAGGAAGAGTTAAACTTGCGAACTAATCAAAATTTGATATCTCACAACTGTTCCCGACTTTCACATTCTTTGTGGTTTCATATTCTTTCCCTCCGTTTCTCCCCTCCTTTCCGCTTTCTCTTCCTCCCTCCTTTTCTTTTATGTCATTCTCTAAGGAGGATTTATTTTGCTTTTGTGATATGAGAAGAAGAAGAGTGAGAAGGGCTCAGGAGGCTCAGCAGCTTGGGAAAGTCATAGGAGTAGCTCTTGCATGTAGTGGAAATGGATGAAAGAGGAAAAGGAGATTCAAGAATTAAGAGTTGCTGAGAGTTTGCAGGTGAGTTAGCAAAGATATAGTATGGCTGTACCATCTCATTCCTACCTAGGCTGAACATTCAGCCTACCCACTTGTCCTGAGCAGAGCTTTAGTTGGGGCTAGACCAGATAGGTTGTTTGGTGTCAGGGGGGCTTTAGGGTCTTCGGGTTGGTTTCAGGAAAAGAAAAATAATCTTTTTTTTGCACTGGATCACAGCAGCTTGGAATCCAGCATTGGAGGGTTGCTGGGGTAAGGAATATGCATTCTGAGAAGGTACCAATTCAGAGATCTATAGGTCTCCAGGAAGATCAATATCAACCCAACTTGAATGGGCCTGTTCTTTGTGGCACTCCAGGAACTGAAAAGGACCTGAGCAGGTGGCCTGATGTCTCTCTACCTTTTGACGCTGGGAGGGCAGAAGCAAACTAAAAAGCAGATAGGCTTTCTCTGAGAGAGAAAGATGGAGAGATCAGCTGGAGTTAGGTGTGCCCAAAGCCATGGCAGTTTCTTTTCCTGTTGTCAGTAGATTCTTTCTATTTGTCTACTCCATTCCTACACCTGATTAAGCTCATCTTGAGAGTAGCAGAGAAGAGAGTGAAGGGAGTCCTTTGAGTGTAGGTGCTTTCATGTGCATGGTCACATTTAATCCAGTCTCCAAATTAGGGGGTAGGTTTGCTTGTCCCAGATTTATATATATATGGAAACAGAGAAGTAAGGAAACCTGTCATCGCCACAGAGTGCATCTACCTGACTCCTGATACAATGATTTTCCCAACATGAGAGATGGAATTTCCCATGCTTGTGGAGTGGGATTGTGGAGGGAGAATTGGATCCTGTTACAAGCCAGCGGAGTGAAAAAGTGAGAGGGGAAATTTTGAATCTTCTAGTGGAAGGGAAGAGAGGAGGATTTGCATATATTTGGTATGTATGCATTTCAGAATTTTCCCATGTGTATCTCCCTTCACTAAACTATAAGCATTTTGAGGAAACCTATTCCTCTCACCATTGAGCACACTCTATAACGGTGGAGGAATGAATGTTGAATTTGAGGACAGTCCGTAATCTATTATCACAGTATTATTGATACAAAAGGGAAAAACTACTGAGAAAGTCATTAGAATCCCCAAATTGCTGCACCAGATAAAGTTTGTGGCTTTTTGAGATAGAGTGGGCAGGAAAGACTTCAGGGAGACTGTGGGAAGGGTGATGATGGTGCTTGTTGCTCCATTTAAAAATTAACCCTTCTCAAAATTTATTAATTTGTATTATACTGAGATATATAATGAGATGAATTACATTTTTGATATGAATTATGGAGAGATGGTGTCCCTAAGATGATGAATCATTTACCTTTAAAAATAAAACTAGGACAAATTCAAAAGTAACATTAAAATAATGCTACTCCTTGCAATGTTCATTCAATAAGGGGAAAAATGAAATTACATCCAGCTCACAGTGACTTGGGTCTAAACCTGCATAAATCTTCAAGAGTGAGCATTAGGGTCAATGTCATCGGTGGAAACAATATTGAGAACTATGGATTCTTGTCTGTTGGGTTCTTGGGGCATTGTGCTTTGTGTTTTTCATCATCTCTTTTATGCACCCAAAAGCTTTCCCGTTCCACTGTAAGTGACCTCGGATAATTCTTGTACTTTTTTCCCTCACAGTGCTTTGCATATTGTTGATGTCTAATATAACCACAATGCGACCATCAAAATAAGCACATTAACAATGATGACACATTACTGCCCTCTGATCTTCAGACCCCATTCAAACTTTGTCAATATTCCAATAATGTCCCTTATTGCAAAAAATCAGGATACAAGACAGTCTTGATATGACATGTGTCAACCTTATTTAGCTACATCTTTCTCAATTTCTATTCCTTGTGAAAACTGAACACTCTATACAAAACAAATTGCAGCTTCTCAGCAGGTGCTAATCTTAGTATAGAGGTTGTATATGATATGTTTACCCAGGCACACCCTTAAAAATCAGCTCTGTTTATGTTTGCAATGAACAAACAGGGTTGAGTCATCATGCATTAGAAAGAATTTCAGTCATAGAGTTCAAACAATCTTCAGGATGTTCTCTTCTCAGGAAGCTTTTCTTTTGAGGCTGAGTCTACTCATTACAGTACCACAGTGCTGACTAGAAAACATTCATCAGTCTCCGGAATAGATCGCTCCAGGAGGCTGCTAGGCATCTGTGCACTGATTCTCCTGGGCAGCCACTGCCTGGACAAGGAATGAAAATGAGAGATGGCTGGCAGGCCCTGGGCTCTGTCCTTCACCTTGTCCCTTCCCTCTGCTCCATCATATGAGGGGACCTGGGGCCTTGTCACTAGAGTATACTGAATGGTGTTAAGATGCCTGTCTGTGTATAACACCAGAGGCTGAATACAGGCTGCCTCAGAGTGAAGAAATTTGAGGCCTAAGGGAGTGCTACTCCAGGGTAAAAGAGGCTATACTTGGCAGCAAAGAGAAATTTGGATGGAGTATGGGGCAGGGTGACAGTTTATGTAAATCTCTCTGCCTCAGAGAATTGGATATGACAGAATAGAGGACAACTTAACTTTCCCCACTTCTGAAATGCTGGTTAGACAAATTAAAACTCAATTTTGAAATATTCAACCAAATTTCTTTTTAAACTCTCTTGCTAAGAGGGAAAAACTTGGAGGAAAATATTCAGGGTTGGCCAAAAGTAGGTTTACAGTTGTGACTATGTGGAACAGTCACAGAGTCACAGCAGTAGCAGACATGGGTGGATCTCTACCCACCTATGTAACATTATTTATTGATTATTGTCTTAATTTCCATACAAAAGATTGCGAACCAACTTTTGCCCCACCCTGTATATTTTCTTTAGGTTCATATGTACAGCTGCTCTCATTCATGAGAAGAGCAGCCTGAGGAATGGAACTCTATGTTTCTTTTCCATTCTTTTAATCCTATTTTCTATCGTATCTTGTTAATAAGCAAGCTCCTGTTGGACACACAAGATGTCTGCATCAGTTTCAGATGTCAATCCAAGACCAACAGCATTTAAGGGCATCAAAGGGAGCAGTTTTTTTCTGTGCCTTTTGTTTGTTGTTTGTTTTGTTTTATTCATTTGTTTGGTTTTGTAAATCCTCATCTAAGGATATTTTCCCATTGATTTTTAGGGAAAGTGGAAGAGAAAGGGAAAGACAGAGAGAAACATGGATGTGAGAGAAACACATTGATTGGTTGCCTCCTGCATGTGCTCTGACCAGTGCCTGGACTGGGGAGAAGCCTGCAACCAAGTATGTGCCCTAGGCTGGAATCAAACCAAGAACGGTTTTATCTGCAGTCCTAATGCTCTATTCACTGGACAAAACAGGCTAGGGCCTTTCTGTGTCTTTTATTAAGAGTGAGAAATCTGTCCCAGAAGCACCTCAGAAAACTTCAACTCATGTGTTTTTTTTTAATAAACATTTAATCTCCTTTATTTATTTATTTTTTTGTTTGTTTTTGTTAATCCTCACCGGAGGATATTTTTCCATTGATTTTTAGAGATAATGGAAAAGAGAAGGGAAGAGACAGAGAGAAACATTGATGTGAGAGTAACATGTCAATGGGTTGTCTCCTGCAGGAGCCCTGACCAGGGCCCCAAGCTGGGGAGGAGCCTGCAACCAAGGTACATGTTCTTAACTGGAATCAAACTTGGGACCCTTTGGTTTGCAAGCTAATGCTCTATCCACTGAGCAAAATCGGCTAAGGCATGTCTCAGAATTTGATCACATGTCCATGTCCATCCATTTACTAGAAAGGCAAATGATTCTACCATTATTATTGGAAAGTACTTTCAGCCACCCAGGACACATCAGGGCTGGAGCTCAAGGGTCTCATGGTGTAAATCTGAACAGAACAAAATTGGGGTTTTACTAGAAGGAGAAAGCAAGGATGGATTTGGGGTAGATATGTCTGCTAGTGCTGTGGCACCAGTCACTGTGATATAGAATACAAGAGGAGAAGCCAAAATTAGGGGAATAATATTGAGTTCAGCTTTAGATAGATTACATTTTGGGTCCTGTCAGACATATAGATGGAGATATTCAGAAGGCAGTTGAATATGAAGATGTGGAGCTCTAGAAAAAATTGTTGGCTGAAGATTATTTGGAAATCATAAATTTAGAGCTAGTGATTTTAGCCAAAGAAATGTACAAATTCACTCATGAAGAATGTGAATGATGAAAGGAAAGCCACTAGGATATCTGTGAGGAAAACCAGCATATGAGGAATAGGATCATGAGGTGGATCTGAGGAGGGGGCTGAGAAGCATAGTCCAGAAACCAGTAAACTAAAATAAACTAAGATATATAGTATTAAGGAAGCCAAATAAAGTATTTTATAGATAGGAAAAGAGTGATAAACTATATTAAGTGCTAGAGAAACTTCCAGTAAGATAGCATTTGTAAAGTGTGAGTTGTTTTGGAGGAACACTTGGTATGACACCCATGTTTTAGTGATAAGATACCGAGGAACAGAGACAGTAAAGCAGACAACCCTCTTCAGACATAGGGCTGGACAATGAGGTTTTTAAGGTAAAAAATAACATAGGAGGAAGTTTCAAAATTATATTTTAGAAAGGACAGAACAAGTGAACATTTGAAAATTTCTTTCAATTAATGGCGAAGGCTTTATGGTTTCAAAATCATTTGAATGAATCGCTATATAGTAAAGAGAAGAGTTCAGGCAATTGTTGCCCAGCAAAGGGCTGGAATGAAATGGAAGCAGAAGAGTATTCCATGAATAAAAGAGGAAATAAAGGAAGAGGAGAGGATAATATGGAAATTTAAGAACTCCAGGAGCATATTATCTAAATGAAGAGACAAGGTTAAGACACATAAAACTAATAGTAGACAATAAAATGTTCATTTATGTAGTAATTGTTGTGATTGCTATAGAAAGTCATAGAAGAGAGAGATTAAGGATTAACCTGACTGTCCCCAAGAGATAGCCAAAAGCTTTGAGGGGATAGTCATTTTTTAAAGCCACGTTGTGTAGTTTAAAGAAGGATGGTAGTCCTTTTCGTATAATCTAGGGATTTGTGATGACTTTGTAGGAAAGGCTTGGCTCTGTATACACTTCTAAATTGCCCTCTATAATGATGCACAATGATTAACTTAATGTCTTTGCTGTCTGATCCCCAAAAGTTACCAAATTAAAGTGGCTTTTTAAATACTGAATGATCCAACTGAAAGAGCACTTAGCCTGTGTCATTCTAAGACATACTCTATCATTTAATTTAGAAGTCTGTTTCTCCTAGAATAGTTCTATTTATTTTATCTACCTTATCGATTGCTGTGAGGACAAATAAGAAATATATGATTTACAAACACCTCATTTCAGTCATAGAAGATTGAATTTAAAAGTAAAATTATTGAATAGATGACAGAAAATGCACAGATGTAAATAATTAGCAAATCTGCTTTGTTTTCATATAAAGCATATTTTTAGTTTGTTTTTGTTTTAGCACAGTATACAGTTAAATTTAGATGCTTCGGTGTTTTTCCATTATGAACTCATTTGTTGTGTAGTAGAGATTTGTTTTTTTTGTAGTGTCAGCAAATAAAAGTACAGTCACACACACAAAAATGTTTCTTCTCAGTTTCTTCTTCTATCATCAATCATCTTTGATGAGAGTGTAGGTACAAAGTGAGTTTAACATTCTTATGTAGCCTATTTCTAATAAAGTACATTTACTTTCACTTTAATGAGTTAACTTTTCTTAAAAAAAAATCCCCACTCAAGGACAAGTTTTTATTGACTTTAGAGAGTTAGAAAGGAAGAAAGAAAGAGAAACATTGATATGAGAGAGAAAAATGATCCATTACTTTGACCAGGGATTGAACCCGAAATCTAGGTATATACCCTGGCAAGGAATTGAATCCATAACGTTTTGATACAGGGGATAACACTCCAACCAACTGAACCACCGGCCAGTGCAGATGATGAGTTAACTTTTCAAGTAAATTTACTCTTAAGTTATTTGCTACAACTTCTAATTTGTTGGTCTCATTTTAAAAATTGTAATTTACTCCGCCATTGAATAGTGTTTCTCTTAAGTCACCCAAGTACCTGTGTGCTTATATTTAATTGTTCTTCATATTTGTAGGAGATATTTCTATGTCAATCTCTGCAGTTATAATTCATAGTTTAAATGCTGAAATGCTTGATTTGCTTTAGTATATTTTTTATTTATTTTATTTTACTTTGTTATTTCTTTTAGTATATATTTTCTCTGATAGTATGCAAGATTGCACTGACTTACTGGTCAGTACTTATGAACAGACTGTACCACATTAATTCAATCTTGGTAAGGTTAACTTACTATAGACAGTGATGTACAGTGAAAATAACATTCGAAAATGTATACCCCCATTAAAAAAAAAACTGGCAAAATAGTAAAAAAATCAACTTTTTTACTGAACTCTGGAAATTACCCAAAGGCTTGTAGCAACCCAGGAAACATTTATTCAGGAGAAACTGCTGAGTGAACAGATCAGAGCTGGAGCTATTTTGAAGTTTCATTCCCAAAGGATTAATATCATTTGATCAGTTAGATTGTTCCCTGAAAGACCCAACTGGAAAGGCTTGCCTTTATTTGACCTAACTCAAGCTTGCCCACTGCAGGCTAAACTTCTTAGCCTCCATAATCATGCGAGTCAGTTCCTTGTAATAAATCTCTCTCTCAACATATTAGATATTGTTATATTATACATAATATTTAGTCTATATAATGTTATATTAATTATAAATATATAATATACTTATATAATATTATATATTAATATGATATGATTTTAAGTATAATAATATAATATTGATGTATATTATATATTAATGTAGTTTTTCATAATGAAAAACATATAGGCTCTGTTTTTCTGGAGAACCTTGACTAAGCACCTTTCATTCTGCTGCTTCTATCACATTTGCTTTTATTCCATTGGCCAAAGCGTCACCTAGCCAGACCCAGAGTCATCATGGAGGGTATTCCCCATGGTGCAGAGGAAGATATTGTCAGCTCTTTTGCAAACAATTTACCAAAAGGAGCAAAGTTCTCCTTAGCCTGTTCTACATGGTATAGTCCATGGTTTCTGAATGACTCTCCCAGGGTTAATAATTATCTCTTATGTTGGTTGTTTTCTGAAAAACTAGTAGCTTAACTTTAATTTCTCTTCTCTAATACTTAAGCATTTTCAAGTATAGTTGCCCATAATGTATTGAATAAAATTGAACTTAATTTGCCTTATTTTCAGGGTAGTTAGTAATGGACAAAAATGAGCTTAGTTATGAAATGTGTCCAAAAGTGACCTGGGAGAAAAGATGATAAAATTGGATGTTTTTAGTATCTAGGTTGCTAGTAGGTTTTAGATTTATAGATTCTATTAAGTCCTGCAATTCCATAAGTAATATCATGACTGTATTTGAGACTTACTATTAATCATAAGAGCGGCAGCAGCAGCAGCAGCAGTAAGGAAAATACCTATCATTAATTGGATAATCAATATGTTTTAGGTCTGATTATAAGCACTTCAACTGAATTAATTCAGTGATAACAACCTTGTGAGATTGGCCCCATTATTCCCATTTTTGAGTTAAGGAAATAGAGGCACAAAGAATTTATGTCAGAAGAGTAATGTGAAGAGGACTTAGTACGTTGGGTTTTGTTTGTGGTTTTTTTTTGAGAACATGGAGAAAATATTCTTTTTTGCTTAACACTTCAGTGTGTCCTAAAAGCATCCCTTGAAGTTCTGGTGCAGAATAAGATAAACTCCCAGTGGATGATGCCCTGGATTTCTGTCCCTTCCCAAGGACTCCACTGGTGATCCTGTCTCACTGATGGTCCCCACACACCTAGAGTTTCCTCTTTGTAACAGTTTACTTTCTGGAAAACAAGCCTTAAATTTAGAAGATGAAGATGCATTACTTCTTAAGAAAAAAATTTTCTCCTCAGGCTCTGAGGTCAAAATATAACCTCTCCCTTGCCCAGCTGGTGTGGCTCAGTGGTTGAGTATTGTCCTATGAACCAGGGGGTCACAGTTAGATTCTCGATCAGGGCACATGCCCAGATTGTAGGATCAATCTGCAGTGTGGGACCTGTTAGAGGCAGCTGATCAGTGATTCTCTCTCATTATTGATGTTTCTTTCTCTTTCTCCCTCTCCCTTCCTCTCTGAAATCAATAAAATATATTGGGGTGAGCCTCTGGTGGTTACTGACATATCAAGGAAGGATTACTGGCCCCAGAATAATGTCAGCAGTAGTAGAATCATCCAAATGTGAAGGAGTGTCATCTGTTTGAGGATGTGTCTCATTACTGTATGTTTTACCAGGTAAATGGACAAGTATTTACCATATTTCTGAGATGAGAATGAACTGGGGTGAAATACCTTTCCAGTGAGTCCCATTTGACATTGTTTAAACATTTCTGCCATTAGAAAAATAATACCAGTGTTCCTCATTTTTACTCATCTTATTCTAGTCACTAGGGGCCCAGTGCACGAATTTGTGCGCCTTGAAAAAAACAGTGGGCTGCGAGGCTGCCATGGACACAGGGGAAGGTCTTGGCCCCTCTAATGTGCCTCCACCAGCCCCTTCAGGCATGCCTCCCCATCCTAGTCCTCTGTCTGCCGGCAGACCTGCTCCCACTGCCGTCGCTCCCACACACTGATAGTGCCAGCCCTGCTCACACCTGCTGACTGCGTGGAGCCATTGGGGTCAGCACCAGTAGCCGGTGCGAGTGGCGGCTGCTGCCCCAATTGCCCCTCAGAAGCAGGGGGAGGTGGAGAAGCCCTCAGGGGAAATCAGGGCCTGAAGCCACCACTCACATCTGCGAATGGCACTGAGCAATGGGGGCTGGCGCTGGGTGCTCGCAGTGGGTACAAGTAGTGGCTCCAGCGCCACTTGCAGGTGCAAGTGGGGATATTGCTGGCAGTGGGTACAAGCAGTGGCTGCTGTCTTGATTACTTCTCTGAAGCAGGGGGAGGTGGTGAAGTCCTGAGGGAAGATCGTGGCTGGAAGCCATCGCTTGCACCCACTGATGGTGCAGGGCAGTTTGGGCCAGTGCCGGGTCGGGTGCTGGTGCTGGGCACCGGCAGCAAGTACAAGCGGTGGTTCTGGTTCTGGCAGTGGGTGCAAGCACCAGGCAGGACTTACGGGTCATGGGAGCAAAGAATTTTCAGTACCCACCAGAGGCTCACCCCAATGACAATGACCAGTGCCGAGCCTGGTCTGGCCCCCCGCTCACCTGCTCCACCATCCCACTGTGTCAGAAGCCCGCCATGATCTGTTCTCTGCAGCCTGGTGCCAACGCCCACCATTTTGCATGTGTGTGCCCCCTGGTGGTCAGCACATATCATAGCAACCAGTTCGGTTGTTTTGCCATTTGGTCTATTTGCAGATTAACCTTTTATTATATAGGATTTCTTGACTTTGTGGATCATTTTAGGCTTATAGTTTCAGTGAAGAAAATGATAACTAAATTTAGAAATAACCTATTAGTATATGTTACTTCATGGATTAATTTGTAAAATGTACTTCAATTGTATTAGAATGAAAATTATACAAAATATTTCTGTACAGAGTCCCTTTCTAGGAAAAGTGTATTCTTTATAAAGCTGTCACTAAAAATAAATATTTCAGTGTGTCTCATTTTAAATACATTAAGCCTTCCCAGTTTTAATAATAGTTCTATTAAGGTGACTTTAATAATAAGTATAGATAATTGCATACTATTATTGTAAAGTAAATTATTTAAACACATAAATGAGATTGCAATTACAAGTATAAAATGAAGAAAATTCATTTCTCTTACATATAAATTCTGAAATGTGACTTCTGAAAAGATCAGAGTCAAGATTCACCTCTAACTGGAGCATATATACCCTCCAAATATAAACTACCCTGTTTCCCCAAAAGTAAGACATCCCCCAAAAATAAGACCTACTTCTAGTTTTGCCTCGCTATTATATAAGGCATCCCCCCCAAATAAAACCTCCCCGATAATAAGGCCTCCCCCGAACATAGGCCTCCCCGGAATATAAGGCCCCCGAAGCTACCATAAGGCGTCTGACTCCTGATTTAAAGAGACCTTGCACTGCTCTGGCTGCGCTGCGGCCAACCAGTGAGCTGGTTTGTGATGACAACTACTATTGTACCGTATATAGGTAATAAATTTCCTTTTTTTTTGTTCAACAATAAATGTGTACTGTATTCTTCTTCATGGAAAAATAAGACATCCCCTGAAAATAAGACCTAGTGCATTTTTGGGAGCAAAAATTAATATAAAACACTGTCTTATTTTCGGGGGAACAGGGTATAACATTGTGTTTTAAAGTTCATATGCATTCAGAAAAATTAAAATAATAAAAAACTCCCAAATATTTACATGTTACTTACTTAATGCAACATGGCTCATCTTGATTTTTTATTTTTCCTAGTAAAGGTCACAGAAAAAGAACTGAAAGACCAAAGTGAAGAGTGATATGAGATTATATTTGTTAAATTATACAAATAACTCAAAGAATTTTGCTTCACTTTTTTTAAGATAGGGAGAGAAATAGGGAAATTGTCAGAAGAGAGATTCAGATGGCACCAGTGGGCCAGGCAGACATATTTTTAAAAGAAAAACATTGCAGAGAGCAAGCAACAGGCTTGAGTGGGAGAGGTAGAAAGAGAACATGTAAGGAAAGATGGGAAGAGAGAGTGACCCTAAACAGACAGAAAAAGAAGTTTTGATTGAGAGACAGAGGGGAATAACAGAAAAAGAAAAAGAAGATTATTTGGAGAGAGATGTGGAGGCAAGGATCACATCAAGAAATGCCCATTTCAAATTTAATCTGTTGGAAAGCCAATCTCAGAACTACATTTATAATAAAAGTTTATATATGACTATTTCAAATGTATTTTCATCAGAGACCTTTCTAGACCATCTAACTAAAATAGCACACCCATTTACACTTATTTTATATTCTTCATGTGCTTATTTCCAGAAATTATCTAATTTGTCTACTTACATGTTTATCCCCTCTCTTCTTCAGAATGTAAGAGGTTAGGAATATTGACTTGTTTCCACTGTATCCCAAGGGCCTACCTGGTTCAGTGGATTGAAAAGTCCTTGGTTCGAGTCCGATCAAGGACATATGGCTGGGATGTGGGCTCAATTCCCAGTAATGGGGCATGCAGGAGACAGCCAATCAATGATTCTCTCTCATCATTGATATTTCTATGCCTCACTCATTCTCCCTTTCCCTCTGAAATCAATAAAAAATAATTTCACTCTGAAGATAATGTCTTGCTTTTGTTCAGTAACATCATTTGTAGGATATTTAACTCTATTACTTATTAATTTACTGAATTTTTAGTAGTCTATAATTTTATAGACTCAACAGAGAAGAGAGATCATTGAATTGCTAAAAATTGGATCTTCTCTGGAGCATATTTATATAAACAAAAGTTATAGTAACTAGGATTTATGTAAGGGAATAGGAGGTGAATGGGAAAGGTGGCTAGGGTCATTTTGGGAAAACAATAAATAGAATATCATTCATTACTAAGTACTAGAAAGAGTTGTTTATTTCTACCTCTCCTCCTGGCCTGACACCCTTGGGCCATCACCATCATATTATTTTTTGGCTAATGAATGAACTCATACCTGTCCAGAACCTAACAGTCTGCAGATTCGTTCTTATAAAGAAGTCAGGACTCCCAGAGTCTGTCAAAACAGAGGTGGTTTTATAAAATAAATTTCATGCACCTGACATATTTTTTTTTAAAAAAAAGGAAAACTTCATTGTATTGGGCATTCCTTCACATAGGAATGATTAGTTTTCAGTCTGCTTTAGCTTGGGCTTAAAGAAAAGAGATTCTACTCCTCAATATTTTTATTTCTCCCTTTTTAGAGAGGTTTGCTCATTTCTACTATAATTTCTTATTCATTCCTCAAACCACTTTGCTGAACAATAGCATGACATAAAAACAGGGTATCGAAAGAAAAATAATTTTGAAAGTTTACAGGATTTAAACTGACAGACATCGATGATTTCACTGGGTCCTCGAGAATCAAACCTGTGGCATGGAGAGGGAATAAGTCGAGGATCACTTCACATTCCAAAATATGTCTATTTGCAAGGTAAAAATCAGAAGATGTATAGTTGTTTTAGATATTTAATAATAGAAAAAAGAAGTTTAATTAAAACTGCAAAGGCACATTTTGGTGAACTGATTAAAATTATTTTGGTTGGGAGCTGAACCAAATACCATATTTGGGATAATGTAACTTTGGCCTAAAGTTGCAAAAAACGATTGGAGAATATTTCTGAGCCTCTATTTTGAATCTGCACTCTGTAGGCCAATCTAGAACCAATGTAGAATTGGGATTTGGACCAGGGATGGTGCAAGTAGAGGAGAGAAGAATTTTGAGTACATCATAGCAGCCTGGACTTATGAACTTCCCTTAGAGGAGTCTTTTAAAGGACTCAGCTGGCATGACTCAGTGGTTGAGCTTCAACCTATGAATCAGAAGGTCACGGTTTGATTCCAGGTCAGAGCACATGCCTGTGTTTCAGGCTTGATCCCAAGAATAGGGCATGCAGAAAGCAACAGATCAATGATTCTCTCTCATCATTGTTTCTCTCTCTCTCTCTCCCTCCCCCTTTTTTTTCTGAAATTAATAAAAATATTTTTTAAATAAAGGATCTGTATTCAGAAACCAGACTTAGATCTCTTTGTATGTAAGGGTTAATTTTAAGTTAAGATTGTTGAGCTGGGGAAAGTTAAGATGTTAAATATATTGCTAGGTTTGCCCCAGAGAAGACACATTTCTGAGGTTTGACTCTAACATAATCTTTCATTATAGCAATTGAACATATATAGACATAAATCATATTTTCAGGGTCTCTGTGGAATAGAACAAGATACCTAAGACCAGACCCAATCCAGACTCTCTGGATTGGTTATGAAATCAAGCCAGTTTCTAGAATTAACTGGAGGTGAGGAAAAGTATAAATATCTATGTTGTCTTTTATATGACATTGTCTCAGATTTCCATGTGGGACTATTATCTTCAGTGTGTGTAATTTTGTTTTTACATTTGTTTAAAAAAGACCCAGTAGCTTTAAAATGTTACCTCAATTTAACTCTACATGTCATTTGATAAAATATACAATAGCAGTTGTCACAAGTACTATAATTGAAAGAGTTTGTGTATCACAAAATAGCTTAACTTCCTTTTGTAACTGATTTTTAGATACATAAAAAGGCAACCCACTCAACACACACACACACACACACACACACACACACACACACACTCAACCAGAGACCCCAAACTTTCAGGTGCACAAAATTTTGTAAGACTTGTAAATTACCAAATATTTTAAAGAATTGTAAGTTATATAAATTGGCTGCATTTGCTTTTTCCATTTCTCTCAGAAACTACACTCTGTAGGAATTTTGGCAGGGTGAAATTTTGGTTGGAAGTAATTTATAAGTTAGAGTTTCCATCTGGACACAAATTACCTTTACCAGAGGATGCCTTTTCTTACCAGTGAACAAGGCAGAAACACTGAGCTGGTCACCAAATTACCACATCACTTTATACTTCACCAAGAGAAAAGGAGATACAATAAATAGGATAATGTCTCATGTCCTCCAATTGTAAGTTGAGGTTGGTTCAGGGTGGTTGTACATGGAGACATTTGGTATACGGACAAGGCCCACTATGGCTTGGGAGTAGGTGAGTTGGTTTTGAACTTAATGTCACTGAGCACTTAAGAAATGGTAAAATTTTGAAGTCTCTTTCCTTGTATTTGTATTTTTCTCCTGCCCATTCTAAGTCAAGAGCTATTGTCACTATGTGTTAGGACCATGAAAAGGACACAAAATTCTAAGTTAATGCTTATATTCTAGTTATACCAGATTCTAGATATGTTCTCCTTGAGAACACAGGGAGATTTGTGGCATGTGACATAGAGTGTGCAAAGAAGAGATGAATGGGATGAAAGCTCTGGCTGGTTTGGCTCAGTGGATAGAGCGTCAGCCTGTGGACTGAAGAGTCCTGAGTTTGATTCTGGTCAAGGGCATATACCTGGGTTGTGAGCTCAATCCCCATTGTGGGGCATGCAAGAGGCAGCTGATCAATGATTCTCACTCATCATTGATGTTTTTCTCTCTCTCTCTCCCTTCCTCCCTGAAAACAATAAAAAAAAAATATACAAACAACTCCCCAAATACTATATACTAGGGAGAACTCAACTACCTGTTTCTACTATTGCTTTTTATCTCTCTGCCTCATATTCACCTTCAAGCCCCCAAAAGGAGGGTCTTCACAAACGACTTAGAGTCAGAGAGTTACTTTTCTAAGTTATATGGAAAGGGAAGAGTCAACTTACTAGAAGTATATAGAAACTTATGTTATTATAATAAATAATATAATGTTATATATGAAGACTATGATTTATCTTGAAACTCATATTGCTTAACTATGTCTTTTAGTTATTCCTCAAACACTTAGATTTATGACTTTACACTTTTAAAAGACACTAGTACCATATAAAATGTTCTGTGCATCATGAAGTTTATTGGAAGATAGTTTACTAGAAAAAAACTAAAGCTGTAAATTCTGACTTGAGAAGACAAAGAATGAAACTCAGGAAACAAGTGATATGAAAATCTAATTTTTATGGGAAAATCATCATGTGTGGATTTGTGCTTCTAGTAAGTCAATGTAATTTGTGACCAATCTCTTAGTTTTGATAGTTTTTCACTGATCATAAAGGGCAACTCATCCTTTGATCTATAAACCAAGGGATTCTAAATAATGGAGTACTTAAAGTATTAAGTATAAAAGTCACTCCCATCCACAAGATTTTCTATAGTCAAATTAAAGTGGATGATAAAGTTGTTGAACATATCAAATCAGCTTCAAGGAGGGTCTAACTTTAAGAAGAGATTGCATATGATTTGACTCCAGTATAAGAATTAGGGTTAATTGGAGCAATGATTACAAACACTGAATTTTTAATAAAGTCCTAGTAGTTGACTGGTATATCTCATGCTAAATTATCCACCAAATAAAAAACAATAGTAAGGCTGAGTATTGTTTAGTTTTTCAATTTAATGTAGTAGTTATGTTTTTAAATGTTTTCTTTTTAAAATAAATTTTAAATCTTAGAACAGTGTAAGATAGTACAGAGTTCTCATATACGCCATACCTATTTTTTGCTGTTATTAATGTACTAGAGGCCTGGTGCATGAAAATCGTGCATTGGGGAGTTTATTGGAACATATACAAACAACTCCCCAAATACTATATACTAGGGAGAACTCAACTACCTGTTTCTACTATTGCTTTTTATCTCTCTGCCTCATATTCACCTTCTAGCCCCCAAAAGGAGGGGCTTCACAAAAGACTTAGAGTCAGAGCGTTACTCAGCCCAGCCTGCCCCCTCTCACATACTGGGAGCCCTCAAGGGATGTCCTACTGATTGATGGGTTAGGCCCGCTTACTGTTGGAGCAGTCTGTCCTCCCTTTGTGGGAGATGACCTGGCTAATCAGGGGATGGCACAAGTCCCATAACCCTGGTACTGCAACCACTGCCAGTCACCACAGCCATGAAGGTATTTTCATCAACGTGGATTCCAGTCCCTTCACCATGAAAAAAATGACAGTTTTCTTTAGGCATTTTCAAGATGTGCCTTTCATAAGATAGGACATTTCTTTCTTTATTTTCTTCTTATCCTCACCTGAGGATATGTTTCCATTGATTTTTTTCCCCCTTCCCTCCAATTCCAGGCTCGGCCCCTCCCCAGCCTACAGCCTCCACAATAGGCTGTAGGCTTGGGAAGTGGGTACCTCCATCCCCCAAGCCTAAAGCCTCCTTGGGATGACCAGCTGGGAGTGACCTGGATGCTGAAAAGGTTCCCGGACCCAGGTATGTATGAAAACTAACCGCCATTTTTATTGGGTTAATTTGCATACTCACCCTGATTGGTTGTGGGTGTAGTGGAGGTATGGTCAATTTACATGTTACTCTATTATTAAGTAAGATTATATTTGTACATTTGGATGGTATATTTGTTGCAATTGTTAAATCAATATTAATGTTATTTTAACTAAAGTCTATAATTTATTCTAATCTTAGTTTTTACTAATGTCCTTTTTGTTTAAGGATCCTATCTGAGATACTACATAACATTTAGTTCTCGATGTTCTCAGGGTCTCCTTGCTGGTTTAACCAAATTTCCTTGTTTTTGATGACCTTGGCAGTTTTAAGTACTGGTCAAGTATTTTTGTATAATGTTCTACAATTTGGGATATTTTTTGTGAGGCTATAAAAATCACAAGTGGAAATTCATCCAGTAATTTTCATTATGAACTGACTCTATTGATGTGGTACCAATGAATGAAAGAGGTTGGGGTTGCCTTATTAATTAGTAACAGGTTTAAATTTATTCTAAGATTTCTTTTTAAAAAAGTATATTTTATTGATTTTTTTGCAGAGAGGAATGGAAAGGGATAGAGAGTTAGAAATACCAATGAGAGAGAAACATCAATCAGCTGCCTCTTGCACAACCCCTACTAGAGATGTGCCCACAACCAAGGTACATGCCCGACTGGAATTGACCCTGGGACCTTTCAGTCCCCTGGCCGAGGCTCTATCCACTGAGCCAAACCAGTTAGGGCATTCTAAGATTTCTTAAAAACACATTAGCTTCCCAGGGCTGCTGTAGCAAAGTGATGCAAACTGGGTGGCTTATACAATTTATTTTGTCATAGTTCTGAGAGGTAGATATTCAAGATCAAGGCAAAGTATCAGTAGGATTGGTTCTTTTTTTTTTTAAATCTCCCCAGTAATGTTGATAAAGAAGAACGAAGTTGGAGGGATCACACTACCTAATATCAAGCTATCCTACAAGGCAATAGCAATCAAGACAGCATGGTACTGGCATAAAAATTGACTGATAGGTCAATGGAATAGGATAGAGAGCTTAGAAAAAAATCTACTTCTTTATGGTAAATTAATATTTAACAAAGGAGGCAAGAGTATATAATGGAGTAAAGACAATCTATTCAATAAATGGTGTGAAAATTGGGATGGATTTGTTTTCTTGAGGTTTGTCATGGAAAACTGTTCTGAGTTTCCCTCTCTCTTTTTTGGCTGGCATTTCTTTCTTTTTTAAAAAAATATATTTTATTGTTTTTTTTTACAGAGAGGAAGGGAGAGTGATAGAGAGTCAGAAACATTGATCAGAGAAAGACATTAATCAGCCGGTCCCTGCATGCCCCCCACTGAGGATGTGCCTGCAACCAAGATACATGCCCCTGACCGTAATCAAACCTGGGACCCTTCAGTCCATAGGCCGATGCTCTATCCACTGAGCCAAATGGGTTTTGGCAATTTGCTGGCATTTCTTACCTACTAAATGCATCATCCCAATGTCTGCCTTCATCTTCATAGGGCATTCTTTACATCTCTTCATATAGTCTTCACTCTATGCATGTCTGTCTCTGTCTCTAAATTTTCTCCTTGGTATAAGACACCAGTGATGTTGGATTATTGAACATTTAATGACCTATTTTAACTTGATTAACTTTGTAAACATCCTATTTCCAAACAAAGTTAAATTCTGGGATTTTGGAAGTGAGAACTTTAGTATATCTATTTTGCTGTAACCAAAATTCAACTCATAACAATACCACTGATGTTTATTTTGCTAATACAAAGCCAAAAGCCTCTACTATGCTGTAATCATGTGCCTTTCTCTGATCCTTCCCACTCACTCTCCTCTCAAACAGCAGACTTCCTGGATGACTTTAGCCTGCTGGATGAATCTAGGGAGAGAATGAAGTTGGGATTTGCATTATGTAATAAAATGAAATTACATAAGGCTAACTAAAAACTCAAAGAACAAAAATTTCTGGGTAATTTATACTAAATCTGTTTCTTGACTGACATGAGAAGATGTAACCTCTGAAAGTATTAGCTATAATAAATTGATTCAAAAATCACATTCTGCCTATTTTAAAAAAAATGTCTTTATTGCTGAAAGAATTACAGATGTCTCCCATATTTTCCCCATTCAGCTCCTCCACCCTACCCTTTCCCCCAGCCACTGCACTATTGCTGTGTCTAAGGGTTATGCATATATGTATTTAAGTTATTTGTTTAATCTCCTCTGGTCTTCCCTTCTCCCTCCCTCTTTAGCGAACTGAATTCAACAATACATTAAAGTAATTATACTCCATGATCAGTGGGTTTACCATAAAGCAGTGGTTGGCAAACCGCGGCTCTGTTGACTAATGTGTTTGCCGACCACTGCCTTAGGGAAAAACACCTAAAAAACATTTTAATAATGTACTAATGTCTTTAACCTGAAGTCAAAACTTCTGGGTAAGGGTAATGCCTTAAAGTATTGACCTGAGGGGCAGGCTTCTAATTAAACACACATCTAAGGGCCAACTGCAATCTTTTCCACAGAGCAGAGGGCATGTGCTCCCTTCATGCTTTGTCTTTGCCATACACCATCCACATATATTAAAACTTTCAACAGGATAGAGATAACAAGGCCACATATGACAAGCCCACAGCTAGCATCATACTCAAGGTTGAGAAGACAAAACTTTTTCTGTAAGACAAGTAACAAGACAGGGATGTCCACTTTCACCACTTCTATTCAACATAGTATTGGAAGTCCTATCAATTAGGCAAGTCCAGAGCAATTAGACAAGCAAAGAAAAAAAACACCACACATCCAATTTAGAAAGGAAAAAATAGAACTGTTATTATTTGCTGATGACATTGCATTAGATATAGAAAACTCTAAAGACTCCACCAAAAAATTGTTAGAACTAATCAATGAATTTAGTATATTTTGAGAATACAAAATAATCTACGGATTGTATATAATCCTTATCAAAATTCCAATAGAAATAGAACAAACTGTCTTAAAAATTTGTATGAAGCCATGAAAGATCCCTGGAATAGGAAGCTGAGAGGAGAGGTCACAACCAAGGCCCAGACCTCAGAGCTGGCAGAGATAAGGCCTAGGTGAGAAAGAATGGACCCATAACACCAATCTGGGTAACCTGATGACTTACTATATGATAGAAACACAACGTTAAATAATGAAGTTTATTTAGAAGACTAGAGGTCCAGTGCATGAAATTTGTGTACAGGGGAGAGGGGTCTTTCAGCCCAGCCTGCTCCCTCTCCAATCTGGGATCCCTTGAGGGATGTCCGACTGCCCATTTAGGCCCGATCACAGTTGGACATCCCTCTCACAATCCAGGACTGCTGGCTCCCAACTGCTCGCCTGCCTGCCTTCTGGATTGCCCCTAACTGCTTCTGCCTGCTGGCCTGATCACCCCCTAACCACTCCCCTGCCAGCCTGATTGATGCCTAACTGCTCTCCTGCCAGTCTGTTTGCCCCTAACTTCCCTCCCTTGCAGGCCTGGATCCCCCCAACTGCCATTCCCTAAAGGCTCAGTCACCCCCAACTTCCCTCCTTCACCAATCTGGTCACCCCTAACTGCCCTCCCCTGCAGGCTTGATCACCCCCAACTGCCCTTTGTTGCAGGCCTGGCCCCTGCCAACTGCCCTCCCCTACTGGCCATCTTGTGGTGGCCATCTTTTGGTGGCCATCTTGTGTCCACATGGGGGCAGGATCTTTTGACCACATGGGGGCAGTCATCTTGTGTGTTGGAGTGATGGTCAATCTGCATATTCCTCTTTTATTAGATAGGATAGAGTCCTGGTGCATGGGTGGGGGCCAGTTGGTTTGACCTGAAGAGTGTCCTAGATCAGGGTGGGTGTTCCCTTGGGGTATAGGATGGTCTGGGCGAGGGGCCTGTGGTGATTTTCAGGCTGGCCACACTTTCCAGGGACCCAAGTGGAGGCCCTAGTATCTGGGATTTATTTATCTTCTAGAATTGAAACTTTGTAGCCTGGAGCAAGGCCACTCCTTCTGCTCAGCCAATGAAACTTTGTTGCCTTAAGTGGAGGGCTGGGCCCACCAGGGTTTGTGGAAAGCTTGGCTTCCTCCATTACCAGGGACAACCCAAGCCTCCCTCCTGCTCTCTCTGTGGCTGTAGTCATCTTGGTTGGGTTAATTTGCATACCCACTCTGGTTGTGGCTGATGAATGTGGCTGGTGAGTGTGGCTTGTTGGTATAGCAAAGGTACAGTCAATTTGCATATTATTGTTTTATTAGATAGGATTGTGCTCTATTCTCAAAACTTATTATGTGCCAGGACATTTTATTTGTTTGTTTGTTTGTTGTTTGTTTTAGGGAGAGGGAGGAAGGGAGAAGGATAGCGAGATAGAAACATCGATAAGAGAGGAACATCATCAATTGGCTGCCTCCTGCATGGCCTCTACTGGGGATCAAGCCTGCCACTGAAGTATGTGCCTTTGACTGGAATTAAACCTGAGACCTGTCAGTTTGTAGGCTGATGCTCTATCCACTGAGCCAAACCTGCTAGGGCCCAGGACATATTATTCATAGCTGAGTCAATATATTTAAAAAAGACATGATCTATAACTACACGGTCCTCTGTAGGAAAGACACTCATTAAGATACTTTATTATATGCTTATGGTAAATCATAAGAAAAAATTCTGACCAGAAGGAGAGGGAGGATGTGATTCTTAAAAGATAAATAAGAGTTACCTAGTTAAAGAAATGAGGAATGCAGGTCTAGGTAGTTGGAGCACTATTAGGAAAGTACAGAGGTGTAAAATGTAAGGTATGTCCATGGGAACACCACAGTTTGATGTACTTACTGAAATGTAAAGTAAGAAGGGGAAAATAATAGATTAAATGCTATAATGGTAGAACTTGGAAGAAGAGGAGGGACACAGCATTTAATTACATTGCTGGGTTTAATATTTTGTTTAGGATTTTTTGTATTTTTGATCATAGGATATATATTTAGTTTTCTCATACTATTCTTGTTTAGTTTTTATTTTGATCAAATTACACTAGACTCAAAATACCTTATTAGGGTAGTTCTCTCTTTTTTTAATTATTTAGAAGAGTGTAAGATTGGAGTTATCTGTTTTTAAATGTTAGTGGATTTACTTGTAACACCATCTATGACTGATGTTTTTATCTGGGAAGATTTTGTATTTCTAATTCAATTTCTTTAGTGCTTCTTGATCAATTTTGTTTGTCTCTTTTATCTATGTTTGCAAATGTATTGACATAAAGATCATTATATCTTATTTCCTTTTTATTCTCAGCTGTATTTATAATTGTGTTTTCTTTCTCATATCAAATATTGTTTACTTTTGCCTTACCTATGTTTTCTCGATCAATCTTGACAGAGGTTTATTTATCTCTTCAAAGAACCAGTGTAGCTTTGTTGATATTCCCATCCTATATTTCATTACATTTCCTTAGATTTTACTTTTTCCTTTTATTATTTTCTTCCTTAACCTTTGTGTTTCTTCTGCTCTCTTTACATCATTTGGTGTTGAATGCTTAGATTATCTTTCAGCCTTTCTTACTTTCTACTGTTTAGACAGTTTCAATTTTACATTTATTTATGTTGTTATTTGATTAATGCCTTTCTCCCCTTTATAAGCTGTCTACTCTTTAATTTGAGGACCATTTTATTTTTTTGCAGTAACTTCATATTCAACATTTAGCACAAAGCCTGACTCATCATAGTGGTTCAACAAATAAATGCTGAAGGGATGAATATTTAGTATGATTTGCAAACTGCAACACATTCTACACATTAAATTATTAATGTATTTATCTGATTTGAAAATAGTATAGTAGCTTGGAGCATGTTAGAATATCAATGTAACTGTCTAAGAAAAGTTATAGAACCAGTAGTTCTAAGGGAATAAAAATATCTTCAGGCAAACACTTTGTGAAGTGCTGAGTGTTACAAAAACAGAAAAGCCAGCCATCAAAGTATTTGTGAGGTCAACTTAAAGACCATCACCTGCTTTCTGCTTCAATGAATTCTATGTCAAGTAATCCTTGCTCAGTAGGATCATGATGCATTTTTTAATTTTTACCACAGTAACAAGAAATTATCTTTAATTCTTGTTAAAATATAAATATCTGGAGTCAGTTTGAAGTTCAAATACCAACTGTGTTTCTAATTATCAGTGTGATTTTAGGCAAGTGACTTTATCCCTCTGAGCTTCAGTTCTCTAACCTATAAAATGGGGATAATAATACCTGTCTCCCTTAGTGCATTATTGTGAGGATTAAATAAAAAAAGTAATGGATGTCAAATGTCTGGCATGGTGTATGGCACATGGCAAGTACTCAGTAACTATTATTTGTTATTGTTACTGCTATTACCTGGGTGAGCTTTTTATGGAAAGGCCTATGTCTTATGCATCTTCTACTCAGTGTCCAATAAATTATAATTCCAATATCTAACTCAAATGCCTACAGAATTGAACTAAGGTTCTCATGTTGGCCATGGTATAAGATTTTTAAAAAGGAGCCATGAAAGAAAAGCTTTGTAATTATTTAGATCTGTTTTTCAAATTCAGATAAAAAAGTGATTGTGAAGAATCTAAATATCTCCTACATAGGGAGTGGATTTAATCCATGTAAATGGATGCATTGGCGAGATTATTCTAGGGAATAAGCATGTGCAATAAAAAGATGAACTTTACTATTGTTTTGTTAAAAATAGGTACATTTGCTGGGAAAAGTCATCTAAAAATTCTTTCTTTTTTAAAAAATATATTTTATTGATTTTTTTACAGGGAGGGAGGGAGAGGGATAGTCAGAAACATCGATGAGAGAGAGACATCAATCAGCTGCCTCCTGCACGCCTCCCACTGGGGATGTGCCTGCAACCAGGATACATGCCCCTGACCAAATCCAACCCAGGACCCTTCAGTCCGCAGGCGGATGCTCTATTCACTGAGCCAAACTGGTTTTGGCTAAAACTTCTTTCATATATGCAACATTTTCTGCACAACCTTTTTTTATAATTCCAGTAATGGGAAAACTGGATTGAAAAATCATATGGTTATGAGATTATTCATAACAGATAATGCATAACATTACTTGACTTCTGGAATGACACAATGTGTGGAATAATTAACTGTGACAATGAGACTCTCTTCTGCCTGGATCTTTGCCACTCTCTGTGACATATAATCAGTGGCAATGCTATTTTTACTGGAGAGTTTTGATTAACAAAAACCCAAATATATTAGAAAAATGACTTCCAAAATGACATAAAACAAATATAAAAATCTATATTTAGTATAACTTATATGAAAGATTTTTTTTGCAGCAATTATTGTTGTAATTTAGGCTGAATACTGCCAGCTATCTTGCTACTCTGCTAAAGTCCTCTTTTGAGCCTTCAATGAACCTGTAATACTTATGAAAGGAGTTACCATAGCAACCTATATTGATGTCACAAGCTCAGGCTTCTGACTTCATTGCATAATGCAGTAGCAACTGGCTTTGCAGCAGAAACACCCTGCTAAAGAACAAGTATCTTGGTTCACAGCAAAGAGGACAAAGAAAAACAGCAAGTTATAGAGGGTTGAATGCTGGATTGTGAGTCAGATTGTCTGAGTTTTTATTTTATCCCTGCTTCTCACTTGTTGCCTTGTTTTTAGTAATTGTGTTTACATGTGTGCACTGAGTCTTGAAGGCAGAAATCTGTCTATACATAGACATAGAAGAAAAAACTCAATATTTAATGTTTTAGGATTTGTTGGACATCCTAATAAAGCTAAAGCACCCTAAAAATAACTTGGAAAGGAATTACAAATGCCTTATACCTAGTTGCTAGCTCACAAAGATGAAGAAGACACTTTGAAATAAGAAAGCATGTAGCTAGTGTTTTTTTATTGTTATTTTCTGAAGTAATGTTGTGGAAAGAATAAGATCGAATTTCTAATCTCAATTTAAAAGAATTCTTACATAAATACATCATATTATATAGTTATATCTATTTAAAGATTTTTTAATGTTCAGAGTAAGGTGAAAGATTAACTTATTAATGGATGTGATGTTTCTCATGTTTATATGTGTATATTAAATTATAAATATTTCTTAATTTTGCCATGAAAACATTCATTCTCATTGAAAAATAAATATTTGAAGTGGCTTTGCTAATATGAAAAGAAATTTTAAAAAATCCCAATCATATTCTTTTTTTTTTAGCATGGCCTAATCTTTTTTGTGTTCCTTATGTCAATTGGTCTAGTTTTTTTTATTATACACTAAATTTCATATTTGAGGTAGAAATATTTTAGAATTTTAAAAGACATTGAACCAATAAACTTTTCACCAGAAACTAAGGTTAAAAGATGAGATAGATTTTTATTTTATCTAAGGTAACAAACTAGAACATTTTGATAGAACTGTGGCACTTTCCCCGCCCTCTATCCATATGCTTCAAAACCATTCCAAGCTATCAGCAAAAATTTAACATGCCACAAAACTTATTAACTCAATTCATGTTTTAAAATAAACCCTGCAGAAAGACACAAGTCTTAGGAAAAATTTTAAGTTACTGTTGAAAATGTAGAATGAGGTATAAGTTGTGGCCATGTTTGGGATCAACACTTGCTCCATATCATATTGCAGCACAAATCATTTGCACCAGTCTCCAAATTTTTCCAAAACCAGAATTTAATATACAATTATTTATAGAATACATGAGAATGAAAATTCTTGCATAGTAGGCATTACATCTTATCATACTAGATAAAAATTATACTTTTTTATACTAGGAAAAATCTTTTTGTGTGCTTATATGAATTCAACAGATTTTTACTGACTTTATTGATGTGAAGAAGTTCTGAATATACATAGTAAAATTTTGTTAAAAGAAAAAAAAAGCAAGTTAGTCTCCACTTTTTTTTTTCCAGCTCAAGTAAAGAGAGCAAACAATATTGGTTACCTTCTGAATGCCCCTTTGTTCCTTTCCTTAAATACCACCATTTCTTACCTATATCCCCTTTTAACATCATAAACTAAACATACACTGAAAAGTCACATCCAGGGATCATACCTATAGAAGGGGCTTTAGGTGTTTTGTTTTTAATAAAACTGAGGTGTGATGGTTTTAAATAAGTTCCTCAAAGTTAATTGATGGAAGAACTCATAACTCAACCAAGTAAGTACTTTCTAGTACATCACATTGTCCTGTTCCTGCATGATGGTTTTAATCCAGACTCGCCTCCCTGATACATAGTCCTTTTTCTTTTAATATGCTTGCTCTTAGTTTTATTCAACCCCCACCCCCGCCTTGGCAAATACCACTAGAAATTAGACAAAAATTTTATTAGTCTTTTCAAAGAAATAATTTTTAACTTTGTTTATTGCGTTTGTTCATTGTTTTGTTTATTGCTCATTTGCTATGTTCATCTCATTATCCTATACTGGGTAATAAACTACTCTCAAAAGATATTGCTTTTAAAACAACTACCACTGAAACCGGTTTGACTCAGTGGATGGAGCGTCGGCCTGCAGACTGAGGGTCCCAGATTCGATTCTGGTCAAGGGCAAGCACCTTGGTTGTAGGTACACCCCCAGTAGGGGGTGTGCAGGAGGCAGCTGATGGATATTTCTCTCTCATCGATGTTTCTAGCTCTCTATTTCTTTCCCTTCGGAAAACAACAACTACCATTTCATTATAACAAGTGTTTTTCTCTTGCTGCTTTTAATATTCTCTCTTTGTCTTTTGCCCTTGGCATTTTAATTATGATATGTCTTGGTGTGGTCCTCTTTAGATTCCTCTTTTTTTTGTGTGTGTGCTTCCTGGACTTGTAAGTCTATTTCTTTCACCAGGTAGGGGAAGTTTTCAGTCATTATTTCTTCAAATAGGTTTCCAGTATCTTGCTCTCTCTTCTTCTGGCACCCCCCATAAATCTGTTGTCCCAGAGACTCCTTACACTATCTTCATATTTTGGATTCTTTTTTTCTTTTTTCTTTTCTGATTGGGTGTTTTTTGCTTCTTCATATTTCAAATCTTTGACTTGATTCTTGGGATCTTCTAGTTTGCTGTTGAATCTCTGTATATTATTCTTTATTGCAGTCAGTGTATGCTTAATTTCTGATTGGTCTTTTTTTATATCCTTGAGGGTCTCACTAAATTTCTCAGAGGGTTTTAGGAGATTCTTGAGTAACCTTGTAACTGTGGTTTTGAACTCTATATCCAGTCATTTTCTTTCATCCATTTCTTTCATTTGTAAATTGTTTCTTTTTCTCCACATTTTGGCTGCTTCCCTGTGTTTGTTTCTATGTACTGAGTAGCTACTAAGTCTCCTTGAGTTGATAGAGTGGTCTTGTGTGGTAGGTGTTTTATAGGGCCTCTCAGCCTCCCCAATCACCTGTTGGATGCTCTTGCTGCACCCCTTTGTGGGCTGTCTGCACAGTCTTCTTGTAATTAACCCTTGATTGCTATTGGACTCACTAGGAGGAATTGACCTCCAGGCCAATTGGCTGTGATGACCAGCTGTGCCTACACTGAAAGATCTGTTGTGCAGGAGACACTCTTATCGGGCAGGACTTGCTTCAGTGGGGTTTTGGTGCTCACTGAGTCTGCCCCTTCACTGTGTCTCTTACGGATGTGAAAAGTTGTAATCTTTTATGGTCTCACTCTGACCACTGGGTACACTGGCTCTTGGATCTCCAAGGAGGTGCAAGGTCAGCCACTGCCTGGGGCTGCCCAGCAGGAGCTACAGAGACATCTACAGATTCCTTCTCTTTGTATGGGGTTTGGAAGTGCCCAGACAGCTGTGAAGCAAGGCAGGCTGCTGCTGCGAGGCCTTGGACCTTCTTTTGGAAGCTGAGGCTCTCTAAACCAGCTGCAGTTTGACAGGAAAAAGGACAGGACATTCATATGCAAAAGCCTCTGCACACAGCTTGGGTATAGTTGTAAATCGGGTAAATTTGGTGGGAATCACCAGGGTGGAGCAAATAGCAATGGCTGCTAGTTAGCCCTGCACTGGAGATGTCCCTGTGTCTCTGCGTCATGCGCTCCTGTGTGAGAACAATGATACCTGCAAGCACCTCTGAAAGAAAGCCCGCCTCACGTTCCAGTCCTGATGCCAAACATTCCAGTTTCTCCCAGTATGTGTCTGGATCCCCAAGAGTCTCGCCCAGAACTGGCGTTCAGAGAGAGAGCGGGAGTTTATATCTCCCTCCTGATTAAAAGAGAAGCACATCCAGGAGCCAGCTCTTTCCATGCTTCCACACCTCTCACCAGTCTCAATGCCCTTTCTTCACCTCTCTAGTCGTGGAACTTCCACTCCAAAGCTTTCACATGGTTCTCGGTGAAGTTGTTCTGCTTTTAGTTGTAATTATGATGTGGTTATGAGAGGCAGCAAGTATAGGTGTTTAACTCTGCTGCCATCTTGGTTCTCCTCCGAAACTCCAATTTTTAAGTTGGATATTTAAGTCATTGTTTTTCACCATTTCTGCTTCTAATGTAAGTACTGAAATGTAAATTTTTCTTAAATGATTGCTTTCATTGCATTTCAAAATTTTAGCTATTTTCATATTTTTACTTTGTTCAGTTATAATTATTTTCAATGTTTCATTATCATTTCTTTTGTGACCTTGGACTTATATGGAAGCGTGGTTTTTAGAGTTTTAGTTATATTGGGCCTAAATAATGTATCTACTTGGAACTTAAAAGTCGTAATCCACCAAATGCATATCAATATGCTATATGATCCTTATTGGATCCTGACTTGAACAAACTTAAGAAAACGTATGAGTTAATCAGAAAATTTGAACACTGTATATTTGAGGAAATTTTATATATTTTTAAAAATATAGAATAATATTATGATTATATTAAGAGAACCCTTTAATAGAGTTAGCGACAAATATTTATTGATAAATTTGCTTCTAGAAAATTCAGATGCAAGTGGGTATATATGTGATAAGTTGGCTATGGGTTGAATAATTATTGAAGATACTGAAACAGTCTTTATAGTAACCCATTTACTCTTGTATGTGTTAAAAATGTTCATAAGAAGATGTTAAAAGTTCATCTCCTTAAATAATAATTTCTGATTTAATTGCATTGTGGGTAGAGAATGTAGAGTGTATATATATACATATATATGTACATATACACATATATATTTACATATATATACACATATATTTACATATATACAAACACACATATACTCATAGATTATATATATTCTCTATATAGTCTACTGGCATGCTGTAGAACTTGAATCCTTTCCACTATTAGGTCCATACTTGTATAAGCTTATGTAAGAAATAGACTTGTGAGAGAAGCAGGTCAAGAAAAAAAATAGACTGGTCAAATGATTATGCACAATGGCCATGAATTGGCAATAGAATCAGACAAAGAAAGAATCATATGTGAACCAATTCTTCATTTGTGGACTCTTAGAGAAACATAAAAAGGGAGAAAAAGACTTGAGGTTTTGCCACATACTGGGGTATAGGCTACAGAAGGAGAAATTGATCATGGGATACAAGAGATAAACAGTTATGATTTTGTGTGGAGTGTCCAATTAAAGTTAGATGTGATGTTTTCCAGCTGTATTCTTGGGAGAACAGCCAACACAACAGCCCTTTGACATGAATGCCCTGTCTTGAACCATAAATATGTAGGTCATATAATAGAACTGCATGTTATTGGTCACATCGCATAATAAGGTAGGGTCTATTTTATTAATTCTTGGTACCATAAATTCTTATGTACAAGAATAGGCACCTGATTATTTTTTAAGTCACTTTGGAGCAAAAAGAGGAGGTAATTACTGAGTGGGTGGTGTTTTTTGTTTGTTTGTTTGTTTTTGTTTTTGTGGTAAATCAATCAAAATAATACCTATTTTTTTTTGTCAGATTGGCAAAATATATAATTGGGTGTGCCACAGAGTTTTAGTTTATGTGTGCCATGAGATGAAAAAGGTTGAAAATTGCTGCCTGTCAAATAGGAGATGTAGTAATCAAGGAGAGACATTTCAGAGAGGCTTCTAAAAGTGAAGCAGTTAAGAGAGATGGTGAGGTTAAGGTGTGGCTTATTATTAACTAAGTGGAGTTGAGTGGAAAATTCTAGTATTGATATGATTGAAGAAGTAATAGAAGATTCTTGTCTTTGATTGCCGAGGAATGACTGGGTGTAGAGGAGGGACAAATCAAGGAAGAAAATGAGAGAAAAGTGTCATTTTTTACTTAGCTTAAACTATAGTAAGCTCCTACAAATGTGATAAGCACTATACCAGGTTCTGGGTTCCACTGACATATTAATGAACAGTTATTCCTCCCTCCCCTACTGAACTGAGCAATTAGACCATCATGGCTGTCTTAGCACCTTCTCTCTTTATGTCATAATCTGCTGCTAACTAGCTTCACATCTTGTTTTTCTATTTCCCATTTCCCTAGAGAGGAATTCAATTTGTGCAGCTCGTATTTCCAAACCAGGTCTAGATTCTTGTTTACTGCCTCAGTCAGTGGGTTGGGAGCCTTTGTGTTAGGTATTCATTCCTGTTCAATATCCTCTGTGAAAAAGTGGGAGGGTTATTTGGTGCAAACATGGCCAACTCCCTTCATCAGGGGCTTTGTGCTGTAGGCAGATATTTTAGCCTGAGTAACCCAGAAAACAAAGTCTGATGTAAGAATGGATGCTACTATTTTTTTTTTAGGGAGACAAGAGTGAATGTGAAAGGAACTGAGGGAGGAAAGGAGGAATTTCTGTTCAGAGGATGTATTGCTGAATAAGTTAGCACAAATACAGGTGATGTCACATCGTGGGACTGTCCTATGAAAGGGCGCATTCACTGCAACTCAGAAGAAGTATTTACTTTGTTTTTAAACCATTGTTTAAAGGTTTGCTCCACAGACATATTCTTCAGAAATTCCAGACTATGCTTTTGTGGGTACTAAGCAAGACCACTCACCCCTAAATGCCAGCAAAGGCAAGTCCCGGGTTAGTGAGAGACACTCTGTATTAAAGTAAGGCATTGTCAAGTTCTACCTGAATGAAGTCATTCCAAACCCATGCCGAGCTGGTTATTGCAGCAGCTGTTGAAAAAAAAGACACATGAGGCCGAGAAATTATGAGTTGGCATATAAAGGCATTGGATATAGAAAGCAATGGTGGACAAACTAGTCAAGGGCATGTGAGACTGGCCAGAGAAGGAGGAAGCAAAAATGGTTTCATCAGTCCCAAAGTTTTAAGCAGAATAAATCAAATAAAGCCCCACAACATTTATTGAGCCTCTATTATCTCCAAGGAACTGAACCTATATCGCCAGTGGTAGTATAAATCTAAACAAGAAGCTTTACCATCAAATGGAGGAAATAGATGTATATAAATCTGTAATACATCATCATCAAATGTTAACATCATCATCTAGCATAAACATGTGCAAGAGTAACACAGAGGAGACAGAGAGAAACTATATTTGGAGGAAGAGAGTCTTCGTGGAAGATTAAATGTGACTTTACAACATTTTAATATAATGCCAGGGCTATTTCTGTATTACAAGATATTTACAACAAACCTTTAGAGCAATTTTATCTATGCATTTTTTCTTATTAAAATGACATATTTACAAGTTAGATATTTCATTAAAAGTAGATATGAAAATTTAAGCATTTAACATTATTTTTCCTGTTATAGAAAATATTTTTTTATTTTTATAGCACAATTCATCTAGATTTATTTTAACATATATATTTTTAATTGATTTCAGAAAGGAAAGGAGAGGGAGAGAGAGAGATGAAAACATCAATGATCAGCTGTCTCCTGCATGCTCCCTACTGGGGATTGAGCTCGAAAGCTCAGCATGCTCTAGGACTGGGGGAATTGAACTGTGACCTCCTCGTTCATAGGTCGACTCTCAACCACTGAGCACCACACAGGCCAGGCTGCATCTGGGTTTATTTTAGATATAGTATGCCAGAATTCTTAACATACATTCTTAAAGTTAATACAGTTCTTTCTTTAGGCCTGTCTCCTTGTTTTCTTTCTTTTAATCTCTAAGGGCCCTTCTTTTACCTCTGTAACTTGATTCTTAAACCCACACAGTTCAGCTGGCTCACTTCCTCTGAGGCTCACTTCTTCTACCTCTGTGACTTTCTAAATAAATTTTTGCATGTACTTGAAAAAAAATTACTTTTCTTTCTATGTAAAAAGTAAGTGGGAGAGTAGGTGAAGAGTTGAGAGGAATAGAGTAGCAGGAAAACAAAATATGGATTTAGAGTTGGATTAGAGAGATTAGCTATTTAAGGTTGGTGAATCAAAATCAGAAGCTGCAACCAGGGAATGCTTTCTTGATCTGAATTCTTTTTTCCAAGATAAATAAAATTCATTTGAAGATATATTGTAAATGGAACAGACAGAACTCAGACTCTGAGAGCCAGAGAAAGAGAGGTTGACAAAGGATAAAGAGAGAATTGACTCCTGGGCTAGATTAACCAAAATAGTGACTTGATTTTGCATTCTGACCAAACTTTTGTCTTAATTCCTTATCATGTGAATGTGTCTCTGATATTTTTCTTTTGAAGGGAAGAGTTATTAGCTTTCATACGTGGCCTGGTTTGTGGGTTCACCATTGATTGCAACCTCATTTTAGTAAGAAAACAAAATGTGGCATGGAACCATGATTGCTTTTAATTAAAACATAGTTAACATATGCAAACACAATCATATTATTTTGCAAAATAAACAAATGTATAAAGTAAATAAACAAATATGCAAGCTATTCCACCAGTTATTCTATTCAATGTGTGCATGGAGATGGGAATCTGACCTTTTCTGAGTTGGTCTTAATAGGAATACAAATCAAGTATTAGAATATATATGTGATCTTTTTAATATAACCTGAGTCTCAAACTCAAGGCAATTGGTTCACTCAGACTCAACTGAAGAACCCAGCAATTTGTCCTAATAATGGATGGAACATATACTGTACTGTACTTTCTAAGAGATTATTCCAATGCTATACCTTCCTAGGGGATTTTTCAATAGTAAATTTGATAAGATTTTCACTTTTGATGTTAACTTTAAAACCAAGATATAACTTGTATAGAATATAGAGTTTTCAGAGAAGAGGTCTACCAAAAAGAGTAAATGTTGGTATGGCTTAAGAAGAAAGCAATGTGGTAAGATGGAGTCGGTGTTCCCATGGATAGCCTTATCATTTATTTCCCAGCAGTAGGAAAGGTAAAGCAGATGTAGTAAAATGTTGTCTGAGGACCCAAAAGTAGAGGAATTCGTTCCTTTCCCTTCCAGTTAACTCTGCTCATTTCTATAGCATAGATGTTGCCCAATTCATACTTTGGTTCAGGTGAAGGCATTTGGGTGTCAACCATGCTATAGGTATTGGGTTCAGTGCTTTACATAGTTTACTAGTATTACTTAAAGATTTACAACATTATTAAGAATTATTTTTCCCAATTTACAGATGAGAAACAGGCCGTGAAGTCAAGGTGATTTACTCAGTTAATCAGTGAAAGAGGTAGAATTGGGAAATAGGTAGGTCTAACTGTAAAGCTTGTCTTCTTTCTAGCATCCAATATTCTGGCCTTCGAGTTTCAGACACTCTGGTCTTATTAGGGTTTCTTGAGGTTGACTTGGGTGCCCTTTGAAGGACTAAGTTCATTTCTTTTCACCCTTGTATGAGAAGTCTTTCCTAAGAGCCCATGAATTATAAGGCTGAATCCTTTTCGTTAGCATTGCCCAAAGTGGAATTAGATGGTGGTATTTGAAAGGAGGCTGTGCCCAGCAGCAGTGACTCAGCTATGCTTTCCTTGATATATGTAACTATTTGGACTTCATCAAATTTTTTTTTGTCTTATAATTTTGGTAGCATTTAGGTAAAGCCTATATATGGAAGTGAATGGTTTAGTTTTCCTGATGGAAAGTTTAATTTAGCTTTCCAGCATGTTGTTTTTTAGCTTGCTGTAGATATAATCATTTACTTAATGAGGATGCATCCTCCCTTCCAGAGTACTGACTTTAAAATGAATTTCCATAGATTTACATAAATTCCCTGGGGACCACTATAATGTGAAAAAAGAAAGAATTGCCCAGCTGTGCACTGATTTAATGGGATTATGAAGCTTTAGGGTATGGGCTTAAAAAAAGATATCTAGGGGAAATAGTCCCTCACACTGTTGGAGAAATAAACCGTTAAATGAATTTGTTCTCACTCCGACAGAAGATGATTTGAGAAGGCAGCATCAGCCAAGGTTTTAAAAAAATCCATCTTAGCAAAAGCTTGTGAAAATTCTGTACATTTCAGCAATCACTGTTATTTCTGAGAAGGGATGTTAATATTTTCTTACAGCATTTTTTGGGTAGAAGCTTTTATTTTAAGAGTTTTGTTGACAGTGGAGAGAATTAGAAAATGTCTTGTATCTCATGCTGTCAAATCAAAACCAATATCATCCTCAGATATACTTACCTTTAAATTTAATAATGTCCCCAATCTCATCTGGGCCAGTGATTATTAATGGTGGTTTGTATGTCCTTCATACTTTAATTTCTTGTCAGTGATGTAAAAAGATATAAGAAGATATCAGCTTCTGGAGCTCAAGACTTTTACAATCCATTTAACTTCAAATCTTTCTTTAGATGGTGGTGTCCCAATTATGTGGTTTTCTTCTCTGTGGCTAGTTCTATAGGTTGGTTAGAATAACAATAGCAAAAGGAAGACCTCATGATTGCTTTGGCCTTGGATCATAGCAATGTGAATTATCTATTTTTTCAAGATAATACCTCAGCATTAGTCAACTGTCTATAAATGCATATCTTTGGTTCAAAGAGGCTTATTCAAGAACATGAATGGATCAATATTCATTCCTGTTCTGTGCTGAAAAACAACCACTGATAGTGAGTCAATAGATTCATCCTTTTGTATGAATACATAAATCGGTCAGTAAGTACTTAGTAACATATAGAACACACTCAATGGAAGATGCAGCAAAGGAAGAGATATTTGTCCATGGCATTGAGTTTTTAGCATATATATCATAGAAACAATAATAATAGCTCACACATTTTGTGCACTCATCATTTAACAGGGTTTTCTTTTTATTATCTACCATAAACTTCACAACAACCTTATATCAGTTGACATTTTGATCGTCCTATTTCACAGATGAGAAAACAGTCACAGAAAGGCTAAATTACTTGTGTCTCAGTTAGTGTGTGGACTATCTAAGGGGCCAGCTAAAGCCCCTTGACTCTAAACTTTAGGATCTTTTTTAAAAATTCATATATTTTGGTAAAATGTGCATATCATAAAATTTACATTTTAACTATGTTTAAGTGTACAGTTCATTGACACTATGTACATTCACATTATTGTGCCATCACCACCACCCATCTTCAGAACATCTTCATTTTCCAAAACTAAACTCCCAAATTGTCCATTAAATAATAATCCTCCATTTCTCTCACCCTCAGGCCCCAGGCAATCATCATTCTACTCTTTTGTTTCTATGAATTTGACTATTATGGGTACTTCATATTAGTAGAATCACATAGCATCCTTTTGTGTCTGGCTTATTTCACTTAGCAAAATGTCTTTAAGTGTTATCCATGTGTGATCACATATCAGAATGCCCCTCCTTTTTAAGGTTGAATATTATTCCATTGTATGTTTATATCACTTTTTGATTATCAAGTCATCCATCAATGTGTCCTTTGGTTGCTTCATCTTTTGACTATTGTGAATAATGCTGCTATGAACATGAGTGTTCAGATATTTGTTTGAGTCCCTGCTTTCAGTTCTTTTGTGTGTATGCCAAAAGTGAAAGTGCTATAACCTATAGTAATTCTAGGTTTAATTTTTAGAGGAACTGTTACACTTTTTTCCAATAGTGGTGGCAGCATTTTACACTTCTACCAATAATACACAAGAGTTACAATTTTCCCATATTCTTGCCAACTTTTTTTTTTGAATAGCCATCCTAATGGTATCTCATTGTGGTTTGAATTTGCATTCCCTTAATGATTAGTGATGTTGAACATCTTTACATGCGCTTACTGGCCACTTGTAGATTTATTTTATTTTTTTAAATTTCTATTTAAGTTCCTTGTTTATTTTTTAACAGGGTTGTTTTGTTGTTTTTGAGTTGCAGAAGTTCTTTTTATATTCCAGATATTAATTCCTTATCAGATATTGGTTTACAAATATTTTCTCCCATTCTGTGGGTTGCTCTTCACTATGTTAATAGAGTCCTTGGTACACAAAATTTTTAATTTTGATGAAGTTCAATTTATTTATTTTCCCTTTTCTTGCCTTTGCTCAGACCATATACTGTTAACCACTACACTGAAATATAGCACCAAGATTACAACATGCTAAGTTATTTGGTGTCAAACATATCTCATGACAATGCATTGAAGATGAGGGTTGGTGTTTAGTGCATGTTTCTTGATGAGTCCATCTTTGCACAAGAATTGATTGAAAAAAATAATTTTGTGGCATCTCTTTGTCCTTTTCTATGTGTTTTCTGGACACTCATTAAGGGACTGGAAAGCTGAGGAGGGGACAGGTGGCATCTGGCAATGAATGGAGATAGATCTGCCAATCTCTTAGGGGTAGACACATTGCCAGGACATTTTCTGGTAGAAGTTTTATTCAACATAATGTAAAGAGCTGAAATAAAATCTCTCATTCACTGCCTGTCATTAGAAGCTTACGTTCCCTTGGACCTTAACCAAGAGAGAAAGTAAAAGAAAGGAAAACAATCTTTTCGCTTGCCTTTTGCACTCTGAGGCAGTCCTAAGCTAGATCCTCCTGGGTAGTATTGGGGAGGAGGGGACAGGTAGAGAACTGAGGCCATATTGTGCTCTGTCATCTGAAGAAGGTGTTGTGTGACTCATGTTTCAGCTAGAGAGCTGTGCTTCTAGCTATGTACTCCCACAATTCTCTTTTAGTCTTTGAACTTGGGATGCATGTAAGATAGCATTTCCCCCACCATACTGCTTGTGAATTATTATTTTCATGCATCAGTTTAGGGTGGGCACAGATAAAATAAGAATCTATAAAGTAAATAATAAGAGAGGTTATTATCCTGTAAGTACATGCATATGCATCTAGTGCTCACATTGGAAGCATATGCTTGCTCTAGGCTTTTAACGTTCTACATGTTTAATGGAATCATCAATAGGTCTGCAAACATGGTGATGGCTTGAGAGCTGTCAGGAAGTTGGAAGGAAGAAGAACCCTTTTGTAAGCCTCCCTGGAAGCCTTCACAGCCACAGTATTAGTATAATAGTTTCCTTCTCCTGCAATTGTTGGGTAATGAAGATATGACTTCTGGGCCCTGCTGACTACATCCCATGTAACAACAGGCTTCCTCCTAGACTGGAGACTCTGAGGTCCAGGGACCATAGCTCCCTGTAAGCTTATGGTCATAGTGTCCTGGTTATCTCCAGACTCCAGACCATTTCAATGCATCTTCCAAGGGCTACTTAGGCTTGGCTTTAATCCTCTTACACAAGGGAGCAATGGCATCTCTGCTCCATGCCAAAGGCCAAGAAAAAATACATTTTTAACGTAAATTTTATAATGAAATTATTCATTGTATTTATACTCTGAGCTAGGTGCTTACATAATTTGTTACATTCTAACAACCACCCTATATCCCCATGTATCTACAGGGGATACATCTCAAGTCTCCCAATGGATGCCTGAGGCTATTGATATTACCAAACTAGATATATTCTGTTTTTTTTTCTATACATATGTACATATGATAGAGTTTACTTTACAGATCAGAACAGTAAGAGATTAGCTAATAAAATAGAACAACAATGAGGATATATTATAATAAATATTATATGAATGTGATAGTATAACTAAAATAAGGATTACTGTTACTGGTGAAATAAGGATTACTTTTACTGGGATACCACACCAGTGGATCTGATAACCACAAGGGCTACTAAGTGACTAACAGGCAGGTAGTAAATGCAGCTTGAATACACTGGACAAAGAAGTGATTCATGTCTCGGGCAGAAAAGAGCAGGACAGCAAGAGATGTCATCATGCTACTCAGAATGGTGTGAAATCTAAAACTCATGAACTGTTTATATCTGGAATTTTCTATTTCATATTTCCAGACCCTGGTTTACTGTAGGTACCTGAAACTGCTGAAAACAAGACCGCAGTCAACAGGGACTACTGACTTTCCTTTTGCTGTTGAGGAAATTGAGGTTGGGGAGGGGAAGTGAATTTGCTCATGGTAGCTCACAGTACGGAAGACAAAGCTTGCCATCTGGACAGGTCTCACTGGATACACAGTCCCTACTCCTCCAGCTCTGTCTGAGCAAGGACCTCTTCCTGGAGTTCTCTCTCTGACCTTTGAACCTCCTCCTTTAAAAAAATCTCTTATTAGAGTCCAGGAAACAAAAGAAAAAAGGGATGCCTTTTTTATGAGTTGACTAACCAAAATTAGCAACAATTATCACCTTTCTGAGGAGTGAGTGGCTGTTCCCTTAGCATCTTAGAAGGACAACATCAGGTTGGGTATAATACAGCATTAGTGGTTGGTCCTATCCTCATGACAAAGAATCTAGTCCACACCACTCATGAAAGAGATGTTAGATGCTGGTTTCACGCAGCTTATGAAAACCCTGGGCGGGAAGAATGCTACCCAGGTGGAAATAGCATCATTCAGTGACAATGAGGAGAATTTATGAGTGAGAATCACTCCTGTTCCTGCTGAGGCCCGTGGCAGAGTTTCGGCTTCTATTTTGTGGCAGAAACTGCTTCTTGGCATTTTTTTTTCCTTTCTGTGGCTTAGTCTTGGCGTATTCTTACTTGCTTCTATCTGCAGAATGATTTTTTTGTCGTGTCAATTTCATGACATAATTATTTTCCTGCCAAATCCAGTAATCAAGTGAATTATTTATTGATTTTTAGAAAGAATAGTTTTTTTGTGTGTGTGCCTTACTTATTCTTGAATAGACTAATTAGATACTACAATCCATTAGGATTAGACAGTGCCACGAGTAAATGTAATTTAACCAATAATTTAGAAAATGTTGTTATTTTCTTAAATATACTGCAAGTGTCAACAGTTCTAAACATTTTTCACATGATGTTTCCAAAACAGCAAGAAGAAATTTGCCTTGGCTTTTTGAAAACTAGAGCAGAGGCACTTGGCAGCTCCTTTGGCATCGATTGTTCATGCAAAAAACAAAAGAAAACTGCAATCAGGTAGAAAGTATCCCATGTGGTAACTGAATCCACAATCTCTATGTTAATGGATATAGAAAGGGCAAGCATACCACCATATACGTTTCTTAGAGGGCCATAGGCTCTAGGAGATGGGGCAGGAAGCATGTTCTCAGGTAGTAGGGTATTTCTAAGGTTAGTGCTGGGGGTGGGGCGTCATCAGCATAGTCATCATTACTGTAACAACAATAGTAGCAAATACATAGCATTCCAAGGTAGTAGGCACTCTTCTGAGCAATTGATATGTAATAAGTCATTAATCCTCATGGTAAGCCTAGAAAGTAGAAACTATTCCCATCCCCATTTCACAGATGAGGGTATTTAAGCACAGAGATATTAAGGAGCATGCCTAACACGACAGAGCTAGCAAGTGGGAGAAGCAGAATGCACAGCCAAGCAGCCTGGCTCCAGAGTGTGCGCTCTTAACCATGAGGTACTCTATATGGCAACAATTATGGAGGGCATACTCGATGCCACCCATTATCCTAGGCCCTGAGACCAGAGAGAGGAAAAGTCCTCACGGGATTTAGAGTCTTGTGTATGTAGACATGAATCTGCCTCCCAGCTTTAGAGGTCATTTGAAAGATTTCTGGTGACGAGGAAATGCTTTCCCCAACTGTCAATGACTCAGAGAGCCATTACCAGAGAAGCACTGCTCTCCACGACGGAAGTGGCACAGTGGTGCCCTTTGCTCAGACTTAGAGCAAAGCAGTAAGGACAGCGCCAATGCCATTCACTGAGGGCTTCTGTAGAGGCAGCATTGTGCCAGATGCTCACACATAACTCATCGCAACCAACCGGGTCTCCTGTGAATGATCACCGGGCTCAATCCCACCCTGCGAGTTTGCTTTCGGGTTGGACTTATTCTTAAGCAGCATCCCTGCCTTGTGCCTCCAGTCCCCAGGAGGCGAAAGATAGTCCCTTGTCAGTTTCATGGTTTCAGCCATAGACATCTCTTTTCACATATAATTCAGCAATCACTCCCCGAACTCAAGCTAGTCTGCTTTTATGGATTTTGTGGGGGAAAAGAGTCAGCTAATTTCCACACTCCCCTGATCTTGTTATTTTCATTATCACACTTCTCTGCATTTCCTAGTTTCAATTAGGACTAAACCAATGTTCCACAATTGCATGCGTGTCTCTTGGAGGTTTCTCTCTCCACGGAGAGGAGGCAGCTCATCACCTCAGGGGGAGGTCACAAAGCTCATCAGGCCTCTTGCCATTTATTGGGTGTGTAGACTCTTAGAAACCAGGCAACCGTCGGAAACTTATCTAAAATTTGAGGTAAATATTTAAAACCAAACTTCACAAAAATGTCAAGGTTTGCCTATTGATGCCCTTTTTCAGTTTTAGTGCCCAGAACTGTGACCTGTTGACTTGGACAACACAGGGCTATAAATATCCAGCATTTCTATTTGAAGCTTTCCAGGATTTCATCCTAAGAGAGTTGGTTTAGTTCGATCCTATCTGAGATGAGGGTGAAAGATCCTAAGTCAGAAGACTCCCACATCTACAAAGATCCATCCTTAGCAATTGTAACAGCTCTCTCAGAATTTGATATTAGCAACCCAGTTTAACGAATGTTTCTTTCTCTCAGTGTGTGTCCATCTCCCTATTCATAAACATGTGTCCACATATGCACCCATGCAAAGGATACATGAAGAACAGAATCAAAGGAAAGTAGATGATACTCATATTTTAATTTATACTTCTGTGTACCAAATTAAAAAAATAAGCACGTATTTCTTTTGAAATGTTATAAATACTTTTAAAATAAACAGACAGATCTAGAGTAATCAAAAGAAACCATACTTTCCGTTTGTTGAGAATGAAGAATATTCTCAGGAGATATTAGCTGTTACCTTTCAGAAGCTTAACCTTCTCTTGAACAAATCCCTGCATTTGCATAACCGGTACTAAAGTAATTCTCACATTAAAGCAACCATTGTTTACCTGCTATATGACAAAATAATTTTTGAGAAGATGGTATAATTATACTTTTTTGATGTTCTGCCTCTGACTGCCAAAAACCAGACCTGCCAATCTAATGCATATTTTTATGTGTAAATAAAGACTAAAAATAGGTGATTTTAAAAAGTTTGTCATTTCATTGTGTCATCCTTAGTAAAATTATAGCTCCAAAACTGGTATTTTGGAAGCATTTTTAATAGAACAGAACTCTATCAAATTGTTTGATGCCAATATCTCAAGTGTCTGGATCGTTGACAGAATTGTAAAGGAAAAAAAAATAGACTAAAGTCCTTGGAAACTTATAATGAAATCTACTCTTCACCATTACACAAATGGAAAAAAAAACCACACACATCACATGATGTTGTTTTTAAAGAACAGCATTTTTTTTTATCTATAAAAAGTCTGGTTTCCCCCTGCCAGTGCTGGAGGAAGTTTTAGCTGGGGAAAAAGTTTGTCTTCATATCATCTGTTCACCTTTCTTTTCCCTGTGGACAGTTACCCTTTCTGGTTCTAGGATATTTATGAATCCATACTCTTTTTTGGAATGCCTCCGATAACCTCATTTCCATTTAGATGTCCATATCTGATAGCATGTCTTCCTGCAAAAGAATGTGCTTTTAAATTAAAGGATTAAATCTCTAATGGTTGAATCCTAAGCGTCAGCTAGCAGGAGACACTTCATTTCCCAGTGCCTCACAAATAATAAAATTAATGTGTATGGAGTGTGCTTTACTTATCTTGAATCTCCCCATAAATTCTGTGTTGTCAGTTCTATTAAAGAAAGAGCATGGGCTGGATGGATCTTCCCTATCTTATATTCTGGTGGTAAAATATTTTTATATTCCCTTTTTGTTGCATTTTATTTTTGTTATCGTCATTATCATAATTTTAAAGTCCAGATTTTAGCTGGTGATAATTTAGCATTAGTTTGAATTTAATTAAAAATAAGGTAGCTCAAGTCCTGGCCAGTGTGGCTCAGTTGGTTGAGCGATGTTCCATGCATCCAAAGGTTGCCAGCTTGTTTTCAGTCCGGGCACATATCCTGGTTGCGGTTTGAACAGGAGACAGGCAATTGATGTTTCTCTCTCACTTGGATGTTTCTCTTTCTCTCTCTCCCTCTCCCTTCTTTTCTGCCTAAAAATCAGTAAGAGCATATTAAAAAATAAGGTATCTCAAGTAATATTTTATTTCAATATCTTAAAACATCTCAAAACTTAAAACCACTGAAGCATCTCTCTGAAACATTACATTGTGTGAATAATAACAACAAAAATATTTATTGAGTACTTATAATGTGACAGACACTATTCTAAGTTCTTTTTATGGATTGAATTCTTTAATGGTTTACAAGAACTCTATGTGGCAGGAACTGATTTCTCCTAGAGGAGAAAGATGAGGCTGAGAGAACTCAACTTTAGTTCAACATTCAAAACTGGAGAGTGGTAGAATCAGAGTTTGAGCCTGGTTCTATTTAATTCCACGGTTCTTCACTCCTGATCACTGCATTCTAGATGTCATGATATGCCATGCCCATTCTTATTTAACTGCCAAGTGCATATCAGACACTGCTTTTGGGTACTTATAAATCTTTCCTCCTCATTTGATCATCTTTAAGTGGCCTGTTCAATTTTTTCAAGGCTAAGAATGAGCAAAGGTCTCAAATCCAGTATTAAGAGATGTTTCCACCACAGGAGACTATTGTTAATCAGCCAAGAATAATATCAAATAGGAAGAATTCTATTTCAATTCTAATTTAATTCACCCAGGAAACCCTTAGTTTTCATTCCCTTTAAAGAAACTAGGTGAGTATAGCTACAGAGATGATAAATATTGTCACAGGAACAGATTGGTGACTTAAGATAGTTTGGTGACACTCATTCTCAAACTGGAAGACGGATAGCAAGTCCAAGTTCCCAGGAGTGTGCATAATTCTGTTTAAAAGTTCTATTTTTCTGTGCATTTTGCCTTCTTTGTTTGCAACTATTTACTACCACTCTCCTAGCAGCTTCAAGAGTGCTCCCATCATCCCAATCTTTCCCAAGCAGGAATCTCTGTACTACACTGCATAGAAACGAACTCCATCAGCCTTGCCGAACCTCGCAAGCTCTCAGACATGAGGAGCAGAGACAGTTGGTTGTTGTGAGGGACTCTCTTTATGGGAAAGGAGGATAAGAAGCACTTTATATCTGAGATGTCAGATTTGATTAAGTGGATTAATTATATTCTATGCCACGCTGACTTTTAAAGCAATCATATTTCATAATGCAGTTTTAAAAAGTGATACCCATTGTATTAGTTTCCTATGGCTGACATAACAAAGTAGAAGACATTAAGAAGTTTAAAACAACAGAAAATTATACTCTCACATGACTGAAGGGTAGCAGTCCAAAATCCAGGTGTCAGCAGGTCCATGATCCCTCTGAAGGCTCTGGGGGAGATTCCTCCTCTGCCTTTTCCACACTCTGGTGGTGCCTGGAAACCCTCAGCCTTCTTGGCCGGTGGTTGCATCCCTTCAGTCTCTGCACTGCCTTCCCCTCTTCACATGGCCTTATTCCCTGTGCCTATGTGTCTTCTCCTCTTTTCATGGGGATTCTAGTCATTGGACTTAGGGCTTGTAGGAAACCAACTCATTATTCTGAAAACTAGAAAACAAGAGGAAAGGATCAAACATTAACTTCTGCTGCCTGTATGAATGTCCTCAGAATAATCATAGAGTCACTGAAGAAAGATTTCTATCCATAGAAGTATGACAAAAAAATGAAAAAAAAATCATCACATTATAAACCCATCATGAAATAATGGGCTTAAACATTGATCATGGATAGCCAATAAAATGACTAAAAGAGAGCTGAATATTATGTACAAATGTTTGACCCCAAGTTTGAACCTAACTTAAAGCATACTTCCAGGTCTAACTACAATTTATCAGAACATGTAAAATAATAGAGATGAAGTCAGCAAAATCTTAGGATCCAACAAACTCTACTGGAATTATCTGGTTTCTATAATAAATGAATTGATAGGAGAAAAATGAGGGATGAGAGACCTATCAAAAGAGATAAAAGACCCATATCCAAATCAACCCAATGGTAAAAAAAAAATTAAAGATACATACATGTCTTATACAATGAGAACTTCTAACACAATCTGAATATTTGATGACATTGGAGATATTACTTTCTTTTGGCATACAAATATAGTGACATTTTGATTATGTTTTTAAAAAAATTCTTATTTTTTGACATACATACTGAAATATTTATGAATGAAATAATATCATAGCAAGGATTTGCCTCAAAGTATTCCCATTATTGGGAAGGGAAGAAGCAGTTGGCAACATAGGTGAAATAAAGCCTTAAGTTGAAGGGTTTTGTAGGTGCATGGGGAAATCATATTCCACTTTTTTTTTGTATTCTTTACTTTTGCCAATGAAAAGTAAAAGGGAAAGTAACCAAAAATATAAAAGAACACTCCTTTAGGAATTCCTGCTTCTCTTCTGTGTCATCATAAGTTTTTTTGTGCTCAACTCTGGGTAACACTGGCTTCCTCGAGAGTGGTCATTGAGGTAACAACTCTGTTGTGTCTCCAAGCAGGGAGTTTGGTAGAGTTATAAAGTCTGCATCCCTTGAGGTTTTTTAAGTGTTGAATTACCAAGTACCACAGGAAACTGTGAAAGAGGATGACAATTTCAGGAAACTGTGAAGAAAGCTCTGTACCTTTTATTTTTTAGTTTTTTAACCTACTCACCTGCTTTCTAAGGAAAAGATAAACCCAGGGGAGGATGTGCATGGCATACCTAAAAATAGAGACCATATTCCTTTTCCTTTGAACATAGAAAATTAAAGTTAAAAAGTAACCCAACAATTTAAATAATGACTACTGGATGGTAGCTACTACTTTTGAGTGAACAATCAATATTTGCTTAGAACATTGCTTATATCATTTGGATTGTTCTTTTTTCCTGAAATGAATTGCTACTGGAGACTTAAGTCAAGTTAGATGCATTTGTTCTTAAATCACTTGCATTCCTTTCATATTGTTTGATGGTTCTGTAATAAGTTAGATTTGTTGTCATTTTAGAGCCTATTGGAAAATATTCTGGTGAAAGAAAAATTTTTATGGCTTATATATATATATATATTGCTAAAGGCACAGGAGGAAATGGTGAGTATGTCAATATCTCCTCATTATTACAATATAGCATTCATAAAAATAAAATTATAAACGTATTAATCAAGTATGTCTTAATAAAATAGTAGTACAACTCATGGATGTCAGTCAAAGTAAATATGCTGACAGCATTCAAACTTTTTTCCAGTTTAACCTTTCTCTTGAGCTCTAAAATGACAAATTGACTTCTGGACATTTCTATCTGGATGACCTTCCACAGACAACTAAAAATCAATAAGCTTAATTGAGTTCAATTCAACATTTATTTATTGAACCCTTTTCAGGAGTTGTGTTAGAAGCTGGGGACACAAAGATAACTAAGATTCAGCTTCTAATCCAAAGAGATCTATAAAAACCTCACTATTATAGTTCCATCAAAACTTTTACTTCTTCTGAATTCCATGTTTTAGTTGATGGCAGCACACAATCCCCAAAGCCAAAAACATTTGAATCATCTTTGACACATTTTCTCTCAGAACTGGCATTCCATCTTTTTCCCAAGTCCTTTTTATTCTACTTCTAAAAATTCTCCAATTTTGTACTCTCCCTGGCAGTCCTGCTATTACAGATTAGTTTTGCACTTTGTCGTCTTTCTCTTGGACCCTTGTAATAGCCTCCTGATTGATTTCTCTGCATTTAAATAGTTTCCTTTCTTCCCTGCCCACCACCACCCTTCACAACCAGAGTTGCCTCATGAAAACAAAGATCAGATTATACCCTTCTTCTGTTTTAAAACCTGTTCTAAATGCATTGTGCTCCTTTGGAGTCTCTGAGACTTTCTGCAGGGGCCATATGCAAGTTTTGTATCATAAGCAGCTGATACAGGGAGAGAATAGCACAGGTAGAGGATAAGAAGAGCCGGTGTTATCGTTGAGAAGCTCTCTGTGCCCCCACCTGCTCCTGGTGAAAGTGGGCTTCTTGTGATATCACAAGAAAATGAATTTTCTGAGACTTGCATGGGGGAATGAATGGTATTTATTTGTGTGAAATTAATCTCCTGGGTTTCCAAGTTCCCATCTCCCTCCATCCCACCAAGGAAAACGTCAAGCCATGTCTTTAGCTGAGCTAGGATTAAAACCATTGACCAGAATTTTCACCCTATATTTGCACAGTCCAGTCCAGCATCTGGCTAGGTTAGCTTGTGTTCTCTGCTGCAGTCCATTGTGTGGGGTCAGCATGGCCATGGGCCGTGTATCTTCTAGGGACACATAGCTATGGAGAGAACATGAGCAAGTGTAAGAAAACAGGATCAAAGCCAGAGAAACAAGAAAACAAGAATTCCTTTGTCTGCAGATATTAACCTTCTAAGGTTTCCCATGCTTGCAGTGGCTCCACTTCCTCTAGCCAATTCATAGTTTCCAAGTTAGACTGACAGGCAAGTATTTTCCCTATGTCACTTGGACTTTACAACACACGTGTCTATTTCCTCTTTGTTGGACCCATTCCATCAGTGATCTGTGAGGAATGGACTGGTGGCTCTCTGGAGAGTGAAAAGTTGCAGCTTCTTGGTGAAGCGGCCCCAGTGACCATGCCTCTAATGTTTAGCCTTTCCTTTGCTTCCTTCCTACCTATAATAATAAACGACTAATATGCAAATTGACCAGATGACCTTCTGGACAAAGCTGGGGCTGCAGATGTAGGATCAAGGCAGCTGCTGCACCTGTCAAGAAGGGATCAAGGTAGCTGCTGTGGCTGTAAAAGGCTACTCTTGCAGAATTTCGTGTATCGGGCCTCTAGTTATTAATAACTACCTAATTACAGCAGTAGCACCTATACCCTATCAAAAAGGGGCAGAACTACTCAGTTTCAGTCCCATGGGTATGCTGTAAGGCTCTGCCAGGTTTTGCCAAAACTTGTACTTTTTTAAAATATATATATATATATTATTATTTTTTACAGAGGAAGGGAGAGGGATAGAGAGTTAGAAATATTGATGAGAGAGACACCAATTCAGCTGCCTCCTGCACGCTTCCTACTGGGGATGTGCCTGCAGCCAAGTATATGCCCTTGACTGGAATCGAACCTGGGACCTTTCAGTCTGCAGGCTGACACTTTATCCACTGAGCCAAATCAGTTAGGGCCAAAACTTATAATTTTATTTCCCCCATGTGAAGCTAGAAATCTGACTTTTTATTAAAGCCTCTTAGGTTTAAAATATTGCCTCATATTTTGAAACCACTTAGGAAGACAAATTATATCTGTGGCCTAATTTGTTAGCCCTGCTTTTTTGTTTTGAACCTCTGATCATTTATCAGTATGGAAAACTCCTATTCACTTATTAGGACACAGATCAAATGTTCCTTAATCTGTGAATCCTTCTCTAATCTTAGAATTAATAGCTCACTAGTCTAATCTTTCATAAACATTGGTTGAACTCAAAAGTAATAATAAAATAGTATAATATGTTTATTTCATTTAAACAATAGATTCTTTAATTATTTAGTACTAAAGAACTGGTGCATGAATTCATGCACCAATGGGGTCCATTGGGCTGGCCTGCAGGATTGAGCTGAAACTGGCTCTCTGACATGCTCTGAGGGCTTCAGGATTATGAGAGAGTGAGTGCATGCGAGGCTGAGGAACCCCACTGGTTCACAATCAGGGCCAGGGAGAGACATGGGAGGTTGGCCAGCTGAGATCAGGACTACTGGAGGACTCCAGGGCATGTCCAGCCTGTCTTGCTCAGTCCCGATAGGCCTGACCCCAGCAGAAAGCTAATCTACTGGTGGGAGTTTCTGCCTCCTGGTGGTCAGTGCACATCATAGTGAACAGTTGAACAGTCTTAGCATATCATTAGCATATTATCCTTTGATTGGCTGGACAGCCAATCAGTTGACCGGACACTTAGCATATTAGCTTTTATTATATAGGATAATACGTTTTCTAGGGAAAAAAGTCTATGTTGATATGAGAAGAAAAGAGAAACTTTTGACTTTCTCTTCCTAGTAAAAAGTTGTGATCTAACAAACAAATAAGAGCTTCATAATAAATAACTTTTTGAAAAAACAAGGTTTTTGAAATGGAAAAAGATATTCTATTTAAGTAATCTTAAAAGGTTATAAAGGCTGAAAGGAAATAGGAGGTAAATAATAACCTTCAGAATCATAATGTACAAGTTAATTTAAAAGGAGAAACTGACAAATCTATAATCATATTGGATTATTTATATAATCAATTAGAAAGAGATTGAGCATGGCAAAAATTAATGAAGATCAGAAAATATGAATAACACAATTGACAAGTTTGATCCATACAGATGATTATGCATATAGGCATACAAAATCTTAAATCCAATATAAAAATTATATAGTCTTTTCAAGTTTATATTGAAAATGTACAAAATCTGAGCACAGATTAAGTCATAGCACAAAGGACTCTAAAAAAGTGTTATACAATTAGATGAGAAATAAGAGTCTAAAAAAGTATTCTACAGGGACTAGAATCTTTATACACACTTAGATGAGAACAAAGTGCTTCTCCAAGACCCCTGGATTTTATGTCTTCTAGGGCACATACACTTTATTCCTTTTCTAAAATCTAAAAAATAAAAAATAAAATTCAAATTTCATGACACATTAGACTCCAGAGTTTTTGAATGTAGAATTGTATAACAATAATAGGACCTACCTTATTGGGTTCCCATGTGGATTCCATAAATATGTCAAGTGCTTAGTGCCTGCCACACAGTAACAATACATGTTAGCTGTCATTAGCATTCTAAGACCTTTTGCTTTCTCTGGTGCTTCTGGGAGTGAGATCTCTCAACTCCTTTCTAATATATTTGAGACCTGTTTGTATCAGAGGGGCCAGGTAATGTGTATTATGATTATTTTCTAGTGTGAGAGCAACAGAAGAGAGGAGGAGAGCTTGTTTGGATTGTGGGAAACTGTTTTATAGGCCTTGTTTCTATTCTCACTACTCCATTTTGGTCCAAAGCCCTGCACAGAGTTTATCACAACTATGTGAGGTCATGTCCAAGGCCTGGGGAGATACCTGACTTGGGATGGATCTTGAAAATTGTTCTTTGCACAGAGACTGACTGTACCTCCATCACTTTCTTCTTTCTGACTGCTGTTCATATCACCAAAATAAAAAAATAAAAAATGAGGCTCTACCTACATCCTCGTTGTTTGGTGGGAAGGGTTGGATTTTGTGGCCTCTTCACCTTAGGTCTCTTGCACTTTCAAAAGAGCTTGTTTTATGTTTCCTCTGTTCAGATTTTCCTTGTTTTGGTCTTCTGTTTTGCTAGATACATACAATTTGTTGGATATGTGTTTAGCCTTAGGTCATTGTGAATAGCCTGACTTCTCTTTGTAGCTTTGTTCTCAGCTTTAAAAAAAAGACACCAAATAGAAAAGGAGCTCTGGAGAATTTTTTGGATACTGAGAAGACAGGTAGAATATTATCTTTTCTTTGGATTTTCTACATACATATTTTGTATTCTTTCTCTCTCTCTCTCTCTCTCACTTCAGCTTATTCTTTTCACAGAGTTGGCAAGAAGGCTCTGTTTTTTCTTATGTTTGATTGTTACTGCTTTACTTTTATGTCTTGTTTTGCTTAAGTTTTATACATTTATCTAGTTGTGGTGGGAGAGAATCTGTGGATAGTTTAATTCTGCCAGCTTACTCTGAAAATCTCATCTACTACATTATCTTTTATAGTATGAAGATATATTGTCCTATAGGACATTTAATAGGAATTAATGGTGAGGGTAATTAGACATAGAGTAGTTAAATGTTTGTGTTCAAAAGGGAGTAAAAAGGGGGAAGGATTGATTACTACCAAGTGCAGCAGTGAAAAATCTCCATCAATTAAGGTACACCAGTCATTCACTCTACACATATTTTTGAACATCTACTATGAGCTTCATGGAGCTTATATTCTATTGAAGACAAACACAATAAACATATACATATGTAACTAAAGAAAATATATAACTGTGGAGAAAAATGCATCAAGAAAGACTAATAGAGCCTGAGGCAGGAGAGGATTACATTTTCCCTATTTGTGAAAGGCCTGACCGAGAAGTAGATATTTGAAAAATGATCTGAAAGATATGAAGAAGCAAGTCATGTATATTGCGGTGGGGCTGGGGGTAGAGACATTCCAAGCAGAGAGAACTGCAAGATAACATTTTCTCCATTTTTTTCTCCTCTTTCTTCTGGACATTGTAGACAAAAGTCCTTTAATGATTGAGGTGCTTGGAAAATTGTTTCAGTTCTCTACTTCAGTATCCATGTATAATGTAGCCTGAAGAGGCCCCAAACTTGAAAGTAATTATTCACATTTGTAATCAAATTTAAGTATCTCTTTTGGCTATACAAGAATGAGTATGCATAAATTAGTAACTGTTGAAAAATATATGTCCTAATAAATTTAGCTTTGTGCTTGTTCTTCTTTGAGTTAGTACTTGTAGTTGAGCAGTTAATTTTCAAGCAGGGGGCCTAAGTGGTTATCAGCAGAGGCAAGTATCTAAGAGTTACAGATCTTCCAGATGTTTTTAAGGAAAAGTTTATTCTTTGTGTTTCTATGTGTACCTTGTTCTCTCTGTTCTTAGTAAACTAATGGTTTGGTTTGAACTGTGGTTTCCTCTCTAGTCTGTACTGGATTCCACTTCCTACAGCAGAATCTGATCTGAATGGAAACACATTTCTGCTTCAGTGAGTTGGACGGTTTTATCAGGTGATTTAAATCTGAAAGTAAATTGTTCTCTGGAGAATATACTCTTGCTGATTTTTTAAAGGAAGAATTTAACAAATAATTTTCAATATATGCCTAGTTTTATTTGAAAAAGACATAATAAAACAGCATTTGGGATTTAGGACAATAATCTAAAAATAACTGAGAAACTGTTCTCTCTGGTTTGGAAAAAAAATCACTATGATATGATTTTCTTTTTCTTCTCATTCTGAGCATTGCATAAAGCAAAACCAACTCACAGCAACTCAAGTGTATTCTCAACGAGAAATCTCAAGTCATTTTCAGCCCCGGACCCTGGAGACCTCATTATGCTGCCATTACAAACAGACCTGCAGCAAGTTGTTTACGCCTTTCTGCTAGTGAGTTAAGTGAAAGGCAGAGGACTGCTGTGCAGACACATTAGCTAGTTGTTGGCACTTGCACAAATATGCCCAGTGTACCTTGCTTTATGGAATTAATGCGTCCTCATTTAATTCTTTCTTAAAAGTTTAGCATCAGTGACTCTCAAAGGGTACATGTCCTGAGCCGGTTTATCAGAATCATGGAGGTTTATGGGATTGTTTGTTTTTAATTCTCATGTACAACTCCCCACCCCGCCACCCACACCCCGCTGCCCCCATCCTTCAGTTCTACTACATCTTTCAAAGGGGAATGAGAATTCTTCTCCTCTTACTTCCAAAGAGAGTGAGAATTTTTGCTGTGGAGAATTACTGCTCTTGTTTGGCCTTCAGAAATGTTGGAGCGGAGACAAAGTTGTGATGTAGGAGGAGGCTTCCCCTTCTATGGTCCCACAGAAGCAAGTCTGCACCCCAAACTCACTCCACAGTGCATAGTAATGCTTTGTTCATATGTGTACAACCTCTTCCTAGGAGCAGCTTGAAGGCGAAAGTGGCTGCTGTTTATTTTGTAAAACTTGTACATAGCAGCTGCTCAATAATTATTTGTGGAATGGGTGAATGAATGAATTTAAAGATAATTGTATTTAGAAGCATCAAAACAGTATAAGGTTATCACAGTCCTTTTGTGATTTAAAATCTAATTATATATATATATACCCCCTCTCTATATCGGGGGGGGGGAGAGAGAGAGAGAGAACACATCTTGGGTTAAACCATAGCAATTTTCTAAGAATAAATTATATTAAATGAGATTCCATTGTATTTGAAATGAGGACAGGAGGGAATTGAATTGTTCTACTAAACAGAATTTAAAAATTATAGAGTTTCTAGAAGGTGTTCCAGAAGGGGAGGAAATGAATTGAGGATGATGGGCCTGGGGGGAGGAGAGGCAGGTAGAAGCCAATGAAATGAAATGAAGCTGGGGTACTATGCAAGGTGAAATACTCAGTTCGAATCCTCAGATTTTAATATTAATTGTGTTGCCTTTTTGGATTGTTGTGATGTAGACCCCTACCCTGTCTCCCCAGTTATTCAGTAATGACCATTGCATGTAGATCTGCAGATTACAAGGTATACACATTTCTCAATCCTTGAAGAGTATATATATATATATATATATATATATATATATATATATATGTCACAAGCAGAGTTCTGAATAAATATGGTTCAAAATAGCAACTGACTAGATATTTCTGTAGCTATGGTATGCATTTTTTTCTGCTTTCCAAACTTTTGGTTGTCAATCATTTACATAAAATCTTACATGAGTGGGGTTTATTTGCTTTGGTTGGTTTTGTTTCATAGACATCAGAGAAATGGTCTGAATTCCACTTCTGGATTGACCAGGGACAGAAAAAGAATAGCAAGTACAAAAGATAAAGATGATCCACTCACTGAACTAATTTCACAGAAGAAAGGATTCAGAGCTGAGATGACTATGAGCATAAAAATCTCTCCTCCCCAGGAATTTACAGATATCGTGGCATGTTAAGGGTTGGTAGGAGTGGGATTTGAGACACACTTAAGTAGATATTAATTGATAGAGATGGTCTAGCTGATATATGAATTACAGATACATAGAAATAAAAATTGAAATCACAGCACAATATATTATGAATGTCAGATAAATGATAGAATAAATAGCAAGGAAGTTCAAAGTGGGTGAATTCATTTGAGCTGAGGCAAATTGAAACTTTTTTTTAAAGGAATTAGGATTCAACTTCAATCTTATAAAAGAGAGAAGTAAATTTCTGATAAGGGATTATTATTTATTCAACAAATACTCCCTTTATTTTATTTTAAATATATTTACTTGGCTCCTAGAATTTGTCAGGCACTGTGCTAGACTGTCCAGATATCAAGAGAGTTAAGACATGGTCCTTGTCCTCAAGGATCACAAACCCAAAGTTGAAACAGTTTCATAAGCATATAGTGACGATATAATATAAGTTCTATAATGGCATAAAAACAAAGTTCTGCAAAAAATACACAAGGGAATGATGCTTCTTGTTTGGGTTGTTTCAGGGAAGACCTTATTGTTTGAACTGCACTTTGAAGGAAAGCATTGTGACTTGATAGAGATGGAGAAGGGTGTTTCCATCAAAGGGAATGATATAAGCAAAGCTAGAAGTACACGGGTATATAAAACATGGCAAAGTTCAATGTGGCTGAAGGGAGTGTGTTTGGAGCACACTGCACTGTTACCTCAGAGCAAGGAGAGGAAAGATTTGAGTGACATTATTTATAGACAGAAGAAACCTTCACAGGCCTCTGAGCTGGAAAGCATGACTAGACTTATCTTAAAAAAGGTAATTATGAAGGATGACAACATAAGAAGAGAATCTGATGGCCAACACTAGTCTGGTATTTACTTTGTTCTAAGTACATCCAAAGAGACCCATATCAACTATTCTGAACAATGCTAAAATGTAGGTCCTATCAGTAACCTCATTTTATAGGTGAGAAAGCTATATAGGTTACACAGCAAATAAGTGGTGGAGTCAAGTTTGAATCTGCTGGTCTAACTTCAGAGTTGTACTTTTAAATGTTATCTGAAAGACCTCTAAAAATTATGAAACAAAGGCAAAAGTGCAAGGTAGAAATAGGACAAGGAGTACAGGATAGTAAAATGGGGTAGAACTCCAAACCACTATAGGGAGTGTAAAAGAAAGAGAAGACAAGGTGAGTAATTTCTTATTTGGATTACCTAATCAATGGTGAAGATATGAATTAAGAGAGACATACCAATTTACTGAGAAAAAAAAAAAGAGAAAATTTTGCTCTTCAAAGGATTGTGATCTTTATGCTCTCAGTAAGCAGACTAACCAAATGGTAACATTGATACACACTACTTTTTCAGCATGGATGGTCAACATCAAATTTATGGAAAGAATAAAATGCTGATGCTACACCTGTCAGGTTAAATTTAAATCTGTGACACACAATGCCAAAACTCCAAATACAGAGGGGAGGCTCTGTTAATCAATCAATCACTTCATTGTTTCGTGTCACATAACAAGAACATCTGGAAGGCTGAATGAGTTTCACTTTTTATATAGTTTCTTTGCCATTATGTAGATGCCACATTTAAGAAATGAGGCCAACCTCTGATATATATGCAAAGAAGCAGGCAGTAATAGCATCTGTGGCTGTTTCCGGATTGTAAAAACACTCTTAGCCCCTGGCATGTGCATATAGATTGCTGAATTTTAGGAAATAATAAAAATAATAATGCTTCATATTGGCATAATGTTTTACATAGTTTTCAACACTTTCCCAGAAAAAAGATACAAAAAAATATGTGTTCCTAAATAATTAGGATATAGCAGTATATTTGATTCTTTAATATTTCTTTGTGTTTCTTGAATGTCCATAATATATTCAGAACTAAAATATAGGGATTAAAAGGAGTTCATTAGAATCAAATCACACGTGTTTTGTTCCTTGTATATTTTCTAAACTGGGGGAATGTTAAGATCTTTTCTTTGCTGCAAACTGACCTAGTTTGGAGAAAATCTCCCTTTGCTGAGCCCTATGCTCCCATGTTGCTCCCATGCTTTCTATTTATTTTACTTTTAATTTGTTTATTCATTCAGTTGTTCTGTGTGCAATACTGTGTTTGTAGGCAGTTTTCATTTGAAGGCACTGGAGGGCAGGAGATCTATCTGCTCACTCATTATGCACAGCATGGCACACAGACGGTCAGAGGAGTACTGGTCAATGACTCTTGATGACAATCTAATGAACAATAATTTATGAATACCTTTAAGATGCCCAGATAATTACTTGGAATATAAACTCATCACCTTTGGTTACAGTGTATGTTATATGTAGACATATATAATAAATATAATATAATATAATCAATATGCTACTTGACCCTCATGCCATCACAAAGATGGTGGTGCCCACAGCCAATAAGGAGGGAATATGCTATGACTGCCACACCCTCAAAGATGGCAGTAACCACAGCCACAAGATGATGGCACCCAGTCCCCTCAGCCTTGCTAGGGTGGCAGGCATGCGGCATGATCAGACCCACACCCAGGCAGGCCCAGCCACTCCACACTCCTGCCTCCAGAGTACCCCAGTCTACTCAGCCCCTCAGCTGCCCAAGGTGCAGGCAAGTCTTGGGATGGTGGCTTTCCCAGCTGTCCAGGGATGCCGGAGGCTCAGGTAACCAGGGCTAGCCAAGGCTTGCCCTGCAGGCAGTGGCAGCAGCAGAGGTGTGATGGGGCATCACTTTCCCCTGATCACCGAGTCACCTTCTGCCCCTGAGGGCTTCCAGACTTCCCAGACTGCCAGACTGTGAGAGTGGGCAGGGCAGGCTGAGGGGACTCCCCCGCCCTGCCCAACTCTATTGCATGAATTTTCATGCACCAGGACTATAATAAATATAATATAATATAATATGGAAAAAGATACTGTTTTTCCACATCAAACATTTAAGAAAATCATTCCTGAGACATTTAAAGAATAGCACTTGATCATTTTACATAATGATATTAAGAGCTGCCGGCCATTAAAGGTCTTTGCTGCCATGCACTTTACAGAGGAAAGTGCTAAGCATTAAAATTTTTTAAAATCTAATTTAATATCTACAGCACCCTAATGAGGTATTAATATTATTCCTGATTTATAGATAAAGAGCCCAAAGCTTGAAGAGACAGAGTAATTTTCTGAAGGTCATACTATTAATGAAGCAGGTTTGAACACAGGGGCTCCAAAGGCGATGTTCCTTTTACCCATTGCAACAACCAGGTCTCTGGGTTAACATCTCAGCAAGATTTGAAGGATCCAGGCCTATAAGAGCTTCAAAGTACCCTTCAGTTGGGATATAGAAGCTGTTCACAGATTTTCAGTCAAGCAAAGCCTTGCCTCCAACACTGCATTGATGTGCAATATTTATTTAAGCTTAATTCCTCACTGTTTGGACTTAGCTGTTTACTCATTTGATGAGCTTGGGGAAGGCAAACAATTCACAAGTACTATTTATATGACAAAGTACCAAGAACAAAAAACAAACAAACAAATAAAAATAAACCAAAAAAAACAACAACCCAATACCAAAACAGTGAAAACAAATCATATCTGTACCAGTGTATTTAAATTCTATTGCTTTCCATCAATTTTCACATGTAACTATTTATTGATCATCTATATTGTGCAATTTTATTGTGCTAAGCACTATAGCAAGGTTTAAATAACAAACAAACAAAAAGAAGAAACATAGTGACTTGTCTCCTTTTAGCTTGCCTGGGGAAGAGTAGACCAACTGTTCCCTGCCTCCCTCCCCACCTTTTTTGTGTTTTGTTTTTTTTTTGCTTATCCACAAGGCACATCTGTTTAGATATCTTCTAATATCTTTATTCAAAATATTCTAAACCAAAATTATAAGACATTTGATAATTCTTTTAGTTTAGAACAATATCATAAAATTGAATAAGTGAAGCCTACACACAGTTGCTGTGTTTTGCTGTTTGAGGAAGTAAGCCAAGAGATTGCAAGTATGGTAAATATATGTAATTGGTGGAATTTCATAGGGAAAACCTTGAATTTATAAAACTGTTACTTGATTTTTCTATGAAATTTGACTGTTTTATTTTCTTCACGAGACACCATTTCCATCAGAGAGTAGAGAACTAAATTTGTTCACATCCAGGTAAACTTGGTCAAAGTCATGACTTTTCTGTTTTACATGCTCTGTCAAGTCAGGGTTTTCTTTGCTTCCACTTTCAAGTCACAATACTGCTGTGCTTTCAAGACTATGTTCTCTATTTGGATTGTTTTAAATACCATCTAGAAGCTAACCTAAATTTAAAACATCTCTAGATATAAGAATCTCTGAGTTCTCTTGTGACCCTTCCTTGTGACAAAGGGATGCCCTGTGAGGCACTAGAGGAAATTTCAAGGAGTAACAGAGGTCATAGTATGGATCTAGGGGAAATCTCAGTAATTATAATGAATTTTGTCCTGTGACACTACTATTTGTACTTATTTGGTGAAAGACCACATGAAAAAAAGAATTAATCTCTAAAACAGAATGATAGCTTATATGGCAATAAGATAGGAGGAAAAAACAATAAAAAAATAAAAGAAAAATAAAGAAAACAATATATAATTGATGGCTGAACATTTTCTAGGATGCCTCATGAACAATAGTGTCAATATTTATAGTATAAACTTGAAAACGTAGTATTGCATGCCATGTGAAAGTCAATAGAGATGAACCTTAATAGAGCATTATGGTGAGGAAGCTAGTCATGAGGAAGGGAAGCCATATTTTATTGAACCACTTGGGCATAATTTGCATAGCATAACACTATCACATCTATTTGTCCATGGATCCCCACCTTGGTTGTCAGCCTATAAATTCCTAATGGATTAATTAGCACCTCTATATCAAGGACATGATATGAAGTCTTATGAAAGTCTCAAGAAGGAAACAGCAGAATTTTCTTAGAGCACTTGTGATGCTTTTAGATGATAGATCTGAATCTAGGGTAACACTGCATTAAAAAACAACAACAGGCTAAATAGCATTTGAAACAACAGCAATGAACAATAAGATATCCATGTGGAATATTTACCTGGTAATTTACAATTGTCATACTAACCTCACAAACCTGCTGTGTTGTCCACCCACATGGTTTTCTCCACTCCATGAGACTCTGTGGGAGGTGTCTCAGATAATATCAATGCTAAGATACACCTACCTACTTTTGGAGAGTTTGACTCATTCTTTGGCTGATAACCACTTAGAAACTGATTTAAGTCTTAAATATAAGCAAACATATGTCTTTTGGGGGAAGAAGGGAAAATGAAGGGGAATTTGAGGACAAAAGTGAGAAATCAAGTACTCCTCATGATTCAGGCTTTCCATTATTTCCTGAATTTTCATAGAAAATACTGATTTAGAGCAGAGGTTATTCCTTGAGTCAATGGATCTCAAGATTAATAGGTAAACTCTGGGAGTGCCAAACTACTGGGTATAGTGTAAAAATAATTTTTTTTGCATATGTGAATTTTTCTGGGAAGAAGGTTCATATAGTTTTCTAGAATTTTCACAAGTTCAGAAAAAGATGAGAACTTGTCTAGAGCAAATAAGTTTTATCTTAAGCACAAAGATAAAAATTTCAATAGTGGTTTCTTGGTGTACTGTGATGAGAAGGATTATGTTTCAGCAGAAAAGACTGATAAGCAGTATCAGTCAAGTTTTTTCGAGGTTGTAGAAGTGTTTGCATTCCTAACTTAAACTGAATTTTTCCAGAAGACTCAGCAAGTTCTTTGTTCTTAACCGGATTATTCAAGAAATATTACTTATGCTCTAAGGAGAATGCAAAGCAAAAAGGATAGTCAGCTTAGTCTGTGACTGAGTTATAAAGTTGTTTTTTAAAATTATTGACCATGGATTTTGCTTGTTAGTTTCAATTTCTTCATATTTTCATATTGGAACCATTTGTACTTCTTGAGTAACATTTAAGATGTACAAATGTAGCTTCAAGTCAAGAAATATTCCATGGTAGCAGATTCCGTTGTTAAATGCATGAACACAGCTGCTGATTAATTGAATAGCAACTGTGAGAATGCATTAAAGACTAGAATTTGGTCCATCGCTTCTATGATTATGAGGAAACAACATGGATAAAATATGAATCTATTTTTAGTAGATTCATAATAGAAGTGAGATGAGCTCTACACTTAATATTGCACAAGTCACTGTCAGCTAATCATTTAGGTCTTCTGGGAAACATATATGTGTCCTTTCTTCACTCAATGTTCTTGATGTCGGGGAGTAACCCAGATTTTGAGGAAAGAAGACATCTTATGTCCACTTCCACTTCATAAGGAAAAGGGGGAAGTTGAGAGTGAACAGACATAGGCACAGCCTAACTTTATCTAGGACTATTACATCTTTTATTAATAAGGGTTCTTGCAAGTGGTGTGGCAACTTACAGACTCTCCATTTCTACCATTCCCATGGGCAAAGATAACCACCTAGAAGAGGTAATCCAAGCCCTTCATATGAGGCTTTAGTAGGTCAACAAACACTTACAGGTCATTTGAGTTTGGTGGTAGGGACACAGATATGAGTCAGTGATGGGTCCTGCCTTCATTACTCTTACAATCTAGTAGGAGACCTAGAATGTGTTTATCAATCATTCTAATAGGAGATGGAAGCCAAAATGCCTTTAGAGAGTACAGATGAATTATTACAAGAGTTCAGAGGGAGGATGACCTCAAGTACACTCAGGTGCCCACAAGTCCTCCGAATTTGCTTGCTAGCTTCACTCCACTAAGCTTGTGTGTGTATGGTTATAGGGCAACTCCCCTTCTGGTCAGTGACCAGGTAAAGTGCTCTCTGTTCAGTTATAGAAGTAGCTAGAAAGTATTAGTATTCATCTTCTTAGCTTTGGTGGAGAAAAGTCAACTCAACATGTTTTTAAGGCATTTTATGTAACTTGACTGTTTATTTAATACATGCACTCTTGAGTTTGTTATCATGCCAGAATATTTTAATAATGTATTGTCTTAGTAAAATGTCATGTTAGTTTTATGTTAATGGAACCTGGAGTTGTCTTGCTGTTTAATAATAAATTAGTTCTCTTGACATAAGTCAAAGGGTAAAAACAAAGAAAACTATGTGGTATTGTGGTAAGCAACTGTTAATAATATATGTGTAATGTTTTTAGAAATGTTATATTTAATATAGGCAATCTCTACTAATTGGAGGATTACAAGTTAAAATTAGAAAAGTGTCAAATATTTGTTAGATATCTTAAAATAAAAATGTCCCCCATAGAATGTAGAAATTATTATTATTAAACAGGAATCACTAGCAAGGAAAATGGAATAATTAATTATAATTTTTAATAGGAGTTATAAAATATATTTTAAACAATTTATTGCTGGACTCCAGAGTTGAAAACCAAAGCCCACTGAAGGAATTCTGCATTACCTAAACCTCTGAGATGATCACACAATGAGGATATTGCATACTGTATACCTAGAAGTGAACCAACAACCATTATCTCTTAATTCCAGGATGCCAATAGAAAACTAGAAACTTGGAGAATTAATATCTATTAACTCCACCTTTGTCTATTCCTTCATGTCATTCTTCCTCTCCTTGTCCTTTTAGAGGCAAACTCCACCTCTGGACTGACAAATTTCATGTGGCTATCATTTTTGAGGAATGCAAGCAAACCAGTTTGTACAGTGAGCTGAAATTAGTGAATATGATCCCTGTTCATAATGACCTTTATGTTGTACATATGTGTTGGAAAACTATTGAAATTAACAGAGCCAACACTCTGCCAACAATGCAGTGTAATTTAGTTTGGTAATCTTTGACCTTCTTTTATGTCACGTTTTAGTATTTAGCTTCTTTTGTACACAGAATCTGTCCAACCATTCATGCATGTACATGGCAAGAACCAGGTTTGCAGGATGTTTGACAGCTCAGGGAAAGTAATGAAGCAGTGTTGTCAAACAGCAATGCACAAGGTCTAGGAACTACTAAGTGAGCCGTCAATTAGGCTAACTTCACAGTAAAATATAAAATCAGATTTCACATTTCCAATGTGAAAACACTAAAATTTTGACTTCCTCGGATTCTGAGAAATCTATCACTTGGAACCTAAGGATTTTATTAAAAATCAAACTTCCAGAGAAGAAGTGGGAGATGCATTATTACCTTTGATTTGGATCCTTTTTCTATTGTGTATAGGCTCTGTGACATTGAACAAGTCATTCAATCCCTTTTTATTTTCCTACTCAGTAAAATATCACAGATAATACGTGCTCTATTTACCTTTCAGAGTTGCTACCAGGGTCAAAAAAGAGAATGTGTGGAAGGGTTTTGCATACTCTAACTGCTGTGCAAATAGTAATTCTATCAAGCTTAACACAGAGAGAACATGGGCTCAGTAAAAAAGTAAATAAACTATGATCCTAACACACTTCAAGCTTTGAAACTATTAAAATTCACACTGATCTCAATAATCATCATGATAAGTTTGATAACTAATTTAATATATTTTAGAGATAAATGAATGAGAATGGCAAAAGAAGTCATAGTTTTGTTTCTTCAAACATTTCTAAGTTTAATTCATAGGTCAGGAAGTTATTAGAAATAACAAGTATTAGATAAAAATATCACCTTGACTTAGAGATGTTTTAATATAAATTCACAAGCTCTTTCTTCTATAATCTTAGTTTCATTTTCTGATTTTCTTTAAAGACCATTTAATTTACTAGGCAATGCATTTTTCAGACACTAAGCCACATTATTTTGCTAGGCTCTTTGGAAAACAGAACTTCTTTCCTTAGAAACTGGGAGTGTCATAAGCAAGGCCAGGCATATGCATTATTTTTAAAAGTCAATATATACAACTAGATGGGTGGGTCCCTTTATGAGAATGATGGGAAGTCATCCAGGGAAGGCAGCAATAGTGTAGGTGGGACCTGAACTACATGTAAAGGAGCTGAGCCGCTGGAAGGTTAAACCAGGGCTTGACTGTGTCATTTCTCTAGCAGTTTATTATTTTCTGATGAAAATTTTCAAAAATATTAGGAAAAACACATTAAAATGTTAATTGAAGTATAACTGATGTAAAACATGTTAGATTCTAGCATTCAGCATAATGATTATTTGTATACGAGAGACCCAGTGCATGAAATCCATGTACTGGCAAGGCCCCTAGCAGCTGCTGGTTGCCAGCTGGGACCTCTCTTCCTTCCCTGGGGCCAGCCCCGCCTCCTGGTTGAACTCCCCAACAAACTGCTGGTCAAGGGGACAATTTGCTTTTATTATATATGATATTACAAAATAATCACCATGATAATTCTAGGAAATATCCATCACCATATATAGTTAAGCATTTTTTTATGATGAGGATGTTTATGATCCATTCTCTTAGCAACTTCCAAATGTGCATATGTATAGTATTAATGATAATTAACTATAGTTCCACCCTGTACATTACCATCCCATGACTCATCTATGGAAGTTTGTACCTTTTGACCCCGTTTACCTATTTGGCCCCCATCGCTTCCAACTCTGACAATCACCAACCTAATCTCTGTATTTACAAGCCTGTGAGTGTATTTTAATTCTGTAGCATGATGCCCTTAGGTCCATTCATGTTGCCACAATTGCTAAAATGGCATTCTTTTTTATGGCTGAAAAACATTTCATTGTATCTATCAAAATTAATTTACCTGATCATCCATTGATGGATACTTAGGTTGTTTCCATATCCAATGTAAATAAGGCTACACTTAACATGAGGATGCACATATCCTTTCCAGTCAGTATTTTCACTGCCTTTGGCATAATATCTAGAAGTGGAATTTCTGGGTAGTTGTATTTTCAATTTTTTTGAGGATCCTCCATACCATGTACCATAGTGGCTGAATCAGTTTTCATCCTCACCAATACCTGTTATTTGTTGACTTTTTAATAACAGCCATTCTGATAAGTGTAAAGTGGTATCTTATGGTGCTTTTGATTTGCATTTCTCTAATGTTAGCAATGAGCATCTTTTCATGTACCCATTGGCCATTGGTATGTCTTCTTGGGAAATATGTTTGTTCAGATCTGCCCATTTTTTAATAGGATTTACTTTTGCTCTTGAGTTGTATGAGTATTTTACATATTTTTTAGATATTAACACATTATCAAATATAAGATTTGCAAGTATTTTCTCCCATTGCCTTTTCATTTTGTTGTTGGTTTTACTTGGCAGTACAGGAACCTTGCATTTTAAAGGCAGACTGTTGTTTCTATGAGCATTTGAGTATTTGTTATTTTTGTTGCCACAGCTTGTTTTCAAATTAGATAATGTTGTTTTGAAACCATAGAAATCGTCTGCTTACCAGTCTTGCATTGTGATTTTTAAATATTAGTGATAGTAGCACTTACTCCCAATTGATGAAAATATTGAGACATAAATAGCCAACTTAAAAGTCTCTAACTTCATCTCTAATACCTATTGCTAACTTTTGCCACATTTTTCTATGAACATGAATTTATTCTTTAAAGTTCAGCATGACCTCAGGTAGAATTTCACACTTAATAAAGGATTAGTCATGGAAGTCCCCTCACCCCACTCCACCCAGATGTTCTCCTGAGATGCAGTAAGTGTTCTGGTACCATTTTCAAAGTACTGATGGGATTTTAAACCGTGAAAGTCCAGTTATGTATTCATTAGCTCTCTCTGGGTAAGTAAATTCAGTATGGTCTGATTCCATTTCATGAATGCAGCTTTGAATTTGTGCAGGTTTGTTCCAATTTTGGTTCATTTTCTTGCGATAAAATCACTCCTTATTTTTTCACTGACAAGTTAGAGTAAGTACAATTTTCTCAAGAGGTTCAAGGCAATCCCATTCCCCCTCTGTTGGCCTGGGTGGTTGCAAAAGGCAGCTCTCTACAGGGACTCCTCGCCTTACTGCTCCGGCAATCAGGACGCTCTCTTCTGGTAATTCTAATAATCGACTGTTCCTTTTATTCTAAATGACATGGGACGTAAACATCTTTTATTGCCAGTTTTAGGTAAATCACTAAAATCAAGCACCAGGGACTCAGTTGGACGGGGGAGTAGTGAGCAAGCAGTAAAATGGAAAAATACAAAGAGAACTTTAAAAGATTGAATCTGAAAGGGTCAGAGGCCCCATGCCAAATCAAATTCGTGTTGAGAAGTTTTGTTCCGGTTTTCTTAGCTTCCAATTTGTCTCTTTTTCTGCCCTGGTTCTTTGTAGGTTTGTCAAGTTATATCTCTCATCTTTCTCTCTCTCCCTTCTGACTTGCTTCTTTGGGGCTCCTACAACAGTCTAGCCTAATTTGTGGAGACAACTACTCAGTCAAATGACTTTTCCTATGATGACCAAAAAAAATACTGGTTTGAATTTTTAAGTTAGGATGGAACTTACTGGTTCAAATGGCACATGTCCCTGACTTGTCTCCCCGGGGCAGGCTGGTTCTGTGGTTAAGAAAACATTGCCGACACCAGTTTCTCCTGTCCCCAACTGGTCAAGATACAGATAGAGATTTTACAACGTATCTTCCGTTGATCTGCTTTCTGAGTACACTTGTTCAGTTCCCCTGAACAGATATTCTCTTTAGAAGTTTCAGGGAAACTGTTGTTTGTGCAGCATGTGTACCCTGTTTCTTCTTGGCTGTATATCGGCCCGTTAGTCACACAGTGTCCCTTTCCTAGGTGTGTGCTGGGCATATTAATGGCTCCAACTGTGGGGCACAAGGCCAGCTGCAGGAGCACTTGACCTGCTTTGACTCAGCTTCTGTGCCAGTGTTTACCTGCCTGGCAGTGGCCTCTCAAGTCATTACGTTGCCTTTCAGTCTGATGCTGTCACCTTTAACTTTAATATATTTTTAACATTTTCCACAGTGTCGCTTAGTCTGTGGTGTCAAGAGGATTTATAGCTAATTATGAAATACATTCAGCTATATTCCACTTACTTACTCACATCTATTATTTCAGGGCAAAGCTTTTTGGAGAGTTGATTGATTTATTGAGGCTACACTTTTATTTATTTTTTTAGGCACGAGGTACCCTCAGCTTCCTTTTTTACTTATGTCTATTGGTCTCAGGTTGTGTTCAGCAGGGCTCTCAGTAGTATTTCAGGGAACTGACTCTCTGAGTTGGAACTGTAGCTACAATTCTTATTAGCATTTTGATCTTGCAAGCATTACCTCCTTTCTATTTTAGTATTCTTACCTGTCAAATGTGGATAAAAGTAATATCAAATTCATATTTTGGGCAGAGAGATTAAATGAAAAAAATTCTTTTTATGAAGTGCATATCAGAGTGCATGGTATATGTGCTAAATACTCAATTACCTTGATTGCTTTAATAATTCAAGGAAATCCAACACAGAATATCAGGAACATAGTACTGAAGATAGTAGGTATCCTGATTTAGATGTCTAAACTTTGGCACTTTTGGAGGACTCTAGATTTGTGATACCTAAAAGGTGTTCCAGCTAGAATTAATTCAAAATGATTTAAAGCTGTTAAGTGTTTGCTGGGCAAAGGGATCTTGACCAAGCTTATGATTTGGATTGGATTTATTAAATTAATAAATAACTTCATCCAAGGAACATAGATCAAAGGCTATGTGCCTGACCAGGCACTTTGGCTTAGACTGAAAAACCACAGGATCCCTCCTTTTCAAAAGGTTCTTGCTCCTCTTTGAATACATATTTTCCTGATTTCCCTTCTTCTTTGTTTTCCTGCATGTTTTTTAACCAACCAGGTGGTCTCACCTCTAAACACTGACTATTAAGGATGCCCTGATCATCCCCACATTTACATCTTCCCTTAATCTTTTAAAAATGAAAGACAATGTTTAAGATAAGTTTTATATTGATAGAAGAAATAAGAGAAAGAAATTTCTCATATATCCCTTGCCCCTACCCCCACATTCATCACCTTCCCCATTATTAACATGCCTATTAGAGTGTCATAATCACCCAGAATCCAGAGTTTGCATTAGGAGTCACGGTTGGTGGTATACATTCTATGGTTTTTGATAAATATGTAATGATGTGTATCCACTGTTATGGTAGCATGTATTTTCACTGCCCTGAAAATCCTGTGCTTCATTTATTCAGTTCTCCATATGCAATCTCTGGCAAGCACTGTTGTTATTGTTTGTGTTTATTTTTTTTATAGTTTTACCTTTTCTAGAATGTCATAAAGTTGGAATCATTCAGTATGTATCCTTTTCCAACTGTCATTTCTTTACTTAGTAATAGGCATTTAAGTTTTCTCCATGTCTTTCTAGAGCAGCGTTTCTCAACCTGGGGGTCGCGACCCCTTTGGGGGTCGAACGACCCTTTCACAAGGGTCACCTAAGACCATTGGAAAATGCAGATATTTACATTACGATGCAGAACAGTAGCAAAATTTCATGGTTGGGGGTCACCACCACATGAGGAACTGTATGCAAGTGTCGCGGCCTTAGGAAGGTTGAGAACCACTGTTCTACAGCCTGATAGATGATTTATTTTTAGTGCTGAGTAATGTTCCATTGTCAGCATGTACTATGGTTTACTTATTCACTTACTTACTAAAGGACATCTTGGTTGCTTCCAAATTTTGGCAATTATGAATAAAGACGCTATTGACATTCGTGAGCAGGTTTTGGGGCGGACATACAATTTAACTCCTTTGGGTAAATATCAAGGAACACGATTGCTGGATTGTGTGGTAAGCATATGTTTAGTTTTGTAAGAAACCTCCAGGCTGTCTTCCAAAGTGGCTACACTGTTTTGCACTTCCCTGTCATCTGCAGACATCTTCCCGTGTGATGTTCTATTATCCACCTACTTACTTGCCTTGAGATGGTTTCTTCGCTCACCTAGAATGTCGGTACCATGAAGACAGAGGCTGTTTGTTCCCTGTGCATGCTACCCCAGATAGCCATTGTGCCTTACGATGAACGTTCAGGAAATACGTTCTCAATGAAAGAACTCCTGAGTCCAGGGCTTTGCCGGTGAGGTCAGATCCCATACGGTCCCTGTTTCTATGCATGCTCCCATGTCCTGGCTGCAGTTTCTGTCTTAATCTGGAGCCATCATTGCTAATGCTTCTCTAGCGTGTTCTGCGAATGAGACCATATGTTCAGTGAGGTAGCGGTTTTGGGGGGAGACTTTTTTGACCTGTGGGTCTGAGACTTGCATATGAGTACTATAGTTAGGAAGCTGTGCTTACTCGGAAGGTTCCATCTTCTGATTTACAAAATCATTCGCACTCAGAAATGAAGTCTCTGTGCTGTGCCATCTGGTCTCAGTGCTGGGTGCGCGCTTCCAGATGGATGCTCTGCGCATGGATGCCGGCCCTGCGAGCACACGCAGGGAGGGCTCAGGGAAGGAGGTGGACTTTGATGGATTTCTCCTTCATACAGGAGCTTCCTGTCCCCTGGGCAGCAGACCTTCCGTTTTATCTTTCTTTCTTTTTCTTTCCCATCATTTTTCTCTTTCGGAATGCTTATCAATTTTTCTTTGGAATTTCATTAAATTCACTTTCCATTTCAGTTTTTATCCTCCCAAGTTCTCCTGGCTCATAGAAGAGACAGCCTTTCAGGGGACAAGAAGTGAGAAATGAACATTTGGGGGAAAGTAACAGTGAACTTCTATGATAAAATCTTCATTTCCTATGATTTTAATCCTCTACTTGGTATAAAAAGAGTTTTTAGATATTATGTCCATATAATGATATGAATTACCAACACTTATATTCTAGTCACTACTAAGTGTTTTACATGTATTATCTCAGTTAATTCTTACAAAAATCCCAGGAGGTAGGTTTATTATTATCCATCTTAGAGAGGGGGAAACTGGAGAGGCACAGAGAGATGAAGTGACTTTTACAAGTTTTTTTTTTTGTTGTTTATTTGTTTGTTTGTTTTTGCTAGAATGTGGGTTTGCTGGGACCTGAACTCAGATATTCTGGTTCCAGGTCTGTGTTCCCAATGCCTAAACTGTGCCTCGATTTTTGTGAAGTAAGCTGATGTTCTTGCAGATTTAGGTGAACTCTTGCTGTCATATAAATTTATCTGGTTCTCTTGAATGTTAAATATCTATTTTGTGCAAAATTTTGCTTAAAAGCTTTTTTTTTAAGCTTCCTTTACTTCTTATTAAATTAAGGCAAAATTCTTTAACCAGATATTTGAAGTGTTACCCATTAAAAGTCATTTGCTTTACTTATTAGTTTACCATCACTTTTCCCATCAATTTTGTCTCCTCTGTTTTGAAAAACTGAACTTTTATACGTACAATTTATTGAAAATGTAATTTAACAATTCCATATCATAATTAACTTGTATTTTTTAGATGTGATATGAGTTGTAATGATCAAAATGGCAAGCATTATTTGAGGATATATTTGAAGCAAAATACTCTTTACAGTAAGAAACTTCCCACCTAAAGTTTTATTTTAATTAATTTGTTATTGGCATGCATATTTTATTTATTTATCTTGAATGTTTCCTTAACATAAAAAATTTCTTAACAGACATAAAAATTGAAAAAACAATAAAAATATGAGGGTGTTATATGTGGGCATGATATATAGTTACTTTTAAGTTTTAGTATATTTTTTAGTGTCATTTCTAAGTAATTTCTTCTACCTATATTATTGTACTTTATTATTCTGCATATAGACAATACCATCTCCTCCTTGTCATGGTCATTAAAGTGTGAATGAAAATGTGACAAGTGTAACTTCCCAATTACTTAACAAACTCATCAACCAGACACGAACTTATACTTCCTTTGTAAGCCCTGATCCATACCATCTCCCAGGTGTCTAAGAGGATGCCTTTTCCACTTATATTAAGCTAGACAGGTAATTAATGTGTTTCTTTTTTCTCCCCCCTCATATCTCTAAAGATCCATATCACCTCTTGTTATATTTTTTCATGCAGTTTTGATCGGCTTCTAGCTTTGGCTTTAAAGAGCCATGCTCTGTTTTCTTCTTGTCTCAAACAATTTCTCTGACCTACTAATGACCTGGCTAAGGTGTTTTCTTCAAGACAGTTTCTTAAACACAGATTCTGATAACCAATCGTCCTCACTCTGCTACCCATAACAAGAGACTGGGTAGCAAAGGCCTGACTGCCTTTCCCCATAATGACTAATTCAATAAGAACAAAACACAAATAAGTATCTCCATTTTTTTCTCACTTATTGTATTAGTGAACTTTTCCTTGATTCTGGATTAAGAGACACAAACACAAACCCTTCTTCATGATCATTGGGTTTTCTAGACTTCTGTGGGATAGGGAAGCTAGGAACCAATCACATATTTATAAAACTAGGTTAGATCTCATAGCTTTGTCTAATTCAAGATGGAGGTCATCTCCTCATCCCTTGAAATTTTAGGTATTATCACATAAACATTAGTACAATAAAATATATTATATTCCTAGTAATACTATTTATATGTGAAGCTTTTCAATATATCATTTCCAAAAGAGAATGAATATTTATTTCAACTTAATGCTGCTATTAATGAATTTACTGAGCACCTGTTCTATGCTTATCATTGTGCTTAGAATTCTGGTGATATTAAATAATCTATGACATGGTCCAAGCTACAAAGGACCTTAAAGTCTTATTAGATAGAAATGTTTATAGAAAATTACAAATAACACATTTATAATTGAATATTACAAGCAATCTATATATATAAAAGCCTAAGTGACTGTTACAACCAAACTATTGGGATGACCAGAATGACCAGTCACTATGATGCCCACTGATCACTAGGAGGCAGATGTTCAATGCTGGAGCTGCCCCCTGGTGATTAGTGTACTTCCACAGCCAATATCCCACAGCCAGCAGCTGGCCAACCTCCTGCAGTTTTTCCATCCCTCATCTTGGCTAAGGCCTGCGGCATCAGAGAATCTGGGTCTGGGAAGGCTATATGAGGAGAGTGACCCTGACACTTATCAAGACAGAGTAGTAGCTCAGAGTGGGCAGGAGGGGTAAGGCAGCAGTCTTACTGCAAAGACATAAAGTAAGCACCACTGCTATCTTATCTCTACCCCTGCACTGCGCATGCTGCTTGTCCTTCTGCTCCCATTAGCCACTTCTAGCTTGGTCCCATGCCTTTCCAGGCTCCCAACTGATGATTGGTTGGTGCTCCTAAGGTGCTGTGCCACCATTGGCCGAAGTCAGCTATCAAGAAAATGTGTGACTGAGGTAGGAGAGATGACGTATCTGTCAGCAACTCCACCCTGGGGAGAGTGAAGTAGAGCTGTATTTCCACCTTACAGCACAGCTAGTGTTCAGGTCATTTTGGGGTCTTTTCTTGCTACTACCTCAGTACATCTACACAATTAGATTGGAGTCCGCTGTCCAACCTCCCGCAGCCCCCCCTCCCCCATGCATGAATTTGTGTATCAAGTCTCTAGTTAAAATATAAAAATATAAAACAAAGATGTTTTCTAAAAAGGATTTCAAATACTTACAATCCAATATACTATTTTTTATATTTCCTTCTATATGTTTAATTCATTCACTCAGTTGGTCATTCATTTATTCACTCATTCAATATTAACTGAGCAAATACATGTATAAATCAGAATAGATCTTCTTAAGGAATCTTGAGATTTGGTGTAATAGAGTTGGACCATCATTTTGATAGGCAATAAAGACAAAATGTTTGACAATGACAGACAAAAATGCTTGGGTTATCAAACAAGATTATGGTTTCTGCTTCCATTAACATAATTTTAGGCTGGTAAAATATATATACATACATACTAGAGGCCCAGTGCATGAATTTAATGCATAGGGGGGCCCTCAGCCCGGCCTGTGCCCTCAAGGGATGTCCACTTGGGATGGGACCTAAACTGGCAGTCGGACATCCCCTTCACAATTCGTGATGCTGCATGCACCAGTGACTATACTTTTCATACAGGTGAAAGGTATGGTCACTGGTGTTGTATGGGCAACTATATTTTTTTTGTCCTGATCATAAGAAGTAGTACATGACATGATTCTCTGAGGCAGTAGTACCATTTCCCCCATCTTATGGGTAGAAAAACTGAAGCAGAAAAATGTTAAGTAATTGGCTTTGCCATATAGTTATAAGTGTCAGAATCAGGGCTGACCACAAAATGTGCAAGCCAGAGTCCATGCATGTCATCACTGTACATCCTGTTTTTTCAGTATTAGAGTAGCCTTGCCAGGTTTTAATTTTTAAATCTAAGAGACTGTTTCCAATATACAATGTAGGGTCCCTAGGCCTGGCTAGCCATCTGTGGGGCAATCAACAGGCGGGGCAATTAGTGTACCCAACATTGGCACCCTACTTGGCTGGTGGCCTGGCACTAGCCCCTCCTCCCCCCATTGCTGCCACTGGTTGCCTCCCTCTTAGGGAAGCGGATACATCATAGCAACAGGTCGTTCCACTGGTCATTCTGCAATTCAGTTGATTTGCATTTTAGTGCTTTATTATATAAGATAATTGTTTTAAATCAAACCCTGGACATTGATAGACCATCTGAATGACTGATATAGTTTCTATTATTTTAGAAACTATATCAGTCATTGGGAATTTTAAAATGTATTTTATTCATTTTTTTTACAGAGAGGAAGGAAGAGGAATAGAGAGCTAGACACATCAATGAGAGAGAAACATCGATCAGCTGCCTCTTGTGTACCTCCTACTGGGGATGTACCCGCAACAAAGATACATGCTCTTGACTGGAATTGAACCTGGGACCTTTCAGTCTGCAAGCCGTAGCTCTATCCAATGGGGCAGTCATTGGGAATTTTAAAAATGAAGACATTTTTTCTGAACTCAAGGAAGGAAGAAAAGAGACAAGTCCACAGTTGATTATAATGCAATGATGAGTGCTAAAAATAGGAGGAGGCAAAGAGTACTCTGGGAGATGGAAGCACACAGAGAGCACTTAGAACAGCCTGGTAGAGGTCAGAAATGGTGTCTGAGAAGAGGCACCCTTAAAGGGGAGGGGCTATAGGGATAGAGAGCTTGGGTTGAAAGTGTGGATTATTTAGGGTCATTATAATAGAGGAAAGAGTTAGAGAAGAAGAGAAAGGTGGGGACTGGGGGTGGGAGACTGGAGAGGATGGACAGAAAGAATGTGTATGTTTATCAAGAACTTTTTAGAAAATTATTTACTTAGATTGTGTTCGTCATTTGATCCACAGAAACAGAAAATTACTTGAGTCACTATTTATTGGTCCTCCCAAGGACAGTACATAATTAGTATTGAAGATGTCAAGGAGAAAAGTTAATTCACTCATTAGTACCTAGGATATTCTAGGGTGTTAAGGCTTAAATCTCTGAGGAGCTTCAAGTGAAAAAAGCTAGAAAATGACTATGATGAATGAAGGTGATTGCTGAATGTGTTTCTTTGGTATAAAGTTTTTGAATTCAAATTACTTTTATTTTTGTTCTTAAAATATTTGTTCTACATTTGGGATATCATTTTTTGAGTTACTGTCTCTCCTTTTCTTCCCATCCTTCCTGCCTTCCTTCTTACCACTTTGAAGAAATCCTTAAATAATTGATCAATTTAGGACTTTCTTCTTCTGCATAGGCCAGGGATTTTGTTCAAGGCTTTAAACTTTAGTATAAAATCCTATACTGTTGTGCCCATTCACATTCTCTGCATTTTGATGTTAAGCAAAAATTTCATAGCCAGAATCAAAGTCATGGTCTTAATCATGGTAAAGATGAAATCTAAATTGGCCCAGAGAGATGGTATGTAAGCTGATTTTAGAAAGGACTCTATTTTCAAAGTAACTGATTTTCCAGAATAAATGTTTGTAGCAAGTTCCCAGGCCTTCACAGTCAAGGAAATTCTCTCTCTCTCTCTCTCTCTTTCTCTCTCTCTCTCTCTCTCTCTCTCTCTCTTTTTATACATTTTCATAGTTCTGCTTTAATTCTTACATTACTAGGTGGGGAGTTAATCAGCATTTCATAAATGGTTAAGTCGCTCCTTTTGAGAGCAGATAAAGATATGGCTTCAGCCCTTTGACCGGTTAGCATATTTCTGGCAGTCAGGACACAATCTTCCATTTAGAAAGCTTCCCACTTTTTGTTTCAGGGGGCTCCTGGCACAGCTTAGGAATAAGCAGGTCTAGGTTCACAAAGGTTGGCCCACAAGTTGGCATCTGGTCCTCGCAGTTCTGCTTATGGGCCAAGAAAAGCAACTCTTGTGACCTCTTCCATTTGTTGAGAGAGGTGCCTGCTTCTTCATCTGAGCCCTGAATATAAATTCTGCTCAGAGCACAGTGTTATCTAGGGAGCTAGAGCTCAGTGATTTGAATAATCCTGGTAAAGTTACTAAATTTCATACCCGGGAGAGACAGTTGGTGTGGTCATCAATTGGATGGCCTCAATTGGACCGGACCAAAATTAGAAACAGTATTGGCGTATTTAATGACTGCACTGTGTGAACCAGACCACATATTCCTCTAGTGTCATTCCCATGGCCATGCTTTGATCAAACAATCAGAAAAAAATGTCTTGAATTAAGCTGCTACTGGAGTAGAGAATACAAAATCTTCTTAATGAGAAAGAAGCAAACCTTTTTTTTTTCACATAGTTTATCTATTGACATATTATTAGACAGAAACGGCTGAGTCCCATGGCCCACAAGACTGATCAATTGTCAAAATTCATATGTTGCTATGTATAACCAGTCTTGTTTTATTGCAGTGAGATGATGGCCTTGCCTGTATGTAAAATGAAATCTGATTCCTTTGTTTTTATCTTGACAGTTTCTGGTGCCACCATTGTTTCTTGTTTATTTGTTTTCTTTTCTTTTCTTTTTTTTTTTTTTGACAAATCTCATTATGTGATCTGAGCATCTAAATTAAAGGTTTTTTTTCTGCCAGCATATTGAATAAATAAGCTTACTCCTGCTTCTGAAATCCATATGAGCTCCTCGGTGCAGCAAACAGCTGCATCACTTTATAGGAAGTGAATTTGTTCCTAGGCTAGTATCTCTCAGTTAAGGGCATGTTTGGCATGGCAAGGCTAACAATGAAATCATGGTGGTAAACAATGCAAAAATCTTAATGACAGTGTACTCTTCTGAGATCTCTTTTCTCTCTAAACTTTAGAGTATAAAGCAAGTAAGTTATATCCCAATTTTCCAAATATTTACAGTAGTAAATTATGTGCTTTTCACTGTTTGAAAAATTCATACTGCGCAATTCTCCTGCCAAAATTGAGACAAAACCTCATTTTCTCATTTCATTTGCACTTTCTTTCAAGTCATCAGGAGTTCCACATAGAAACTGAAATGGGAATCAAGACTTTTGCTATAAAATAATTCTTTTGTGACCCTACCTGATATTTAGATATGGAGTAAATTCTAAAGAAAAGGCTATATTCAAACATTTCAGTGAAACTAATAATGCCACTATTTTAAGTTATTAACACATAAAAATTTCATAATGGGTTTTCCTTCAATGCATTGGCTTAAAAATGTTGAAATGATATCCTAAGGGTAAATTATTGTGATTTTATTTATAACAACTGGGGGCTGTATTTTTTTGTTCCCAAGATTTAATAAATATATGCAGCTCTGTGGTTCCATCAGAAGTCTATTACTGCCACATTTTCACATTTATAACTTACTACACTTATGTGACTTCAGCTAGCAGCAAGGATCTTGAACTTAAAAGCACAGAATCATTTTTCTCCACAAAAGAATCCTATTAAAGGCTGTAATGAGATTTTGAAAATTAAAAATAATGCTCAGGCCATTGACTTATAACGGTTCACCTAAGAGATCCCATTAGATGAGGCATGCTTAAATCTCACATTTCAGTTTCTAGGCTATTATTTCTCCTACCAGATTTCAGGGAGGTGAAGTTGATGCCATTAGAGAGGGATAGAGGGTGTGCAGACATGACAGCTCTCCAGCTCTGAAGGACCCTGACCTTCCTCAGGCTGCAGTCTCCACAGGGCCATGGCCACTTCAGATACCCATCCAGCTTCCATTCTGGCTTCCATGCTGTTGTCCTTCCCATCAGGTTTTCAGGCACCTGCTCAACACTGTGCAATCTTAATTCTTTGATCTGAGTTCACGAATCAATGCGAAAGCTTCTCAGAACCTCAACCTCATTATTTCTCATTTGGGTCACTCATCACTTTTAGTGGCCACATTTGATGGCTGGTGATGAAAAAGAAAAAAGCAATGGTTTGGTGGAAGTATAAAACCCCCACGCTATTTCCTATTCTTCTTCACATTCAATGCATTTTAGTATGTACATGGGGCTTGGGGTTCAGAGACTTCCTACTAGCATGCTTACCAGGTGGCTTGAAATGAACACAAGGTCATATAACAGCACTAAATGAGCATTAATCACTGCAGTCTGAGCTTAGGGAAGTCAAGTCTTGATTTCTCTTTCCTTTTTCTGTTAAATGGGGAAATATTATCTTTTGGATAATAACATGGCATAATCCATAAACCCAAATTTTTAAAGGCTATAATTAAATGTAATGTGTTGATTGCATAGAGGATGTAAAACTCAGCTGGTTAGGCACTTTTACCTTCAAAAAATAAGTGTGCAAAGAAAGAACTCTGTCCTGATAGTCTTCCCTTTCTTCCTTATATTCCCACTAAGAACTAGAATCCATGAGTGCTGTATAAATCTCTTTTCGGTTTTTTTAAAAAGAGCCCAAAATATTGGAATAGATGGTAGAAATTTTTCTATACCCATATTGTGGGCTTTCTGCTTTTGTATCAAGAAAAATGATAAATAACAATTACTGAATACTGTCTCTCATATGCTGTCCTTTATGCTTCCTCTGTAGTGTCTTTGTTAAAAATTAATATTTTAAAGAGAGAAAAACATTGATATGAGAGAGAAATATTGATCAGTTGTCTTCTGCACAAGCCCTAACAGGGAATTGAACTTGCAACCTGGGTACCCTGATTGAGAATTGAACCTTCAACCTTTTGGTGTATGGGATGATGCTCCAATCAGTTGAGCCACATTGGCCAGAGCTGTATTGTCTTTTAATTCTGACAAGATTCCAATGATAACAGTTTTTATTATTATTCTCATTTTAGAGTTGAGGAGATACAGCTCAAAAGAGGTTAATTAACTTGTTTAGTAGAGAGAAAATCTTCAGTGTTTGGAAAATTGCTCTTTAATATACACTGAGTGGCCAGATTATTATGATCTTTGAATGCATAATAATCTGGTCATTCAGTATATATTCTATATATTAAAAGGCTATTATACAAATTGTCTCCTCAACCAGCAGACAGGCCAGCCAACTGCCCATGTCCCTTCACCCTGGCCAGGCTGGCCAGACCCTACTCATGCACGAATTCATGCACCAGGCCTCATATATATATAACCTCTAATATATATATATATATATATAAAACCCCCACTCTATTTTCTATTCTCCTTCACTTTCAATGCATTTTAGTACCCACATATATGTATATCACTCAATATTAGTCTAAAAGGACCTGAAATGTGACAATAGCATTTGGTTAGTGGATAACCAAACACAGATGTTGGAGGCGTGATGTCACAAAAACACAGAAGCATCTTGGAAAACTGGAATAATTAGTCAATAATAATTGTGACACTGGGCATTTCCTAAGGGAACATTTAACCAGCTGGGAGGAGTTGCTAGACCAATCATGCTACAGGTCATTAACTGTAAGTCATTATTCCTGTGAAATGTCTTACTTTGAAGATAATACTCTGGCTCCAGTATGTGTATTTAAAGAAAAGTGCTTGATATTTTTTTGTGCTAGATGGACTGAAGTGCCTATGATAAGTGAAAGTCTGTGAAAGGGACCAAATTGTAGTTCTCTAGAGCAAAATATGAGAAAAAATATGTATGTGTGAAAGGGAAACAAATTTGAGTAATTTAGATTCCATTTCTTTGGTCATTGAAATTACAGTTTTTATATCATCCCTTCCCCTTCTCCCCCCATGGAAATTGCAAGCATAATATCCTTCCAATAAGATCAAATAAGATCACCTGCAGAGCTCAGCAAAGCCGTGCTGCAGGGGAATGTTGAACTAACATAAACGCCAAAGGCAAGGTGGAGTGGGGAAGAGGGAGGAGAGAGAAGGAAGGGAGAAAGAGGGTTTCAAAGGAAGTCAGCAGGAAGAATTGGCAAAATGGAAGACAATAGGGGAAAGGTAGGAAAGTAATAGATGACCTCATAGAGAAGCTTTCCCCTTTTTCTCCTTCTATCAGTCCCTTGTACAGTTGCTATCTTCACTACCTATTGGTGCCACTTTTCTCATAGAATCTCTCTCATCATTCCCATCCTCTCCTCAGATAGCCTAACCCACCCCCAACCCCTGGATTCTTAGCAGATAATTTCCATTTCTAATGGAGGCCAAGAGTGGAGCACTCCATGGATGTTTGGATAATGGTTCCAGAGGAAGGAAGGGCTGGTGCCAGCTCAGCATTGCTTCTGTTAGTGCATGTAGTTCTGCTTTGGTCCTAGACCTGCACACCTCACTGGGCAGAGGATGAGCTCTGGAGGTCTCAGGACCTCCCTTCTTAGAAAGCAGTGCAGCAGCCTTCTGCTACTACAAGACTGAGCCTGGGCTGAGGGAAGAATGTCTCACTTTTCTCCACCTCAAGAAGCCACCAAATTGATGTCCCTATTAAATATAATATGGTAGTCCCTCTCTAAGAGAAGTTCAAATAAAAATAATTGTCTCCATTGACATTTTAATGCCTCAGATAGATTGGTCCATTGAGAAGCTCTACTCTGGCTTTCTCCATACTTTTACTAACCTGATGGGAGTTCCCTCATCTTCCATAATCTCTTTTCTTTGACTCTATTCCCATCTTCTATCTCTAGTACATACACACTTATACTAAGCTTAATTTTAAAAAAAATGATTCTATTGACATTACTTGTGCTTTGTTAGAAAATCATCATCCTTATATGTGTGAATCTATTTCTGGACTCTTTACTCTTATCCATTAATCCACAGGTTTGCCGTTCCAATAACTTAACTGTGTTGGATTTTTGTTGTTAATGTATATTTTGATGCTTTCTCAAAGCCCTTTGTCCTGAAGATCTATTCATTAATTTTTGGGCCTACTAACACCATATGATTAATTGTAGTTTTATAAATGTTTTGATATCTAGCATGGGGAACTCTTATTAGTCTTCTTTTGCAAAATTTCTTAGATTTTTTTTGGTGTTTCCTAATAGGATAATTTATCACTCTTTTTGGGGGGGATTTTAATTGGACTATCGCTAAACCTATATTTTAATTTGTATAGTACTGAGTCTTTCCATTTTATATGAATAAATTCTGGAAATTTTATATACATCATGATAATGGTGACTATTGTTAATGACATTATAATATGTACTTGAAATTTGCTAGGCAAGTAGACCTTGTGTTTTTACCACTCATAAAAAAGTTAACTGTGTGAAGTGACAGATGTGTTAATTAGTTTGATTGTGATAACCATTTTATAATGTATCTGTATATTAAATCATCATGTGGTACATCTTAAATATATGTAATTATTATTTGTCAATTATTCCCCAATAAAGTTAGAAAAATTATATTATTATATAACTTTAATTCTCCATTTTATTGATTATATGTCGAAATACATTTTGTATATCTCATAATTAAACAATGATGTTTTTATTACCATTATATAAATATGAAAATCTAAGTTCAGGGATTTTTGTGACCAGTAGTAGCTAATAAGAGGCAAAGCCAAGAATTTGACTCAGCCCCTATACAACTAACTTCTATGTTTTTTCAGACCCTGCCATAACTTCCTCATATATGCAAGCTATAGATCTGATGTGGTAAAGTAAAAATTCAAAGAGGTAATTCCTTGCTATGGTTTCTTAAATCACCTAGACAAAACATTCTCAACCTGCAGGCCTCAGCTCAAAAACACTCAAATGGATGAGGATCTGGAAAGACATTTTCCTTTAGCCACTTCCTATCTTTCAAAGCCTGATTTATCTAAGACTGTGCACATGTGACCATTTCACCCCACAGCTAAAAACAGACCCTATTTCAGGGATGCCTTAAGTTCACAGAAAATGAAACAAAATCCCTGATAATGATAACCGTTGTAGAGTCCGTGTCCACCAGGAATCAAAGACAAGGGCTCAACACACATCACCCAAGGATGGACTCAGGAATGAAGCAGATTCAGCGGCACCTCCTTAAAGTAATGATGAAGCACTGACTCATGTAACTTCTCACTGCTCTGACTCCAGCAGGTCATTGCTAATTCTCTTTCCCTTTCTGGCTATATATAGACCAATGCTTGGAATATTAAAGTGCCATGCAGACCGGTTATTTAATTGCTACAGATTTGGTTTCATGAAGGAAAGAAGAAACAGATTAGAGTCTAAGATGTAAATGTGAAACTTGACAGACTGCTGTGTGTTGCTCAGGTCTATCAATAGAACTGTCAGCCCACAGTTTCTAGCTGGCTAGTATGAATCCATGTAACAGGAGAACACATTTGACAACTCTAGGAGCAAATGCAACTGCTCTTCCCTCCAGAATAGCAAGACATGGTGTGTTTTTGTCTTCTTATTTCCCACGCTACCTAGCATATTATGCATTATAAAAATAATTTTAGATTGCAATAGCTTTCGTGTTTGCTCATGAAATGTTCATGCTTTCCTTTTGCTCTTTTCTCCCCCTTGTTGATTTTCCACTTCAATATCCCAGGTGGTACGCTCTATTTTGAACGCTAAGAAAAGCAAGTTTCATATTCTTGCTGTGTCTCATGACTAAAATGAAAAAGAACATAAAATGCTTTTTTCCCCTAGATTTTTGCTTTGGAAAAACCTTGTCATTTAAGCCTAACTAGAGGAAGAGATATTTAAATAACAGAAAATTGACTTAATGTCACTTTAAAATTTATTTATTTAATGTTCATTTGTCCAGCAAGTATCTATACTGCTGTGGTTCAATGCTGCTCTATTTTAGGGATGACTTAAGTTCACAGAAAATGAAACAAAATCCCAGAAATGACAACCATTTTAGAGTTTATGTCCTCCAGGAATAAAACACAAAGGCTCAACAGCATGTTCTAGGGAGGTGCATCAAAGGTAGAAAAGTAATGATAGGCCATACCTAGGTATAACAAAGGTATATTTTATTAGTGCAGTTAATACATGTTTTTTTTTATTGCAATTATAAAGGTAGGATAGTGTATTTGTCTGCTCAGGCTGCCAAACACACACTAGGTGGCTTAAACAACAGAAATTTATTTCTCCATATCTCTGTGCACATACATTGGCTTTTCTTGTACACATGCACAGATAGAGAGAGCTCTCTAACATCTCCTCTTACAAGGACAATACTTTTTACTGGATCATGGTCCCACTCTCATGAGCTCATATTATTGTATTTACTTCCATAGAAGCCCTATCTCCAAATGCAACCACACTGGGGGATGGGGCTTCAACATATGAATTGATATATATTTTTTCAATTATATATATATATATATATACTCATCAAATCTAATATGTAATTATTAATATTTTCTATATAATATAAATTTATGTAATTTATAGTGTATGTAATTAGATATACAAGGTTAGCAAGATTAGATTGTTAATACACTTTTAAAATTAAACGTTTAATTACTAACTCATTTCCTATCAGGATGTTCTATTTTGCTGTTGGAGTAGTAGGCTTTATTCAATAAAATACATAAAAAAATATATTAAACATTGAATTTTTTTATTCTTCAAAGGTTAAATACTAACTCTATTATCACTGTAAAGAATATTGTAAACTTTGGTTAAAAAGTTGTAGTCACATGATTAAATGCCAATGAAATTCATGCACAGGGGTGTGTGTCCCTCAGCCCAGCCTGCACCCTCTCCAATCTGGGACCTCTCGAGGGATGTCTGACTGCCTATTTAGGCCCGATCCTAAAATCCAGCCTAAATGGGCAGTCAGACATCCTTCTCACAATATAGGACTGCAGGCTCCCAGCTACTCACCTGATTGCTCCTAACCACTCCTGCCTGCCAGCCTGATTGATGCCTAACTGCTCCCCTGCTAGCCTATTTGCCCCTAACTGCCCTCAACTGCAGACCCTCCCCTGTAGGCCTAGTCACCACTAACTGCCCTCCCCTGTAGGCTTGATTGCCCCCAACTGCCCTCCCCTGCTGGCCATCTTGTGGTGGCCATCTTGTGTCCACATAGGGGAAGCCATCTTGTTTGTTGGAGTGATGGTCAATTTGTATATTATTCTTTTATTAGATAGGATAAGATAGGATAGAAGTCTGGTGTTCAGGTGAGGGCCAGCTGATTTGCCCTGAAGGGTGTCCTGAATCAGGGTGGGGGTTCCCTTGGGGCATGGGGCAGCCTGGGCGAGGGGCCTGTAGTGGTTTTCAGGCTGGATACACCCCCCAGCAACCCAAGTGGAGGCCCTAGTATCTTGGATTTATTTATCTTCTATAATTGAAACTTTGTAGGCTTGAGCGGAGCCAAGCTCCTGCTTGCTCCATGGCCACAACTATTTTTGTTGGGATTTATCTTCTATAATTTAAACTTTCTGGCCTTGAGTGGAGGCCTGGGCCAGCCAGGGCAGGCAGAAAGCTTGGCTTCCTCCATTGCCAGGGAAACTCAAGCCTCCTGCTCTCTCTGTGGCTGCAGCCATCTTGGTTGGGTTAATTTGCATATTTGCTCCTGATTGGCTGGTGGGCATGGCTTGTGGGTGTAGCAGAGGTATGATCAATTTGCATATTACTCTTTTATTAGATAGGATTTCCTATGTCCCCAGTGCCTTGGGCTGCCAGATTACAGGCTACTGGGGACAGTCTTGTCTTGATGAGGAAGTGTGAGGAATAGGGCCTCACCTGCACTGGAAAGGATGGAATGATAGAGAGAAGAGAGGGTAGGAGACTTAAGTTAGTGTATCATTTTCACATGAGACATGGGCAGGAGAACCTCCATCCCCCACCCCAAGAAATCAAAAACAAAAACAAAAAAAAACAACCACAAAACAAAACAGGAGGAAATCTCTCTGCCTACAGTTTTTGAGTCCTACTTAAGTTCTGCTGAGGAGTAATGAAATTATGTGGTCATCCAACCTTGGTTGTGTTCAAAGAAAGACCCAGTGTAACAAATAGGTTCCTATTAGCAGGGATGCAGAGATTTCTCGTTGACTGAAGAATTAACTATGAGAGGCATCAGATTTTATTTCACAGAGGTTGAATCCTGATGAACCTAAAGGATATTCCAAGCACTAAGGATTTTGCCTTGCGGCCATCATTCCAGCTTGAACAGACTTTGCATGGATCAGCTGTACTAGATGCAGTGTTTTGGTTTGGTCATTAGATTTTATATTACTGCAGTGACAAATAAAATCATTTCAGAAGAAGAAGCTTATGAGACTTCAACATTTTGGTTATGAGTTGCCTGCATTTTACTGAATATGAATTTAAATCACTGCAAAACTGAGAGAAGAAATATTAATTTTTGGTTACTTATGATGTGGGACTAAAAGATCTTTAAACATAAAAGGAAAGTGATCATATTAAGATTAGGACATAAAAGATTTAATACATTAAATATTTATGTATAATTCCAATTTTATCCCATTAATAATAGTGTTGTTAGGCTGGTTAGCTCAATTTTGGAGCATCATAGTTTTCTCCTTATATCTGCTGTTTCTCATGGCTGCATTCCATGCCAAAGGTTTTATTCTTCTAATCTTACACAGATATCTCACTTGTCATAAAGAGAACAAAAAAGAGGAAGAGAGAGGCATACTATAAAATAAAAGGATAGTGTGTAAATTGTCCCCTCAACTGGGAGTTCAACTGGGAGCTCAAACAGGGCATGGGGCCTGACTGTGAACTGCCCATGGCTCCTTCCCTTAGCTGGCCCCACCCCCAATCCTCCCAATCAGGGCAGGGCTGGCCGGACCTCACCTATGCATGAATTTCTGCACCAGGCTTCTAGTCACTATCCTATATAATAAAAGGCTAATGTGCAAATGACCAAATAGCAGAACAACTGGTCATTATGACATGCACTGATCACCAGGGGGCAGGCACTCAATGCAGGAGCTGCCCTCTGGTGGTCAGTATGCTCCCACAGGAGGAGCACCGCACAGTCAGAAGCTGGAATCACAGCTGGCAAATGCAGCAGTGGTGGTGGGAGCCTCTCCCACTTCCCTAGCAGCACTAATGATGTAATGATGTCTGACTGATGGCTTAGGCCATCATTTAGACATCCCCTGAGGGCTTCTAGACTGCAAGAGAGTGCAGGTTGGGCTGAGGAACCACACCTCCCTCCCCAGTGCACAATTATGCTGGGCCTCTAGTATAATACTACTTCTACTACTAATAGTAATAATAATAATAATAATAATAATAATAATAATAATAATAACAACAAAACAACAACACAAGGCCTGGAGTTAGTTGAGAAGGGAAAGGGCATGGCATGGATGAGTGCCGCTACATTGTGCCCAGAATCTTCCCATTATTATTTTATTTGAATGCACATAAGTCTTAGGGGCAGGTATTGCTATCATAGAAGTTTGGAGATGTTCACTAATTTGCTCTGGGCCACAGAAAATTTTGATATCCAAATTCATGTCCATCTGATTCAAGAGTAGTGGCTCCATCTGCCACAGAGCTTCTTAGTGAAGGAGTTCTATTTGATAAGCCTTTTAGTATTTCTATAATTTAGGAACATAAACATCAGAATATCACTGTCAAAATTAAAATGGCACCATGTATGTGAATGTGCTTTGCAAACTCACAAATTCCAGAAATAGAGATGATGTATTGTGGCTACATTATTAAAAATTTAATGCAGTGGTTATGATGGGGAAGACAGTTTAAAACACCTATGCCTCCAACGTGGTATTATTCACTCAAGTCACCTTCATAATCAACATGGACTAAAATAATTAAAACACATATTACTTGAAAACTCTTGCCAAAAGCAGCATGTACATAGAAAACCAAGATCATTAAGAAGAACACATCTGTAGCCACTTTGATGCTGCTAATTGACCACTGAAAATCATTATGTAGCTAGGTTTCCATAGGTGAGACACAGGTGTAGCATAAGAAAATATTACTATGATTATAACTTAGCAAGTCAGTGGGTATTATTAAATACTAGAGGCCTGGTGCACAAAATTCATGCATGGGGGCAGGGGGTGTCCCTCAGCCCAGCCTGCAACCTCTCCAATATAGGACCCCTTAAGGGATGTCCCAACTGCCTGTTTGGGCCTGATTCTACCACAATCCAGGACTGCTTGCTCCCAACTACTCACCTGATTGCCCATAACTGCTTCTACCTGCCAGTCTGATCACCTCCTAACCACTCCTCTGACAGCCTGATTGATGCCTAACTGCTCCCCTGACAGCCTGTTTGCCCCTAACTGCCCTCCCCTACAGGCCTGCTCCTTCCCAACTGTCCTTCCCTGCTGGTCTGATCACCCATAACTGTCCTCCCTTTCAGGCCATCTTGTGGTGGCCATCTTGTGTCCACATGAGGGCAGGATCTTTTACCACATGGGACAGCCCCCTTGTGTGTTGGAATGATGGTTGATCCTGCATATTACTCTTTTATTAGATAGGATAGAGGCCTGGTGCCTTGAAGGGTGTCCTGGATCAGGGTGGGGTTTCCTTGGGGTGTGGGAGGACTGGCCAAGGGGCCTGTGGTAGTTTGCGGGCTGGTCATGCCCCCCAGCGACCCAAATGGAGGCTGTGGTATCTGCAATTTATTTATCATCTATAATTGAAACTTTCTAGCCTTGAGTAGAGGCCAAGGCAGGCCAGGGCTGCAGAAAGCTTGGCTTCCTCCATCACCAGGGGTAACCTTAGCCTCCTGCTCTCCTAGCTCCGTGGCTGCCACCATTTTTGTTAGAATTTATTTATCTTCTATAATTGAAACTTTGTAGCATTGAGTGAAGGCCTGGGCCGCCCAGGGTGTGCAGAAAGCTTGGTTTCTCCATCGCCAGGGAAACTCAAGCCTCCCTGTTGCTCTCTCATGGCCACAGCCATCTTGGTTGGGGTTAATTTACATACTTTTTCCTGATTGGCTGGTGGGCATGGCTGGTGATGTAGCAGTGGTAGGGTCAATTTGCATATTACTCTTTTATTAGATAGGATAAGATCTTTTTCTAGGGATGTCAGGGAAATCCTTATGCTTACTAGTCTGCTAAAAAAGGAGAGAAGAGTAAGTGGTGATAAACATATACACAGTTTTACCCTTCAAAAATGCATCCTTTTCTTTGTTTCATACATAGTAATCAAACTATTTCTGGCTCACAAATCATTTGCAAATTGCCTGGCTACCACTCACCTTGTTTTATCCTTGCCTACATATTTGTCAGCCATCAGAACCACCTACAGCAGCTTCCACTCAAGTGGCGTGGTTAGTAACAAATCCCCTCAAAGTGAAAATAAATGTGAGCAGTTGGGTGACACCTTCCTTTCTCCTCCTTCCTCATGGCTGGGGCCCATTTGGCACCAAGCGTCACACTGTCCAGATGGTGGCCACTTCTCTGCTCCAGCTTTAGCACATTCTCTGCCAAGGCACCGAGTGCCAGTTTTCCGGTGAGAATCTGCTTTCAGGAAGATAGCTGCCTGGGTTATGTCACCTCCCTTGTAGTTGACAATGAAAAATGGGGTCTAGTGAAATAAGGTCTAGAGCTAGAGAGAGAGAGGAGGCAGGCCAAGATAGAGTTTATACCAAAAAGGGAATTATTGGATAAATGAGAGGCACTCACTTACCTGTGTGACTTTTGGTGAGTTATTTGAAGCCTCCAGATTTCAGTCTTCTCATCTCTACAATGGAGTTGAATTCAAGGATGATCTGTCACTTTTCTACCATTTGACAGCTTTGTGATCATTTACCATACATGCTTCAGGAGGGTGTTTATAAGCAAGATCCGTTCTATATCACAGTGATGACTATATTATGGCCAGCCAGCAATCTGGAAGAGGAATAAGTAAGTTTCAGATACATATGGGAGGTAGTTTCTTTATAGCAAAACTAGATCTGCCTGATGAAATGTCTTCATTGAGATCCTAATTTCAGATTGTTATGGTCTCCAATGTCGAGAAGAGTTTTCTAGGCAAGTGCTGGTGTCCTGTGTGCAAGTGTCTAGTGGTTACTGTGCTGTTGATGTAGGAAATGATAATTTACTGGGTTTCTACTGTAAATGAGGCACTGGAGACACTGATGAATAAATTTGAACCTGATGTCCATGGAATAGGCTGTGTAACGGCTCACAACAGCAGACTATGGACACTTTTTCTACAAGAGTGCCAAAGTGTATGCCCTTCAAATATGTTTACCAAAGTGAAAGCTGTCCTGAGAGGCTTTCAAAGGGGTCTGGCCTTATATTATTTCCTTACTCTGGCCATCAGAGAAGCAGTAAGAGCATAGCTTAGGAGACCAGGGTGTGTTTCAGAGCTACCCACTATCCTAAGTTCCAGAGAGAGAGGCCACAGCCCAGACATAGGGCTTTGGACTTTGGTCCTACTCTGTGCTGTGTGGCTATAAATATTTCTTTGTAGATTCTGTTATCTACTATGTAAAAAAGTAGATATCAAGAAGAATGCTTGTAGAAAGATACTGCCACTTTGATATTCAGCTTACTCTTGTCCAAATTATGAATCATTCCTTTATTAATCTAATTTTAGTAACTGTTTAGAATGTGAATAACACTGAAGATTCTGTCATGGACTACCCAGTTTTTCTTCCTATTTAAAGTTTCAGCTTGGGGCTGGGATGTATACATATAGCTTGACAGAAAAATATTGTTTTTTCTCTTTTAATATGCTGAGGTTCTGCAGTTGATTATGTATTAAAATGGACTATGTTCTTTCGTTTCCTATGCTTTTCATTTGAAATACATTTCCCCCCTGTGGCATATACCATGTTGTACATTGGACTAATTGAGGTTTAGACCTGGGGAGCTTTAGGTATCAGAAGTATATTAATACACTCAGACTGCCATAGCAAAATGCCAGGCTGGGCATTAAACAACAGAAATTTATTTTCTCACAGTTCTCAAGACTAGAAGCCCAAGATCAAGGTTTCAACTGATTTGGTTTCTTGTAAGGATTCTCTTTCTGGCTTTCAGCTGGCTTTCTTTCACTGTGTTCCATATAACCTTTCTTCAGTGAATGCGAGTGGTGTGAGAGAGAGAGCTCTCTGGTGTCTCTTCTTTAAAGACACTGATTCTGTTGCATCTAAGCCCATCCTCTGAGATAATTTGATCTTAATTACTTCCTTAGAGGCCCTGTATTCAAAACAGCTGCACTTGGGGTTAGATCTTCAACATATGACTTTTGGGGAATGCAAACATTTAGTCAATAAGAAGGTTATAGCTTCTCAAGGGATGTGTATTATAGGACTGGCGGTGGTAATGTTTAGTGACAAAAGTGTATATTTTTAGGAGTCAGTCACATTTTATTTTGGTTTCTGGGTAGAATTTGAATTTTTAAAAAGGAGATAAAGGGGACTGCCTTGGAGTGTGAATATATCAATGCAAAAGCAACATGGTACAGGCAAGGGTGAGATTTTGTGTGAGTTGTGAGGTCTGCATCAGGAAATTAACTTGGAAAGATACAGAGAAGATCTAGGTATAAAAGGCCATTCAAACATCTGGCTAGGAAGTTAGGGATTGCTGAAAAGTTTTAAGCAAAGATGCAATCTGAGAAAATGTGTCTTCATGCTTTTGGTCAGGCAGTGTATTGCAGAGGACAGAGTAAATCTGGGGTAGATTCATGGATTTGGACTAGAGAACAGGTAGCAGAAAAGATCAGGAATTTATTCTGAATGATGTTTAAAAGAAAAAGCTGAAGAGAATCCAAGATGGCGGGATAGGTAAACAGCTACACTGCTGCCTCGCACAGTTTCAAAACTACAACTAAAAGACAAAATGAACAACATCCAGAACAACAGGAAAGCTGGCTGAGTGTAAATTATACAACTAGAAGGAGAGATTGGGGCTCACGGAGACCCAGAGGAGCTGCAAAAAGCTGAGGTACAGAGACGCGTGAGTGGAGAGAGCGGGTGCCGGAGTTAGCTGGCTTTCTCTGGTGAGAGGGAGATGGAGACACCCAACTACACTGAACCCCTTATCCTATGGCACTGAACCCCAAGTCCAGCAGAAACTCAAACGGGGGGAGTTTGGATTGTGAAAAGGGAGAGAAGTGCATGAAAATTTAGGGGAGCTGCGAAAGAAAGTCTGGTGGCACACACAGCACTGTGCACAGAAGACCAACTGCTAATTGTGCTGCTGGCGTTCACGAGTGGGTGGGAGCAGAGCCTCCCAACTGCACCACTTCTAACTCACTAAATCCTACTTTTGGGCGAGACCCTGGGGACCCAGACTCATATGGTCATAGAGTGCAGGGGAGCCGGGAAGGCACTGCACTTGCACACAGGGACCGCTCCAGCGATTACCCAGAGACACGTGAGACCCAGGGGCCATGTAGGGTGGGGCCGACTGGGAGGCAAGGCGGTCTGTTAAGCCCTGAGACTTCACCCCTCCCAAGCTCAACAGAGAGGCTTTTGTAATTTTGCAAGTCTTGTGTCATAAGGCTGAATCTAACACAGAAGTTCTCCCAGCATAGTGAAAATGCCAAGACAAAGGAAGAGCTCACAAACAAAAGAAATGGAGGAAAACAAACGAGTGGATATAGAGTTCAAAACCACGGTTACAAGGTTTTTTAAGAATTTCTTAGAAAAGATGGATAAATTTAGCGAGACCCAAGAGGAGATGAAAAAGGACCAACTAGAGATGAAAAAGGACCAACTAGAAATTAAACATACACTGACTGAAATAAAAAATATTATACAGAGACCTAGCAGCAGACTAGAGGAAGGCAAGAATGAAGTCAAAAATTTGAAATATAAAGAATCAGAAAACACTCAACTGGAAAAGCAAGAAGAAAAAAGAATCCAAAAATGTGAAGATAATGTAAGGAGCCTTTGGGACAGCTTCAAACGTACCAACATCAGAATTGTGTGGTTGCCAGAGGAAGAGAGAGGGCAAGATACTGAAAACCTATTTGAAGAAATAATAACTGAAAACTTCCCACATCTGGTGAAAAAAACAGACTTACAAGTCCAGGAAGCACACAGAGAACCCCAAATAAAAGGAATCCAAAGAGGACCACACCAAGACACATCATAATTAAGATACCAAGAGCAAAAGTCAAAGAGAGAATATTAAAAGAAGCAAGAGAAAAACAGTTAAGGACCTACAATGAGCACGCGTACGATTGTCAGCTGATTTCTCAACAGAAACGATGCAGGCCAGACGGGAGTGGCAAGAAATATTCAACGTGATGAATAGCAAGAACCTACAACCAAGAATACTCTATCCAGCAAAGCTATCATTCAGAATTGCAGGGCAGATAAAGAGCTTCACAGATAAGAAAAAGCTAAAGGAGTTCATCAACTCCAAACCAGTATTATATGAAATGCTGAAAGGTACTCTTTAAGAAGAGGAAGAAGAAAAAGGTAAATGATAAAAAATTATGAACAACAAATATGTATCTATCAACAAGTGAATCTAAAAATTAAGTGAATTAAAAATTTGAACAGAATAAACTGGTGAATATAATAGAATCAGGAGCACAGAAAGGGAGTGGACTGATCATTCTCAGGGGGAAAGGGGTGAGGGGGTACAGGGAGAGACTGGACAAAAACCATACACCTATGGATGAGGTCAATAGGGTGATGTAAGGGTAGAGGGAGGACTGGGAACCAGGTGAGGGGAACTATGGAGGAGAAAAAAGAGAAACAAATGTAATAATCTGAATAATAAAGATTTAATGAAAAAATAAATAAATAAGAAAGGAAGAAAGAAACAAACAAACAAAGAAACAAAGAGAAAGAAAGAAAGAAAGAAAGAAAGAAAGAAAGAAAGAAAGAAAGAAAGGGTAAAGAAAAAGCTAGCCCTAGCCCATTTGGCTCAATGGATAGAGCCTCAAACTGAGGACGAAAGGGCCCCAAGTTTAATCAAGTTCAATTTCAGTCTTGAGCATGTACCTAGGTTGTAGGCTTCTTCCTGTCCTGGACCTGGTCAGGGTGCATTCAGAAGGCAACCAATGTTTCTGTCTTTCCTTCTCTCTTCCACTCTCTATAAAATCGATAGAAAAATATACTCAAATGAGATTTTTTTTAAAAAAGCTAGATTTTGGGACAATCTCATTATAGGGGATCAATCAAAGGAAATATCAGATGACTAAGACTTTTTTTTTTTGCTGGATTTCTAATAAATGTTAACATTACTATACCTCTCTGTTTAAGAAATAAGAAGGAATTTGTAGGTGAAGGAGAACATCTGTAGAACTTCTTGGAAACTGTACCCAGTTAGTGGAAAGGGACATTTGAAGAGGAGGGATGTCTAATACTCAGATTTGAGTTGTGTGTGTGTTGTGCTATGATATAAACTCTCTCTGTTATTCCAATAACTTCTATGAGGTCTGCCATACATAAAATAAGTTTTGAACTGTTGTTTTAGTTTATTTGTTTTGTGTTTGGTGGAAATCAAGTAAAAGAGACGAATTACTCAGATGGTAGATGTTGTGTATCACTTGACAGTTTGTGGAAACCGTGAGATGAAGCATACACTGAACTTATCTAGCAGATGTAAGAGTTTGGAGGTAGGCCATCACATTAAGACTTATTCTGCCTACCCCAAACATACATCCCCACTTACCTCCTTCTTAAAGCTTTCATTAGATTTTCAGCAGGCTGTGGACTGGAAATTGTCCAATCTTATCTAGATTAAGAGAAAACCACAACTGATGAGTATGTTATATATGGAAATGTAATTAAGGAAATCAGAAAGGAAAATCAAGTCATTAACAGTAACCTAAATGAAGTTCTAATCCTATGAGATTCAGTCATAGCATGATTATTAATATATAACTTTACTTATTATTTTATGTCCCTTTATAAAAGCCCATTGGAACCTTCATAAATGAGGAAGCCAAGATAGAGACAAATTCTTCTAAAGTACTTTCTGGCATATTTTCAGGAAATTATGCATTTGACAGTCAACATTTGTTGAGTATTAGTTACCTTCATAGAGGGATAATATTAAGTCTTGCAGAATGCCACAACAAAGGGAACTTATGATCTCTGGCTTGGAACAAAGAGTTTACTTCAGGCACATTGGGGTCCTTTTCTATTGACAGGAAGAGTAGTAGTATGGAACTTAGTTTTTGAAAGGAAGTTAGGATTCTAAATTACTTGTCTTTGCTGGTTTGGCTCAGTGGATAGAGCATCAGCCTACAGGTTTGATTCAGGTCAAGAACATGTGCCCGGGTTGCAGGCTTGATCTTAGGAATGTGCAAGAGGCAGCCAACCAATGATTTTCTCTCATCATTGATGTTTCTATCTCTCTTTCCCTCTCCTTTCCTCCCTAAAATCAAAAAAGATATATTTTTAAAAAATACCAAACTACTCTTCCAAATCTGCTATTTCTTCCTTGTATATCAAGAGATATTCCAGCAACATACTTTAGCCTTTTTTCTTTTTTAACCTTTATTGTTCAGAATATACCTTTTCTTCTTCCCACATTGCTCCTCCTCCACAACCCTGGCCACCACTCTATTGTATGTATCCATGACAATGCATATATGCATATAAATTATTTGGTTAATCTCTTCCTGTTCCTCCTTACTCCTTTTCTTCTGAGATTCATTAGTCTGTTATATGTTTCCATGCTTCTGGTTCTATTTTATTCATCAGGGGGTTTTTTGTTCATTGGATTCCACATATAAGTGAAATCATGTGACATTTGTCTTTCTCTGACTGGCTTGCTTATTTTGCTTAGCATACTAATTTTCAGGTCCCTCCATGTTGTCTTAAAGAATAAGAGATCCTTCTTTTTTTAAAATATATTTTTATTGATTTCAGAGAGGGAAGGAGGGGGGAGAGAGAGAGAGAGAGAGAGAGAGAGAGAGAGAGAGAGAGAGAGAGGAGAAACACCAATGATGAGAATTATTGATCAGCTACCTCCTACACACCCTCTACTGGGGATCAAGCCTGCAACCAGAGCATGTGACCTTGACTGGAATTGAACCTGGGACTCTTCAGTCCAAATGTCAAGGCTCTACCCTCTGAGCCAAACCAGCTAGGGCAGAGATTCTTCTTTTTTAACCTAAATCTGAGAGAAGAGATTGAGGGAATTGAAGAAATATTCTAGTTAGTAGTTTTTATAGTGATTGGAATTTGTGTGTGTGTGTGTGTGTGTGTGTGTGTGTGTGTGTGTTGGGAAGCAAAAGGAGAGGGGCACAGAACATTAGTATAGAAAATTGAGAGACAAATTGGGAATTTTTAATATAATGGAGTAATTATAAGTTTTACAATTCTTCCAACTGATTTACAAAGCTGGAAAAATTACTAAATCAGATTTTTATTTGCAACTTATTGAGTTTTATCCTATGTTTCATTTGTAAATATATTCTCCATGTCCTTTTGCCCAAATGATACATCTAATACAAGGTAATTAAATTATTTCATGCATAGAATAAAAGTATCATAGCCTGACAAAATATTAAGATTATGTAGTCTGATCACTAACCCACAAATTTTTCATTTATTTTAAATCTTCAAGGAGAAACTTATTCTCTCAGTAGCAGCTCAGGATATCCTTGGAAAACTTGGATTATATAAATTTTCTCAATTAAGATAAAATCTGTCTGCCTATAATTTTATTTGTTTATAACAGTTGATCATTTGGAAATACAAACAGAATAGGATAATTCCTATTTATAATAGATGCCTGAAATATTGAAGCTTTCTATCATATCAAACCAATCCATCCTCCTCACTTCCTCCTTTATCCTCCTCCCTAGGCAAAATCTCATTTTCTTCCTCCATTCTTTGTCAGGAGATATAAATTCATTTAAACAGATAGGTGCTGATCTATAAAGTCTTTGGCTTCATTGAACTTAAATTTCTCTCTATAGTGTTTAGACTGAGTTTTGGAGGTTGAAAAATGTTATCTTTATATCATCATTATATCATCAGTTCAAAGTTTTGGCCTTCTCATGCTCCAAATAAGCCATAAGCTACTTAGGTATTTTATTTTCCCTCCAAATCTCAACTCATTCAGGAGTTTAATCTCCCTGACATGAGTCTTACTGGGCCTACCACTCTTATATCCAATGTTTATTTGTTCATTCATTCATTTGACAATACTTTTTGTCTATTTGCTATGTTCTTGTCACTGTTTGACTAAGACAATGAAGAAGATAGAAAAATAAAATACTTTTTCAATTGTATTTTATTTTTATTAAAATATATGTAACTACATTTTTAGTATTCTTTTTACTTTCCTCTTCATTTTATTACTTGCAATTGCACTCAAAACTGTATTTTTGAGAACATAATACTTTTGAGTGATAATCTCTTTAGGAGTCTTATGCCATGAATAATGCATATCTTTTCCTCAAACATTTTAAAGACATTCACAGAGTTTAGAATACCCAATTCATGATGTCCAGTCTTTTTTTCCTCAGAAAAAATAAAATTCAAGACAACACTGTCACCTTATCCTTTGAGACCTGGAGAATAATATGCTAAGCAAAATAAACCAGTCAGAGAAAGATGAATATCACATTATCTCATTCACATGTGGAATCTAAAGAACAAAGCAAACTCATGAACAAAATAGATCCAGAGACATGGCATCATGGAACAGACTGTGAAATCTCAGAGGAAAGGCAGGGGGTGAGTGGACAGGTGAGAAGAGATTAAGCAAAGAACTTGTATGCATATATGCATAACTAATGGACACTGACAAAAGAGTGATAAAGGCCAGGGTGGAGGAGGTGGAGATTAGAAGGGGTCAATGGGGAAACAAGAATATCTGTAATACTTTCAACAATAAAGATAAATTAGAAAAAAATAGCACAGTCACTTGCAAAGTTCACATTATTTTCACGTTATCAATCAATGCTTTTTGTTGTCAACTTGGTCCAAAGTAGTCATTTCTTCTGTCTGTTTCTTTCTTTAGAGGTTAAATTGTTACTTAAGCTATTTGAGTACTTGTTACATGGTTGGCTTTTAGCCAATAAAATGTTTGGCCTATTCATGGATAGTGGAAGTTTGCTTTTGCTGTTCATAGAGATAGAAATCTCACCTGCCTTATTTACCCCTAATTCACCTCTTAAAATTGATTTTTTTGTGCTCATGTTATTTATTTTATTTATTTATTTTTTTAGTAAGATAAGCCCTTCTAACATGTTCTAATATAGAGAGTGATTATACATACTGGAGATTTATTTTTTAATATTTTATTCACTTGACTTTTATTGAGTGCCTATACTAGTGTAAGAATAGTAATAATTTATTGCTCATTAACTGTGTGTCAGGCATTTTTTTCAAGCACTTTAAATGAATTAACTAATTTGATTTTTATAATCTGAGATATTAAGAACATTTTCCATCCTGGCCCATGTGGCTCAGTTGGTTGACTGTTGTTCCCATGTGCCAAGAGGTCACTGGCTGCTTCCTGGTCAGGGTATATGTTTGGATTGTGGGATCAGTTCCCAGTAGAGGACATGCAGGAGTCATCTGGTCCATGTTTCTCTCTCATCAGTGTTACTCTCTCTCTCTAACATCAATTTAAAAAAAACATTAAAAAAATTTTTTTCCAAAGTCATACAGATTGTAAGAGGAGGAGTATGATGGTATTCTGAGTACTTATGATTTAGTGATGGAAGAAATGAAGATTTCTTTTATTAGGAAGTCTCCAGTCCAGGGAAAAAGCAAATGTAAATACATATCAAGATACTTTTAGATGATAGGTACTATGAAGAAAACTAAGCATGGGAATGTGATAGAGAGTGATGGCAAGAGGTGAATAACTATTTGAAGGTGGTCAAGGAAGGCCTTTCTGAAAAGGTGACTTAGTTGATCAGTCAGACTACTTTTAGCAGTAAGTCTGGAAAACTGAACACAAAATCATTTAAACAGTAAAAAAAATGTATTTATATAAGAAGTTTTCTTTTTTTATATTTTTATTGATTTTTTACAGAGAGGAATGGGGGAGGAGAGAGAGAGAGAGAATTAGAAGCATGTATGCCCCCTGCTGCAGATGTGCCTGCAACCAAGGTACATGCCCTTGACTGGAATCGAACCTGGGACCTTTCAGTGCGCAGGCCAATGCTCTATCCACTGAGCCAAACCGGTTTTGGCTAAAAAGTTTTCTTAAGACAGAAGAGTTCTAGGTCTAATTAATCAGAGTCTAAGGGAAGTAAGAGAATATTGGTTCTTGCCTATCTCAGCATGCAGACAAGCTACCTCCTTGCTTGTAGGATGGTGGCATCACTCTAGGCATTTCATCTTCATGCACCTCAGACAAAGTTTTTAGGTAAAAAGAGGCAGTTTCTTCCAATATATCTTTTTTTTTAATCATAAAAATTCTCTGTTCCCAGCAGAGTTCACATTATATTTTATTGACTAAAATTGAATCACCTTTATGGGAAATAAAATTACCATAGCAGGTCCTAAAGTCTAAGACTTAAACTGATAAACTCAGCTCCTGGCACTTTAGTTTGGGTCACTTTTCTTAAGTATCAGAATGACCAAAGAACATTAAATAACCAAAACATTGGAGGGGCTGGGGGGGGGGGGAATAGATTTGGATAGATAGCCACAAGTGCTTGTAATGCACTGAGTGCTGAGCAATGAAGAGTCAACAATATAAAGATATGAGGGAAGCATATCCCAGGGAAGGCAACAGGAGGTACAGTCCTTGTGATTAGGAACTAGCTCAGTATGTTTAAGAAACAGAAAGGTATGCAGTTGGAGCACAGTGTTGTGAGAGGCAAGGGCATGGAAAGTGGTAAAAATTAAATGGTATAGTATTTAAGAATCCAGGTTCAGGACACTTTCTAAATAAGAAATCTAGCCCCTAGTGCCTAGGTTCGAATAACAGACCTCCCATTTATTAACTATTTAGCTTTGCACAAATTACCTAACCTATCTGTGTCTTAGTTTCCATGTCTTTATTTTTATTATTTTTTAAATATATTTTTATTTATTTTTTACAGAGAGGAAGGGAGAGGGATAGAGAGTTAGAAACATCGATGTGAGACACTGATCAGCTGCCTCATGCACGCCCCCTACTGGGGATGTGCTCATGTCCCTTGACCAGAATTGAACCTGGGACCTTTCAGTCCGCAGACTGATGCTCTATCCACTGAGCCAAACCAGTTTCGGCAGTTTCCATGTCTTTAAAGAGAGTATAAACAATAATAAACAACTCATGGAATTAATGAAAATCTAAAAAACACACATCATAAACAACAATTAGAACAGGGCCTGAAATATGTAGGTGCTTAATAAATGTTTGCAAGAAGCCTGGTGCACAAATTCGTGCATTGGGTGGGTCCCCTGGCCTGGACAGTGATCAAGGCCTATGGGGGGTGGGTCAGCTGGCAGGGGGAGGGACTGTAGAGGTTGGCCGGCCACAGGAGGTTGGCTGTGGGAGCATACTGACCACCAGGGGGCAGCTCCTGTGTTAAGCATCTACCCCCTGATGGTCAGTGCACATCATAGCAACTGTTTGACTGGTTGTTCCAGTCGTTTCAGTTGTTTATTTGAAACATTCTCTCAGGCTTTTTTATTGTTTAGAGTTCAGATCATGTAGGGTCTCATAGACCATAATAAGATGTTTTTATTTTATTCAGAGTAAATTGTGAAGTCTGTGGAGTAGTCTATGCAGAGAATGAACTAAAATGATTTGAATTTTTAAACAACAGTTATTTTCTGCCATGTATGGATTGGAGTGTGGGGCTGGGGAAGAGCACATACAGTATAGTTAGTAAGACTTTGCAATAATTTAAATCAGGTAGGTTTGACTAGGATGAAAGCACTGGGGAAGGAGGTAGAGGTAATAGAACTTGTTGACAATTTATATCTGAGATTGTGGTTAAGGGAAGGAAGGGATTCTGAATATTTGACTTGGAAAGTTGGGGAAAAGGTGATACTCTATTGATATTTAGAAAGGAGCATATAGGATTCACAATACAGTTGGCCACCAGGAGGCGGGAGGCTAAGAACCTTTGTCCATGAATTTGTTCTCCCACATTTCTTTTTTATTTTTTTTAAATATTTTTTATTGATTTTTTTACAGAGAGGAAGGGAGAAGGATAGAAAGTCAGAAACATCGATGAGAGCCTCCTGCACGCCCTACACTGAAGATGTGCCCACAAGCAAGGTACATGCCCCCAACTGGAATCGAACCTGGGATCTTTCAGTCCGCAGGCCGATGCTCTATCCACTGAACCAAACCGGTCTTGGCTGTTATCCCACATTTTTTAAGAGAGATTTTCTTTTATCTGTCTTTTGGGGAACTTACTTTCCCTCAATTTATATAGTTGATTTGATAATTAGACAATTTTTGAAGATGATTTTTGTTAAACCAGTTTACTACAGAGCAGGCATGAGAACATAATGAATTTAGCATTCTTTTGTTGAATATTCTACAGATTTCAAGGCCCAGATGTTCAAGTTTAGCAAGTGACTCTCATGAAAAGTGACTTGTAATTCTATTTCCCCAGTCCTTCCAGCTGCTAGAGCCTATTTTTTCCTGCAGATGGATAGTAATTTTAATTTCTTTTGGTCTCAGAGTCAGGTTGAAAGGTCAGACTAGCCATTTCAGTTTAGCCCTTCAATTACATTTCTTTGACATGGTCCAGTTGCCCTTCAATAGTGGATAGATAACTCCTTTCCTGCATGTTCCTAATCCCTAGTAATATCCTGTGAGAATACGGTCTATGCTGGTGTCCAGCTTTGCATATCACATGGGTTTTTCTTTCTTATATGTGTTACTGAAAATCAGTAACATTTTAAAATGTTCATGGAGTTATTGCAAATGACTCAAACCTTGTTGCATTTTGTTGACAACTTTACAACAATAACAAAATAAAAACTTTAAGAATATAATTGTTCATTGCCAAGGACCACTTGTCTTTGTTTGGCTTAGCAAGTACTATAGCTCAGAGGGTGTATATATATATATATATATATATATATATATATATATATATATATATCATTGTACAAAATATGTAAAGTTTATATCATTGATGCCACTAGTATTTGAGCATTTATTTTTCTGGAAGTGATAAAATGATCTAAACCACCCTTTTCCAACTTTTCTTTCATATGGTGAAAATTCCTTTATTAGTCAGGACCTTTTTGGTTGTAAAATACAGAAATCCAACTTGAACTAATTATGGCAGAAAATCTAGGCTTGAGGATAAAAAGAACAGAACAGTAAAATGAATTTTTATAAGGAAAAGAACAGTTCCAGGAATTTTAAGGGCTAACATTTGAACCTTGCCAGGATTCCTTGTCTTTCCATTTTTCTCTTTTACATTTTTCTCAGCAGAACACTTTCCTCCACTGACAGCTTAAAGGCTGTATTTTTCTAACTTTAGCATCAGAAAAGAAAGGATTCTCCCTCATAATTCTACATGGAAAAATCCTAAAGAAGAACACCAGTCAGATTAGGTCAGAAACCCATCCAGTCCAATTGCTGTGACAAGGGAGACAAGGTTACATAGTAAGATAGTGGCCCCCAGACCAGGAATCTAGAGAGAATGAAGGAGCAGGTTCCCAAAGGAATGAGGGATGCTGTTCTCAGAAGAAAAGGCTTCTAGACAAAAGGAAAACAAAACAATAAAAACAAAGAAAAAAGCCCAGCAAGTGTTCACTAAAAGAATCAATTTGCAAGATGGCCAATGAAAATTAGGTGCTAATTCAGCAACTAGGGAATAAAGATTTACCAGTTCAGGGACGGCATACACCTCTTCTTATTTTCAGTTGCAAACAGTTAAACTCATTGGGTGATTTTATTAACAAACTTAGGTATCTAATTCAAGATCAGCACTTTCCAGCAATCAAATCCTATTGAATTGTCTTGAGTTCTTTAAGTCTTTGTTTTAATTTAGAGAAGTTACTTTTCTTTTCTTTGTTCATTGTGCTTCGGAGACTTTAATTTTCAAGGAGTTATTTAGTATATAACCTACCTAAACTGCTTTGGGAGTTAATCAGTATTTTTTTTGAATACTAATAACTGGTTGATAGACTAGAACAGAATTATTTGGAATAAACAACAAACATATCTGGAAGGTTTTTATTTATAGCTGGAGTAATACCCACTTTATTTTATAGGTATATTTTATTGATATTTTACAGAGAGGTAGGGAGAGTTAGAAACATCAATGAGAGAGTTAGAAACATCGATGAGAGAGAAACATCGATCAGCTGCCTCCTGCACACTGCCTACTGGAGATATGCCCACAACCAAGGTACATGCCCTTGACCAGAATCGAAGCTGGAACCCTTCAGTCCACAGGCTGACACTCTATCCACTGAGGCAAACAGGCTAAGGGCAGTAATACCCATTTTAGAGATGAAATGAGATTCATAGAAGGTATATGATTGGCCCAAGGTCACATATCTTATTACCTCAAAATCTAGTATTAAAATCCCAAGAGCACTTGAAATACATTGTCTACTGTCATTTCCATTGCATCAGGCTCAGTGAAGTAAGAGTGAGAATAAATTCAACAATAATCAATGTGAAGATCAGATTGGATTATCCCAGTTGACTTTGAAGAACACTTTCTGCCTTTGGGACTTAGAATTTCAAGCTAGCCTGATAAGTAAGGGGCTAAGGGAGGTGCCTTGGAAGAGAGATGCTTGTTTGCCCCGTGCAGGCAGGATCCCCTATGTTAGGAATGGTTAGGCAGCATAGGAGAGCTCTCAGAAGAGATAGAGTCATAGATTCTTCTCACTCCTAACCCAGGTTCAATCAGATTCTACTTATCATGTATCTCTCCAAGTAATGCCCCCACCTCCTTTTTTGTTTTGTTTTGTTTTTTTGCTCTGCCTGGGCTGCAGCTGTGCTTCTGGTCCCTCATTCTCCCTGCTTCTCAAACAGCTTCCTAACTCATCATCACCATAGTGATTTGTCTGGAATGCAAATTGGATCACATCATGCTCCAGCTTAAAATAGTTTAAGGTGTATACTTTCTTCCAATCACAGGAAGTTCATTTCCTTCACCTGACAACATTCCTCTCTGCCTTTTCAATCTCTGCCAACCTTGGTCTCTGATTGGTCAAGATTTTGAACTGACCTAGTGTTTAGAACTCATAGAAGTTAGAGCTATGGAGCCTTATTCATCTTCACTTATCTGATAGTGCAATGCAATGCCATAACTTATTATAATGGGTCTCTGTGTGCCAGACATATGTAGTTTGGAATCTGATAGATTCTCTTTTGAATTTAGACGAGATCTAAACATCAGAAGAAACAAATCCACCTAGTGAAAAAGTCAATGTTCTGTAGACAAAACTGTAACTATAAGTCATTGCCTTTATATTTTACTTCCTGATTCTTCTAAAACTAGATTCATTGCTATTGTAATATTATAAGCTACTGATTAAGTAAATGGAATTTGAATCTTGAATCTGATTTGTGGCTTGAGGGAATATTTGGGTACTCAATGCAAGGTTATATCCTAACTATATCTAGGCAAAAAATTATTTATTTGCTTTTTGAAGGTGTATTTGTGTGTGTGTGTGTGTGTGTGTGTGTGTGTGTGTGAGTGTGTGTGTGTTTTCCTTTTTGGATCTCATATATCTCTGGTCCAATTTCAGTTTTGAAAAGAGTGAATGAAAGAAAAAAATTGCTACTAATGGGCAGAAGACTGTAAGCCCTGATAAACAAAAATAAACAGTTACTGGAGGGCAGATGTAATTCTCTCACAGCTATGTGACTGGGAGTTCACTGACTCCCATGTCTGGGGACTTCCCTAAAGGTGGAAAAGTCCCACTGCCTTGCTCAGTTGTCAAGTGGAAAGTTAGAGCTGAAGCTACATTTTGCTTTGAAAGAGTGAAGATTATTTTGAGATCGTTAGTGAATGTGTACCTTGAGATATATGAGAAATTGTACATAACTACACTACTCTTACATCCCCCTTAAAATTGTAGCCATTAATGATTCATCTAAGTGGCTTTATGTAAGGAAGTTAAGAAATCTAGAAAAAGATGGGCATAATTCAGTGCCATTAACTCAACTCTAGGAAGGCTGAATTTAGAAAAGTTCAGCAGTTGTCCAAATTGCAGTATCCTCAGGGGAATAATTGTTTATTATGATCCAAGATATATAATGGGGATAAACTTAGAAAATTAGGGAGGGGCAATTTTAACTGTGGATATCTCTAAGCATCAACTTCAAAACATCAGCTTTCCCACTAATTCTGGGTCCTGCCTTTCTGATACGAATTTCATTGGTCTAGATGTCTCTGGACCTGGGGAAGGCTGGGCTGTCATTGTCAAGCATCAGTGACCCTGAACTGGGAGGAGGCAAGACTGAGGTCCTCATTTCCTTTTCTCTGTTCCTGGTCTGGCACACAGGGACCAATTATAAAAAGTTTTTGCATTGCATAAATCATAAGTTACCGTTTGGAAAGTGGGTGGAGCTTATTTCATAAAGTTGATTTCTGAGAAATTATTTTAAAGCCTTTCCCCTTCTTCCTACAGCCCCCTTTTCTCACTGGTTTCTGTGACTTTAATGTCTTCTGGTTATGAGCATTTCCAAGATCAAGTCCCTGTCCTCTGACTCTCTAGATGCCTTCTGCTCTGATGGCTCCCACACACATCAAAGTTGTTGGTGCCCAAGTCTACTGCTCCATTCCTAAATGTCTCCACAGACATAATGTATCTCTACCTGTTTGGTGTAATTTTTATGTGGCTCCCCTCTTCTTGGCTCATTCTCTATACTCTGTTTCTGTTGGGATTCATGGCTCTTTTCAAGTAGCCAGGCTTAACCCTGGGATAATTTTTACTCATTAGATACTTATATTTCCCCATATTCAGGCAGTTAATATGTCTTAGCCATCTTCTTTCAGACTTGTTCTCATTACTGCTTTTTTATTTTTATTCCTCTGTAATTGTCCATGCCCAAATCCTCTGTGCCTCATTATTATCGTCTTTATAGATTATTACAACCGCATTATTACTGTCTGCAGTCTTTCCCAACCATACATCATCTGGAATTTTGATGGAGACTAATTTTTCCTAAACAGATTTTCTCAAGTTATCAGTTTGCTGATTTATATATAACTTTATATCTCACTATTTGGTGAAATGCTTTGCAAACTAGTGGTTTCATTGTTACTGTAAACATGTACGTAAAGTTGAATCATTTTTCCATGACTTGGTTTATGATAAAGCTCTTGCCTGGAAACTCTTACCTTTGCAATCTACTACCTAAATTGAGAGACTTCCTCTTCTGCATCTTATCAGTGAAAGCCTAAGTAACTACAATATTGTGTGAGCTTAGTAAATATACCCGTTGCTTAAAACATTGTTATCGGTATATTTATTTTAGTTTATCATTTCCAATTGTCAAGCAGTAGGTATTTAAAATATTAAAAATGTACTTTGTAGGTATTAAAAATAATAAAAATGTTATTTGATATTGCTTTGTAGACTTTGATTTCCAGGGTAATTTGAGTGAACTTCCCAAAGGATAGCATGGCTAAAGAGAAGGAATTTTCTCTGTGTTGTAAGAAACTATTCTGTAAGCATGCGAAGCTAATATTAATTCCATAATGATTTCTGTAGAAGAAAATTTAGTAGGGATAAGTCAGTATCCAGAATAATTATAGTTATGAGTTGAAAATGAACTCTTCTGACTGCTCTCAGATGCAGAGTTTATAATGCTCACCCTTGCTCATTTAGTAATAGTAGGTAAATAAATGTTAACAGTAAAATTAGTAAATGCCACAGCACTAATAGAAATAATAGTATCTACCATTTGTCATGTATTATGCATCAGACACTGTGGTAGGTATGATGCATACCTTATTTTATTCATCTTTAAACTCTATAGGTTATTATTAATCACCATTATAGGATTACCAAAGTTGCTCAAAGAGGCAAATAATTTGTCCAAGGAATATAGTTAGTAAATGGTAGGTCTGGAAATCAAGTTCAAGTCTACATAATTTCAAAGTCAGATAGCTGCAATATTACTTGCCTTAGTGAAAGCAATACAAAATAAAAAGTATAGACTTTTACATACATTATTTGGAGCCTTCTTTTATGATGTGGCTACATGAGATTAGTTGAATCAGGAAATTTTGGAGATACTAATGCATGGTCTGAGCAAACTTGGGAGAGTGAATTTGAGCAATTCAGAGACCCAATATAGGGAAATCAGCCCTTAAACTCCATTACCCCTTTATAAGGCATGTAAGCTTGAGTTTTTGAGACATTTCTATTCACATAAATCAAATGTGTAATATTTTGAAGTTTATGCTAATCTTGACTTTCTCAGTCTGAAATAAGTCCATTCAAAAAATTTTATGTAAGTCATGGGCTTTCATGATATAAAGAATGTATTAATGTTTTTTGAAAACATTAAAGACTGAGATAGTGGGACTCAAGTCATTTTAATGAGTTAATCCTAATACAGTGGTACCTCGAGATACTAGTGCCCTAACATACAAGATTTTTGAGATACGAGCTGTCGAGTGAGTGATTTTTTTCTTTGAAATACGAGCAACATTTGAGATAGGAGTAATTGCGTGGATCGGCCGGCTGCACACGACCCACCAGTTTAACGCGACTGGAGCGTCTCATAGTTTCCCACGCCTCAAGGTTACAGAATGAATTAAACTCGTATCTCGAGGTACCACTGTAACAATTTTTCAATCTTTATTTATTTAAGATTTCAGCCACAATGTTCTCTTTGTGGTGCGGCTGCTGTGTTTGTTGAAGTGCAATGTGTGAAGTTGGTGTATAGTTGAGCAAGTTGCTATCTGATGTCTTAAGTTATTTGTGGTTCATATTACAATTCTGTGTGATATATATATGATTTGCTCTTGGCATTGACTCAGAAGATAAAAAACAGAAACTTTTAACATATAAATAAAAGGGTATTTTATATTGGCCTTTTTGGAAGCTTTAAAATTCAAAAGTTTCAAAAATATGTGCATTTTGTTTTTCGTCAGATCACACTGGTTAAGAGTTAAGAGGGACACAGTGATAGAATTATGTTTTTCTGACTTTTTCACTCCCTACATTTCTGGAGCCTTCAATTCCTGTTAAAGATGTCTATAGGTGGTGTCTCAGGATTCTTAAGAGCAGTCTCTTGCTAGAGTGTTGATGCCATAATGCTGGGGATAATTCTAGAAAATGCCTGCTAATGTCATTGCTATAGGAAATCAGAAGCTGTTCTAGTCTCTTAAAACTGAGCATCTCATTCCCTTACATTGTGCCCTGTGTCTTACTAAGTGGAGAGGCTTCCTCTTCTGCATGCATACTCCCCAGTTTCAGATCAGAGCCATTTGTATTCCTGATCCTCACAGACACTTCAGTTTAGTCATGGTCATTTATCTTAGACACTAGAGGCCCAATGCAGAAATTTGTGCATGAGTAGGCAGGCCTTCCTTCCCCCAGCTACGGGACTGGCTTCCCTCTGGCAACTAGGACCCAGGCTTCCCTCTCAGCCCTGGTTTCATCCAGAAGGTTATCTGGAAGGACATTCGGTCTAATTAGCATATTACACTTTTATTATTACAAATGGGCCAAGTTCATGAGATCTGAAACTGCGGACATATCTAATATCAGTTAGATGCTATATTTGAAATTACTCCTCCTCTTCAGCTGAGAATGGTTCCTTTACAAGAGGCATGGGTCTCTCATGCAAATTAACCCCTGCGTGAGAGCTCCAGAATCCTTCAGGTTTGCCCTTTGGATATAGCTGAGTTTTAATGAATTTACAAGTTAGGTCTGCGTTAATTTTACATGTTATTGTCAGCTAGGCATTACTGTGCCCTGTAGATGTTAGCAAAATGTGTATTCGTTCTTAAAAGACATGAGTCATATGTTCTAGTTAATGCAAGAAGAATTTCAGGTAAATTTATTTTAAGTGACCTTGACAATAGGTTTATTCTCCATCCTTTCTCTTTCCTCCTCCTTTACTTTCCTGTCTTCCTTCCTCTGTCCCTTCTTTCCTCTCTTCTTTCTTCCATTTTTCTTCACTACTTTCCATCCTTCCTTCCTCACTTCCTTCCTCCCACTCTCAGTCCCTTCTTCATTCCCTGTATTAATTTGGTCTCCCTATGTGGGAGTGGGGGGTAAGCTTTCAGTTCAAGTCATAGTTTATCTGCCTAAGGTGCACACAGAGCATTATTACAATTAGATTTCTGTGACCTCTGACTTTCGGTTGGCATCTAGATATGACTTACATTGTCATCATTTCAAATCTATAACAAGTCTACTTCCCAAAAAGCACTTACGATGCTCTGCTAGTTATAGTAGGTTGTGCTGCTTCCCACTTAAGGTGAATCCATGCTTATTTCCCTTCATAGTAAGATCACATGACGCATCACGCATTTAAACTTTTCTCAAGTTATGATGTTTGGTATTGTGATATGTTTCATTGCAGCTAATCTTTATTCATTTAGAAAATCATCATTGGAAATCTGAAGAATCTAAGTTGTGGCATTTTGTGAATATCTATCTACAAGTTTAGAATGTTTCTGACAGAAGGATTGACTTAACTGAACATTCACTATTGAATATTGAACAAATTTAATGTGCAGAAAGTCACTTATGTGTCAGGTACTGTTCTGGATGCTGGTACACAGTGGGGAGCAGATCAACCTGGGGTTTACAATGCAGCAGGGAAGACATTAATTGAACAGGTAACTACACGCATTGTCTGTCTTGTGAGCACAGAGCTGGAGGTCTAACAGAAAACTTGTCCCTTCCCTGTAAAATCTTAAGAGAGAAACAATGTGGACATACTAATTTTTACCTAGTAGTAAATATAAATATTTGGTTATATGTAGAATATTTTAATAATAAAAAACACAAAATATAAATAAATTATTTTTAGATTGAAATGCAATGTTCTCCTAGAAGTAACTTAAGTTCTATGTAATACTTAATCTATCCCTTTTATATGGGCAACTACATTATGAACAACGGCAAAATGTAAAAAGACAGAAAAAGAGAAAAATAAGACAAAACAAGCTATAGAATGAGCTATGGAAAAATAAATTTGTAAAGGCTTATTGCCTAATCTCACTCTGCCCCCAATGCTTTATCTTGATTGCCTATTATTACTAGCTCTGAGATGAACTTGAAAACTATAATATAATCCTTATTAAATACTCTTCATTTACAGCTAGAAAGGAATCAAGCGTAGGTATCTATGTGAGAATTATACACTTAGGGCTGGCACAGCCTTGCCATGCCTTCAGGCTTCATAGTGTTTAATGTAGCTTGCCACCCCATTGCATCACCCCCAACGAAAGACTTAGGAATGAGTCTGGCAATTTGAGAAAGCTGTTGAACACTTGGTGGTGGTCAGGTGGAATAGGGGAAAATATAGGAATAGAATACTGAAAGAAGGTATTACTTTTCAATAATTCAAATACAGACTCTTGAACAGCATGGGGGCTGTTGTTGCCAACACCCTGTGCAGTCAAAAATCCATGCATAAATTTGATTCCCTTGAAACTTAACTACTAATAGCTATTGTTGGTTTTTTGTTTGTTTTGTATGCTAATGGGCTAACCGCCTAGACACATTTTTTTCTTTTTCTTTTTTGGGGGGAGTCCAGGTTGCTTCCTTCTATTTTTTTTAAATCTTTATTGTTGAAAGTATTACATAGGTCCTCCTCCTCTCCCCACCCCTCATTAACTTCTTTCAGCCTGCTCCCAATACCCCTGCTCCAGGCCCTCATCACCCAATTTGTCTGTGTCCATGGGTTATGCTTATATGCATACAAGTTCATTGGTTGACCTTTTCCCACCCACCCTTCCCTACCTTCCCTCTGAAGTTCAACAGTCTGTTCATGCTTCAATGTCTCTGGGTCTATTTTTGAGCCTGTTGTTGACTAGAAGTCTTACCAATAACATAAACATTTAATGGACACATATTTTATATATGTAATATATACTATATTCTTATAATAAAGTAAGCTAAGGAAAATAACGTTATGAAGAAAAACAGGGGGGAGAGAAAATACATTAACAGTACTTTATGTATTTCTTGAAAAAACACATGCAGTTCGAACCTGTGTTGTTCAAGGGTCAAATGTATAGCCATCACGGCTCAGTTTCAGACCCCTTTACTAGGAGTACTTAAAAAGTCCATGGAAGAAAAAATAAAATTTTTGTCTTCTTCTGGACAAATGCCTGACTAAATAAATAGATGGATTTTGCTTAATACCCTGGACTGTCAGCTCATTTGGCACTTTGAATCAGAAGAGAAAAGATTTCAGAATTCTACTATCTTTGTAGAAGATACAATTTATAACCTTCTACATTCAATTCTAGACATTTTCATCATGTGCAGGAAGAAAAGCATCATAAGGTCAGCAGACTCCAGGCTTCTTAGGACTGCCTGGGTTCGTGAACAATACTTGGAAGTGCACCTGGAGGGAAATTGTTTGGCAGGCTGTAGGGCACAGGTGTGAAGCCGATACACTATACTAATTAAGCAATTTCTGTTTGTTTGTTTTTTTCAAACAAGCTGCAAATATTATAGATTTTACCCATTTAGATTATTGCCACTTACATTAAGTGATATAAACGTAAAGATTTTGCAAAGCACAGCACTAAACAAATACAAGATGTTATTGTATCTTTGTGCAGGTAATTCACACAGTAGTTGTGTTTCTGTTAATGTCTAGGAAGTAACAACCTGAAAAGATAATGCTCCCATAGTACAAGTGTGCTTTTGACTGACTAAGTTAATTTTGTGGATTAAATTAATGTTCTCCACTCCAGCTCTTTCTGAAGTTTGGACTACATCAATTACTAGTGACCACAGTCATAAAGTTTTGGTGTTCCAGGACGGACCACATACTATCACTAATTTGATAATTTAGGAAATCTCACACACGTGTGAGTGCATCAAATGAGTTTTTGTCTGTTTGCTTGTTTTTTAGAGGAGACAACTGTGTCTCAGAACCTGTATCCTCTGTGTTTTACCCGCCCCTCCTCGCCTCCCCAGCATAGTCAAGTAGAAAATGGCTCTTTCTGGACCTTCCCTATCCAACATTTTATAAAAGTATTTAACATTGCTGTGTTAGGTACTATCTTGGATGTCAGAGACAATAGAGTTTGGTTTACAGCTCTGTCAGTTATTAACTGTGGTCTTTTGATAAGTTATTAACCTTTCTGGGTGAGTTGACTGCTATATATAATGGGGCCTGAGAAGGAGCTGCCAGATGGGTAGGAGGAAAAGTGATATAGGATGGTGTCCTAGACGCCCTTATAGATAGTGTCTCTTTGAGAGTTGTTAAATCCTGAATCTTGACTTTCCTAAAGATATTAATGTCTGCTCTATAAATTGTGTCAAATGCTGCCGATTGGCTGCTGAAGTATCAATCAAATGCATGATCACTGAGAAATGAAAGACAGAAATGAGATGAAGACCGCTGGGGTGGAGGAGCCAAAGGAAGTGTTTTCCACCTTTTATGATTGAGGAAATAACAGCTTCATTATATTGCATTCAGAATTAGTTTTAATAAACAGAGAGGAAATAATTGATGATACCAGAAAGAAATGGACAAAATCCTGGAACAATATTCTTGAATAAGATATTAGAGCTAAGGGAGATGGCATAAAATGTTCAAGAGAAAATGCAAGTCTTTGCCTGTATTTTTCACAATCTGTCCTGAAGTAAATTATCTTTTCTTACATATAAAGCACAGCTTCACCTCCATGTTTCTGTGATTCCATTTTCCATAGGTGAAATACTTCTGATCGTCATTATTAAAGAGTTACTATTCTTTCAAAACCACCACTAGGCTTTCCCTTCTTAATGAAGTCCACTCCAACTGCAGAGACCATCTAGAACAAACAGCAGGTAGATGCTTCCAGACACCTAAGATGATAAAGCTAGAAATAAATTTGAATATGATTTCAGTTTTTTACCAGAGAAGGTGAATAGCATGTCATATTATTTCACATGATTTTTTTTCTGTCACAAGAAACCTTTCAAAAGCCACTATTTACATTTAAATTCATTAAATGAAATGAAATTGAAAATTATTTTTTTCAGTCATACTAGCCACGTATTAAGGACTTACTAGCCTTCCATGGGTAATGACTACAATTTTGGAGAGTGCTAATAAATAACATTTTCATTTATTGGAGAAAATGCCGATGAACAGCAAGCACTAGGATCAACTTAAGATACATTTCTATACAATGCTTGATGCAGAAATAGATCTTGTTCTTGCCCTCAGGGAATATACAGTCCATTAGTGGAACAAGACATGTAAGCAAGACATAGACATAAACATAGACATGTGTGAACATAGAGCTTACTCTAACTGGGAAGTATCTAGATAGTTCATAGGTAATGCATTTGTGTAAAATGATTATGAAGAATAAACTTGTGATTGGCGAAGGGAGAAAATATTCCTAATTGAGAAAACAGCATGAACATAATTAATGGAACATGAGAATGCACCTGTGGAAGTGACTGTGCACAGCATTCAAGATGATAATCTGATGCTATTGAGCTGTATTATGCAAGAAAATAAAAACAAAGGAACAAAGAAAAACAACTCTCCTCCTGCCCCCCTCCCCCACTCCCCCCCAGAGAAGGAAATGCCAAATTCTGTCTCAACTAGTTATCTTTCCCCTTGACATTCCCGATGGGATAAACAGGATGCAAGATGTCATTTATCAGTTGGTTTACTGCCAATGCCTCTTGTGCTGACGTCTAATGAGGCTCATTTTACAAACAGCTGGCCTGAGTATGTAAATGTCCCCATATTTGGACTTGAGCAGAGAAAACAAGCGAAAAGGCCAGTGATAATCTCGCTTGTTTTCTCTGCACAAGTCCAAATATGGGGACATTTCCATACTTGAGCCAGTTATTTTGTAAAATTACCTGAAGTGATGCCAGCATCACTTAGGCACACAGGTGTGGGAGGGAAATGAGCTACATGCTCAGTTTCAGCTCATGGAGGGAAGAGGAAGAGGACAAGTGGGTTGTACATGGGTGATGCTCTTTACCCTCATGCAGTGAACTTATCCATTTGTAATCATGACCCAAGTAGTGCTCTATCATTTGTATATGCTTTATAAATCTGGCAACCTTACTGAGTGCTCTTAAAAATTCTGTAAAGATGAATCATCTGTTTACTCATGTTTCTTGTGTAGGTGATCATATTACCTAAAAAGGGGTAAAAGGAATTTGTATCTTTCTCTTCAGTCTTCTATCTTAACTTCCTTTTTACAGTATTATTGTATTGGTTAGAACATCCAGTACAATATTGCATTGTAAAAGTATTAATACAGCTTTTGGGGGAGTTATAATTGACATTAAATAAAATGTTTTCAAAGTTCTATCTTTAAGTATGATGCTCATTATAAGGATATTTTTAAATACATATCTCCAGGTTAAGACAGCTTCCTTTTAATTCTAATTTCACTTTTAAAAAACTAGAAATAAATAATAAATCACATGTTTTGAAGTTTTAAAAGTAGATTTAGATGGTAAGAAGACTTATCTCCCTTAATCTATTTATATGATGAATTTTACAGGTAGATTTTTCTAATTGATTAGTACTCTTATCTGCCAAAACATGACATATTTCTGTACTGATTTTTTAAATATATTTTTATTGATTTTTTACAGAGAGCAAGGGAGAGAGATAGAAGGTCAGAAACATCGATGAGAGGGAGACATCCATCAGCCGCCTCCTTCACGCCCCACAGTGGAGATGTGCCCACAACCAGGATACATACCCTTGATCGGAATCAAACCTGGGACCTTTCAGTCCGCAGGCCGACGCTCTATCCACTGAGCCAAACTGGTCTTGGCATCTGCGCTGATTTTTGATATGACCTACAGGATTTGATCTGCAAATGTTTTATTTCATTATTTATGGAAATTTTAAAGTAAAATTAGTCAATGTGTTTGTTTATTTTTTTGTAGCCTGATAGTTTCAATATCATGGGTTTATTGGCCTAATAAAATAAGGTGAGTGGCTTTTATTGTTTTTTTATTTCTTTGAAACTGCTAGTATAAGATTGGGACCCCCTGTTCCTTGGAGGTTTGTCCAGTAAGCTCCAAAATCAGAGAAAAAATTTGAGTTGTTTAAGGTGGAGAGTGGCAGGTTGGCAAAATAGGTTAAGGGGTCAAAAGGCAAAAAATGTCCATCATAAAATAAATAAGTCATGGGTATATAATAAAAAGCGAGAGGGAGAGAAAAAAAGAGAACTAGTTGTCTTAGACCCATTGCTCATGACAGGTGATAACTGCCCTTTGACATCATTTTTGTATGTTTCATATTAATTGTTCTCATTTACATATTAAAATAAACAATACCACAATTAATACTATTTCTACAGCTATAATTCCAACTTCCATCACATCTTATTATTCCTTACTGTGTATAGATTACATATAAATTCATGCATCTAATCTTCACAATTATGTGAAGTATCACTAACCTTGTTTTACAGATGAGAAAACTGAGCCATAGAATAGACATATTGAACAAAATTACAGTAGTAGTTTGACTTGCATTTAAACTATGTGTTGCCAAAATTTCATGTCTTTAATATCCAGTTGATTAACTAAAAGCCCAGATAGTCTTCTGGCCTCAAGGACTGAGACATGATAAAGTTCTGTTGTTTTAAGACACTAAGGTCATAGCACTTTGTTATCTAAGCCCCAGGTTCCTTTAGGGAAAGCTGCATTTTCTGCATTAATGTCCATTGGATTCTTAATGAAGTCTTTACACTTGGTGAAGATCACAAAATATTGTCATCAGACTTGAAGACCTTTAAGATGAGTAAGTATCAGTTTCCACTTTTGTTCTCTTTTTCCTCATAACTGGCCATCTTTTCTTCAGCTCTGTGAGGAAATGAGATACCCACCCTTTCTTTATTCCGCTATGTCACTGCTGAGGAATTGCTTGGGGCTGCTGCTTCTTCTACCCCACTGTGACATCCCTCCACCCCTACCTTCCAGCCCTGAAGTTCAGCCTAGAATAAAATGGTGACATGAAAAAAAAAGTTGAAGCAGGTTATTATTTTGTTCCTATCAATTTTTTTTCTTAGATATTTCCCCTGGCTTGTCTGTTTATGCTATATCTATGATGAGTCAACAAGAATAACCACCTGCATTTTCTTTAGACTTCACCACCCCTACACTTTTAAAAAATGTATGTGTCAACCTTTCTGAAACTCTTCTTGTAGATAACAGCTGTACTATAGCATCCCACTATCCCTGGTGAAAGTGAGCCCTTATGGATTGCTTCAAAATGACTTGGAGTTGGAGAAAGTAGAATCACCCTGCTCTTTTTGTAAAGGTCAGACTGACTGATAGTCTCACATGATCACAGCTATTTTACTTACTCATTTTTTCAACACATGGGAATATAATTCTGATTTCATTTTTTCTCCAGTAATCCCCAAACACCCTTTTACCACTTCTTCTCTTTGCTGCTTTACCCACCTACCTACCTCCAGTCAATTTTCAAAAGAAAGCTTTACAAAAAGGACTATACATATTGAAAGGTATGGGAGGGAATGAAAGCTGTTTGTTAAAGATGAGTCTCTTGGGAGTGTGGAGGTGCTAAGACTAAGTGACCTTATATCTCAGGCATGAACCTTCTCTGCCTTCACTTCACTTCAGTCCTCCCCACTTAGTGCCTTGACATGGGCTCATGGCTTTAGAGTGAAAAAGTAATAGAGTCAGACTCCCCTACTTCTTGCCTCTTTTTCTGATACAACCTGTTCCTATTATCCTTTTTGAGAAGTTCGTATTAGCCTTTTATTCTGTGCACCAGGTGCTAACTGATGAATACTTTTATAGGGTTCTCCTCTTTTACATGGATTCAAATCCTCACTCTATTAGCTATACACAAATTATTTAACTTCTTTGAGCTCCATCAATTTTGTATAAGTAGAAGTAATAATACTTAACTTGCTGAGTTGGAGTAAGAATTAAATGACATAATGTTGATTCTTGGCCTTGAACAAGCATTTACTAGAACTGGCAACTGGTTATTATTGATATTATTGATAACATTTGGCACCAATCTCATTTCCAGTTAGCTATTAATATGCTGCTTCGGAACAGGTTCTTATGTAGACCCATCAGGAAATAGAGATCTTTGTCTACATGTGCTGTTTCTTTCTGATATTTCTTAGGCATCATCTACCTTAGGGAGGAGGCAGTGCTGAAGAAATGGAAGGCAACTATTCCTTCTGTGACTTGTCTGGGAGCCTTTGTTGAAGTGGGAGTGCAAAGACTTCCATGACAGACAAAAAGAAACCAGGCTGAGTTGGGCCTGGAATAAAGGGCAATGAGAATGCCTTGCTGAGGTGCCTTGGGAGCACACAGCACAAAGGCGTGAGTAGACATGCTTTGAAGCCAGTTCTCCCACTGCTTAGTTGCTTATTAATGCATTTCCCCCCAACACTTCTATGAAGTTGATATTAAACTAATTTTACAGATGGAGATCCAGGGTGCTGAGCTTGCTCTCTCCAAGGTCAATTAGCTAGCTAGTGGGAGGGAAAAGGTGACACCTAAGGAATTTCTTCCATCTTTTCTCATAAAAGCAAAAGCAAATGGTGCTTAAATAAATGACCCTTTCTAAGTAGCTACAAAATGAACTGAATAAACGGTTCATTTATATTGAAGTGTGTGTATGTGGCGGGGGTGGGGGGGGGAGATCCTATTCCTTTAAATTGGAAATTTAGAAAATAATAAAAATTTATGAAATATGTTTTATATGTTCTTTGTAGTTGGTGAGAAACAATGGCAGTTAAATAAATTAGTTTGGATGGCCCATAGTTTATCATTTGGTAATTTTTTTTCTTATATTTCCCTTTTCAACATCTGTAACAGGTTTTTCATGACTTTTTCTGACTCCATTAATAATACTGTTTTGGAAATAAATATCAGGAAAAGGCCAGTAGAAAATTCATTTTCAGATGTTGTGTTTTGTTTTTTGCCTCTATTTAATCAGTGGTTTGCTTGTTCATTAACTTCAGCTTGTCCTGGGATAAAAGTGAAGTAAGTCTTTATAAAATATATTATTGATTTTACCTGACTCTAAAAGTGAACATGAAAAATTAGATAACCCTTAAATGTCTTGGGCTTGGAGAAATGCCAGGGGAAAAATTCACAAGGAACAAAGGATATATTTAATTCCTTACTCTTACTGTCTCTCTAGGGCACTGTGGTCAAAAGAGCATGCAGTTTAGAGATACAATAATTGCCCTGAATTCCAGAGCCACCCTTTGGCATCATTTAACTTTTTCAAGTTTCAGTTTCTTGGCCAAAATATGCCAGAAGTTATAACTTCTATCTAATTGGCTCATGATGAAGAACAAATGAGATAACATGTACCAGTATAGTAGAACTTTGTAGACTGCATACTGTGACTGTTAATTTTAGGCGCCAAACTGTACCCAGATATTTGGTCAAATAGCATTCTTCATATTTCTCTGAAGGTATGTTTTAGATTAGATTAACATTTAAATCAGTGGACTCTGAATAAATTATATTACCCTTCATGTGGGTGGGCCTTATCCATTCTGTTAAGGCCTTAATAGAAAGAATGACTTCTCTGGAAGAAGAGGGAATTCTAACAGCAGAGCCTTCTGACTTGAATTGCAGTTTTTCCCTGGGTCTCCAGCTTGCTGGACTGACTACCCTGTAGATTTGGACTAGATAGTTTCCTAATCCTGTGAGCCAGTTTCTTAAATCTCCCTCTTTAGATATAATATACATACATTTAGGTTTCTCTAGAACCCTGACTAACATTCATAGCATTCTATAAAACAGAAAATATGTTTGATAAGCATCTTTTTAAATTAAAAATTAATTTACTTTTATTTGTTATTTTCTATTTTTAGAAAGGGTATAACTCTGTGGTAAAGACATTTTTATATATTTATTTTTGGTTGCTTTATTGATTTACATGTATTAAATTCAATAAGTTTGTGTGCAGGAAGGCATCTAAATCCCCATATCTTTGACAAAACCAGTCTGAGTTAGGGTAATGCATGAGGTTTTCATGATCAAGTAACTTCACTTCAGCTTTGGCAGGTGATATGAACCCAATGGGGCCAGGTAAAAGCTACCAGTAGTTGTGTGACTGAGACAGCTAGCTGAAGTCCCCAAATGCCCAAGTCTCTTGAATTTTTTAAGCACAAATATGTTTATAGCAATCCAAAGGGATTTACATCAAACCTTTTATCTGATTATGAAGACCATAGAACAAAATTCCTTACATTCTCTTTATTCTTTTCTTTTGATTTTTAGGATCTTACCTTTTTTACACTAACATAACATGTACCCCTTTTAAATATGGTCACTTACAATTAGACCTGGAAGAGGCCTTAAAAGGGCATCTTGAGTAATCTACCAGGAAAAGATTTCTTTTTATTGTATATCATAGAAGCCAACATTTTAAAATTTTATAAATGGAAATATTTTGTAAAACTTCTTTACAATACAAAGCACATCCTATCAAGATTGGTATCTAAAAGGTGCCTGTATTAAGTTACATAAAATGCCTGAGGTGGTATAAGGTAAAGGTTGGGTCCTCAAGTTAAAATAACAGGAAATATTATCAGAGAAAGTATGACAGAGGTGGAAAGGATCCTATGATACCTGGTATATTTTGTGTGTTTTTTTCATCCAAAGGCCTAATTTTTCATTCCTGTGTGAGTAGATCTAATTCTCATCTGCTTTTCTCATTCAACCAATATGTTTACTGCCTCTGATACTTTCTTTGCTTACTGGCTTCCAGTAATGAATCACGAATGTGGAACACAATTAGCTCCAATTAGTTTATACTTAGGGAAAGCTGGGCAAAGGAGCCGAGTAGGTCTTTGATTGTGCTTGAAGTTGGAAAGAGATTAGGAACTTACTGTGATTCCCAATCCTAATCAATCTGTTACACAGATTCGAAAGGAAGATAGACAACAGGGTATTTGGGGTAGTGAACTGTGTAGGAGTGTGCATGGGCTTTAGGAAATTGTTGCCTGTCCTCCCAGTCTTTGACTATAAGTTGGTCATTTGGTCCCTTTACTCTTGTACATACACTTTGGTTGATTCCCAAGACAAGGCTGTATGAAGACTGTCATGTGTATAGATGGCCCCCTAAATTGGAAGTGGCCCTAGGTGTATCTTAATAAATATTCTGCATGGAGTTACCAAAGAAAAGCAATCCAAAGTGGGGCAGTTGTCCAAGGCAAAGGCCAAGAAGAATAAACTACATGGACACATGAACTATGACAGCTTTTGTTCTTTACTCTAAACCTTTACCTTTACAGTGATTGAAGTGACTCTTGGCAATGACTCAAAACATGTATTCTTTCTCAGAATAACACAAGAATGAGGCTGTGTATCCCTGGAGGGTGAAACATGTGCCCAAAATAGACCAAGTTTGTGTTCATCTATAAACACAAGGCAGTAAGATCAAATATAGGAGATGTCAGAACGTTTACTATCCTTCTCTGGCCTTCTCCTTAGAGCTCCCTTCTCTGTTTTCCCTTCACTATACTACTTCAGTGCTCTCACACAGTTTCCCTCTTGCTCTTTGGTTCTATTAGCTTAAGTCAATTTGTTGTCTTTTGCTCTTAGTTTACAAGTGAGTTTTGCCATGAGTATCATACTCAGAGAGGGCTTTCACAGTTATTATTTGTGGCACTTTTGAAAAAAGATTAGTCTTCCATAAGTTGTAAGTAGGTATTCTAAGAAAGAGAATTCTGTGGTCAAACATGTTTGGCAAAGCTACATTCTACATCTCTTTATATTTTTTACTATTAAAAATATTAAAATCCATCTCATGCAAATTTAAGCAGAAGAAGGGGAAAAAAGAAGTAGCGGATACTTGTTTGACTCATATAACTGGGTAATGCAGACTGGGGAGCTGACCTCAGGGATTCTACCGAGAACCCAAGCTATGTCATCCGGTCTTGTGTCTCTTTACTGGCACTTCCACCTCAAATCTTGTAGTTATGCTTGCATCTGTGAATTTTGTAGTTTTATTGTGTGGAAGGCTTTCTACCTTACACTGGAGTGATGGTAATGATGGGGCATAGATAGAAGAACATTCATAGATTTTCAGGTGAACACCCAGTTTCACGACCTCCTAGGTAAAATGCAGAGCCTCTCTAACCAGAACTATGTATGTAAAATCCCAGGCTCTCATTTGCCTAATTTGAATTGCAGTCTAAACCCAAGTCAATCACCACATCCAGAATTAATGGGGTAAGGTAATTTGCCAAGATATGGGTCCAAGGCCACCTCTTGTTATTGTGGGAATCAACTTATTAAGATTGACAGCTCTACCAGGATCAAGTAAAAAGCATAAGAGCAAGTTTTTAGGAGGGAAGAGTGTTGTAAGACAGCAGTGGGAGAAGTGATGCTGTACACATAAAAACAGCAGCTGTCCCTAAATACCTTTGCACATTGGAGTCACTTGGGAGGTTTAAAAAACTACTGATGTCTTTCACCCCCAGTGATTCTGGTTTCATTTATCTGGGCTATGGCCTGGGCATTGGGTTTTGAAAAATTCCCCAGGTTATTCTAATATGCAGTCATGGTTGAGGGCTCTTTGCCCAATTGCTTTTCTAGGTCATCATTTAATGCATTACTAAAGATTAATCCTTTGAAAGCTCAGGACTCTGTTCTAAACAAATCCCTTCTTTTACATGAACATATTTAAGACTCACTAAATTGATTTCAACCTCCCTTTCTAGTCTTATCTTTTCATCTGCACCCTATGCTCCAGCAACATCTGTAAAAGACCCTTGTTTCTCATAAGTCATTATCCCATTTCTTCAACTGTGAGCACAACTGTCCAATGAAACTTACACAATGATGAAAATGTTCTTCTACTCTATTTAATACGGTAGCCACTAGCTATATGTAGCTATTGAGCCATTGAAATTATGGCTAGTGTGAGTAAAATTTTAATTTTATTTCAGCGTACTTCATTTAAATTTAAGTTGCCACACATGGCTAGTGGCTGCTCAGAAGATAGAATGTTTTACTCAGAATCTCAACAACCTTCTATCCAAATTTACAAGGTCATTTTGTGTCACCATCCTGTTCTAAAATTTTTCATGATGTGTGCTCTTCCCATTAATTACTGAACACTCTATTGGACACCATAAGTGATATTTAACCTACCCAACCCCATATTGTTTTTTCTGTCACCTTTGTTTCCATTCCAGATGTTAGAAATTTCTTGAGGGAAATGATTAGCAGGCTCATGCTTAATAAAAACTCATTGAGCACTTGTTAAATAAATGAGACATAATTGCACTAGCCAGAAATGGCTGTATGCACTTAGTGCTGCTGAGGCACAAAAGCATGCATATTAGTTGGCAGCAGATACATACGTAATGAAGTTCATGTGTTCATTGGTGTCACCAGTTAGATGGAAAAGCACATGTTCTGGCTGTGTGAGAAAAACTGGGTTAGTGGAATAGGTGGGAGAGGATGACTAATCCATAAAGTGACCTCAGTGTGTTAGCCGATTTTATTTGCTTGGAGGCAAAAATAATGAAGACTGGAAGCACTAATGATCTTTATGAAAGCAAATGAGGAAGGGTGGTCACTCAGAGTACCCTTCAAACTAACACTGCCTGAGGAATTCTGGGATCAGTCCTACAAAATAGTTATATATTCATCCTGACCCACGCTTTTTTCCAGAATTAGTTTGTAAGATGATGAACTCTCACTTCCTAATTCTCTGCAAATGCTACCGTTGCTGAGGCAATGTTACCGTGAAAGAATAGAAAATTATTATTCCAAAGAGATTTGAAGACTGACTGAATCAGGTCTGGAACAATATTGAAATGGTAAGATAAACTCAAGTACTTTCTGATAAAAGAAAAGTTCCTTTTAAAAAATATGGTCCCTTCTGAATTATAGCCAGATGTCACCAAATCATTTTCAATGAAACTTTATCTATTAACAGCGAGGAAATGGGATGAGGCTCTGAGCTCCTCGTGGGAGCCTTGCAGCTGAGCTTTCTCTCCCTTGAGATCATGGGTGATGGAAACTGCTGAAGTTGGAGGTCATTAACATTTTGAGAACACCGAAAACTGACACTGTGTAACGTTATGACATTTCATCCCAAGACATTTAATCTCTTTTAGTTGGTGTTTATGTTGGTATTCTTCATAGTTCTTAGCTTTCACATAAAAATGAAACTTTCTGGCATGTCATTAACAAAAGACTAATTTACTTATTTCCCATTGCAATTGTATCTAGATCTTTTCCCACTTCCTTCCTCCTTCCTTTCTGTTTCTACTTCTTTTTCTCTCATCATTGTTTCTGGCTTTTGCTTTTATTTGTGCTATTTTTAAAAAGTGTTTCCACTTTTTTCTTCTGATATTCTTCCTGGCAAGTAGGTGGTCTTGGGTTCTTAGTGAACTTTAAGTATAGACTGGATGAAAAACAGCTTCATCTCTCAGAAAAATTCTCATGGTCCCCATTGTCCTTGGTGAAAAACAATGCATTCTCCTCTGAATGCTGCTCCATGGATGACTTACTTGAACATAGTTCTTTTCTCCCCTTCTTTCCCTCTTTTATTTGCTTTGGATATTGTTATAGGCTTTGTCAACAGAAGTTTGCTGCCACCAATCTAATGTCAACAAAGTTTTCAAATCTGGGATGTGGAAAGAGGAGAAACTTCATTACAGTTTAGTTTAGAGAAAATTTAAAATCCCATTTTTGATAACATGATGATGGCTGTCTAATATTTCCTTTCTTTCAAAATATGTGTGAGTTTTGGAAAACATTGATAATAACTAGAAAATAATCCAAAGAGTAAACTCAAATTTCAAAATACTATGTAGCTATGAAAAGAAGGATCACTTACTTTTTGAGATAGCATAAAGGGACATGCAGAGTATTATGCTAAGTAAAATAAGCTAGTCAGAGAAAGATAAGTATCACACGATCTCACTCATATGTGGAATCTAATGAACAAATTAAATTGATGAACAAAATAGATCCAGAGACATAGAATGGAATAGACTGATGAATCTCAGAGGGGAAGCAAGGTGGGTAGGGGTTGATGGGCAGAAATTAGCTCATGGACACAGACCATAGTGTGGTGAAGACCTGGTAGGGGTGCATGCAGGGTGGAGGGGGTCAATGGGGAAAAAAGAGGCACATCTGTAATATTTTTTAAAAAAATAAATCTTTATTATTCAGATTATTACATTTGTTTCTCTTTTTTTCCCTCCATAGCTTCCCTCAATCCACCTTCCACCCCACTCTTTACCCTTACCAACCCCCCCGCGTTGATCTCATCCATTGATGTATGATTTTTGTCCAGTCTCTCCCTGTACTTTCCTCACCCCCTTCCCCTTAAGAAAGATCAGTCCACTCTCTTTCTGTGCTCCTGATTCTATTATATTTACCAGTTTATTCTGTTGATGAAATTTTTAATTCACTTAATTTTAGATTCACTTGTTGATAGATATGCATTTGTTGTTCATAATTTTTTATCTTTTACCTTTTTCGTCTTCCTCTTCTTAAAGAGTACCTTTCAGCATTTCATATAATACTGGTTTGGAGTTGATGAACTCCTTTAGCTTTTTCTTCTCTGTGAAGCTCTTTATCTGCCCTGCAATTCTGAATGATAGCTTTGTTGGATAGAGTATTCTTGGTTGTAGGTTCTTGCTATTTATCATGGTGAATATTTTTTGCCACTCCCATCTGACCTGCATCGTTTCTGTTGAGAAATCAGCTGACAATCGTATGGGTGCTCCCTTGTAGGTCAATAACTGTTTTTCTCTTGCTGCTTTTAATATTCTCTCTTTGTCTTTTGCTTTTGGTATTTTAATGATGACGTGTCTTGGTGTAGTCCTCTTTGGATTCCTTTTATATGGGGTTCTGTGTGCTTCCTGGAGTTGTAAGTCTATTTCTTTCACCAATGTGGGAAGTTTTCAGTCATTATTTCTTCAAATGGGTTTTCAGTATCTTGCTCTCTCTCTTCCTCTGGCACCCCCACAATTCTGATGTTGGTATGCTTGAAGCTGTCCCAGAGGCTCCTTACATTATCTTCACATTTTTGGATTCTTTTTTCTTCTCGCTTTTCCAGTTGAGTGTTTTCTAATTCTTTATATTTCAAATTTTTTACTTGATTCTTGCCTTCCTGTAGTCTGCTGTTAGGTCTCTGAATATTTTTTATTTCAGTCAGTGTATGTTTAATTTCTAGTTGGTTCTTTTTCATCTCTAGTTGGTCCCTTTTCATCTCTCTTTGGTCCTTTTTCATTTCCTCTTAGGTTTTGCTAAATTTATCCATCTTTCTTAGGATATTTTTGAAAAACCTTATAAGCGTGTTTTTTAACTCTATATCCAGTCGTTTGTTTTCCTCCATTTCTTTTGTTAGTGATATCTTCCTTTGTCTCTGCATTTTCACTATGCCGGAAATACCTCTTGTGTTAGATTCAGCCTTATGATATAAGACTTGCAAAACTGCAAAAGCCTCTCTGTTGAGCTTGGGAGGGGTGGAGTCTCAGGGCTTAATGGACCATCTTGCCTTCCAGTCAGCCCCGTTCTCATGGTCCCTGGGTCTCACGTAACTCTGGGTAATCACTGGAGCAGTCCCTGTGTGTGCACGTAGAGCCTCTAGACTGCTGCCTTTCCAGCTCCCCTGCACTCTGGAACCATATGAGTCTGGGTCCCCAGGGTTTCACCCGAAACTGGGGTTTAGTGGAGTTAGAAGTGGTGCAGTTGGGAGGCTCTGTCTCCCGTCCACTTGTGAAAGCCAGCAGCACAATCAGTAGTCGGTCTTCTGCACCTAGTGCTGTGCATGCCACCAGACTTCTGCCCTTTCGCAACTCCTTTAAATTTCTGTGCACTTCTCCCTTTCACAGTCTAAACTCCCCCTGTTTGAGTTTTGGCTGGACATGGGGTTCAATGCTGTAGGATAAGGGATTCAATGTAGTTGGGAGTCTCCGTCTCCCTCCTGCCAGAGAAAGCCAGCCAGGTACTCCAGCACACGCTCTCTCCACAAGCACATCTCTGTACCTCAGCTTTTTACAGCTCCTCTGGGTCTCTCTTTCCTTCTAGTTGTAGAATTTCCACTCAGCCAGCTTTCCTGTGGTTCTGGATGATGTCCGTTCTGTCTTTTAGTTGTAGTTTTGAAATAGTTGTGCGAGGCAGCAGTGTAGGTTTTTACCTATGCCACCATCTTGGATTCTCCTCTGTAATACTTTGAATAATAAAAATAAATTTAAAAAATCATTATATGTATTTCTTACAGGTGATCTAAATTATAAGTAAATAAATAAAATGTAAATGTCTTTTTTACTACAGCATAGTATTCCATTGTGTAGATGTACCACAGTTTTTTTAATCCATTCATCTGCTAATGGGCACTTAGGCTGTATAAAAAAGGAGTTCTTACCATTTGCAATAGCATGGATGTAACTGGAGAGGATTATGCTAAGTGAAATCCTCCAGTCAGAGAAAGATAAATATCACATGATCTCACTCCTTTATGGAATATAATTAACAACATAAACTGATGGGGGAAAAAAACAAAAAACAGATCCAGAGACAGAGAAGCATTGATCAGACCATCAAACCTCAGAGGGAAGGTAGGGGATGGGGAGAGTAAGGGAGATAGATCAACCAAAGGACTTGTATGCATGCATATAAGCCTAACCAATGGATACAGACAACACAGGGGTGAGGGCATGAGTGGAGGGTAGGGGGAGGGGGGCAATGGGGCAATAAGGACACATATGTAACATCTTAATCAATAAATAAATCTTAAAAATAATAAAATGTAAGTGTCTGGGGGATGACAGTGAGAAGGATTGCATAAAAGATCAGTGATTTCATTCTACTAAAATGTTAATTCTTAATATTTAAAATATCAAGCAGTACTACTCTGAGAATAGTTGAAGAGGCAGCTCAACAGGGAAATAGGACAGAGACTGAAGTGATAATGCCTGGAACAGACAGCACCCAGGGCAACAATGAGGGGTGTATAGAGAGAGTCTGACAAAGAGGAATAGATTCTTTTAGATTGATTCATGAAGGGGTGATTAGTATGAGAGAAATGTAGGAGTGTCATTTATCTTGATTGTCCCAAAACTCTTGATAATATATTTTCCTGAAGATTCTTTCACAAAAAGTGAATTCAAATTGCCTTGAAAATTGGCAGATGAGTCCAAAATAAAGAAAAATGATAAATAGCAAATGCATCCAGTTTCAGGAAAATAGCTGAAAATGACAAAGAAATTGATATCATTTTTTTGTCTTTCCACATTTTCAAAAGTTACCTGAAAAATAGTTTTTAAAAACTGTATGGTGAGTTTAACTTATTGTGTTAGGTGCCCTGAGTACAGAGACTATATACTCTGAGCCAAAATGAGGATGGGTTTATGTTGCTTCTGGGTGCAAGGTGTAGTGATATGCTGTTTGGGGGGGCAACTTATTAGAATGTCTAGCGTGTTCTTTATTGTATGTAGGACTCTCAGGACAAAATTTTTAAATCAAAATAATTCTAGAAAATTCTGGATATATGTTATCAAGAAGTGAAATTGTGATTCCTGATAACAAGGAGCTTAGACTCTAAGATAAGGGAGCTGAGGCATACTCACGCACACCTTATACATGACATACCTGAAACTTGGAGACAACAGCATATCCACATCATTTCTAGTTTCTTTGATTCCTTTTTCTTCCTCACTCTAACCCTTTTTAATCCTTTTTCTCTTCCCTTAACCTAGGATTTTAAAAGCGTAAATTGGATCATGTCCTTAACCTTAAAACCCTTCAAGCACTGTCCATCACACATTGTAAATAATACAGAAATCTTGTTAATCACTATTTTCTACCTGCCCCATCACTTATAGGTCTGGCATATTGTAGCAACTCAGTATATGCTGGAAAAAAAGAAAGGAATGAATGAATTATGAATAAATACATATGTAGTGTAAAAATATTGCTGAATATTTAACTTGAATTTTCTTCAGAGCTGCCTCTTTCTAACAGTTATAATGATGTAATGAAATTCCTATCAATAAAAATGATTGATAAGGCTGACATGCAACATGGACTTTATAACATTATGATGTATTTTTAATGCCTGTGTCTGACTGGCTCACCAAACCAAGGATGCATTTCATTTTGAACACATTATATCCATCAGCACACTCAAAAAGATTATGCAAATTGTGACCTGCACAACAGCAGAGTATACATGAGATTCTGAGAACTTTCTCATATGTAAGAAATCTGTGAGTTTTCAGCACCTTGAAAGTAGCTACTTAACTTTATTGTTTTTCTATTCCCATAGTAATTATCATTATGTCTAAGATTGAGTTGGTAATTAAGCCATATTTATTTGTTTAATAGAATTTTAAATAGTTCTATGTTCTTATATATTGTCATTTTGAAACAACCCCAGTTTGCAAACTGTTTAATAATGCATAATTGTTCAGTTTATTTTTAAAAAGTCAAAATAGAGAATAATAAAAATGATTTGGTTATAGCTTAAAAATTTAAGTTTTAAGACATGAAGCAGACATTTATTCAATTCATTTATCATTCTTTTTGAGATAGGGCTGAGGCCTATTCCTTAGCCATTCAGATCCATTCTTGGGTTCACTGATAAAAGTTTTAATTTATCTTTCTTACATTAACCATAGCATAAGGTATGATCCTAAATTTCCATATTCTTGAAAATGAAGAAGTTAGATACTTCTAACATAATATCAGTTCAGAACCCTTTTAGGTTTTCTATCTTCCTTCCCCTGAGCCTATTCAATTGTCCATAGTCATTTGAAAGTGCATTTTTAAAGTGAGTTGCCCATGTTTAAATCTTTCCAAACCATTCAACTTCACATTGGTAAAAACAGCAATCCTATTTTCCAACTTACATTTAATTAGTTTATGCAATAGTAAGTTAAATTATATATTTATAATTAACAGTTTAACCAACACCAATAGATTGGAAATAGATAATCTACTATTAGAAAGCATATCAATCAAATATTTAAACAGAATGTCAATATTCCAGAGAATCTATTAACCGGAGGACAGATTGGAGAACTTCTATTGTTTTGTAACAGTAATTAGAATGTTATTTCATAATGAACAAACAACGTATAAGTAATTAATATAGTTTGAAAGAATAAGCACAGCATATCCTAGAGTACCTCAATATTTTGGCTACAAATAACTTGACATTCTGGACCACATTCTGATCTTAGTTTTATTAGGATATGACTGCGTCTTTAAGATGAAGGAGAGCAGCCATTATCTTTGTGGAACCAAGATCCTTTGTACACTATTCATTAAGTGTTGATTTTAGAAGTGGTGACTGAAGATGGTTTTCTAGAGCAAATGGGTGAAGTGTGAAGTTCAAATATACTTGTGAAATTCACAATCATTTACACCTTGATGCTAATGGTGTTAAAGAAAATAACTTTTTCATATAACACATTTAAAAGGGTTTTCAGGAACATTATCTCATTTGAGCCTTATACCAGGTGAGCTCAGCACTGTAGCCATAGTCATTATCCTAGTTTCTGAGATGAGGGAGCTGAGGCTCAAGGAGATCGTGTGATTTGCCTGTGGTATATAATATTAATATACAACTGTAAGTGAAATCACATCAGTTCAATACTTTTTCCTTCTAAAGCTTATTGTATAATAAATTGTCTTGAGCAGAATAAATTATCTTTCCTCAATGGGAAAAAGAAGCAATAAATTATCATTTCTCTTCCTTAACTCAATTCCTACATGTGTATATCCTAAAAATGCATTTCTTTGTATTGGTTTCTCTTCCCTACTAGACTGAGATACAGAATAATGATAATCTCCCATTTGAATGCCAGTTCTCCTTATCTAGCATGTAATCTGGAGGTATATTAATTTGGATAAAACATTTTAAATACTCTTCTTATATAGTTTTTAGCTTCTATTTTATTTGAATAGCACAGGTGTATCTACATTTGTTACCCTCAAATAGTAGGATTTGATTCTTGGTTTTGCTGCTTATTTCCCAAGAGATTATTCAGATCTTTCTCTTAAAATGTAAATTGGAAAATTTAGCTTTATCTTACATCAGGTATTCCACATTTCAGGAATTTAGAAGCTTGAGAATGGTAGAAAAAAAAAGTTGAGTTCCTTGTCAGTCATTGCTGGGTAATTTATAAATTCTATGAAGCTTTTATCAAGGTTTGAATAGGGGTATCATGGCCCACTTGGAAAGGTAAAGATTATCCTTTTGTGCCAAGGGGCAAATATAACAGTTGTGGATTCACCTTTTTCCTGGTGAACTAATCACAATAATGAGAGGACACTTGAGATGAGTGATCCATGGTCTATGGACTTTCTGTTTGGGAAGGTGTGTTCTCTACCATAGACACTTACACTTGTACTATGGTTAGGAACTGTAAAAATCTCAGAAATTTAATTAGTCACACTCTCTCAGCCCATCCTCATCCCCAGACGTTGCCTCTTTAACACATGTTTTGATAACGATATAATCTATCACAATGCTATTTTCAGATAAGGAAGCTAAGGCACAAGGAGATCAAGAAGTATGTCAATCAGGTTTAAGTTTAGAGATGGGATGTTAACACAAGTAACTCTACAGCCTAGACTCTACCACTTTTCTAATAATATTTGTTGAATGCTGATAATCCAGTGTCCTAACATCATAAAACAATTTCAAGGAAAGCATAGGATTTTTAGATCTATGGGTAATACATAAGCCTCATTTAGCCTAAGTGCTTACTATCCCTTGCTTTTATGGTTCCTTCAATTTGTAAGCTTGCTGATTTCTCTCCCTGCCCATTCTCTGGTGGAAGTGAACACGGACATAATAATAGCCATAAGGCACTCAGCCAGGGAGAACAGAAGGAGAGCAGAGATATGAACTATCCACAAATGGAACAATCAACCTCTGGATAATTGAAGATTGATTAAATAGTATCATGATTTCTTTGTTCATTTTCTCAGAGATATACCCAAGACTTTCTAGGAACAATCGTAAGGTAGGGTAATTATTTTGTAGCTTTTATTATAAGCCTACTATCTTGGGTGCCTGCTAAAAATATGATTAATTGATCAAATATTCTGTTCAGACCGAAACCGGTTAGGCTCAGTGGATAGAGCATCGCCTTGTGGATTGAAAGGTCCCAGGTTTGATTCCGGTCAAGGGATGTACATTGGTTGTGGGCACATCCCCAGTGGGGGCTTGCAGGAGGTGGCTGGTCAATGTCTCTCTCTCTCTCTCTCTCATTGATGTTTCTCTCTCTCTGTAAAAAAATCAATAAAATATATTTAAACAAACAAACAAACAAAAAGCATTCTGTTCAGTTTTTCCTTCTTAATCTAATTGAAGTTGATTTTTTTTATGGTACAAGTAGCATCATGATTCAATTGGATCAGGGAAGCAAACAGAGCATTTTTCTATAACTGCTTAGTCAAAGGTCAGTTGCTATGATTTTTTGTTCATCCCCATGTAGTAAGGTATTTTTTCTGCTATTTTCTTTAAGCTTGACACCAATATGAGACAGTTCAAGTTCCATCTGCTATTTGCAGTGATTGATTTCGAAGCAAGGGAAACATTTTTTTTTTTAACTGGATGAACTTACTAAAGCTTGTTGGGCACCAAAAATTTATATCAAATTTTGCATTAGAGAAATCTGGAAAACATTTTTAAACTTACTCATATAATTATGCAAACATCCTAATACCCACAGACAACCAGGGGTGGCAGATACTGAATATCCAACCCCTCAAACTCATACGGCTCACTGATGAGGTTCTCTTGACCATGCTGTGCTCACACCCAACATTCAACTTTTAAATTATTTTCATAATTTTATATATTAATAGCATACTTCACAGGGCTAAAATCAAATACTCCAATAATGCAAGTAAGCAAGAAAACACACACACACACACACACACACACACACACACACACATTTATTTTAGACCCTTGAAATAGAGTAACAAACCACCCAGATAGCCATTACATTTCTTGACTTTTCCTGTCACATGTGCCAGAACTCTCAACCATCTTGGATTTTGCCATATTATTTAGCTCTTTCCTTTATTATACAAATAAACTTAAAAAAATAATTGTAACTATACTTGCAAATACTGAATAGAAATAGAATGTTGGGTGTCTTGCTCTGCATTGAACTTGGCTTCCTGATTTTGTTTGAATTATAACCTGATTTTCTTTATTTCATTTAGTTTTCTTTTAGCTTCTCAGTCTTCCTTCTCCACTATGGAGATGCTACACTATAAAAGCAACTACTAATTATTGATAACCTACCATACTTATACACATATTAGATCATTATCTTTTATTTTATTGATTTTTACAGAGAGAAAGGGAAAGAGATAGAGAGTTAGAAACATCAATGAGAGAGAAACATGAATCAGCTGCCTCCTGAGCACCCCCTATTGGGGATGTGCCCACAACCAAGGTACATGCCCTTGACTGGAATGGAAGCTGGGACCATTCAGTCCCAGGCCAATGCTCTATCCACTGAGCCAAACCGGTTAGGGCAGATCATGATCTTTAATGTTCCCAGGCATCTTAACAGGAATTTATCATGTATCAGAAATAAAATTGAGATTGAACTAGAAAGCTATGGAACCTTTATGGCAGGAATGGGGAACTTTTTTTCTGCCAATGGCCATTTGGATATTTATAACATCATTCATGTACCATACAAAATTATCAACTTAAAAACTAGTCTGCTATATTTGGTCAAACACTTAATAACTCACCCCTAATACTTTGACAAGACCAGACTAAATGATGTCTCAGGCCTTATATGGCTGGCGGGCCAGATGTTACCCATGCCTGCTCTATAGGAACCTATGACTTGACACAGAGACCCGTGTTCCATTCAATATTCTCTCACTTAAAGTAACCATGGAAGTTTCAATTTATATAAAAAGAAGAACCTTTTTGTAAATGAAAGTTTGCAGGGTTTGGGCAGGATATCCATAAAACTACCCTAAACAATTTCATATTAATATTTTCCATATAGGTTCACATTTAGTTTTTGTAAGCTTTTCTTAGTTGTTTGCTTTGTGTACTATCTTTCTGTGGAGCATGACACAGAGTGAATTAATATTCAAAATCCAATAGCTCCTAGATCAATAAATGTAGATGTCATCTCCAGATAATACAGAACCCTATTATATAAAGAGAATTAAAGAAAGTTTCCAAACTTGGAAAGAAAGGGCTGGCAATTATTTTTATAAACAAGAATAAAAACTTGAATAGTTCATTAATTATAAATCTGCTCTGTCATCCAGGAAACATGGATTCTCTTTCAAGTAGGTGACTAGCAGTGTGTAGATTAGTCGGTGTTTGTGTCTCTTCTCCTTTTCCATTTTTTTCTGTTAAGAAATTTACAGTTACTTGTATTTGGAGGTTGTCCCAGTAATGATGTGAGATCTGCTGTAAAGGGCTAATAGAGAGAAAAGGAAGATAAAATCAACATTAGGAGCAAGTGAAAGGATTTTCAGAAAGGTAAAAGAACTATAAATAGTCAGAGTAGAAGATCAGTTAAAGAAGGAATAATTACTAGAGTCAGATGCAATATGGAATAACAAGAACTGAGAAAAAGGCCATAAGTTTGAATGGTTAGGAGAGAAATTCTCTCTCTCTTTCTTTTTAATCCTCACCTGATGATATGTTTTTTATTGACTTGAGGAGAGAGAGACAGTGCCAGAGAGAGAGAGAGACAGAAAGAAATCATTGTGAGAGAAACATTGATCAGTTGCCTCCTATTCACATCCCAACTAGGGATCCAACTTTAACCTAGATATATACCCTGACTGGGAATCGAACCCACAAACTTTTGGTGTACAGGATGATGCTCCCATTGACTTAGCTACACAGCCAGGACAATTATCTATTTTAATAATATCATTTTAGTAGTCAGTGATAAGGACAAAAGCTAGATTCAAAGAGTTAAGAAGGGAAAAGTAAAATGGTCCACCCATCTGTGCTATGGTTAGATTATTCTATTATTTATTTCATTGTCTTGAAATCCTTTCCTAATGATCCATCTTAAGATCTGATCCAAAATTGATTTATGTACATATGTGGTTGCTGACACTGAGATGACTTAAAATGAGTTATCGAAATGCCTTTTCTAACTAAGGCTAATTTTTCCCCATCAAAGCTGAAAAGATTGCATTAGGACCATTTTGAGCAGAAAATTTATTATACATGACACAATCTCACTGGGTATGCTGACTCAGTAACCTTGTTTAGAAGGAGATAGATGTTAGTTCAGATATAAGTGGTGAACTGGGAGTAAAGAAAACAGCAAATTACAAATAAGATATATTACCTACCTTGTGTGTTTTTTCTTCATCCCTACTCCAAAACATCTGTAAAACATGATGAGCATAAAAAGATTGGGTGTTCATAGTTCCCCTTTATGGACTGTCAAACAGATCAGACATAGAAGCTCTGTGGTTGTACATCAATGCTTCAAAATAAGAGCGGCTTCATTTCCACAGGTGACAGCACGTATCACACCTCCTGCAAATGCCAAGTGAACCGCTTAAAGAAAGTGGCAGTTAGACCTCCACTATGTCATCATCTAGTTAAAAGTGGAATAATAACAGATAGAGAAATAAAAATGAATTAAAATGAGACTTTCTGGGACTTTGGGAACATTATTAAAGTAACCAGGGCATATTATCTCTAAATCAGGAGATCTGAGCTCAAGTCATGATGTCACTTGTGTGATTTTAAACAAGTTATTTAGCCTCTTTATGTGTTTCCTCCTGACACAGAAAATGAGTGATATAACGACATCTGGACCACCACCCGACAGTGTTGTAGAGAGAGCCACATGTAAGATCTCGGGTAACTACATATGAAAATTGTGAATTTTGATACTTGCATTTTGATTTTACCAAAATATGGATTGATATTTGGCATTACAGATATTTTCTGGGTAGATCTTAGAATCCAGGAAATGTTAGTGAGTGAGAATTCTTCAGAAGTCATCCTTTCATTTAAATACATTGAGAAAAAGTCCAAAAACCCAAAACACAACTGATCCACAAACAAACAAACAAACAAAACAACAACAACAAAAAGAAAAACTGAGTCAGGAGAAAAGTCATTTGTACAAGTAGTAATTTGTATAAGTAGTGAATGGAAAACTCTAGATAAAACCACATTTTTGGACTTCAAGATTTTTGCAGTCATACAAGCAGGACAAAAGCAGGTACATATTAATTAGTTATTTTAATGTGAAAATAAAAATGACACATTTTTCAAATCCTGTCAGAACCATCTTTCTGTGAAATGGACTCACCTTCTAACATTTTGTTCAGAGTGATAGTACCTTCCCATTTCTCTTCTCTGAAGACCACTATTCAGCTGCAGCAGGAATAGTCAGATTACTTCCTTGTCCTGCCCCTAGGATGAGTCTACTGTGGAATACCCGGGGCATATGTTGTCTGGATTCTTAGGGTATGAAATGAGCAGTTATCAATGGCCTGTTTCCTGCCTTAAATTTCTAAAGATCTAGAGAGGTGATTTGGATTCCCCGATGGACATGATGGTCAGGATATGGGCTTAGGGGTCAGTTGAATTGAGCTTGAATTCTAAAACCACATGTTCTGGCTGTGTGACCCCAGGAAAATTATTTAAACTCTAGAGCCTCAGTTACCTAATCTGTATAAGGAGATGTATAGTCCTTGTAAGATCTTTCTAAAGTTTAAATAATACACTGTGTATAAATGCTTACTTCAGGGCCTGTGCACATTAGCCACTTGGTAAATGGCAGCTATTAGGATCTCATAGATTTGTTGTTTTAGAGAGAGGTGGAGCAGAAAGTATTCTTTCTTAGGAACTAGCTGGTCCATTGAGTCTCCTAAGAACTTTTGGAGTCTTAAGGGCTTTGCAAAGGCTTTGGGAGAGGGTAGGTAATATAGGAATAAAAGACTCTGTACCTCAACTACTTCAAAAATAATGCCTCTTTTATCTGTCATATTTTTGGCTTCCTAATTTTAAAAATAATATAAGGAAAGAGTTCTGCAATAGGAAAAAATGAAAAATAATTTTAGTATAACTTTATAATTTTATAAACGAGCAAACAGACAGTGAGTCAAGTGATTTGCTTCACTGTCCATTTGCCAGATGATCCTGGTGGGCACACAACTCCTCACTAACATCAGCAACACTGAGGGGGGTTTGTATCCAGTCAGTGAGTCAACCTTAGAGCCACTTCCTCCAGATATAAGGTTAAAGTCCAGAGTTGGTCCAGTTTGCCTTGCCCATTCTGAGCACCAGAATTTGACTGAAGTTGTCGATGGGGTCCCCACATAGATAAGTCATCTGAAACTAGGAAGACAATGTACAGACAATAGAAAAATGGAATGGCTACCCTTATTCTGTAAAATAAAAGCCATACTGTTCTTGCAAGTTAATTTAAACATAATTAAAAACAAGGAACTCTGAAGAATATAAAGCAGGCTTTGAAATTAACTTTCCATTCTTACTGGAAATTGGTAAAATCCTTAGTCATGTGCCATTAAGGGAATTGTCTCTGTTATGGTCCAGTCTAGATGTCTCTCATCATTCATGTTCTGCTGATATAGTTCATATCCCACCCCAGACAGGGATGAGGTTTTCACTTTCTTCAATCAAGCTTTTAGGCATAATTACAGTGAAATCTTAGTCTCTGCATCTGCAATTGCTCAAAGATTATACTGTAAATCAACTGATTTCTAAGAAAGCTTCAATTCTGAAAAATGCCTGTTGTCTGTTAGGAAATAATCACGATGAAGATGACATTAATGGGTGCTGTTTATTGAGCACTGTAGTACTTCAGCCAGGTTACAGATTGACAGGAAGAGACCCATGCCCAACACACACACTGCAAGGTTAGATTAAGCTCCTTATTTAATTAGCTAAGGATGCAAAACTAATCAGAAGGGAGGTGGCCACACAGGATAGGAAGAGCAGCAGCACATCTCAGCATAGCTTCCTTGGCTCCCCCCAAACCTAACAGGAACCCATAGCAGCCGAAGGCACTGTCTATACAAAGAGGACATATTGCCATTCGTGCCCAGCCCGTGCCCTTTAATAGTCAAGATTTACATCATTTTCTAGAAAAACTTATATAACAACCTATTTGCCTTTTAAACCCAACTCAGTGCCTGTAAGATTTCATTCCCCACCAGGGAGCAGGCAGTGTCAGGGCCTGGATGCCCTGCAATACAATGCCTGTTTGACTTTTTAGGGTTCAGGGAAAGCCCATTTTCCAATAACTACTCACCATTCTGTGATGTACTTCCATGCAGCTTCTCATTGACTTCCCACAAAGGGCTATTATAAGTTCACAGTCATTATCTAAAACCCTTAGGCTCATATTCATTTTTGGATGCAGAACTTTCAGATTTCAGACAAGCTATAGAATGCATATGCCATATCTTTAATTTGTATCACCCCCAGTGGGATCTGGGGAGGCACCCAATAAGTAATCACGTTATACATGGGATAAAGAAAGACTGTGAATTGTCTTATCTACTTTAGTCAGATTTGCTGCAAATTAGCTTTTGCCAAAAGTATGAAAAATCATTTGGTTCTCAGAACATTTTGGATGTTGCAATGCAGATTAGGTTTTGTTGACCTATATTATTATCTTCATCTTGCAATAAGGAAATTGAGGCTTAGAGAGTTTAAGAAAGTTGCCCAAGGTCACATCTAGTAAGTGTTAAGTTGATATTCAAACTTAAGTCTGTCTAAATTACTGGCTTCCATCCAAAATAACAGCTCTCTTTCAATGTGAGATAACTTTTTATTTTCTGACTCTTTTGAACAAGGCCAGGAGTAAAGGGAGCAGAGTAAGGAACTCACCTGGGTGCAAAATGTAAGGGGATGCTAAAAAAAAATCATAACCAAGATAAGTAATTTTAAAATGCAATATATTACAATTAAAAGTAATGCAAACTATCTCTGGTGAACAAAATATTAAAAAACATAAGTAAAGATAGAATCGGTGTTACCTCAGTATGGCTCAATTGGCTCTACTTTCTAATTGCTGTCTGTGTACTGCTCTGTTGCTGTCTGTTCTCAGTGAATTAAGAGTGAGTATGATGTTCCACTCCTTTTGGGTGACTGCAGAATGGGACCCAGGAGAAGCGTTCTCTGGTGTACGAAGTTCATGGACATCACTGTGCTTCCTAACTACCAGGATTAAAGAGCCCTTCTGGCTACAGAAATAATCCCAGCCTCAGTAATATAGAGGGGCATCATTTTTTTAAATAGATATTTCAACAGCATTAAAGGATTGGAATGGAAAGGTCTAAGTTGGTATATTTTTGAGTTTCAAATCGATTCATTGGAAATATGGTGTTAGAGGAGAGATCTATGGATTCTCTGGACCAATTTTCAAAAAAGGGAATAAGTGGATCCTACAGCAAATAAACTCCAAAATATTGCTGGAGGCAAAAATGACAAAACTCAAGCTATCCTATTTGGGCATATCATGAGAAGGCAGGGGTCTTTAGAAAATATAATAATCCTGGAAAAGTAGAGGAAGTAGGAAAATAGGAAGACCAAATATGAGATGGATTAACTACATAAAAGAAGCTAAAGGCAGGAGTCTACAGGAGCTGAACAGAGCTGTCTAGGATAGGACATTGTGGACATTACTCATCATAGAGTCACCAGGAGTCAGAGCTGACTCAACAGCAGGTGACACATACACTTTCTTTCTTTTTTTTTCTTTATTGATTAAGGTATTATATATGTGTCCTTATCTCCCCATTGCTCCCCTAGCCCCCACTCATGCCCTCACCCCCCTGTTGTCTGTGTCCATTGGTTAGACTTATATGCATGCACATAAGACCTTTGGTTGTTCTCTTCCCCTTACCCCCATCCTCCCCTACCTTCCCTCTGAGGTTTGACGGTCTGATAAATGCTTCTTTGTCTCTGGATCTCTTTTTGACACATACATTTTCAAGTTCACAATTATATTGGTCAAGACACAGGAAGAAGCAGAATACACCTCAGGGAAGAAAGTTTAATGAAGGGATGACTTCCTGAATTTGGAAACGAAAACTGTATTAGACACCAAGAGAAGCAAAAGAAGAAGCCAGTATTGCTCCCTGGTCTAAAAAAAACTGAGAAAATGGTCTTCATGGGATCAGAGAACTTGAACAGTGAGGAGGGGCTGCTAGGCAGGACCTGTAGTTGTGGAAGAATGCCATCCCTAAGCTAGGAGAGGGTGAAATTTCTCAACCTTTCACTCCTGTTATTTCCTTCATTCTCTTGAGAGGAGTACCTCCCATTGGCTGCACTGATAGGGAATGGAGTGAAGGGAGCTTAACTGGTGTAGTGGATAGGGATCAGTCTCTTGGGACTCAGGGAAAGGTGTTCAAGTGTCAAACAATGACTCACTTTTCAAACTTCATTTTGGTAGAATTAACTATAATATTTGAAGTCAATGTAAGTCATCCCATATAAAACCCTTAACTAAAAAAATAAATAAATTATATCAGACAAAGAACATAAATATTTTAAAAAGTAATTTTCAGGCTGCCTACCTCATTGGTAAGGTTAGTTTTATACTGATACTACTATTTTCTCCTTTGCATGGATGCTTACATATTCTGTTTCTTTTTCTGCCTTAGCTTTCTCCTTTCCACTTTTATAGAAAGAGAATATGAGACAGGGATTAACTGGAAACACACACACACACACACACACATACACACACACACACACACGCAATAAGTTTTGTTCATTGATTTTCACAAGCTCAGATACCTATCAAAGTACTTGTGTCTTCATAGTTACCCAGCTAAAGGAGCTATATAAGGAAAATAGGAAGGATGCAGACAGTTACCATTAATGTTATCACTATCACTTAAAATAAATATTCTTATACAAAATTGATATTGATTACACAGTATTATTCCCACTGTACAGGAGAGATAATGATTTCATTCTCCTTTTTTTAATCATAAGAACATTTAAATTGCATACTAAAGAGAAATACTTATGCTAATGTGAGTCCTTGGCAATGTGACTTAGGTTTCTTTATTCTCCCATCCAAAATAATAAGAGAAAGATTAGAAAAGAAGGAATTAAAGATTTTAAACACAAGATAATCCTTCTGAATCAACATTCAAAGACAACCAAAGGACTCTGGGGATGTACGTAAAGTAGCTATTTGTGTGCATAATTTTAAGAGCACACAAAGGAGTGATGGTCATTTATTTGGTGTGACTCATGGCCACTGATGTGGACACATTCTTAAAATACATGAGAAATCTAACTTGGGACAAATGTAGATTCATTTTCTATGCACATAACCTCTCTGAGATATTATTTGCTCTAGGATGTCAATGCATAAGGAGGATGGGGAGAATGAGAACACGTCTACCTGCCCCTGAGGACCACCAAGGAGAGAGATTCTCCTATGGCAGCAGAACCCTTAGTTCTAGTCTCTTTTCATACTTTTAAGTTTTCATATCATAATTTAAGACCACATTCCTTGGTTAGTGTCTTCTATCTCCATGTTCCTTCAGCTACTACTCGGCTCAGGTCCCATGAGTCATCTGGATCCGGACAATGGCCCATTTCTCAAATTCTCTTTTGATGATAGAGTTGGATAAATTAATTAAAGGCAATATAACTCATTGTGTAGAAAGTGCTATTACATTTATTTTGATAAATATATCAGATAAAGAACATACACATTTAAAAAAGTAGTTTTTAGACTGCCTACATATTGGTAGGGTTTAGTTTCATATTGATACCACAACTTATATCTTTGCATGAATGTTTAAGCATATTTTAAACATTCAGTTTCTTTTTCTGCCTCAGCTTTTCCATTTCCATTTTAATGGAATTAAACATTTGCCGTTTAATTTTTTTCCTTTCAGAGACTCACAAAGGAAGAGATGCTAAGGCAGATTTTCAAGATAAATTGGTTTTGGGGGATACTTATTCATTCAGTTATGCATGGCCACTGTTTATTATTTATTCTATAAATAACACTGGGTATGAGCTGAGAATTTAAAGATAAATAGGACTTAGTTGTTTGTTTTCAGAAATGTCAAGTCTAATGAGAGAAATAGACATGTAATATGATTTCTTCTAATGGGTTAAGGATAATAATGGGAGTATAAACACATTTTCCTAGATGTAGACATTGTGAGCCAACATTCATAACAACTGATAAGACAAAGTCAAATACTTATTGTTTCTTCCTTAGGTTTCCCAAAACATTTATTCCCAAGACTACATTTCTTAATCTTTTTAGTTGTGTAGTATAGTGGTGTAGAATGAATCTTTATGTTATGGACATTCATGCTAACAACAAAATGATGTGTCATTTCTGTGACATAGAGACAAACACTTGTAATTGTCATGTACATTTGAAAGATGAAACTTTATGAATATGTCTGCTTTAAAATTTAACTCAGAGGTGATGTCATTAAATGCTTAGGCTAAGAAGTCTGAGAGACCTGCGTCTAAATTTTGGTTCTGCTATTTACTAACTATATGTAATTGGGCAGGTCATATAAACCTTCTGAGGATAGATGTTTTAAGTTTTAAAATAAGGATGAAATACCCATAAAACAGCATAATGCCCATCACATAAGCATCTGGTAAGTGCTTATTATTATTTATTGACTCCTAAATATTATTGGCATCAATTCCTTCTATATTTTTCTGTTAAAGGACCAGAAGAATCCCTTAAATAAAGTTTAAATAGAGCTCAATTAAATAGAGTTTGTAAACTTAAAAACTCAGTGTATACAAATATGTAATTATAGATCCATGTATTTTTTAATAGTGAGATTGACCCTATTTTGAAGATAAAAATTCTGAGGTTTATATAGTTCAAGTAGCTTGTTCAAATCATTCAGTTATTTAGAAAATGCATGTCTGCTAACCCTTTATAGTGCCTTAGAGTTCAGAGTATATTTGTCCTTAATCACCTCACCCCCATTTTCCCTATAATTTTCATGTGCATTATATAATCCCTTCTCATGAACATGTTTGATTCATGCTCCTTTGACAGTGAGACTGAGTTGTTCTATCATTGATTAAGTATGAATGAGATCCATTATTAGCACAGAGAGGCACCTTCTGGATATTATGCATTCGTCAGATCAAGAATCAAAACATGAAACTACAAAAACAGCTAATAAAAACAAAATGAATATTGTTACCTATATTAATGCTGTCATTTTCCCCCAGTGTGTCTATAAAATGAAATGGTCCAACAGCAAAATTAGAACAAGTCGGGAACACTTGGTTCCACAGTATAGAGGATTTGAAGCACAGACTTATTTTCCAATGTGTTAAATTACTCAAACATCAGTGGTGAAAGCTCATTAGCCTGTGAGGACTCCAGAATAATCCAGTATCCCCCTTCCCAGTGTTTCAAATAGAATCACAGCATAAAACAAGACCAGTCACATCAACAAAATGAATCTGTTTTTAGGAGCCTGACTCAAAGATGGCCTCTCTGCCTCCTGCTCACATATCTGTTCTAAGAATTTCAAAGCCACCGGTCCCTTTCCAGTTCCAAAATATTTGTTTTAGCTGCTTTCTCAACTGTGCTTCAGATGAAGCTGAAATCCTAAATCAAGAAGTATATTGCAATGCAATATTTGTTGACACTAAATAATGATCTATAGAGCAGTAAAATTAGTATCTGTACCTGTTAAACTCATTTTATCTCCTTCTCAAGTTAGTGCCACATTGGTCAATGCTTACAGAAAGAAACACTTGAGAATATATGTGTGCTGGGATCATGATGGTAGGTCAAAGTTTGCTCAGTCACCTGGAGAGTTGCTTTGGTTTGAGGACAGCAGTGGATTGACTACTGTTGGTTCAAGGTAGTTTCCTCATAAAAGAGTGGGTGAGATAGAGCTGTAGATGATCCCTTTTCATTCTTTATTGTCCAACATGGTCTCACTGAGGATGGTATTCTACTGGAGGAAATCTGTGTGAGAATAGATAATGTGATTCCACTTTTAGGAAAGATCAATATACTTTGTTACTAACCCTGATAAGGCAGCTTCTGTAAATTCTGTCCCCAGTGCACATGTAGAGACTTCTGATTATGACATGGTGACTGGCTGAGACATTCTGTCACTTGGTGGCTCACAATGATATTTTGCTTGAGATTCAGGATTGCAAAGTGTAGATTCTATAAAAGAGAGACTTTGTTTAAGTACATGATCTAAAGACATTACAATGTTAGCTTGTTTACTCCTTTAAATTCCAAATATTGTTTAATACTTTATTTGCTTTGCACTGAGAAATTAGAGGTAAACAAGATATAGTATCTAGCATCTAGATGGTCATAGTCTAGCAGAAAAGATATGGACAGATATTCCCTAGTAAGAGTTGCTATAAGGTCAGAGGGGAAAGAGAAAATGATTTCCTAGTTGAGGTTGCAGTGATGAGTGGAGAGGTACCTCAAAGTAGTAAGATAGTTATTGACATCTGAACTAATCCTCGAAGAATAAGTAGGAATTTTCAGAACAAGGTGGAAAGGTGTTAGAAACAGAGGAAATAATATATGTAACAGATGCTATGGATGAAGGCTGTGATGAAAAATGGCTGCTTTGAGGACTTTTGAAAAGTTTAAGACTAGTCATTTCATTTCTTGGTATTTGACATAGTAGAAAATAAATTAGAGCATATAAAAAATTAAAAAAAATTAAAGCAAAACATATGCTCCTTCAGTCTTTCAATATATCTCTACTAACAAAAGCCTAGTGGCCCTCATCCCCACAAGATGGTCACCCCACATCATCCCAAGATGGCCACCACAGATGACCTGCAGGGGAGGGCAGTTGTGGGTGATCAGGCCAGCAGGGGAGGTTAATTGGAGCCATCAGGCCAGCACAGGAGCAGTTAGGGGGTTATCAGGCTGGCAGGCAGGCAAGCAGTTAGGAGCCAGCAGTCCCAGATTGTGAGAGGGATGTCCGACTGCTGGTTTAGGCCCATCTGGGGATCCGGTCTAAACTGGCAGTCGGACATGCCCTGAGGGAGTCCCACATTGGAGACAGTGCAGCCTGGGTCAGCAGATACCACCAACCCCTGCACAAATTTTGTGCATCAGGCCTCTAGTGTCATCATAATCCAGGCCATGCTTGAACTATGACTGAGACACTTTTGAAACTGTTGAAATATTGCAAAAATCTCATTGACCATTACTATTCAGTCATGACTGAAGGTAAAAACATATACTTTCATATTCTGAATAAAAGGTTAGATATTTATGCTACTTCACAACTGCATCATCTTTCCAAATGATACTCATTACTATTACTTCATAGACAACTTGGTGCTGGATATAATGGATATGAAATTTCAAGCCAAAACTCCCTAATGTGCTTCTCAATTTAACATGTGAAATATCTCAGGAGGAATTTCTAGTCAGTAAGCCTGCAAACATGTGTTACAGAAGTGAAAGAAACCACTATTTACACACAATATTTTTAATATGGAGAAATCAAGTTATGTTCTTGGTCAATGGAATACAGGAAATATAAATTCTGGGAAATTTCTCTAATAAGTATAGATATCCAGGCATGGAAAACTTTACCAGGACACTAGCTATAAATTCAAAGATAAAGTGTAGGTTCTGCATAAATAAGGGTTATAATGAGAAGGTCTCCCATGCAGAAACCATTAAAATGAAACCTACAAATGGGGTCTCTCAACTCCTCACGTAAGTTAGCATTAGACATCCTGATCATTAGCAGGGAAACCTAGGAACTGCTTAGCTAACAGCAGTGGGGATTTTTTGGTGTTAGTAAACACATCTATAAATAGCATGAGTGTATGTGTATTTGGTATGGTATATCATTAACTTTTAAAGATAGCTTTCATAACATTTTTTAAAAGACTATTTGCCAAAATTATTGAAAGAACTATGCATTTTTCAGCAATCAGCACTTATCACATTTTTTATTTTGTCCTAAATATTAGGGACAAAATACCTACCATTAGCATTCAACAGTGCAGAAGACAAAAAGAGATGGTCTTTGTTCTGCAAGGAGTTAATGAGTGCAGTTTCGATGATCAGAACTACTGTTTTTTGTTTGTTTATTTTTCTCTTCACAACCAAGCTTCTCCTGTCATCATAAATGAATGTGAGAGAAAGAGAGATTCAAAGATGAAAGCAATGGATGTGGGCAAAGAATCTGGAAGCATGTCATTGCTATTAAATGAAGATCTACTATTTGTTTTAGTCATGTGAAGCTTGCAATGTCTAGTGTACATCTATGTGGATATGTGAGGTGGGAAGTTGCATATAGATTGTGTTTCAAGGGAGAGGGCTTTGCTGGACATATAAATCTGCCTGTTTACAACATAGACTAGGTTGAATAAAGCCCTGGGCCTAAAAGTGATCACCAAAGAATTCAACATTGGGGCATTCCAATATTTAGAAGTTGCGGGGATGAGATTCCAACCGTTTCTTACACACAGTGGAAGTCAATGTTCATAATTATGCCCATTGGCATCAAGTAAAAGAAACCAAAGATAGTAAAAAAAATATACATATAATGAGCTAAATGGTAAAGTGAAATAATTTTTGGTTATGTGACTATAAGATCTAACCCAGTGGTCAGCAAACTTATTTGTCAACAGAGCAGCAAACTGCAGCTCGCGAGCCGTCTGTGGCTTGTGAGCAGCAGTTTGTCAACCACTGATCTAACCTAAAGAATCCATTTACTATCTAAACTGCATGATGACTTTGCAAAAAACATGTTACTTTTTAAAATGCTTAAAGATAAGCATTTTAAAATGCTTAAAGATAAGCATTTTAAAATGCTTAAAAATAGGCATTTTATGACAGTGAGTCATAAAACATATTCTTAAAATCAAGCAATGCTTATTATTTCAGTAAGAAAATGGATTAGCCTGACTTACTACTGTTGAGGCAAATTAGAGATTTATGTACAAAAGAAAATGTACTAACTTTATAATTTACACAATCAGAACGTTTTATTGAGAACTTTTTACCTAATAATAAACATACATATATACTTCCTGACCATGGGTTAGTATTGGAATTTTTATTTGTTTCATGAATAATTTTCTCACTCCATATCTAAATCTGTTACCCTAATTCTACTGGAAGTTTTGATCTTAGAAGAAACCCCTGACTTACCTCTTCAAATGAAGCAAAGCCCTTTATTAACTATGTAGAATCTTAAGTTGACTTGTACATATAGTTTCATATCTCATATTTATAAGAAGGGAATAGCTAGACAAGAGAAAGCCAGTTGAAGCTACCCATTAATAATTTAATAACGTATTTCCTCCTCATCAAGCGTCTATTTTGACAGATCAATAGTGTTATTATTTTACAAAGAAGTTGACACATTGTCTTGGTAACAAGAAACTTTTCCTGGAGTGATTGGTCTCAGAGCTTTGGTGTAAATTATATTTAGTGGCCTAAAACTAATAAAAAAAATAAAAGCATGACAGTGTATCCTCTGCCTGCCAGGAGACTTGGAATAAATCTTAGAAGACAACTAATGTTCTTGAGAAGTGACTAAACAGGAACTTTTGGATTCTGATCATATTTTTCTGAGAGTAGCTGCGGATCTGATGAATCCTATCACAAATCTCTCAGGCCTGCAAAAATCAGGGTTTTGTAATTATATCTGAAAATTAATCACCAAATACAGTTGTTCTTTCATGTTCTCTCAGTATTTATTTATACATTTAACTATGGTTGAAAAAAGAGTTTATGGGCAGAAATATTAGGCAAAATGTCACCATTGCATCTCTTCAGTAGAAAAAGAAAAATCTGTCTGAGAATGAGGTACAGACACTACAGCTGCCCCAAAATGGAGTGGTCCAAAGTTGCTTACCAGGTTTCTTTCAATGGTAGGAAGCAGTCAGTCTAGCTGACTTCCATATAGAGCCATGTCTACAGTGTGCCACAATAGTCTCTATCAAGCTTAGCTTTGGTAATAGAAACAAGATCTAACTCAGGAGAACCTATTTGTCAGTCACTTTAACCACAGAGGGGCTGGGAGTCACTGTTGAAATACTATTGTTCAGCACTTCTATTAATGAGGGGGAATGTTAGTCCATAATAATGATAACCAACACCAAATAAAATCCAACTAAATATGGTCCAGGTTTCTCTGTTTCCTGTTTCACTGCTATCCAATCCAAAAACTATGATAGGAGATTGGTATTATCTAACACTAGAGGCCTGGTGCATGAAAATTTGTGTAGTCAGGGTGGGGGTCCCCCCCCTTAGCCTGGCCTGCACCCTCTAGCAGTCCAGGAGTCCTCAGGGGATGTCCACAGTCTGGTCACCTTCTGTGAGAGGCAACCAGATGGTTGATCAGGAGATGGCTGGCCCCACCCTCCCCATTGCCCCTCTGATGCAGCTAGTCACTGCTGGTCCCCCCCCCCACACTCCCATTGCCATCCCCTTCCTCTGCCCACTGGCACACAACTTGCACTGGCACACAACTTGGCTGGCCCAGTGCTAATCACTGGCCCCACCGCCTGCCAACTGGTTGTTCCACCATTCAGTCAATTTGCATATTATGCTTTTATTATATAGGATGAGATCCTAACTTACACCTGATTTGTGTACCATGTGATATGTTATAGACATTATATATTATTATATTGTTACTGTTTTGGCAGTGTTATCACTTTTTACATCATCTCAATAATTACAGACACATATGGATGGAAATATGTGAAGAATTTGTCTAATTTCTCATAGTTTCAAGGAGGATGGATTTCATTTTTTTCTAAGAATGCTTCCAGAGGAATTTCCCTAACCTCAATGACTAAACCAATTTCCCTTAAAAATAAAGACACCCTTTATTAGAAAAGGCTTCCTCATAGCTGGCTTCTCAGAAAAGCTCCAATCACCTTCATCCCAACCCCATTCAGTTCTAAGGAGGTGGCTGAGATGGTGCAATGCAGATCAGGGCAAATACTCCACTACATCTCCAAGAGAGAATTTCTTTTTGGCACATCATAGAATTTGTTTATTCTCACAGGAAATTATACATTACTAAATTTAAAATATATTAAAATAACTACATAAATATTAAAATATGCTACTGCCTTTGTACTACCTAAAGTCAGATATATAATGAAAAACCGATTTATAAAGTGTTAGTTGGCCATGCCCTCAGCATATTGATCTCTTTTGTAGGTAGTTGTGGATCCTCAAGTTCAGGAATTTAGTCCTAACGGTTGTATCTCAGACATAAATGTCTTACCTATAAAGTGAGGATGTTGGGCCAGATGAATTCTAAAGTCTCTTCAATCAGTATAATGTTCAGGTTTCTGTTTAGTTTAGTCTTAACCAAGAACAGCGTGCAGCAGGCCCAGCAGGCATGTGAACTGATCTGAATCCCATGGCTTGCCTTCCCTTTAGCCTTCCCTCTCTGAGGCTATGTCCCAGTTAGTACTGTTTTTTGTTCATTGTTTTTCTCAGATAGTATTTCAGCTTTCCCAGTGACACCTTTCTGGCTGTACTTGGAAAGGAAAGGGGATGCTGGAGTTGACAGTGAGACTAGCACTGTGTAGTTACCTGGACTGAGATCCACACAACATCTGTGAACAAGTGGCCGAGCTAGCAAGCAGATACAGCCGAGGATGGAAAAATTTCAAAGGTGTTAAGTCTCTGGCTTTTCTTTCTATTTTAGTTTTCCTTTTCATTATTATTTCTCTTTGTTCCCCATACATTTACCATCATGTTCCACGATGTAGCAGGATTCTTTAACAATTATGAAACATGCTTTTTTTGAGTCTGCCAGCAAATACCTTCTGAATTAATTTTAAAAATCTAATAGGTGGGCCCTATTTATTCAGAAGTTCTTGTGAGCATCATGAAATCCTCAGCAAGGTTCTTAGAGCAGGTCTGATGAAACATTAGAGGCTGTGAATTACAGAGTTAGTTTAGCCCAATGGAGTCAACTTCATTTAAACTTTTGGACTTAGGCCAGGTTAAAGGCCAGCAGGATAAACAGGAAAATCAAGTTCCATGTCTTATATCATGAATTACTTGGCTAGAATGTTGTCTTGTTAAAAGCTATCTCCATCATCTTATTTTTATATTGATCTCACACAAAAGGGAAAGTGGTAAGAACTCCAACATTTTCAGCCAAAGAGAGAAAATGAGGGGCTTAGCATGACGATGAATCCAAGTACATAAATGGTCAAGATTTAACACTTTGTGGAGGACTCTATTTTCCCGTGGACCAGGCACATTGTGTGCTTTGCTCCACAAGCCAGGTATGTTACACCAATTATCTCCAGACAGACAGACGACTGTAATATTTAGATCTAAGCAGGTAAGTGCATTGTGCTCAGATGCACTTTCCACAGAGAGTCTGAGCTCATTGTGCTCACCTGAATTCACTTCTGCCCTTTGTCAGCCCCCACGCACTAATCTCCTTGGTTACTGCAACTTGCTGCACATAAGGATTTTCAGCGACTGGAAATCACTGTGATTTTCAATTTTTAAGTAATTTTACAGATTCTCCTATTAAGGGGAAATATTCACCTAACGTCCTGCTCAAGTCAACTACTGTTTCTAAATCAAATGCATGTGGTCAAATTTGTGTTTTCTCTTCCTCTGAAATATAGTATATCTTCTATATTGCTCTACTATAAAGGAATTTTAAAAGGAGGAAATTATTTCCTACCTGATATTTCTAGATTATTTATGTATTCATTTTTTAAGCAAATACAGTGGTACCTTGAGATACGAGTTTAATTCTTTCGGTAACCTTGAGCCATGGGAAACTATGAGACGCTCGAGTCCCGGTAAACTGGTGGGTTGTGTGCAGCAGGCCGATCCACGCAATTACTCCTATCTCAAATGTTGCTCGTATTTCAAAGCAAAAATCGCTCACTTGATGGCTCGTATCTCAAAAATCTCGTGTGTTAGGGCACTCGTATCTCGAGGTACCACTGTACATGTATTTAAAAACTTAGTAGAATTCAGGCACTTCTCTAGGTATTGAGGTACAGTGGTGAACAAAAATAAACATTCCTTAATTAATAGGCCTTACATGTCATTTCGGAACTCACGCCATTAATTATTGTTCTGAATATTGCAATTAAACTGGTCTTCATTTATTTGTAAACACAACTACCTACGAAAATATTAATGAAGACTAATTATTCAAAACGTAATTGTCTACCATGCAGAATGCCATTATTTATAATATCATGGTTGTGTGTGTATGTGTGTGTGTGTGTGTGTGTGTGTGTGTGTGTCTCTGATGGTGTTTAAAAAGAACTGAACTGTGTGATATATGTGGTCAACTATATTCACAAGACTATGAGTTCAAGTGAGTATTTTCTGCTGTCCTTAAGTGCTAATAAATTTCAGTAATAAATTCATATCAAAAGATGCTATTTGCATGTTCATTTTATGAGAGCTTTTAAGAATTATATGAGTAATAGAAATAGGTGAGAAAAACAATAACTTATAACCAGTGAGTGAAGTGAATTGTAGCCAGCAAGGATGTCAGAATAGCTATTTTATATTTAGCTTTGAATGTATGGTAGAAAGCCAAGAACTCAGAGTTTACATAGTTTTCCTTCATAATTTTATTGGAGTAACTGGGATATTACTTGTATATTTGATTATTCCAGGGGAAAGACATTTATCAGATAGTAACATTATAGTCAGACACCAAGTGAATTTCTTCAAATTTTAGAGAAAAAACACACAACTACCAATCTAATAAAAGAATGTCCTGAGTTTTTAGTTCTTGGGGGAATCTAAAGTGAACTAAGAGAATGTAAACATTCACTACAGTTGGTAATTCAGTAAGTCCGTCTATATAGATTTGTGGTAAAAAGAAGCATCTCCCTTGAATTAAAACACTAATTAGGATCACATTTAATAATGAATTTTAGGACTAATTACTGATTCCTCCAAAAACTTGGTTTGTGAAAATGTGCAAAGCACAACATCAGAGGAAAGAAGGGGGCTCATGGCTTTTATATGCATATGGAAGAGTTTTCAGGTAAAGCATTTAAACATCTGAGATATCTTTTGGTGAATTGGCCAAGTCTGAGAGCACTTTCTTATGTCTTCAAATGAGAATGCAAGCCTTGCTTTAACTGGGTAGAGGCAGGGGGTGCAATTCAATGTGCTATAACCATTTAAACGTGGAATAGCATTAAATATTTCCCTGAAATGAGCCATATTAATATTATTAATTATTTTATCAACTGAGTTACTTAGAGAATATGTAATTGTGATTACGCTCCTAAAAGCTGCACTTTTAGAAAAAGATGATTATCAGAGTGAGTATACTCATTCTCTGTGATCCCAAGTTGCAAAGAAAAAATAGGTTGATCATATTCAGTGTTATAATAGAAGAAAGATCTGGTGACTGTACTAATCATCCTAACAGTGTCCTTTGAAGATTCGGATGAGAATGGCAGTAACAGTCAAATGAAAGGCTGGCAAAATTAAAATTGATGACCACATTACATATTATGCTGAAGCTCATACATTACAGTCAATGAAAGGAACCATGCAATACAAATAGAAAAGACACAGTTTCTGCTGACTTCTAATTATATCTCTCCCTCCCCCCATCTATTTCTATTCCAGCACCTTAACTCCTTCTATTATATATAGAGATGGATTTCTTTAGGATTTAGAAGCCAACTTCAGAGCTTTTAAAGCTATAAAATATAATATATATGTGAAATAGAAAATTGACCACTATTTATTGAAGGATAGTAAGGTCTCTGGAAAAAGAAGATATAAAGGCTAGTGCAATGTAAGGAGAAAAGATGGTTCTTACTCTAAGCTGTTAATATGTGACTTTTGGCTTTGCTATACCAAAACTGTGCCAAGAACTGACAAGTTTGGAGTACATATGAAATTAACTCATTACTCAAGAATGAAAACATAAATTCAAATAATATTGTCTGTAGAAAGAAAAATATTTTTTCAAGTTCAAAGCAAATAAATAGATGAATAGACAGGGCACTACAACTCATAATCAATGATGTCACACAATGGCAAGTACTTGCTGAGGAAAGAAGAAAACTATACTTTGGGCATCAATGAGAAGTAAGCTTTGTGAAGACCAAATGTTAAGATAATTGGAAATTCCCTATAGAATCATTAGTTGATGGAACAATAAAATTTTTTGTTCTAAAGACTGGCCTATGGAAGATCATGGTGTTCTCCATGCTATCCAATATGATTGTGTTTTTTTCTTTTTTTTGTATGGCAGGAGCTCATGTTCTTAATTTCAACCCTTGCATCACAAACATACATACTTATTGAAATGTTTTTTCTACATATATTCCTTAATTTTCTCTTTATTCTGGGACATTTTAGCCATCAAATCTGGCCTCTTTAGACTTCTCAATCTCACTTTACTTTCAAGTTCACATCAATTGTGTTTATAGTTGCAGAATAATCTTGTATTTTCTGTCCAGAATGCCTCTTCTAACTCTTCCATCTGACAACTTCACCTTTAAAAGTCCAGTTTAAATAGTCCTTCCTCTGTACAAGTCTTCTCTGATTGATTCAGACAGGTGATGGCCACATTTCCTCTAGCCTACCATGGCTCTTCACTAACACTTCTTTTATAACACCTGCAATGTGTTGAAATTCTATTTGCATTCTTGTTTCTCTACTGAGATGAGAGCTCTATAGCTGGGGAACTTCTCACCAGCACCTGGCTCAGTGCATAACATGTAGTAGATAGGCTCTTAATAAGTATGAAATATTTACTAAAATTTCAGCATGAACTGAATAAAAGAATGAATGAATAACTGTATAAAGGATCACTTGTGTCACAGAATCAGGGCTCTACTGATTAACCTAACTAGTTGAACTTCCTTAATAATTGGGATATTCATGAGAACTGATATTACATTTTTAAGTATGTGATCTGCTTAGAAAGTTGAGGAATAAAAGCAGCAAATCAATATTTGAGATGGGGCAGAAGGCTAAAATTTCTTCCTGGTAAAATGAATAAAAATCTGAGTCAGATGAAAAATTATAAATTAAAGAAGTGACCTTAGAAAACATTTAGCTAAACTTCCAGAGAGAATGAACTCTCCATGGCCTCCCACAGGGTTATTAGCAGAGGACCAAAACCCAAGCTTCTAAACTTGCAATCCTGTGCCATTTTCTCTCTTCTCACTGTGTGACAACTCCATTTCCAATGCTTATGAGTCCAGCATAGAGTGCAGATAATGTGATTCTCTTCTCTTTTGCTCTCATGAATAGTTTTCAGCAGCTCCCCCCAATTGCTTTCTAGAGCCCTGCTGGGTTCACCCTTGAAAAGGACATCTGATCAAATAGCAAAGAGAATTACCCAGTACCTTTCCAATAGCCCTTCAGTCAATCAGCCAACAAGTTATTCAGCAGTTGCTGATGTGACCAATACAGGGCTAATATGATAGAGTTGGCTGCTTTTAAGCTCAATGCAGCAATTTAATAGCATTTTGCATGATTGACTTTGCATCCCTCGAAGGACAATATTTTTCAAGGCCACTGTGAATTCAGTAATGGGAAGCTCACCCAGTAATTAATTTTACGTGGAATCATGCATTTTGGCCTGATCCCCAGTATAGGCTTTAAGACAGTCAGATACAGTCCTAGCCAGTTTGGCTCAGTGGATAAAGCATCAGCCTGCCGACTAAAGAGTCCTGGGTTTGATTCCGGTCAGGGGCACATGCCTAAGTTGTGGGCTCGATCCCTAGTGTGGGGAGTACAGAAGGCAGCCAACCAATGATTCTCTCTCATCATTAATGTTTCTCTCTCTCCCTCTCCCTTCCTCTCTGAAATCAACAAAAATATGTAAAAAGAAAAAACAAAAACAAAAAAACGACAGTCAGATATAAAACATCCAGGACCCAATTCTGTCCTCTGACATTCAAAGACTACATCTATCTGGTCTCTAAATTGAATGATGCGATCTAAACACCCAGAAAGCAATATAATGAGAAATACGAAGGCCTTTATATGAAATTTTGAATGTTTTATTGCACTGAGGATTGGAGACGAGGAATATGGTGGGAGTGAAAATGACAATTAGGAGTTTGTGACAGTTTTTGCTGATGCTTTGGTAATTTTTGCTGATGTATGACTCGGGCTTCAACTGAAATACAAAGGCATGGAGTAAACCCTTTGGAATGGAGGCTTTCCTGTAAATCAGACCATTAAGTCACACACCGACATTGGACCTGAGGGGTTGCTACCACAGGGAAGTTGATTGGCTGAGGAGTCTGAACCATTCTTGGAATCACCCTGATGATTAAGATGGGCTATCACATTTGCATAAGGGTGTTCCCTTCCTGCTCAGTGGACATCGTTAGAGAAAGAAATGAAGTCAGGATAGATTGCCAGAGAAAATAAAGAACACCAAATTAAATTTGAATTTTAGGTAAATAACAAATATATTTTAGGGTAAGTATGTCCAAGATATTATATGAAACATATTTACATTTTAAAAAATTATGTTTACCTAGAATTCAAATTTGCATGAATAGCCTATATTTTTATTTGATAATCTGGCATTTCTAAATCAAGACCTTCTGTCAGTTAATTTGGGTAGTTATTGCCAAACTGTAGGAGCTAGGTGTTATTGCAAAATTGTAAATTCCATCCTGCAAAGCTATGTGAATCAGTCACAACTCAGCTGACAGAAGTTCAATAAGGTCAGGATCTTGAGTAATACACGGATGGGAAACTGCTGGGAATAGGCGCTAAGGAAAGTATTGCGCACCAGTTAAGAACATGAATTTGGAGTCAGGTGGCATGTGTTGGAATCCTGACTATGCCACTGTTTATTATATGACTTTGGCCAAGTTACTTAACCTTTCAGTACCTTAACTTCTTCATCTGTGAAATGGGGATAATAGAAAACTTAAAGTTTTTGTAAAGATTAAGTGGATTGATAAGCATGAATTGTTTGGCACATCCAAAAAAACTGTATATATATTAATAAGTGGTTAGAAGATCCACATAAATTTCTGGGCATGTTTTAAAAATTTATCTTAGACTGCTTACATGTAATGTAACATTAAACTCATGAATCATTTAAAATTAATTTAGTAAATAAAAGGAATGCTTAACTTAATTATATGTTCCTAAGCAATGTTATGTGTAGTTTTTAAATATATTGTTATTGATTTCAGGAGGCAGAGAGAGGGAGAGAGAGAAATATCAATGATGAGAGAAAATCATTGATTGGCTGCTTCCTGCAAGGCTCCAACTGGGGATTGAGACCACAACCTAGGCATGTGCCCTGACCAGAATCAAACAGTGACCTCCTAGTTCATAGGTTGACTCTCAATCCTGAGCTACACTGAGTCAGGCTGTTATATGTATGTCAATTGCATGAACCTGTACATATAATTATTGGAGTCTTTATTTGTCAACTTCTATGGTAATATCACCCAGAGGAATTAAAATGTCTCATGACAAAGATCCAGGGGAAAGTAAGAACTTTTAAAATTATTTTAAACATAAATAAAGCAGTCATAAGAGGTAAGTGCCTTCATGATGTCCAGACATCATGAAAGTTACATGCAACAAGGTTGTACTAAAAGGAGTAGTTATTGCCTCTAATTGTCAAGATAATGTGTGACTACTATAATATCAATGTGGGGGTAGAAAAGGAAAAGTGAGACAGTGAATTCATGAGCTTTTTATAAGGAAAGAAGATTAAAAAATTACTGGCTGAGTAAGAAAACTCTAGACATTTTAGACATGTCATAAGTCTGATTCACCATAATTATGTCACTAAATTGAAAAGTATAAATATAATTGAGAATTCTATCTTTAGTCCGTGTAAGAAAACTCATTCTACTCAATCTTTTTGTTTTTAATAAGCCAGACATAGTGACTTTTTTGGCTTCAATTGAAACATAAATGAAAATGTAATTTCATTTACATAGAAATTAAATTATATCCAATTATAGAGTGTTTGCCACTTGATATTGAAGAAAATAAGATATTTCAGAGGTTTTGGATAAGGACTTTTTTTTTAATATATTTTATTGATTTTTTACAGAGAGGAAGGGAGAGGGATAGAAAGTTAGAAACATCGATGAGAGAGAGACATTGATCAGCCGCCTCTTGCACGCCCCACACTGGAGATGTGCCCGCAACCAAGGTACATGCCCTTGACCAGAATCGAACCTGGGATCTTTCAATCCGCAGGCTGACTCTCTATCTACTGGGCCAAACCAGTCTCGGCTAGATAAGGACTTTTGAAGAAGACCTATGTACTTGAAATTTAAGGTACAGCAACCACTATAGAATGCCTTTACAGCCTTGGTCTGATGCCTGCGTGGTGGAAGCAGCTTTTCTGATCTTGCCCCTCGTGATTCTGTGGGTGCAGTACCCCAGGAGAACTTTGGATCTTACACAGATCTTTTTAGCAATGGTGTTTGCAAAGGATCCCTCTTCATTGTGTGAGGGGCATGTTCAAGTCCTGAGATCCCTGGTGAAATCCCCAGTGATAATTCTTCCAGATGGCTAGGCTTTCTGTTGCTACTGTAAGAGAATCTGGGGACATATATAGAGAAGCTGGGGTAGTTCTTCAGAACTTCCAGAACACTTTTTCTAAAGGTTACATGTTTTATTGATTTTTTAGAGAGTAAGGAAGAGAAGGAAAGAGAAAGAAATATCAGTGACAGAGATACACCGACCACTGCCTCTTTCACATGCCCACAACCCAGGCAAGTGTTCCGACCTGGAATTGAATCCACAACCTTCAGGTGCACAGGATGATGATCCAACCACTAAGCCACAGAGGTCATGGCCAGAGCATCTTTTAAATGCTGCATCTCATGCAATCACCAAAGAAGCAGAGTTTCTGGGATTGAGAAACTAACCACTTAAAGGGAGGTAAGGTTGAGATCAATACAAAGGAATACAGAAATCACATAGAAGTGCTCATTGCAGGTTTGCCTGTTTTCATGGCTGGCACTTTATTCTGGGCCTCACTGTAGAACTTTGAAACCATTTATTTACCATTGAAATTAGTTTTAAAACTTTACCTAATTGATACCTAAAATGCTTCAACTCAATTCTCAGAAACAAAACAACAAAGAACCCTAACATATAAAGATGAGGTTTTTTTGAACTTTGAATAAGAAATTTGACCTATTTTAGATGTCAAGAGAGAGAAAAATGAATCCTATCTAATAAAAGAGCAATATGCAAATTGAGCATACCTCCACTACACCACAAGCCACACCCACAAGCCACGCTCATCAGCCAATCAGGAGTGAGTGTACAAATTAACCCCAACCGAGGTGGCTGTGACCACAGAAAGAGCAAGAGGGATGCTTGAGTTTCCCCAGTGATGGAGAAAGCCAAGCTTTCCGCACACCCTGGCAGTCCCAGGGCTCCACTCAAGGCTACAAAGTTTCAATTATAGAAGATAAATAAATTCCAACAAAAATGGTGGTAGCCACAGAGCTGGAGAGGACAGAAGGTTAGAGTTGCCCCCCATGATGGTGGAAGCCAAGCTTTCCATCTGTCCTGGCCTGCCTTGGCCTCTGCTTAAGGCTACAAAGTTTCAATTATAGAAGATAAATAAATCCCAATAGAAATGGCTATGGCCATGGGAGGAGCAGGAGGCTTGGCTCTGCTCAAGACTACAAAGTTTCAATTGTAAAAAATAAATAAATCCCAGATACCAGAGCCGCTGCTTGGGTGGCCCGGGGTGTGCTCGCCCAGGCCACCCCACACCCCAAGGAAACCCCCACCCTGATCTGGGACATCCTTCAGGCCAAACCAGCTGACCCCCACCTATGCACCAGGCCTCTATCCTATCTAATAAAAGAGTAATATGCAGATTGGCCATCAGTCCAACACACAAGATGGCTTCCCCCATGTAATCAAAGATCTTGCCCCAGGTGGACACAAGATGGCCACCATAAGATGGCTTGCAAGGGAGGGCAGTTGTGGGTGATCAGGCCAGCAGGGGAGGGCGGTTGGGAGGGACTAGACCTGCAAGGGAGGGCAGTTGGGGGCAATCAAGCCTGCAGAGGAGGACAGTTAGGGATGACCAGGTAGCAGAGGAGAAAAGTTGGGGGCAATCGGGCCTGCAGGGAAGGGCAGTTGGGGGGGACCCAGCCTGCAGGGGAGAACAGTTGGGGGGGTACAGGCCTTCAGGGTGGGAGGCAGTTAGGGGCAAACAGTCCAGCAGGGGAGCAGTTAGGCATCAATCAGGCTGGGGCAGAAGTGGTTAGGGGCAATCAGGAAAGCAGGCAGGTGAGCAGTTCAGAGCCAGCAGTCATGGATTGTGAGAAGGATGTCCAACTGCCCATTGGTAGGATCCTGGTAGGATTGGGCCTAAACGGTTAGTTGGACATTCCTTGAGGGGTCCCATATTGGAGAGGGTGCAGACTGGTCTGAGGGACACCCACCGCCCCCTGTGCACAAATTTTGTGCACTGAGCCTCTAGTACTTAATAAATTACATTTATTTTTATGAGTTCTGACATTTGGAATAGACTAAACAAAAGTTTTAACAAGTTATTGCCTATAGAACGATAAATGTGGTAATTATTCAATTTTATCCAAGTTCATAAAAAATAAAGGTAATTCACTATCTGCTGATACTCCACACAATTTAGATGAATATATTGTTTAACTTCTTTTTTGTCAAAGCTCATAGAAACTATATGTACATTTGCTTATGACTCTGAATAGCATGTATAGATAACTAAAGCAAGAGATAAATGTTGCAGTCCAGACAGCTAGGAACAAGAACAGTATGGGACAAGTAGAGAAGAGGACTTGGGAGGAACTAAAGCTGGCAAAGTTGTTCTGGCTGTCCTTGGTGATAAGCTCCAAGAGATGGCCATCTGAACCTAATGCATTCCCTATATTTTTTTTATAAACAAGAATGTTAGGGAACATCTATTTTGTTCCATTCTCTAGAATAATGGTATATTGGATAAGGCTAGCCTTTACATCATTTTGTAATCATAAAATATTTGAAATACTTTATATTGACAATAACATACACTGAGTGGTCAGATTATTATGATCTCTGAACGATAATAATCTGGCCACTCAGTAAATATATGGATGGGATCTGGCCAGCCTGGCCAGGGGGAGGGAACATGGGCAGTTGGCCAGCCTGCCTGCTGGTCAAACTCCTGGTCAAGGAGACAATTTGCATATTAGCCTTTTATTATATAGGATATACACTGAGTGGCCAGATTAATATGCATTCAGAGATCATAATAATCTGGCCACTCAGTGTATATCCAAATGCTTGTATTATTTTAATTAATAAAAAGGATAGGTTAAGTGAATTTTTATTTATCTTGATTTATAAACTTATATTGTTAATAATATTTGGAATTGTAACTTAGTCTCCCCTCTCGCCCATCCTGCCTCCCAAACTTCTAAGCAATTTTCCTTTTGTCCTACAACTCCTCTGGGTTATTTGAAATAGATGACCTGAATTGACAAGTCAGTTTAGTTTGGTCCCTTAAAATAAGAGATTAGGACCAGGTATATTAAAGTATTGTTGGATAAAATATTATTAGAGAATAATTGCTTTGTAACTGAAAATAGAAGTAAGTATAACTTTATATAATATATTTATAGTCCAAAGGAAAATTATGGCAATTTCAGTCAAAGTATTCATGAAAGATTTCTGTTTATGTTTAGTGTTTATAGTAAAACTAGAGGCCCAGTGCATGAATCTCATGCATGGGGTTAAAGGGGTGGAGGAGGGAGCAGTGTCTCTTAGCCTGGCTTGTGCCCTCCTAATCCCTGGGATAGGTGGGAGAGGCTCCGTCCATCACCACTGCATTCACCAGCCATGAAACCTAGCTTCTGGCTGAGCTGCAATCCCCCTGTGGGAGCACACTGACCACCAGGGGGCAGCTTCTGCATTGAGCATCTGCCCCCTGGTGGTCAGTATGCGTCATAGTGATCAGTTGTTCTGCCATTTCATCAATATGCATATTACGTTTTTACTATAGTATAGGATTATCTTGGATCAGGAAAAAGAAAAGGGAGAAAATAGCCCAAAAAAGGTAAACCACTTGGTAAAACCAAAAGCTCCATTGTCCACTGAATGCTAGAAGATGAGTTTCCATGCAATTGTAATAATTTGGAGAGAATAAATCCTATGTAGGGACTTCCACTTCTCTGAAATGTTCTTCCCATTTTTTTCACAGTAAATTCCCAAACCAGACCTGATGTATACGTTGGCTTGATTAACAACTCAAGTAATATCAGATTTCAGAAAATTCTGATGTCCACATTTAGGGTGCATCACTTAAATTTTTTTAGTAATAAACATTGCTTATAGTATAATAGGGAACAATAAAACTTGTAACTTTACTGTGGTGGTCACTGATACCCCATGGATCCTGCTGCTGGTAGGTTATTTATGGCTGTACTATAAACTTAAGCAGAACACAGAGAAGTGGCTATTTGGTGTTTTAGTTATTAGGTATCAGCACAAAAGGGTTAGGAACTTTTGGGTTATTATTCATTGACAATAATCTGTACCCTGCTGTGAACAATGCTGCATGCTGTGCAAATATAGAGAGAGTGCCTTCATAAATAATGCCAGAAACACAAGCTGTGCCAAGGCAGATAGAATATATAGATGGCAGGTTGATAGGCCTGTGGGTTTGCTTACTTGTGCAGGCTGACTTACCTTAAGCAAGTGGGAACTGTCTTCGCTCAAAGCAGGCTTTGGAGTCTATCATCCTGCCCTTGTGCCCTTGTCTCCTTTTAAAAAATCAAAACAGAAGTTTATACTTTAAGAATATTTATAGGGATCTGAAGTCTTTGTTTTACCAAATTGCTTCTTTGTGTCAACTGTCTCTTTCCCATCTCTGTTCATAGAGGAGAGGGGGAGAGGACTGGGGTCAAGCACTTGTAATTTTGTATCCTGGTGTCTGTTCTGAGTGTGAAATATTCATTTTCTTTGGTAAGATTCTGATGAGTTATTTTTTTTTTAATTTCATAATAAAAAACAAATCCCACCTTTATTCCTTAAAAAGATAGATCCTTCCAATAATGATGCAATTGGCTTGATGCTCACTGAATTTTATCTTCTTACATTATACATGTTGTCATCCTTATTTTGATGATGAGACTAGAATGTGTTTTCTCTTCTTGTAATTATCTTCTACCAGTAACAGAAATGAATCTTTAGCCTGTCCAGAGATGTCAATGTTTACTTTTAGGCAATTTACATGCATATAAAGTAGTAGTTCAATTTACGCAAAATAGTATTACTAACATCCTCAGGCCACAGCCCAGAGAGGGATAAATGAGAAATAAGATTATTTATGGGAAATTTATCTCCAGAATGTGACTATATAGCATATACTTGAAAGAGAAGATGTTTTAATGGTTTACCCAAGACAGGGGTGATTTGTTCCCAGAATCATACCAAATGACAATGTGGCAAGTAGAATAATGGCCCCCCAAAATACTCATGTCCTAATCCCTGGAACCTGTGAATATATTGACTTTGCAGATGTGATTAAATAGGGTATTTAGGTGAGATTCTTCTGGATTATCTAAGTAAGCTCAATATAATCACAGGGCTGCATATAAGAGAAAGGAGTCAGAAGAATCGTCAGACTGATACAGCATGATAAAGACTTAACTGGCCACATGGCTTTAAAGATGGAATTGGGGCACAAGCCCAGGAATGCAGGCAACCTCTACAAACTGGAGAAGGCAAGGTGATTGATTCTATCTAGATTCTCCAGAATGAATGCAGCTCTCCTAATACTTCAATCTTTGCTCCATGAGACATATGTTAGATGTCTGACCTCCAGAGCTATAATGTAATAACTGTGTTGTTTTAAGTCACCAAGTCTGTGGAAATATTTTATAGCAGTGATACAGAATACACAGTAGAAAATTCATACTGACACCTTTCTAAGAAAGTGATAAAGGTTCACTCATTCAATTACATTAAGAAAATACTTTAGAAAATATGAATTGCATACCAAGCATTTTCCTTCTGCATTAATGGTGGATCAGTGAATGATATATGATCATTCATTTATTCTCAAAATACTTATTTAATGCCTACTACTTGCCAGGCACTGTTCAAGGGGACACATGGTGGGATAAGGCAGTTAATGCTCTTATATAGAAGAAAGCAGGTAAGAACAAGTAATCAGATCATGGCAAGTTGTGGTAAGTGCTATAGAATAAGTGATAAAGATTAACTGGAGAAAAGCTCCCTTTTGTCAGCTGGACAGGGAATGCCTCTCTGAGAAAGAGGAGGTGACATCTAAGCTGAGACTGAAGGCCAAGAAGGTGGAACCAAAGATGTTTAAGGAAAAGGATGGGCAACATCTTCAAGACAGACACCAGCTTAGCAAGTGTAATGAACTGACCTAGGCATGTGAACAGAGAGTCGTGGGAATGAAGAGAAGCTTGTGGAGAGAGAACATTCAGGGCTTCCTGGGCCATGATAAAGAATTTGGACTGTATTCTAAGAGAAATGGAAAGCCAATTAAGGCATTTCAGCATTGAACAGCATGTGGTAATGAAAGTTACAGTTTATTGGATGACCTTAAAATAATTGAAGTGCTTTTGTAGAATTATTCACATTTTGAACTGAAAGTGAATTTAGAGATCAAATAGTTTGATTCTCCTTTTTTCTTTTGTTTTTGATCTACCTCTTAGGATATTATTAATTTCTGAATTAATTAGAGGTCATATAGATTGATTCTTCTTAATAGAAACTGGTGCCTACATTGGTTAATTCACTTGTCTGGAACAAAGTCTGGCTCTTGTCACTAGTTCATATACTTTTTACTGTGCTACCCACTACCTCCACACCATTTTACTAATTTTCTTTTAGTATAGAGTTTCTCATTTCTTCTTCCTTTTCAGTGAAATCACTGACAAACCAAGAACTATTATAGAAATAATAAAGAAGTTCTTACAACTAGTGGAACTGGACTCAAGGAATTGAAAAGAAGGACTTCATGTGAAATAAACCCTCTACTGTGCTCTTCTTTGTGATCTTATATTCATGAATGACTTATTCCAGGTCATTCATATTGTTTTATGAAACATGTTATTTTTAGTAACAGCCTGCATAACCTTTTAATGTTTTTCTTTTTATTTGCCAAAGAGAGAAAAAGACAGCATTGAAAATTGGATAGTTGGCAGTTGCTAGGCACCAAGCAGACATTCAGGAAGTGGCAATGAAACACAAGGAGATTTAAAAATAAACAACCATTTTAATCTTTAACCACAATTCCAATGAAGCAGACTGTTATCTGATTATTCCAAACAGACATAATATTTTTGAACTTGCTGTGTTTTGTCAGTTGCGTCTACCTACAGTTATTTTTCCTTCTAATATGTTTGTCAGGTTCACTAAAATTTACTTTTCTAATTTTTAGGTATAGTGGTTGGAGAGATGGACAGTTGTTTGAAAAGCAAAGTAAAATTGATGCCATTTAAATTTCAGTTGAATTGGCTTGCATATTTCCCTTAAGAGATCCTTGTAATCTGGGTAGAGACTTATTCATTTTCTGATCCCTGTTTTTGTGTATGTGTGTGTGTGTGTGTGTTTTAATATACATGTTTTAATTGCTTTTAGAGAGGAAGGGAGAGGGAGAGACAGAAACATCAATGATGAGAGAAAAATCATCAATCTGCTACCTCCTGCATTGCCCCTCTCCTGGGGACTGATCTGCAATATAGGCATGTGCCTTTGACTGGAATTGAACCTGGGACCCTTCAGTCTGCAGCCCGACACTCTATCCACTGAACCAAACTGGTTAGGGCCCTGTTTTGTTTTTTTCTCTACCTTCATGCTGGGAGGCACACCCTCCTTTCTAAGTTGGGTGGGGTCTTGGAAATCTCTGTTGCAAACAATGCAATTGTGTGTATTGAATTCTGTATCATAAACTACAACAATAAATAAAATAGAACTAACTCTACTGGAAAGAACAATGACCTGATAACATGGTACTTGCAGAATTAGTGACACATGCCAATGGCACAAGGCAGCATTATGGTGGAAAGAAAGTACACCTTCCAAAGCCAGAGTGCTTGGGTTTGAATCTTGCTCCTCTTTTTACTAGCTGTGTAACCTTAGGCAAGTCACTTACCTTTTCTGTTCCCATTTCCCCATCTTTAAGAAGCAAAATGATAGTAACTAGCTCACTGCTGCTAAGATGATTAAAAGAGGTCATGTTTGTAAAGCTTTTAGAAAAATGTCTGTTATAATAAATATTATGTAAGTTATTTAATAAAGTACAATGCAAATATGTACATGGGAATGAACTCTTATTAAATACTAGCATTCTGTTTACTTTTTTCTCCCATATTCTTAAAGTATACCTAGAAAGAAGAACTGTTCATTTCCAAAAGTAAGGCCTTATGAATAAAGAAATAAACACATTATTTCTATTTATAGCAAGTCACTATTTGCTTTGTACAATTCCCATATGCATGAATTTCAGTTACTGTGGCTTACTTGAACAACAATATGGTTGGAATTTTAGTTACCATGGCATATTAACTGAGTAAGTGCTTATAGTGCATGCTTCCTGTGAGCTCTTCAGTCTATAATCACGGTGTCACTAACAGATGCCCATCGTGAATCATGTCACTTCTTTTAAAATTAGTTGGTGATTGTTCACTGCATATATGTAATTCAGCTTGTTGTTGTGTTGCTTCTTTGTCTCCCAGTGATAGACCCATATAACATTTGACACAAATGGATAATCAATAGAAGAATTGGTCAACAAAGATGAAAGTACCCTGGAGAGATAGGTGATAGCAAATTAAATGAACATAAATGGACCTGCAGAAGAAATAGCTGACATGGGCCCAGTTGAGAGATTGTGGATACGTAGTCAAAGGAACTCAGTGCAAGTGAACTTATTTACATAAATTGGTCAAGAGGTTGTGATAAAAAGGATAAAGTTGCTCTAGAGAATGTGACTTCACATTGAGAGAACTTTCAGAAATATTTAGATATTTTACAATATTGAAAAAGTGAAGGCTAAAATATTTGAAGCTGATCAAAACTTAGAAAGCACCATGACAATGCCCAGAAGCAGGAAAGATGCTTTTTTTTTTGTATCGTAAGTTATACAATGACAAAAAGAAGGCAAGCACTGTTCACACTATTCTTGTGTGAAAGTACAAAGAAATTGAATTCTCAATGGTTCTAATATTTTAAATCACAATGTACTAAGTAAATACTATTTTTACTCTTTTTGAAATTTCCATATATATTTATAAGCTATGATGAGAGAATTTTTAAAGTTTTAAGGAATGTTTTTAAAGACCATGGGGCAATTGTGATTTTCCCCATCACTTAAGAAGATCACTGTGTGGTCTCAGCTTGCTTGGTCATTTATATGGCCCTGCACTGCCAAGCAAAGTGAGGATTACATGTACTATTTTGGAGGCAGCACCAATTCAATAAGAGAGGTGAGAAAAATCACCCGAGCAAAAATGATTATGCTGTTTGGGCAAGAAGTTTGACAACAATAAAGGTTTTATTCGAACATAGCAAGTTATTTTATCCCTGGGATGTTTTTTGACACAATGTTTACTCATTAAATAGTGTCACAGAACTTTACTTATGTGGATTACTCATAAACAAGGATTCTCTAAATAGATCAAAATACCTGAAGTCTGCATTCTCATTTCCTGGCCCTGTATTTTTCCTGAGGAAGGAGTGAAAGGAGAGCGTGTCATTGGACATAAATTATATGCTCGATATAGAACTTGAATTGTGTAAGATTCCACACTAAAGGGCACTGAATGTCAATGTTTATTTGAAATAACGGGGAGAGCATTATAGTTATTTTATCCAACTTAAGAAAGAACACAAAGGTTTTCTAAGCAGGCATCAATATCATTTTGACATTTGTAGACTTCTCATGATTTTAGGTTAAAAATAGGCTTAATAAAAAAAAATAATTAATTAATTAATTAATTAATTAATTACTTTAAAAAATGGGCCTAAATATTTTGGTCATTCATTTGCTATTGATGCATAACATTTCAATATAATAAAATCCAATTGAAAAATTATCATTCAGAATTTCTGCACATTTTAAGGATTGCTCATACACCAGCTTTCTTAAGGATATTTCCTCTTGATTCCCTTAATACTAACTTTACCCTTATCAAACTGAGCTCCAACCAAAGAGAGACTTCCTCCACATTTCTCAGAATGTAGCCTATGTTTATGTATCCTCTGCTAAGAGAGAAGGGGATAGTATGAGAGTCATAAGAAGATCTTCATGATCATCGCTCTTCAAACTGTCAGCAACATTTAGAAAAATCAGAAAAGTTGAATAATCTGAGTCTTTACAGCTCTGGTATTGACTACCATTGCTTCAGATTCTCTTTTCCTAGATTTTTTTTTTTTGCCATGGGAAGCTTCTCAAAATTTGTTCCAGCCACTCTGGCTTCATACTACTTGAATTCTTAGAAGTCATTTAAAAATTCCCAGAGTATTTTACATTCTAAAACATATAAAAACACATAGGAAACAATATGATTGCAAATAGTTCTCAATCATAACTCTTCTATTTCTAACCAAAGAAAAGAAACACAGTGAAATGTATTTTACCATCAATTTAATAGGCAAAGCTAAAAACGTAGACAGTATGTGTTGTTAGTGGTGATGTAGGAAAACAATCTCCCTTAACTTTTTGCTTCTGTGAGTATAAATTGATGTATACATGAATGTAAGAGTATAAACCTGGGAAAACATCAACTTAGCAATATTCATCAAAAGTTAAAATGAGGATCCTTTAGCCATTAATTCTTCTTCTTGGATTTATCTAACATATTTTACATATATGAAATGGTGTATATACAAAAACTTCCACTGCAGAATCATTTGTAATATTAAGCAACTGAAAATACCATGTAACAGGATGTTTAAAATGACATTTTAACTAAGTGCCAATAAATTGAATTTTAAATCCTGTCTTAAGATAGATTTCCTTCCATAAGATTTACAAAGAAAATACTGTCTAAGTGATTTTGTAACTCTTAAATCCATCAGCACAGGTCAAGGATGATGAGGAAGGAACAGAGACTGGAGAGGCTCTGTAAAGACATTATTTCCAAGAGGGAGAAGGAAATATATGATAGCAATCCAAGTTGGGAACTCTAGAGAGGATTTCTCAGAAATATGTTCCTCCAAGTTGAATGTTGCAGAGAACGTGGTGTGTAGTCTTGCCCAAGGAAGCTCAAGTGCCCTGTAGTTATACATTAAAGTGGCTGAATTGGGATCAGCTAGCACTCTGTTTGTCAGAGCAAGTTGGGCATAGGTATGCCTATGGACATATGTGCCCTATTGGATAGTGGGTATAACAGGCAGAGTATGGTCTCTTAAAGATGTCTATGTCCTAATTCGTGGTATCCATGAATAGGCTAAATTACATGAAAAGGGGATAATAGCTGCAGATAGAATTAAAGTAGGTAACTAGTTGATCTTGAGGTGAAGAGATTACTTTGGATTATCCTGGGCCCAACATAGTAGAGAGTGTGCTGAAATATAGCAAGTCCATGTCAAAGGGGAGTGTTTGGAGTGTATTTGGATGTGTACTGCTCAGTTATCATCACCTTCCTCTACCAGGATTGGTGTTAGAATCTAAGAAAGAAGAGGTTGTAATAGCTCCCACACAGCTCCTTGTCAGTGAAAGGTATTCCAATACTTCAGCAAGGTGACTTGTTTGTGTCAAAGAGACAAGGCAAGAAAGTAGCAGGTGACATCAGAGTAGTCAGTATCAGGAGCAGGAGAAAGCTTGGCGACCTGAGCAGCATGCCCACAGCCATGGCAGAGTTGCAGAAGGCTGGGGGGTAAGCAGGGACTATGACACTACAGTCAGGAACTCTAGAGGAAAGGAAGGGCATGAAAGCAGGGAAAGAGCATCATTGCCCACACAAAATCAAGACATTCATCCTTCCACAGATCCAGAAGTTTAGGAAAGTTTGGGACTGATGGAAAACAGGGTATGGCCTTCTGAAATTCTGCTGGAAGAGACTGAGTTAGAAAAATGTGTTTTAAACAATAATTTGGGAATTCTTTAGCTCTCATTTAATGTGATTTGGGAAAATATAGGTAAAATTACATTAAAACCTATCCATACTTTAAAAACCTAGCTTCTGCTTTACTTCTGTCTTCTCTAGCAGCAATAATAATGTTCACATTAGGAAAAGTTGAGTCATTGTGGTTATGAGAAATATCAAATGACAATATAGGTGAAGAGATGATTATAGCATATTTATCACATGATTAAGAAATTGCTGATGTTATTGTGGAGCCTTTATAAATTATCTATAAAAATTATGGAAAGTAGAGACAGTTCCTCTTCATTTTCTTTTTTAAGTTTTCTAAAAGAAAAAAGTCAATTCTGGGTTCATATATGTGACTTAAATGCTTAAATACACTTTCAAAGAGGATTATGAGGATGTTTTTTAGATCAAAAAGAGCCAACAGATTCATCAAGAATATGTAATGTGATTTAATACAATTGAGTATAGTATATTTGTGAAAGTTTCTTAATTTTTTCATAAATGAGATGGTGAAATGTGACTTTAATCATAGTAATAGAGTGGCTGTTCTCAAACTAAGTATATGGCCCTGTGCTTTTCAATTTTTTTTATCCGTAACTTGAATGAAAACAAAGTCGGCTAATTTGTCCAATTTTTTGAATGATACAATAATCAACATAAACTGATTAACAAAAACAGATCCAGAGACAGAGAATCATTGATTAGACCATCAAACCTCAAAGGGAAGTTAGAGGAGGGCGGGATAAAGAGAAGAGATCAACTAAAGGATTTGTATTCATGCATATAAGCCTAACCAATGGACACTGACAACAGGGAGGTGAGTGCAAGAGTGGGGGGAGGGCAATTAGGACACATATGAAATACCCTAATCAATAAAAAAATTATAAAAATAATAAAGAAAATAGGATTCTCAATAAGGTGAATTGATGGGTTAAAAATAATAAGATGCAATGCAACAGAAATAAATATAAGTGATGAGATGATGTTTAAAGCAACTATGCAAAGTACAGATTTTTGGAATATTGTAATTAAAATTAATGTAAGACTTCAGTTGCCAGTGCAAATTGGAGTGGATGTGGATCATAAAAAGATGTATGAAGTTTTGTTTTGCATACATGATAGTGCCCACAAAAGCTTAATGTTCTCTGAAGAGAGTAGACAATATCAAAATACTGGATTCAGTTTTTTTTCAGATTCTACCACGACATGGGTACATTAGAGCATAATTACTGAAAAAAGGCCAGAATCAGAACAATTAACCTGAAAAATAGAAAATTTTGGTATTATACAGTACCTGCACTTAAATATTTGAGAGATGGTCACAAGGGAAGAATTATTAGATTTGTCCTCTAGACTTTCAATTGCAAAAATTGCAACATGGTGGTTAGTTGATTGCTAGGACCTGAAGTGATGAGAGATGAGGCTGGATGATAGAGACCAAAGCATCAAAAGGTAAACCATGTTAAGGAGGTTAGATGATGAGAAAACACAGAGGGCTGTAAGCAATGGAGAAACATGAACAAGTTTTTCTATTTTGGAGATCTCTGGGGCTGCACTGGTCAAGCAGAGGCTGCCATTCAATTAATATTTTGTGAAAAGAGTACTCCCAGTGAGTGGGGGTACGGAGAGGGTAACCTTCAAGATTTGTGAATTTTAACTACAAATGCACAACTTTAAAGAATATGAAAACACTCCTTAATTGCTTTTCCATAATTATCTTGTGGTCCCAGTTGCTCTTATAATGAACAGAAAGGCAAGGTTTATATTTCCTTGAGAAAATTTCAAAATTCAATTCTAGAAATAGCTCACAGAAATACATTGAATGAGAAAAAGGAACACTGTTATAAATTTTAAAATGGAATCTAATTAGCAAAGAAAACGAAGCATAAAACAGTGCAAAATTGGCTTTCTGGAGACAAGCTTGAGTTTCTGAATCTCTAGAAAATAAGGTTACTCATACATAGAAAAAACTGGAATTGAGATATTGTTGCTAACACAATTGCAATCATCAAAAATAATATAATCCCCCAAATTGCTAGGAGTACTACCAATATAGTATATATATATTTTTCTTTTCCGGTAGATAGCAATTAAAATTTAAGGGATGGTTGATTCAGAATACCCAACATTATGTCTTGGCAGAGGATTTGTCTGTTTATTATTTCCTGTGAGGAAAACTTAATAGTAAATACTAAAAGATTTAAGTTTGTTGAGTAGGTTCTACACCTCATTTCCTAGTAAGAATCACATCCCTTGTTGTCTTGAATTAACCTCATTTTCTTTATTAACCTTATTAGTGTTATCAGTGTATACATGTGTGTGATCATTCCAAGCATTCATTTTGTAGCAAGAACCAGAATTAGTCAATATTTTTATGCCCTATTTAACTAACAAATGGAGATAGAAAAGCATGGTAGAATGAGGGCAAGATTAACAGAAGGCCCATTGAAAAAAGTCATGGTAAAGCATAGATTCTCTGCAATCGGCTTAAGTATAGGCAAATTTTCATTCTGCTGTTTACAAAGCTATGTGACTAGGTATGAATTAACCTTTGTGACAATTTTTCTATTAAATCAGCTATTTAGAACTTCACATGATTGTTAAACAGTTAAGAAAAACCTGAAATAAGTCTTACAGGTATGCCTAGTATATGTTAGGTAGTCAAATGGTGTTAGCTATTAGTCCTGGCTCTGGTTCAACTAGCTCTTATGGAGATAAAGATTATTAACTTCTTTAGATTTAATTTCTTCATCTCTAAAATGAAGGTGTTGAACTAGATATTGGCAAATTATCTCTTTAATTAATATGATCATTATTTCTTTTTATTATCTTCATTTATCAGTTTTATATTGATTGTCTATAATGCACAAGGAATTATCTCTTTAATTAATGGCTTATAGGATATGATATTGACCTTCGAAAGTTTACAAAATATAAAGGAAATAAGATATAGAGATGTAACCTCAATGCAGGCTCCACAGGGCAACTTGATTATACTCCATACTGTATATAAGGTTCAGAGAAAGCAAGAGTGGGAAATAAGGGAATAGAAAGCAAAATCATGAAGGTAGGAAAGGACAATAGTATTTATTTATTTTTATATTTCAAGATTATTTTTTTTAGTCTACAATTTTTATTTTTTATTTATTTATTTTTCCCTAAAAAGAAATATAAGTGATAATATATATTTCCTCCCCACCCCCCAGTACAGGCCCTCATCCGTCTCCCCTCTCCCCGCTCCTTACTGCCCTGTATCCACTGCCTACACACACATACATACAATAGTATTTAGGAATGAGGCATACACCGATTTAATGTGGTTAAGGGTTTCAAGTTGTGCTACATTGTAGTACTTGTTGAATGCCTCCCTGAGAAGCATGGATTATTCTGCAAGCAGAAAGAAGCTGTTGAAAATTTCAGAGTAGAATCATGATCCTGCTAAGAAGAGAGAAAGGAGAAAGCTGAAGAAGAGAATGTAAGAGCTTAGGTAAGAGGTAGTAAAAACCAATCTACCCTTGACCTGGGGATTGGCATCTTTCTCACAAACTTTCTTGACATTTAGCACTTCTTTTTCTTTAGATTTCCTGTTCACACCCATGCTTCTCTCCTCTGATGTTCCTGTTGGGTAGATCTTCTTTCCAAAGACCTGAACTTTTCATTACTCTATTTCTCTTTCTGATGCTCTGAAGAATTGGGAAGACTGGCTAACTGCTTTTTGCAGCTGCAATTGTCCCTCCTTCCGATGGTGTACATAAGGGAACCCTCACCTCTGCAGGACTTACGCTTTATCTAGCCACTTTCAACTCTGCTTAGATGCTAATTCAAGTAAATTTAGACTTTTTTTTTCCTACCTGAGGGTTTTACTTTGAAACCTCTGCTCCTCTGCCCTGAAGAGCTCAGTTGGGCAATATAGAAACCCAAAGATCTTTTTCCCTTTCCCTTAAAGCCTTATGTATAGCTAAATTGTCATCTCTGGTCCTTCGACCACAATCATATCTCTAGGGCCGAAGGCATATAGTAACAAAAGGAAATACCTTGCTCCAAATCTCTCCAAATTAAGAGAGTGCAGGAGCAGAAAGAGACCTTTGGTAACTCCCTAATTCTTTCTTCCCAAAGGTTCCACTGCTAACCCTAAGCAAGGGTTTGCTGGACAATGCTGCAGAAGGTACCTGTAGGTTCCTGGTGGAACATTCATATATGTATTTCCTGAGGAGGTTAGAATGACAAGGTCAGGTGAATGGAACAAATGATAAAGGGCATAAAGTTTGGAATCAGATAGATGTGTCTGGATTCAGATTTTAGATTTAGCATTTATGTAGTAGCAAATACTTCTTTAAACATCTATGTTTTCATCTGTAAATGGGCATAGCAGCTGACAGGGTGGTTTTGAGAACTCTTTATTTCTCATATCCCTTGGTACCTGTGGTTGATTTATTATTAACTTAAACTTGTAGCAATCTGTTATCTATCATTTTGATAAGGTCTTAAAATATATTCTCTTTGATAGTAAAATAAATGAATTATTCCTTATTTAAAATGCTTCAAACATCTTACCCCTTGGAAGTACTTTTGAGTGCTTTGGAAATCAAAATTGCAGTAATCACCTCCTATAGCTCGTCTTCTGCCTGGTGATCCTCCCATGCTCCTAAATGTGTCTCTTCTCTCACCTCTCTCTCCACCCTTGGTAAAGTCAGTTAGTATTCTTTTGAACCTTCTTTGAACCTTGCACACATTATATTAGAACATGTGCCTATGAGAGTATGATCTAGTGTGACATATCTACCACCCTTCCTGACTAAGAACTCCTTGTGGGATGTCCACTGGCCATTGATTCTTACTCTTGAGGCCATTATGTCCTCTACTATCTCAGACTAAGCATTAACACCTTCTTGGCTTCCAAGGTCTCCTCAATGATAGTTCACCTACAATCCTAACCTTATAGAAGGTTCTCTATTCTTTTGGTCATTCTACATTCATCTCCCTTAATGTTGTCTTGTGACCCAATCCTAATAGCCAAGCTATGCAACTAGCAACCAGCTAATCCAATTAAACAATTCATGATAAAATGTTTTCAGACACAGCTTTGAAATGTACATTGTATGTATTATATGATATATGTTAATATTTGCTTTAAAATGTAACTATGTCAGACATTGTACCTGGCTAAGGAGACTCTTACCATCCTAAATATCATTATATGATATAGGGCAAGCTCTGAAGCCAAATTACCTCAGATTAAATCTGTCCCTTTTTATTTGTATCACCTTGAACAAGTTATTTAACTCCTCAGTGTTTCATGTATACAGAGAGTTTCCTCATATACACAAAGAGGATAATAAGCAAAGTTAGCTCCTATGGTTGTCCTGATGTTTAATTAATTTAATATACATAATGTGGTAAGAAAGGTACCAAACAAGTGACAGGCCTATATAATTCTATATAAGTCTATGTTACTGCTTACATATGAGCCTCTTGATTAGTGGAAATTTGATATAGTGAGAGACTTAAGAAAAAAAATTCCTAAACCCATCATTCCATAACCATTAATTATGTGGGACAAAGAACTGGAAAGGAAATGTATTTATATAATCCCATTCCTCACAACAAACTAGTATACTAGTATATACATACTGTGTGTTGTGATTAAAAGAACACTGACAGCTCCCTGGTGGTCAGTACATGTCATAGCAACCATTTGTTCCACCATTTGGTCAATTTGCATATTAGCTTTTTATTATATAGGATGTATAAGTCTTGATGTGAACAGTAAAACAGCGATGTGAAGATTTTATGCATTCTCTGTTTCCAGGGTGTTTGAAAAGAGTTGTTTTCAAAAGTGGGCAATGTTTTAAGGGAAGCTTTTGCTTATAATATTGTCTATAGTAATTTCCTGAAGTCATACCTGTCCGTATCCCCTTGTGGCAGGCTGTGGATCTCCTCCACCTCAAAGCATTGCAGTACTCCAAGAGAAAGCAATGCTCAGTATGTGCTGCTGAATAAATCAATATATAGGTTAGTGAATATTTTTTATATTCAGCCAAATGTACAAAATCTTGAGGTATTTAAACCAATCCTCATCTTCTAACAATTAATTTTGTAAGGAATTTTGTTTTGTTTTGATTTCTATTTGCAGAAGCCTACCAGAGAAACAGAAAGTATTTTTGTTGATTGATTGCCATTAAAATTCTTTTATATCAACTATGATGTTAAATTCACAATGTTAATTGCTGCTTTTTCCACTAAAGTTTGTTTACTGCTACAAAATCACAACGTATCAAATTCTTGTCTGCCCAAGTCCCCTGATAACGCTCCCCAGAGAAACACAAAAGCTTAGATGCTACCTCAGAGACATTTGTACTTGAACCTCGGTAAATTATTGAGTAGAGAAAAATGCATTAGTCAAATTTTATATTGAGAGCAAAACAATGAAACTATGGATGATATCAAATACATCTGATTTAATCAGCATTGATTATTTTCAAATTCAGTAGATAAATCCATCTTCCTAAAATCTACTGAAAATCTAGTAAATGCACAATACATATAGGTCAGTTATTTCCCAAATGTACTAGAACCTAGCTCCATGTTAAAAATTGTTGGAGAGAGCTTCATGGTTCGTACTTAAAATAATTTTCATGCACAGATACTTCGGACAAAATTTTAAAATGTCAGTTCAAACCCACAGCATGGCAAAAATTGAAGTAATATTTATCTTCTCAGACAGGTAAGCTCTTATTAGTAAAATTCCACTCCATATGATGTTCTTTCTTAGCTTAGAAATTACAGTCTGCACTAGCATATATATTTTTAATCTTAATGCTTAGAAAATATGATTAGATTTTTGGCTACTGTCTTTAGAATCTTCCCTGAGGCTTCCTCTGGGTGCCATGTCTTTTTTTCCATTTTCAAAGAAACATACCAGGCAATTCCAGGATTTTCCTGTCTCTGTCACTAAACTTTCTGCCCTCAAGTACAAATAGCTTTTATGCAATCAAGATTCTAAAATCTCTATTTTACTGTGCCAGTCCCATGCTCAAAAGCATTTATTGACTCTACAAACGCTTATGGAATAAAATCCAAACTCCCTCACACTTGGAACTGAAGTTGCTCCATGGTTGTGACATTAGCTATGTTTTAAAGCCCAGCCCTAAAAGTCTCTGAAGTCAACCTGATGATGTCATCTAATTGTACTCACTGTCTCATGCACTTACGCTTCTTTGCGTCATATTATTTTATGTTAGTTCTCCAAATTAGAATGATCCTTTCCCCTCCTAATGAATTTCTTTGGAGAGAAGTTTAACACTGAGGTTCTCTGTAGTTCTTTTCCTGACCGGAGCATCCAGAAGAGATCTCCAAGAACCTTCTTCATCCATAAGAACCTTCCATAAGTCTTTGTTAAAATTATTCTATAAGATCCTGTAATATCATTGTTGAGAAGTGTTCGCTACTCCTCTATTTTCTTAAAGAACGTGTGTGTGCTTTGGATTATTTCTTCTTTAAACATTTGATAAAATTTTGTGAAACCATCTGGACCTGCAGTTTTTGTTTGGTTATTGTGGTAAGATTTTAAATTAAGGATACAATTTCTGTAATAGATTAGGGTTATTTGGATTTTCTATTGTATTGTACTGGCTTTGGCAATTTGTATTTTTCAAGGAATTTGCCCATTTCATCTAAAGTATCAAACTTATTGGTATAAATCTGTTTTCTAGGTGTGTTTCATTTTATAGTCTATTGTTCTGCTTTTAAATTCACTGATCTTTTTTTTTTGTACCATCTAATTGGCTTTTAAGCCCATCCAGTAAATTTTTTATTTCAGATATTGCATTTTCAACTCCATTTGGTTTTTTTTATAGGTTCAATTTCTCTTCTCACTTTGTGAATGATTTTCTTTAAATCCTTGATTATATTTATAATAGCTGTTAATAATCTTGTCTGTTGATTTCACTATCTCAGTAAATTCTGGGCCTTTTTCTATTGATTTTTTTTCTTATGCCTATGGTCTTATTTCTATTGATTTCTTTTTCTTATTTGCATGTATATTAATTTTTATTACATACTGTACAATTTGTATGTTTATGGTTGAGAATGCATGTTATTATTTTTCTTTAAACATATTGAGTAAGTTTTGGACAGAAAACTACTTAGGGAATCAGCTTGGTCTTTCGAGTGTTGGTTTTTAAGCTTAGGTAAGGCTGGCATAGAGAAGTGGTCAGCAAACTGCGGCTCGTGAGCCACATGTGGCTCTTTGGCCCCTTGAGTGTGGCTCTTCCACAAAATACCATGGCCTGGGTGTGTCTATTATGAAGAAGTGACCTTAGAAGAAGTGTAAGTTTAAAAAATTTGGCTCTCAAAAGAAATTTTAATCGTTGTACTGTTGATTTTTGGCTCTGTTGACTAATGTGCTTGCCGACCACTGTCCTGAGCCATGGTCTTTCTCTACTCTCTACTAAATATTCAGAGTGAATTCATTGAAGTCTCTTAACTCTGGTTGGTTGGAACTTGAACCTAGCCCAGGTCTATGCAAGTGCTAGCAGTTGTTAAATTTATAGCTCTCTGGTAGTTAGCTTTGTGAAGTGTCCCTAGGAATCAGCAACTTTGCATTACACCACATTTTAAGGATAAAATTTGCAGGTTTCTAGAACTCTGATTCACTTCACTCCCTTCTCTCCCTTACTCTGTTTTGTTATTCCGAATACTTCAACCTCTCCAAACTCTGATTAGTGAGATCTCTGTGTTTTGTAAGGACTCCTCCTCTTGCCTCTGCCTCTCCTCTGCCAGAAAGACTGAATCATCACCGGGATAATTTTGTATATGTTAGAAATATATATATATATATATTTTAGCTTCTAGTTGTGTACAGCAAGAAGACTAGTCCAGTATCAGTTGCTCCATAATAGCCAAAACTGAAGCTTCATATTCCCCAAATACCATTATTTTAATCAGATTTTTTAATTTTCTTCTAGAAATGTAATTTCTAAGTCAATATTTATATTAGCATATGCAAATACTTCTTTGTTTTTAAATGAACTTAGTCTTTTGAATAAGTTATTTCTGTATAATTTTTAGAATTGATTAGTTGATCCATTGATAAGATTGGTGCATATTAAATTTTACTGATCATAGCCTCTGCAATTCACCATACTAATTTGCTCTGGCAAAGTTTACCAGTGACATAATTATGGGCAAAGACAATGTTATCATTTAGTCCTCATCTTATTTAATTTTGAAATTATTTATTGCCTTTCCTTCTGAATCATAACTCTTTTGGTGATCCTCCTTCCTATTTAAAAATTCTTCTTTGCTAATTTTTCTTCTTCTAATGATGGCTTAACTGTTTGTGTTCTCCAGGGCTCTGATACTGGGATTTGTTTTTTTCTTCAAATAGGCTCTTTCAGAGCAAGCTCATTAATCTCTGGGTTTCAACAATTACCTATGTTGATGATTCCCAAATCTGATGAATTGTTTTATCCATCTCAGTCCTCTGTTTCCTGAGCTTGAGACTTAGGTGTCACTACGGTCTGTCACCGAGATGTGTCTCATATACTTCCCAACATGTTCAAAACTGAACTCATCATCTTTCACAAGCCCACCTTTACCTCTGCCTTCCTCACTTTATCAAGCTGTTCAAGCCAAAAAACTCAGTCACCCTAAACTTGTGTCTTTATTTTGACACTGATGTCTAATCATCACTACATTTTATATATAATGTCTTTTTAAATTTCTACTTTTCTAGTCTTAACGCCCTTCTTGTCTCTCAACCTTGACTACAATAATGGCATCCTAATAAGTATAATCTTTAGTTTCATACTTTCTCATGATACCCCTCAATTTCTGACATTGGTAATATCAAAGGCAAATGAGAATATCTAAGGAATATGTGATACCTACCTGCTCAAATGAATCAGTTTTCCTCTACCTATGGTAAAGGGACAAAATCCAATTTCCAGTGTAGGACACACAGCCATCTAAATTCTATCTCCCATTTATGCCAGTTATTACCGCCTTCCTATACTTCAGATAAATCAAGATAATCATCATAAATGGAAGGGGGTTTCACCTCTCCATTCATGGGGCAAATCTCTGCATGAAATATTTCTAACATTTCTTTACTTTTCTTCTTTTTGCCCTACTCTCATCCCCTATACATATTCATAGTGCTAGTACACAATGGGTATGTCAGATGAACAAATGAGAGAATAGTACTACAATATAATTACCATGAACATTCAGAATATGCATTGAAAGAAAGCTAAAGCATTTGCTTTTATTTATTTATTTTTTAAAAATATATTTTTATTGATTGCAGAGAGGAAGGTAGAGGGAGAGAGAGAAAGAAACACCAATAATGAGTGAGAATCATTGACTGGCTGCCTCCTGCACGCTCCGTGCTGAGGATCATGCCCTTGACCAGATTGAACTCGGGACCCTTCCGCAGGCCAATGCTCTATCCATTGAGCCAAAAGCATTTGCTTTTACGTTTACTAGTATATGAACACAAATATTCTAACATTCTTAAATTCTGTTAGAATTCTGATAGTGTTTCACTTACTTAAGTCTCAATTTGACCCAATAAAAAACTTAGAAAGAATATTTCTTTAGAAAGAATATTTTTCACTTACTATAAAATATCATATTGTTAATTTAGTTGGTTTTAGAGCAGGGTATGCAATGGGATGAGAATCCTGTATCATATATTGCATCACCACTCCTAATAAACACTTTGCCATCTCTGGCTTATTTACAGTTCCTAGGATCATTCTGGAACATTTGCTTTCCATTATTTTGGAATTAAAGAAATACAAAATCTGCACTGATGGTAGGAGTGCTTGGCTACACAGTAACCAAATTGGTATTATATAACTTTATTAAAAAATTTGGTAGATAATTTGATCAGAGGAAATGAAAAAACGTATCAAACATAAAACCTTTCTTACCCCCATCTTTCTCTTCTCTTCATTTATTTATAGCCATACTGTTCACTTTCTCAGAAATGCTTTTAGAATAAATATCTGGCACTCCTCGACATGAAGCTTAAGACCTTAATTTTGGAAGCTATAACATATGCTAGAAAGAAAATCTGGTTTAAATAACCAAATAATTTTTAATTAAAAGTTTCCCTCCTACTGAGTTACAGATTAAATATAAAATAAAATCTAAAAGGGGAAATATATAATGATGCATTAGAGGATCAACAATTTCAAGGAATGTTAATATTCATCATCAGAGAGCAGGTAGATGAAAACTACCTGCAAATGGACAGGTCAATTGCTTGCTCAGTTCTTAGTAGGGACATATCAGTTATTCAAAAATCATATGTAAAGAGAAATGTATTCTCAGGGTCAGTTTGAGCCATCTGGACAATCGCTGATGTACACTCAGCACACTGGTTAATTATATTTAAAGTTGGTTCTATAAATACAGAGAAAGAGAATAAGGGTGAGGGAGAAAGAGAAACAGGAGAACACTCCTGTTAGTTATGTAAGAAAGATATTTGACTGAGCATTTGGTTTCAGTCTGCAGTTGTGTGAAGGAATGGAAAAGAAATTAAGAGATTCTGGCATGGAGTTCATTCCATCACATTAGCTGAACTATAAATTAAATATAAAATGATGATTGTTGCTAAGCTTTGACACTCAATATGAGCTTCAGGAAGGAATTGATAAAACTGTCAAATGGCCTTTTAGGACAAATTCAGTGAACTTGAAAAGGAAGAGGGGAGAGAGCTTAGAGTGCTGGTCGCTTGCTTTTAAACTGTGTTGGTTTTTCAGAGGCAATCACAGCAGGGCGCTTTCTAAAATGAACAAAAAGACAACTTCTTATGGCGGACTGCTTACTCCTTGATGAGCCATAAAAAAATCTATCTTGAAATGAGTAAAAGTCATGATACTAAATCAGATTCTCTGCAGCAGTGTTTTGTTTCTCAGACAGACTTTTTAAAATTTTTAACCAATTACCAGATTTATCCAAGTGGAACAATATTAAAAAAAAAAAAACTCTAATATTTAAAAAAACTCACTTCAAGCAAAGGAAAATAAAAAATGTAATAATACAAAAGCAAGACTATGAACTTGACAATAGTCACCTTTCAAGAACATGTCTCACACTGTATGACCCACTCCTTGCTTTACCTTTCAACCTAGACTCACTGTTAAATCTCAGTGGGATATAACCTCTAGTATAAAGAATAACTCTCACATGAACTTTTAATTGCACACCCAATACATTTCCATAATGATTATTATGGTTGCAAATCCTTTCTTTTAGAAGGGAATGAGAGAAAAAAAATACATAAGGAGGAGGTTACAAAAGTAGCAGAATATGATAGTCCTTGAGCCATATTGACATTTGTAACTGTGGTTAATGGGGAGATCAAAGACTATTATAACTCTGTAATAATAGAAGTAATTCTCATTAGTCCATGTACTAAGCAAATGATCTGCATGCTTTGCATACACTATATCCTTTAATATAAGTAAGTATTGTTATGGATGCTTAACAGATAAAGTAACAGGTTCAGAGAAGCAACATGGCCAAGGGATCTTGTTCAATAAATTGTGTAACTAGGATTCAAGTTCAGCATGCTCAAACCTTGAGTTTTTGCCTTTATATTACACTAGAGGCCTGGTGCACAAAATTCATGTAGGGAGAAGAAGAGTCTTCAGACTGTCCTGTACCCTCTCACAATCCAGGACCGTTGGCTCCTAACCACTCGCCTATCTGCCTGATCACCCCTAACTGCCTTTGCCTGACTGCCTGATCACCCCTAACTGTAACTGGCTCTGCCTACCTGCCTGATCACCCCTAACCACTCACCTGCCTGCTTAATCACCCTTAATTGTTCACCTGCTTGCCTGATCACCCCTAACTGTTCACCTGCCTGCTTGATCACTCCTAACTACCTCTATTTGCCTGCTTGATCATCCCTAACCACTTGTCTGCCTGCCTGATCACCCCTAACTGCTCACCTGCCTGCCTGATCATCCCTAACTGCTCACCTGCCTACCTGATCACCCCTAACTGCTCAACTGCCTGCCTGATCATCCCTAACTGCTCACCTGCCTACCTGATCACCCCTAACTGCCTCTGTCTGCCTGATCAACCCTAACCACTAGCCTGTCTGATTGCCCCTAACCACTTGCCTACCTGCCTGATAACCCCTAAATGCTCACCTGCCTGCCTGATCATCCCTAACCACCTGCCTGCCTGCCTGATTGCCCCAATCACTTTGCCTGCATGCCTGATCACCCCTAACCACTCACCTGCCTGTCTGATTGCCCCTAACCACTTCTGCTTCTGCCCTAGCCTGCCATGGCAGCTGCCTCTGCCTTGGCCCCTGCCGCCACAGCTTCATCTGGAAGGTTGTCTAGAAGGACATCTGTAATGATGTTGGTAAGGTCGTTTGGCTCCCCAGTCTAATTAGCATATTATGCTTTTATTATCATGGATTGCCTCATCTCTGAATCTTGTAGAATATGTATAATGCACAAGTATCTTATTTTACATGAGCTTAAATATGGCTATAAAATAAAAGATAAAAATTTGAGGTCTAATAGGAAAACTAAAATTTTATATTAATATATCATTTTACAGTTTCTGAAGCACTTTTACAAAATTAATATTTTATGTTAATATATTCTTTTACAGTTTCTGAAACATTTTCACAATCCTTAGATCACTTGATCTTTATAGCATTCCAGAAATATGGGCAAAGTCATTATTTTTTTCTACCTTACAGTTGAAGTAAGTGGAACACAGAGAAATTACATGATTTATCAGTGGTTCCAAAACTTGCAAATTGAGATTTGGATGCAGGCCTTGAGATTCCCAGTCCCAGGTATCTTCCCCTTCTTCTGGTGTCCTGGGTGGTAAAGCACCAGCTACCAGTACAGATTCATGCAGAGATTAGAGTTTTATTGTGAATTCCCTAAAATGGCACTACTAATATATTTAGAGTCTAATTGGCCCATTTTAGTATGTTTGATTCTTGTGCTCAATACTGTTTAACCCATCCAATTTTCTTTAAAGCTCAAATTTCAGCCTAAATAGCACCATAGGTTGTAGTGAATTAAATTATTAGTAATAATTGTTACAATTGATGCCATCTGGAAAGTGTCACCTGAGAGGCAGGGAAGTATTACCTCCAATAAATATAGAATCACTGAAGAACCCAACAGTTGCCCAGATATTTCTGAGTGTCTTCAGTATCATTTAGTACATCTTTAATGTGAAATGCGTTTTCCAACATAAGCAAATGGCTATCTTAACAAAAGGGTACATTCTACTTTAGCTGGTAAAACCCAACTGCTTGGCATATTGTAGACTGCTGTAAATCAATACTGAAATGAATTTAAAAATAGGTGATCCATTGAAATCACTTCCTATACCATCCATAGGAGTTTTGCTATTTTCTAATGAAGTAATCTACTCTATTTTAATCTTAGTACGTTAGTGAACCTGTGTATGTGTATGTGCAGAATATGCCAGTGAAGCAAATGAAAGATGCAAATCATTCATGTTATTGTGAAAATATTGGTTACTGTGAAATTGTATGTAACATAAATAAACTACCAAAACATATGACAACCTGAATAACTTGAGAACAGATTATCTAGAAATTCCTTTACTTTAAGTAAATAGGATAACGCAGGAGCATGGAAATTTACAAAGTGAGGTCACAACATTGTGTTTTTTTTCTGACCAAGTGCTTCTAAGGATTAAGACATATTCTACCAAAAATCTTGGCCAACAGAAGTGAAGCAGACTGGGGAGGGAATAAGAATGGGGGATGTGCTTGAACAGGCTGCACAGGTGATTCTGATGTGCACCTCTTCCCCGACTCCTCTCACTGAAAATTATTTTGTCTATATTTTACAGTATTCAAAATCATAGATGTACTAATGGAAAATTTTGCTTCATTACATTCTGGCCTATGATACCTCTTACAATTGTATAACAAAGATATTAGTTAATGGTCATGCATTTTGAAATATGTACTATGTGTACAAAAATTTCACCTGTGTCTTTATTAGATGGAAACTAAAACCCACCGGAACTGAATCTCAGCCCCTTCACTCACGACTATAGGTTCTTGAGGAAGTAACAGAGCCTTTCTGCTTCTCAGTTTCTAGTAAAATTGGTGCCATTTTACATCTCATGTGGTCCTTTAAAACATTCAGTGTGAAACAGACGAAGTTCCTGGTATGATAACTGACATACAGTACTTGCTCAATAAAATGCTCATTGAAGTCCTTGCTCTGGCCCTCATCTCTGGTAATCGCCCACATTTTAGTAACCCGTATTCAGTAGGCAGTTCAATTGTTACATTTCTGCAGTTTCCTTACTTTTTAAAATCTGGACTGGGGCTGAGCGTTCCTGAATAGAGCTGAGCCACATCTTCTGTACTCTAGTGCATAGAAAAGTCTTCTAGGGAATAGTAGAGGCACTGGAGCTGGTATAGAGGGTCACAGGTGGCTAGGGTAAAAGGTCAGATCAGAGGCCAGCTCTCTCAGGCCAAGGCCACTCTGCTCTGCATTCTCTCATTGCCATCTTCCCCATATTTTGCTAATCTTTGCCATTATTACCTTTATTCTTCACACATGTTCTTTCTGAAAATAAGCAGGCTCTCAATTCAAGACCTTTTCCTTCCATTAGTTATTTTTTGCATTTGAGAGAGATGCTATTTTGACCATTTCTGTTCATCGGACACTTGAGATATGAGCACATGCTTGTGAAGGACTAAATTAGCCTTTCCTTTAGTGGGCAAGAGCAGAGAATTTATTTCCCTTGCTAACCTAGCCATCTACTAGAAAGAAATATATGTCAGGATCAGCTTTTTCAGAATTCTGTTTAAAATCCTTGCCCTGAGTCAAATACTTTTTAAATGGAACTTGTTTCTGGTTCTTCTCTGGAGCCTATGTCTATTCCTCCATCTTTAAACAATAGGCCGTTGGAAAATTGCTCCTTTTGTGTCAACTTGGATTTTCCTTTAACCTCAGAATTTGGCTTTTGTGCTCGTTGATCCAATGATCTATTTTGTCTTTTTCCCTTCCCTGAAAGAAGTGGCAGGGTCTGATGGATGTCCAAGTTAAGTCACAAGGGAAGGAAATATTGATTCCAGTTCACTCCTTGGCTGTTGGGATGTGAAGTCACTGACTTGTTCTAGCCTTGTTGTCCTTGTCTGTTTAATAAGGATAGCAATTTTAATATAAATTCCTCCTTTTGAACTTCTGGCTTGGACATTTCCACTGGAGTCTAAATGCAAGGGCCATGCTCTCTGGGACTCTGGAAACTCCTCCTAGGAGTGGTATTTGAAACACTTCAAGTTCATGGTGATCAGCCTTCAGATACTGCCATAGTACCACTTGATGACGGCTCGAGGGACTCGAAGGGATGGTGGTGGCTGTGTCTGTCCTTCTGACTCATCCTTCAGAGTGGGCCCCAGGGCTAACCTGACCACCAGGATCATATGCAGTAAAGGTGAATGGCTAGTTGTTGGCTCTGGATCACTTCAAAGGATAAAGTAGGAATCTAGTTGTTTGGATGATATTAAGACTTGGCATTCCAACGTATAGAAGAGCAGATAAAATTCTGACTTCTAGTCGTTTTATTGTAAAATGGTAATAAGCCTCTCAAGATTGCAATAGGTGGTGAACTGATTAAGGAAACCACCAACTATAAGCAATTCATAAATACTGAAAACTGTTACAGCCAACCTTTCATTCTCTGTACCTCAAAATGACCTCTTTCTCAGGACTGTGATATGAATCTTACTCCCCTGTGATGCAAGAAGAAATCCTCATTGTTATTCTGTCTTGTAAGGAATTTCTTTTCCCTTTTCTGTGTTTATCACCATATCTTGTTTAAAATCAGCTTAGCAGAGCGACTGTGACCTTCCCAATAGAAACCAAACATCTTCCTTCTTACCAACGGGATGTTGTGACTTTTGGCATGAAATTACCCAAGGTGATATATTTATTAATTTTACCATCTTAAAACAGACCTGCCCAAACCCACCCAGCTGACAAGTTCCCAGATAAGAATAGGCATATTTCAGAATATAAACAACTTCAAATCTTAGCTGAATTTGTTTAGGGAATTTTGATTGATTCCTATAAGATCACTCACTTTACAGTAAATTCTAAGTCTGTGGTCAGAAAATGTCTGAGGCTCAGTCAAATAGAAGAGAACCTTAATAAAACAGGAGCTAGCAGCCTTGGCATTGCACTCAACAGTACAGAAAACACAGACACGAATAAATTGCTTTTGGAACTGTCTTTCTGGGAATATCTGTATGTTGCAGAAGGCTTGTTCTTTCTGCAGAATCGTCAGCGCTTTCCTGTGAGGCAGCTATTGAAGCGGGACCTGCTGTGCTCTTGTGTTTTAATCACTTGTGCAGCAACACAGGGTAATATTATTGTATCACCCAGCCAGCTGACAAGAAGAGATTAAACATTATTTCAATACAATGCATTAAGACTCCCGATGAGTCCATGGAACGAGGGTGACCTCCAGTGAACCTTTGCTATATGACTCAGAAGTCAGCTGTGGCCAGGTTGTGGCCAAGATGGATTTAGAGAAAAGGCAAATCGCGACTTTTCTGCCTCACTGGATTCAGCACAGGCCACTGACTCAGAGCTATTCCACACAAAGAGAAAAACTATCCGAGTCTCTTAAAACAAGGTTATGAAAAGGGCTGAAAGGACATTTATGTTCAATGAAAAGAATTATTGCTCATCGTGATTTAAAATCCTCATGGTCACCATGGGCCGCTCCTGTATACCACATCTCTTGTTGATCACTTACTGTGTGCATCGCAACAGAAGGGGAAACCCAAGGCCAAAGGGCCACCTTGACATCGTTTATCCTTTCATTCAAGTGGCAGACCGTATTTTTGTCTTTTCAGTTCAAGTCTGCCAATTTGCATTAGCATATTACCCGCCTGGTTACCAAGAAAATGTGCCTGAAGAAAAAAAAATCAGAGTGTGTTCCTGGTCATTAGGCTGGTATCATGAGCATGAATCGGCAGTTTTGAACTGCACAGCTGGGGAGGAAAGAGGCCTGCGGCCAGCAGAGCAGGCATGAAAACGTCACTGCCTGGGCGTGCTTCGCCCCTTCCCTGGGCATCACATCCACTCCTGACTCCCTCCTGGAGCGGGCGGGAGGCAGTGGTGCCTGGGCTCCTCAATCCTGCAGATCTGCATTGTCCTGACCCCTTTACCAAATAGCAACAGACTCTAAGAATGAAAAATACTCTTGACAGTAGTTATGTGTGAATCTTTGCATTTGAAAGAAGCAGAAATGAAGGCAAAAAGAGATGGCAATTCATTTACAGTACTCTGATTTGCTTTGGACATTTTCTATCATTTGGTAGTTGAAAGCAACACTAGTAGCATGGCTGATTTATACCATGCACAATAAATGCACAAGGTATGTGAAATGATTTTAAACTCCTGTAATGCCTGCAGGAATATAGATTATTGGCAATCTGTTTTATTCCCTCACTAACCACCCTTTAAATCTTCATTTATTAGATGGGAGAACCATCTAATAAGGCAGATCAAGTAACTTACTCAAAATGACAGGAGTTACCTGATGGAAAGCCATGGCTTGAACCCTGCAACTCATGATTTTTCAGAACTTCCTCACCCTACCACAATTAACAAGGCCATCGGTCAAAAACGCTATCGACTACCTGACAGTACCTTGAGCTGAGGCTTTGAGCTGCTGCAGCTTTGCATCTCTTGCAGAGTCTGTGATCGGGGACACAATATCATTCGGTCCCATCATCAGTCATGAACCTCTTACACAGCTTTGTATTTCCTCAGACTATGTTCTAAGGATCAGAACCTTGAGAGCAATTAACCCTCATAGTAGCATCTAAAGGAGATGGGGAGGGCTGGAGCAGAAACAGTATGGTATTGAGGAGCTGGGCATGGGAGGCCTGTGGGTGCAGGATCCCTGAGTCTTCACAAGAGGGATGAGAGGGAAGGGAAATGGGTAATGTTTAAGAGCTTTACTGCCCTCCCCACTCCACTTCTTTCCAGACCATCCTTCTTTCTCTGGTCGATGTGGTGTGTCATCTTTTTGTGACTCTCTCTTCCAGAACATTATCTAATGCTTACAACTTCATGCTGATGGGATTGTTTTGTTGATTTTATACAAAGTCAGAATATTCCTATTAATTATTTTATGTTGGTTTTCTGAATGCATTGGGTCTAAACTTCTTTCTGTGTTGGGGCCCCTTAAAGCAGTGGGAGCTTTTATTTATTTGTAAACCAGGAAGCCTCTTTTCAGGATAAGCACAAACCATTAATATGAACCACTATCAATCTGCATATTGAAAACTGAATTGCCTACATTTCTTTTTTATTTTAGAAAAAAATATTGCTATCTTTGTAGAATTCTATGGAATTATAAGAATATCCCCTCATGATAATACAGCCCTCTTGGGAAACCCACGCTCTTAGGGGTAAAGAGAGAAATAAAATATTGTGAAGCTAAATCACATTGCCTTTTCTTGGCTTTAGCAGCAAAACAACTTTAGAAAATGAGATTATAAATTATTAAAAATTCTGTTAAAGACAGAAAAATATAAACAGAAGTCATCCAGAGAAAAATAATTATTACCATGATTTATGTGCATTTTTAAAATGATTAATAAAGTAGCAATTAAAACAGAAATGTTTGTCTAGATGCTTATTTGTTTACCAAATGATCATGTCAAAATAACTTGATAGGAACTATAACTGCTTTTATTAAATTTCAATTTGTAATTTAAAAACTAGTGTACCACAATGTAGGATTTGTCATCCATGTTAGAGACTTGAGGATGAATCATATAGCACTATTTCATCAAAAATTACTTGAAAGTACATAAGTATATTTGGCCAGGTGGTAGGTGGGACAAAAATGTAAAATTAGATTATACCAGTGGTGGGCAAACTGCGGCTCGCAAGCCACATGCGGCTGGTGAGCTGTGGTTTGCTGCTTTGTTGACTAATGAGTTTGCTGACCACTGGATTATACAGTTGTTGCTTCTCATCAATTAAAGCTTTTCTCATTCAGGACATTCCAGCTAAGAAAGTGTGGGCACATCCATCAGTTTAGAATGGGCTCTAAATAGGTCTCCTTGAATGTGAAGTCATGTGACTGGAGCAGTAGAAAGGTTTTTACTTTGGAATGTTGGGTATCCTCATCTATAAAACAGAACTATTAATAATATCAACCTCTAAGGGTCAGAGTGAGTGTAGAATGTCAGCATGCATATGAAAGCTTTTTATAAATGTAGAATGTTATGCAAATGTCTGCTATCTTTTCTAGATAGAGGATAAAGAGATCATCATGTATTGGTGTTCTACTCTGCTCTGATGGAAGTACCATATTGATCCAGACATGAAAAAATTCTCAGATGAAGATTGATTTAAACATATTCAATGGACATGTAATACATTAATAAAAAATGGAAAAAGTAAAAATAAACATATTCAATGGGTGTGCATGATATTCATATATATATGGAACTATAGCAAAATTCTTTCACTTATGTGGCAGTTAATGAAAAAAAATCAGAAAATCTAGGGAACTGTCCACTTTATTCCACAAAGTAGCTGTGTAATCTTGAGTAAGTCATGTAGCTATTCCAGGCCTTGTTGTTTTTTTTTAATTTTTATTAATTTTTTATACATATCTCCCCATTGCCCCCCCTCCCTCCCAGGCGTACCCCGACCCCCCAGTGTCTGTGATCATTGGTTATGTTTATAAGCATGCATACAAGTCCTTTGATTGATCACTTATTTACCTCACCTAACTTTAATCTTTCTGCTATAATTTCAGTCTGTTTGATGCTTTATGATTTTTGTCCTCCTGAGAATTATCAGTCTACTCCCTTTCTGTGCTCCTGATTCTATTATATTCACCAGTTTATTCTGTTGATCAGATTTTTAATTCACTTAATTTTTAGATTCACTTGTTGACAGATGTGTATTTGTTGTTCATAATTTTTTGTCTTTTACCTTTTTCTTCTTCCTCTTCTAAAAGGGTACCTTTCAGCATTTCATATAATACTGGTTTGGAGTTGATGAACTCCTTTAACTTTTTCTTCTCTGTGAAGGTCTTTATCTGTCCTTCAATTCTGAATGATAGCTTTGCTGGATAGATTATTCTTGGTTGTAGGTTCTTGTTGTTCATCACGTTGAATATTTCTTGCCACTCCCGTCTGGCCTGCATCGTTTCTGTTGAGAAATCAGCTGACAGTCGTATGGGTGCTCCCTTGTAGGTAATAAACTGTTTTTCTCTTGCTGCTTTTAATATTCTCTCTTTCTCTTTTGCTCTTGGCATTTTAATTATGATGTGTCTTGGTGTAGTCCTCTTTGGGTTCCTTTTCTTTGGGGTTCTGTGTGCTTCCTCGACTTGTAAGTCTATTTCTTTTACCAGATGTGGGAAGTTTTCAGTCATTATTTCTTTAAACAGGTTTTCAGTATCTTGCTCTCTCTCTTCTTCTGGCACCCCCACAATTCTGATGTTGGTACGCTTGAAGCTGTCCCAGAGGCTCCTTACATTATCTTCACATTTTTGGATTCTTTTCTCTTCTTGCTTTTCCAGTTGAATGTTTTCTGCTTCTTTATATTTCAAATTTTTGACTTGATCCTTGCCTTTCTCTAGTCTGCTGTTAGTACTCTGCATAATAGTTTTTATTTCAGTCAGTGTATTTATCATCTCCTCTTGGGTCTCACTAAATTTATCCATCTTTTCTAGCATATTCTTGCAAAACCTTATAAGCGTGGTTTTGAACTCTATATCCAGTCGTTTTTTTTTCCTGCATTTCTTTTGCTTGTAATCCCTTCCCTTGTCTCGGCATTTTCACTGTGCCGGGGAAACTTCTGTGCTGGATTCAGCCCAAGAAGCCTCTGCTGAGCTTGGGAGGGGTGGAGTCTCAGAGCTTAAGGGACCGCCTTGCCTTCCAGTCGGCCCCGCCCTCCACAGCCCCTGAGTCTCATGTGACTGGGTAATGGCTGGAGCGGTCCTTGTGCGCTCGCGCACCCGCAGTGCCTCTAACCGCTGCCTTTCCGGCTCCCCTGCGAACCAGGACCACACGAGTCTAGGTCCCCAGGGTTTCGCCCAAAACAGGGGCCCAGTGGACTCAGAAGTGGCGCAGTTGGGAGGGTCTGTCTCCCGCCAGCGGCACAATCAGCAATCCGTCCTCCGCACGTGGTGCCGTGCGCGACCAGACCTCCGATCCTTTGCAACTCCCCTAAATTTCCGTGCACTTCTCCCTTTTCACAGTCCAAACTCCCCCCGTATGAGTTTCGGCTGGATCTGGGGTTTAGTGTCGTAAGATAAGGGGTTCAATGACGTTGGGAGTCTCCGTTTCCCTCCCGCCAGAGAAAGCCAGCCAGGTACTCCGGCACCCGCTCTCTCAGGGCGCGTCTCCGTACCTCAGCTTTTTGCAGCTCCTCTGGGTCTCTGTGAGCCCCTCTCTTTCCTTCTAGCTGTAGAACTTCCACTCAGCCAGCTTTCCTGTGGTTCTGGATGATGTCGGTTCTGTCTTTTAGTTGTAGTTTTGAAATTGTTGTGCGAGGCAGCAGTATAGGTGTTTACCTATGCCGCCATCTTGGATTCTCCTTTTTTTCTTATTTATAAAACATAACATTGTATTGGAGCATATTACCAGTTGTAAAACCATGAAACTAAAAGAAATGTGCTTGAGTTGACCTAAAACTCAAAAGATAGCTTATTTAATATAGTTTAAGGTCTGATAATAATCAGAAGAAAGTAATTCAATTCATGGTTTAATTTATCATGGTTTTCAAATAAGAAATATGATCCTTCTAGAGGAAAGGAAAAAGCATAAAAGGGACATACCACCTTGCTATGCAATTCCGAGAGAGGACATACATTTTGCCTGAAGAGACAAACATTTTAGTTAAACTGCACTGCATATATTTGGGATATTTACCTTGATGAAGAGGATGAGAACAAGGTGATGTAAAATGTATCTTTGAGAAGTAATTAGCCCTTGAAAACAAATGGAATCTCCAGTTAGGAAACATGAGACAGAATCTAAATGTTAAAAAGGAAATTGTGATTAAGTATTCATAATGCTATGTGCCTTGTGTCTCACAAGTCTGTTGGCTGAAGTCAGTGTCTTCCTTTGCAAGTTTTTCTTGTATCCTGTCCCTCAGCTGTAGCTGAGCACATGGGAGTAGTCAAGGAGAAAGATGCATGTCAACCCACTCTGACATGGAGACACAGGGAGAGCAGTTATTAACAATCCAGATGTAAGACAGACTTGGAGACAAAGTCTTAGAGAGAAAGACCTAATGGTGAAACGAGTTCTAGTAATGTTTATCTTATGTCGACCGAGATGGCTGTCCACACAGCATTTGCCCTGTCTTTGTCTTTATTCCCTGGATCATTGGAAAAATACAATCAATATTCTCTTCTGTCTTGTTTAAATTTTTGTTTTTGAGTGGAAGGAGGATAGGAAAGTAAAAATAGTAAATAATTTAGGAATAATGTAGAGGCTAGAAATAGTCTTTGTGGACAGAATATCAGATGATATGTTTACAAGAAGGTAAATTTTGTTGGAAGGGAAATGAGGAACAAATCAATACGAGGTAAAGGAGGTGCCGAATCATAGGAAAGAGGAGAGACAGAATCATTTTTTTTTTTTTTGGACTTGTCAAAAGAAACTCATTATTGTTCTCTGTGCCAAGGTCTTAAGAGTCAGAACATTTATTTATGTTCGCTCTCAGAGCACTGTAACTGTTTAGTTTTAGCATTCACTTTTCCCTACAGACCAAGCATTACTTTATTTCTAAATCATTAGTGTACATACTGCACAAATTATAATTGAGCATACTTTCTTACAATTAACTGACTCTTTATTTTCTCTAATCTTGTTTAAAACATTTATTTTACTAGCATTGACTCTGAGATTTTCCCAATACTTGGAGACACCATAAGCAAAGCCACAGTGTACAGTGTACTTAATGTCAGTGCACTTGCTGCCAGAATGATTAAGAGTCAAAAGAAATCACACACAAAGGCCGACATAGGAGCAAATCTCCGACTTGCTTTACTTAAGAAGTACTGCAGATAAATGGATGGTGTTCTTCTATACAAGTGTAAATGGATAAGGTACTTCATCATCAGACTGCCTTGTACTTTAGCAGGTCTGCATCCAAAGATAGCTCTAAATGTACATAAATGACTCAGGCTCTGTAAACCAGAGAGAATGTACAGGACAGAGAGATCAGTCAATATCTCAGCTAGTTGATAAGAGAATGAAGGTAAAAATGAGAGGAACTTTGTATATCTAGGACTGGATTTAAAAAAAAACATTAGTAAGAAAATATACAGTGAAAATTCAGAGTATCTCGAGTTCAAGATGAAACCATCTTGGCAGAGATGGTGCCACGAAGGATAAAGGAGCAAAGTCATTTCTTCACATTTGTTATTGGTATTATTACTACATTTTTTGTTGAAGATTGACCTAAAGGGGCTAAAATATGTATCTTAACATGAAATAATTAATAATAACCATGTCCTCTTATGCATAGAGAGATTAAAGCTACTTGTGCTTAATCAAAATACTCTGCTGGAAACAGTGTCTTCCACATATCCTTAGCCTCATAAAAGAACTTGTGAAAAAAAATTTACTGCCCAGGATCCAAAATTTGTTAATGAGATTTACAGTTTTATCCTATTCCTTCAAGACATTTTTCTTCCCCTGTGTGTTGGAAAGGTTTCTAGTTCTTGGGACCTAGGGCCCTCTAAGAAAATACTACATTTTTGGGGGGGTCAACTATCTATTCTTTATAGACTTTAGACATATAGCTGGCTGGAATGATTTTCTAGTCAATGCTATGTAGGTATTTTAAGTGTGATTAGTTTGTAGCTACATTTTAAAGATGACCGTTGAGTAACATCTTCCTTAGGGACCTTCAACAGCTTAATCCTGTTGATGGTTTTCATCAGTCTGACCCAGATATCTGGTGACCCTCCAAAAGTTATGCTGATTGTTCTCTGACTGACTGGTTACACCTAATACACTCAGGATACACCTCACTGGCTTCAGAAGCCAGGGAACCCCCTGTCCTAATTCCAAAACAGTCTTAGGCAACAGGGCACACACTCAATGCCTTACTGCTTTCAGCACCACAAAGTCCCTGTCCATTTTCCAGCCAGATAAAAGTAAACTGATTTCTCAAGGACCCATGAGTGTGCAAAAGATTTCACTCTCCCTCTCAAATGCAAACATCAGATTCTTCCTGGGAGAGGTGAGAAATCTGAACATTGTTCTCTTTGGGTAGGGAAATTTCTCTTTCAGGAGGCACCTGGGTGGCACTCATACTTACTAGTACTTGTGTTTCATTCATTCCTTTTTGAGTCTGAGTCTCTCTGAGAAGGGCCAATTGTTTAGGAAAAATAAAATCTGTTCTAGCTCTACTTAATTGAATCAGATGAAGGTTTTAATTAAACCAATATACAAGAGAATATTATTGATTTCTACAGAAAAAATAGGTCTGCTGCTTGAACAGATACCTGAAGACTCCATTACTTTGAATCACCAAAAAAAAAAAAATTCTATTTCATTTTTCACAAACCTCAAGCCCTCCTGCTTATACTCCAAAGTATATGTTGACTGGATGAAAAATAAATTTTAAAATATCTTGTTTTTCTATCACCTTTTTAGTCTGATTGAGGACAATTACCTCTCCTTTGATTCAACTCTTTTATCTTTCAGTGTGGGATTCCATCCATATCGGTTTGTTGTGAAATCTCCCAAGGTTATCAGCAGAGCCCAGCTTTAGAAGATGTTTCATTGGCTTAATAAAAAGGAGGAAACAATTGGTGCTTAGGTATTTAATTCTCTTTCCACAGTGTACCTCTTTCAAAGATTTTGAAATGGAGATAAAAGACTTTGCAAAATAATTATTAAATCTTTAAATATTCTTGGCCATCAGAGTTAAAACTGCAGAAAATGTCTATCCTGGAACACAGAGGGGTAGGATAGAGAATGTGTAATGTGAAGAGACTAAAGGATGACATCCTTGAGTCTCCATCAATGCCTATATTCACCAAGCCACCTTCAGTAATCACATCACCTAAGGAAAATTAGGAGTCTTACTATGCAAATGCTACTTCATGATAATGCCCAGTCCTTCTTCCAAAAATATGGCTGTCATATAAGTAAGAAATTCTTGTAAGTTATAGCTTTCTCCTCTCTTATTCTAAGTTGTTACCAAGTTAGGATAAATCTTGAATTCAAGCATTTAAAAGTAGACAATATTATCAATGATCATATTAAAAAACTATACTAATTAAGCACTTACTTATGCACTTACTATAGTATAGTAAGTACATTATTAAGCACTTACTATAGGCCAGATTTTGTTAAAGATTTCTTGTGCATTATCTCACTTGTTTCTCACAGCAGCACTTGGGTGAAGTAGATATGACTATTTTTCCCATCTTAATAGTTAGGAAAACTGAATCTTGGCACAAATAATTTGCCGCGGGTCACATGGTGAGGGGCAGAGCTAAGAGACTAGCACAGGCTGGCCCCAGTTTGCACCCACCATGCAATATTAGCAAAAAGGTAAGGAGCTATTTGAGTCTGTAGAGTCTGTAGATACATGCACTTGAATGACTGCTAGGAAACAAAGTAGGAAAATAGCTTGGCTTGTGCAGGGCAGAAAAATGTTTATTCCATTTCCTAGGATGCAGGCTGATGACAGAAAGGAGACCCTGGAGAACAGAAACACTTGGTTTCAGATGAAATATCTGCATGAAATATTCAGCTTTCCTGCAGCTTTATGTGAGCTGAGCACATTACCAGAGGAACGAGCAAGCTGGCAGGAGCTCAGGCTGGGCACGAATAAACCCCTACATTGCCCTATTGAAGACCTAACACATTAACAACCGGCAGGATCCAGGAGGAGGGCCAAGAGCACAGTTTCCTGGAGGCCTTTGTTGGTTTGAGCAAGATGTCAATCAGACCTGGGCTCTAGGTTGGTGTGAATTGATGTGGGGTTCATGTCATATAGCTAATTCTCTAAAGCACCACTCAAATGCAAGGCAAATGTGAGCTTTCAAGGTGAGCTAAATGCTGGCCCTGAGAGCTCAGTACCTTTGCTGTGGTTTGTATAATAGGTGTGTTTATTTTTCCTGTGTAATCTGGGCAAGCGCCAAGGTCCAGGCCTCTGGCTAAAGAAACAGAGGGAGTCAAAGGGAATTACCGAAGGGCTGGCTCCAGCTAATGGGTTCTGCCAGCAGATCCTTGCTCATTCCAAACATAGAGGCAGGGGAAGAGCCAAATTCATTTTGCAATTGGAGTTCTTCGCGTGTTCAGTCTCTTTGTAATATACTGTTAATGCGATTAAAATGGAGGCATTTAGACTTAAATGGTTGTCGGAATAAATTAGAGATATCAAAATTGGCAGAGTTTAGGTTTTGAAGAACTCCATTCTGTCAGCTCTCCCTGAAATTTAATCACTCCAATATCAAGCTATTTTTCTTTCTTTCACCATATGAAGTTTGGCAATGAGCGAAATCAATAGGGTCACAGCTCTGAAGACCAATCCGCTGCATTTTGGCAGAGGAATGATGGAGTTTCTAATGTGAGAGAGAGCATGCTTCTTTCAAAGGACTAAGAGGGGGTAAAAAAATGTGTGTGTGTGTGTGTGTGTGTGTGTGTGTGTGTGTGTGTGTGCGCGCGTGCGCGCCATGCACAAAAGCAGAATGAAAAGCCAGTTTGGTGAAATAGATTGTTTTATGCAATCTGTTGTCTTTTAGACCTTTTTTCACTGGTCTTTTAAAAATAAGAAGCAGCAAAAATTAAAATAGAAAAACGACTTTCTATTTTATGAAAGAAAATACATATGATGCGCACACACAGATAGAGAGAGAGACAGAGAGAAAGCCCATAAAGAATGAAAATGTGAGCGATGCAGCTGTATTTCTTCTAAGCACCCATGCACGTGTGCACAGTGACATTTTGGTTGCCTGGGCAGCAAGCAGAAAGCAACTTAACAGAGTAGAGTTAGTCATGTCTTTAGGGTCTGTCTCAGGCAGCTCTGCGTAGCTCAGAGCAAAATCTTTAAAGAAGCAAATTTGAATGTTTTTTTTTTTTAGATAATATTAATATTCCAGACTTTTGGATTTTTCTTGGTTTGCCTGTATAGTGTCTGACTCCTTTAATCCAGTGAGGAAAGGCTGGAAAATAGAGGATTGACTCATTGGCCTATTAATTCAGAAAAGTCTCTGGACTAGTTATTTCTCAAAGAATACATCTCCTGTTCCTACACACACACACACACACACACACACACACACACACACACACTCAGATTAGGCACTATTCTATTCATGTGTGTCTACCAGATAGGAAATAGCATTCATTTTCATGGTGTTTTAAAGTTTTCCCTGCAGGTTACCCAAACATTGGCTTCTGGGGAAAAAACATAAACGGCTTCCATTCAAACTGTCTTTTGAATGATGCCTTGGCTAGCCATGAAAATAAGCTTTTCCCCACATGCCTGAGGCAGTACCAAAAAAGAATCAGGAAGTAGCCTCAATGAAAATGCAGTCTGGGGCCTGGGAGGAATTTAATATGCTGTCTTTCCTCTGAGCTCATGAGTCTATCCTCAAGCAGGCCATCGCAAATAATATTTAGAGGTGGAAAGCACCACATGTAAAGTACCCGCTGGGAAGGAAGTTTCACATGCTGCTCTGTATCTGCCAGGGAAGAAAATAGAGCCTTAGTTCCTATGATGTGTCAATATTGGGCTTTTTACATGAGCAGACGAAAGGCAGAGTAGGCTGGGGTCTGGGACCAGGTTTGTGACTTTAGACATGTCACTTCCCCTATTCAGGATTCTTGTCTGTAAAATTAGCATGGACAGATCAACCTCCATACCACTGGTTGAAGAGAACAAAGAAGATTCTTATATGTCAAGGTATTTTAGAATGAACGAAGTGCTTTATCAATATATGCCACGATGTTAGGGATTTACACAGAGCAAAACTAAAGCATGTAAGTAGAACGTGCAGAGCTCTCTCCTAGAAAGGAAGAGGCCACATGAGAAAGAGGCTCCTGGAAAGTCAGGCAAGCCAGATCCATTACTGAAGGCATGTGGTAATAAGGGAGGGCTAAAGGGCCTTTTCCATCTCTGTCCCCCAAGTGCCCACTTGGTTTGAGTGTCTTCAAGGTCAATTTGAGTTGAATATCCAGTTTGCTGTTGTGTGTTGATGTCTTCGTTGCTGAGAAACTTGTTTTGCCCCATCAATTATTTGATACACTTTTCTAGAGAGTCTGAGTTCCTGATCTCTGCCCCTCTTTTAGTGCTAATGTAATGAAAACAAAATTATTTCCTCATGATTTAAAGCCCCGGTTGATTCTCCAACTGACTGTAATTTTGAGTCTGACCTCAAAATCCAAAGTAAGGTCAGTCGTTGGTGGTGCATCATAACTAAACATAAGACTGCAGAGGACAATGGGAGCCCTTCCAGTAAAGGAAACCTTATTTTAATTCCTATAAGACCTTACTAACAAAGTAAAAGAACGATACTCTCAGACAGTTCTGTAAAATTAGATACTACCGGAAACAAGGTTCTTCTTGGATGAATTAAATCTCAATGTGGGTTTTTTTGTTTTGTTTTGTTTTTGTTTTTCTAAAAGTTACCAGCTTTTCAAATTCCTACCTTGCTTGGTCCTTTAACAATCTAGATAGGACTCTTTCTATAAATAGCTTATCTGATGAGATTCCTATTCATTGTCTTTCTCTGTGGTATTGTACTCCCTCCTCACCTAGTGTGATAGTTTGCTAGGCTCCAAGCAGCTTGATATTTTCATTCTTTGGCATAAACCGAGTGTGGGGTGAAAGTGAAGAGGATGAAGATGATTCCCTCTCCATACCCATCAACACAACACCCTACGTACCCCTGTCTCCATCACCACAAGGGGCCCAAATAAATGATGTTTTTCAAACTGTGATTAAATTTTTTAAAAATATGAACAATCTAGGTAAATTGTAAAACTTAAGATAGGTACACTAAATACAAGCATGCCTATATGCATATATATACACATATGCATATATGCATATATGCATATATATACATATATATGCATATATGCATATGTGTATATATATGCATATGTGTATATATATTTGATGAATACACCAAAAACTTTAAGCAAAAGATAAAAAAGACAATGAGTGCCAGCTCACTGAGAGACCTACCACTACATTTTTTCCAGTTGTCTCTACTTTAAATATTTTTTAATGCCAAACCAATATTCCTTGGAGTGAAAATTTTCTTCCTACCTTTCCAAGTAGTTCATCCAAATTACAGTGTCTCCCACTCTGCGGTCCTGGGCGCCTGCAGCTGTGGCCTAGGCAAAGCCGCCGGCCCATGGTCCCCTGTGGCTGTGGCCAGCCTGGGCAAAACTAGCCCAAGTCCTGGGTGCCCGCTGCTGGCCAGAAGGAGGGAAGCCCAGGTCCCACGTGTCTGCGACCAACGGAGTAGAGAATCTTGGGTCCCAAGTGTGGAGCAAGGCAGAGGTGGTTAGGGATGACCAGGCCAACAAGGGAACAGTTATAGATGATTAAGCAGGCAGGCAGAGGTGGTTAGGGGTGATCAGGCAGGCAAACAAGCGGTTAGGAGCCAGTGGTTCTGGATTGAGAGAAGCAGTTGCACTTCTCCTGAAGCGTCCCAGATTGGAGAGAGTGAAGGCCAGGCTGAGGGATCTTCCCTCCCGTGCACAAATTTTGTACCCTAGGCTTCTATTCCTATCATATTGAGACAGGTCATTAGGCCAGGACAAGTGCAATAGGAAAATTGAGACCAACAGCTAAACAATTTACAACAGACACTGAAGGTTAGTTATTCCCTAAAATAACATCTGAGTCTCAGTTGTATTTCAGTTCCAGATGCAAAAAAGCAGCAAAACCAGATGGACTACACTAGGACCAATTGCAATGACTGATGATCCCTATCCTGATGCTGGCCAATCATTGAAGACCATGGCCTTGGAGGAGCACACGTAGAAAACTGATTAATATTCTGCTGAAACCCTCCCCTAAATCTCCCCTAAGATTCCTGTCTTTGAGAAAGAGATAAAGCCTCAAGATAAAGGACCCAGTGTGTGCTCTCCCTCTGGGGAGCAGCCCTTGCCATTCCCTTTCACCTCTTCCCTTCTCCCCTCACTTTTCCCCACAAGCATGCATCTCCTAAACTCTAAGGGACCCCATGAGATTTACAAGTAGGGGAGCAATGTGCAGCAGCAGCTCGTCCCAGGTTAAACCCTGAACCTGATCCCAAGGCCCCCTTTTCTCTGACTTCCCAGAGAGCTAGGGCAGCCCAAGCTGGGCACTCTTGTTACTTCTTCTATGCTAAGCCCTTCCTTATTTTACATCCTCAGCTTTAATAAATGTTCCCTCATAGTCTTCTGGATTCATGTTGTTAAATTTTCCTGCACAAAGTCAAGAACCCACACACTACTGGCTGGTCCTAGACAGACCTGCCAAGGGCCAAGTCCCCTTTCTGGTAACAATGCACCAACGCTCAGTTTATATGATAAGGAACATTTTTTTACTTTCTCTCAATAAACTGGCACCACAATCTAGTAGCCTATCTCCATGGAAGAAGTAGTGCACTATTGAGTCAGTTGCCTGAGATACATGATCACACGCCTATTCCTACTCTGTTGTATCTAGATATGCAAAAGAAAGTGAACTTCTTTCTAATTCAAACATGACCAGGATTATAGGTTCTCCAAACTTTCAGTCACTGGAGAGGACAGGTTGCAATAGGTCCCTGATGCAGTGCATTTGCTCTAATTCATGTCAATTCACCTAACATTGATGTTCATATATGTTCAACCAGTACATACATCTGCCAAGTTCTGTGCGAGAGATCCTGAGAATGATAACTGAATTGTCATAAACCACATTTCCCTTTTCTCTTCCTTAATAAGCCATCCCTCTTTTCTGGAAAGTTCAAGTTGTGGAACAATGTCCTCAGTACCTTGTTCTTCCTGCCTTAGCAGAATCTATGATACTAGTTATGAGGGATGTCTAAGGTTTTCATTCCCAAATATTGACTGCATTTTTAATGTTTGCATTTTGCCTGGTTATCTTTTAAAAAAACAGTAAGCATCTGATAGGTAGTATTTAGTATGTCTGGAATTTAGCTTATATAGAAATAAAGGACATGAAAAAAATCTAAAATTTATCACCAAATTAACCAGTAGAAGCTTGCAAAAGGTCACAAAAAACACACAGTACCTAAAATTTGACAAAATTACTCCCTTTTTCACAGGCAATTACTAAGGCAATTTTCTTGTCCTTTGACTTTTTAATTATTTTCCACCTAAATGAAATATAGCCAATTTCTTCATCGGCTCCCTGTATGATTTTTTAGACTCTCCACCGTCTCTGTGGCCCCCAGTGTATAGTTTACTTTTATTTTATTCATTTTAAAATGTCACATTCAGAGTTAAAGATGGTATCTCTCTAGGGACCCAAAGACAGAAGTTCATGATTCCATTGATCTGAAAACAATTTTAATGTTGGTTTAGAATGGTGTCTATCTGTTTAGCAGTTCTCTCACAAGTTGGGTTTATATTGAGCTAACCCACTAAGATCTTTTCCTCATAAAGTTCTTTAAAACCAGTCCTTCTGCATCTTTAAAATTAATCAAATTTAATAAAAAAGCATACATTTAAAAATCCTCAAAATTAGAAGTTTCTACTTATGCAGATGAAACTTTATCTTGTTATTATCAATATATCTACTTAGTCATTTTGAACTTTGGTGGTTGAGGGGAGGTAATAGTACTGATGAAATGAAATTAGACATAAAAAGAGGCAAATTAGTCATGTGATGAAAATGGTTAAAGTTAAATGGCAGATACATAGAGGTTCATTCTACCATTCTATTTTTGCATGTGCTTAAAAGTTTCCAAAATAAAAGGTAAAAATAAAATTGCCCATGCATTATCTTCTTATTTATACTTATCTTTAGCAATCTTATCTGACAATACAGCAGAAAATTTGCCCAGTGTTCTGCTAAAATTAAAATACATTTTGTCAAAAACATTCCTCCCAGTTAATTGACTGGAAAATTTATTAGACTTCCCCAGATATTAGAATTAAGCATTAAAAAACAAAACAAAAAACTTTAAAAATTACCAGAATCTCCATTAGTATTTTTTCCAATCTTGACCATTACTTTGTTATAATATAAAGATACTGCCTTGCTGTTCTATTGCTACCATTGCATCAAAATCAGTGACTTTGATATATTTTGGTAGGTTAGTTATCAACAGAGTTGAGTAAAGGGTAGATGGCTCAGGGCATCCATCTATGGGAAGAGCTAAATGTCATTGGGTTCAAAGACATCCATGGAGATATAAGTAGAAGAAATAATATTTATCAGAATTTCTCTTGGGAAAAGAATGGCAAGAATTACTCTGATGAGACAACAAGATGAGAGTAGAGTATTTCAAGACTCATGCTCTCAGAACAGAATTTCCAACTTGATTCTGAGTATAGTGAGTTGGGTAAGGGAAAGACATATATTTACAGAGTAATTGTTTACAAACATCAGGGACTTGGACTAAATCACTCAGAACAGTTCAGCACAGCTAGGAGCAGCCTTCCTTCCTTGACTTTGTCCCACAGAATATATAACCTTTCTCCTTAATATATGTTGGACACATATTTTTAAACCATCACTTTGAAGGGACAATAAATGACTAGGTCATCCTGGGCCTCGGGACTTAGTTCTCAAAAATTAAAATTATAAGCAGATTATTTGAAAGTAAAAGAATACTTCACTATCACTTTCCTAAAGAGTTGTCTCTCAGAATGATTTTGCCTAATTTTACTTCTGAACATAGTGTTCCATGTGATCAGATTCAGACTGTCTTAACCATTCCAGGTTCAAAGACTTAGGAGGGGAAAATTCACATCTAAGAAATGAAATGCCAGAGGAAATGGGCTGAGCACAGCTCAGGAACACTAATGACACCCCCAAGGCAAAGAGAAACTATGCCTGTGAGGACAACCGACCCCCTGCAGCCAAAGTAGCTTCAAGGACTGTTTTCACCATTTTACATGACCACTGTAGACAAAATTGCTGCTCTACAGAGAACATCAAATTCAGCTGCAGGTTAAGAGAAGGGCAAATATATATTGACAGTGGTTCAAACTGTTTAATGAAGTTTTGTGGTTTTTTTTTTTTTTAAATCTTCCAAGTGGCAGAAATGTGAAAGGCATGATCTTGGTGGACCTCCACATCTTTCTCATCAGGCTATAGAAAATTACTCTAGAACAGTAGTTCTCAACCTTCCTAATGCCGAAACCCTTTAAAAGGATTGAAAAATACCTTTAAAAATACATTTTAAAAGTCATAAGTTTATGACTTCCAACCATAAAATTATTTTTGTTGCTACTTCATAACTGTAATTTTGCTACTGTTATGAATTGTAATGTAAATATCTGTGTTTTCTGATGGTCTTAGGTGACTCTGCTAGTGGTTCTCAACCTATAGGTTGCAACTCACACGTTGAGAACCGCTGCTGTAGAGCCTAAGACCATCAGAAAACACAGATATTTACATTATGATTCATAACAGTAGCAAAATTACAATTATGAAGTAGCAATGAAAATAATTTTATGGTTGGGGGTCATCACAACGTAAGGAACTGTATTAAAGGGTCGCAGCATTAGAAAGGTTGAGAACCACTGCTCTAGAGTCACTTCTTGTTAAACAGGAAAGGTTAGCATTTAATAGTGAAGGCAAGGGAATCTGAACAGATAAGGGCCCCAACTGTTCTGGCTGCATTTGAACACTCCCAGATCCTCTTATCTCTGCTCAGAAAATCTGCTGTTTGTGAGATATTGTTTTAAGCAGAGGAAGGACAAAGACTGCAGCTTATACAAAGAACCACACTATCTTTTCAAAAGAATACTGAGCAGAATACATGAAGAGCTGTTGCTTTGTAATTTTGTTGGGTGCTATAACAATATACTGTATTTCCCCACCTGGATTCAATACACTAATCCCCCGGTAACTAAACTTGAAAATATTTACACCAGTATGGACATATTGTAAGATTCTTACCTTCGCTGTTTGCACTGAAGCTCTGATATCTATATTGTTTTATGCCCACTGTTTCACAGTACTCATATGAAGAAATGTTCTGAGCTCAGTAAACCCCAGGAGGGAGTGGAAAGGGGTCAAGCTTTTTCTTGTGGAGTAGACATTCAGCCAGCATGTCTTTGGGTTCAAGGTTATTTCAGACCAGACAGTAAAACAAACAAACAAACAAACAAAAAACTATCTAGCCTCAATTCAACATATCCCCTCCCTTTTATGTCTCTTCTGTGTGACAACTCACTCAGTCTCTCCAATTCCCTAGAAGGTACCATCAACACAGGTCATGATTATTTTCTATCATGGAAGTTTTATCGATGGATCTCTGACCATATCACCTCCTCCTTTACTGGAGACAGATGTAACAAGTGATTTCTGTCCATTACATTGGTGACTATTCAACAAGTAAGCTCTTCTTCCACTGTCCTGTGCTTTTTTTCCTCTTACCAGACTTCTCCTTCCTCCCCTGCCTCACAAACTTTTCTTTGGTGCACATTCTTATCCTATATCTACCACTCACCATGCTCTCAGCCCTTTAATGAATATTGCCACCACATTCTTGCTATAGCTGGTGCTTGACTCGCCCTGAAGACATTTTTTCCCCCAAGTGGAGGCATCCCAATTCCCACCTCCAGGCACTTGGGAGCTTACTCCTTATCATTAACATTGCTTCCAAGTCCTGAGTCCTCTTCTTTCGCATGTAAAAATCATCACTCTTTTGAGATGTGGGACATCTGACTAAATCACCTCTCCTCATCTTGCAACTTTGCTAAATTCCTAAGTCTGCCCTTCATTTTATAGCCTTATTCTCCTCCCCAAGCCTCATCTCCATTGTGAGTTACTCTCCTGTTCGCATGGATCATCCATGCAATACCCTGACCAATTATTAAGCTTTTGATCTCAGATCTTATGTCTTTCACCTTTCCCCATTTTGGCTCCTAATTCTTATTATCCCATACTCACTAACCTTCTTAGATCATGCACCTCTATATTTTCAGCCTTCTCAACCCATGAAGCCCACAGCTTCTATTTTTCAGCCTCATCAAGAGCTTTAATCCCTCTCCTATTCTTCTTTCTGTCCATCAACCTCCTCCCACCTTTACTGCTTTCTCATCCAACTTACACCCCATTACACATTACTTCAGTCACTTCAGTTTAATATTCTTACCTGCTTGTCTTTCTATTTCACATGCCCACTACATCCCAACCTAGTTATAGATCTTCTCAGTTCTTGTCTCTCACAAGTGATGATTCTGGTGAATATTACACAGCCATGTGTATTCATGCCACTCAGACCTTACGGGCTCCAAACCCGATCTTGTCTTTTCAGTGTATGTCCAAATTATTGACTCCCTTTTCTCTGTTTTTATGATAAGCCACACCTGCTTCTAATGAGCATTTTGGGGGGTCTGATATTTTGGGGGAGTCTGGGAGTCCATCCAGCATGATTGTCAGTTCTTTCCACCCTTCATGAGATTGGTCTCATTTAGAATTTCCCTCATGAAGGGTGGAAGGAACTAGTAATCATACTAGATGGACTGATAAACAGGGAAGGTTGGGTCATCCAATCAGAAAAGAGAAAGTTAGGATGACACATAAGCACAAGACCACTGACTTGAAAGCATAGTTTTTTGACAGGAAAGTTTGGGAAGAGAAACACCATTCTACTTAATAATTTTATTTCCTTTGTAACACAGAAAACACATTCACATAAACATTTATTACTTTAATCAATTGATTTGAAGTTTGTAACAATGCATGGTATGCATCAGAATCCAATGAGACTGGCAACATTTCTCATTTAAACAAAACATGCAGTCCTTATTTTAATCCTGCAGTTTTTAAGCAACATTGGCTTTCTTAAAATAGAACTGAGTTACTCATAAAAGAGCTATATGACATCATTATCTGCTTCTAAACTCTTGTATGCCAAATCCCTCACTTTGCTTTCAGGGTTATTTTCCTAAAACACAGATGAGTTTGAGGAACTTCCCTCCTCAAAACATAAGTGGTTTCCCACTGCCTTGGGAGTACATTTCTAGCACAGTGTTCTGTTGGTGCTGCAAGAGTTCAGGAAGCCCCAAGGCACCATTAATGTCAGAACAAAGGATTTTCAGCATTACAAAGGATTCAGCAATCTGGAGAAAGGCTGTGCATAGATTAAATAAAAGTACAAAGACAAAAGATAATTTTGAAAGGCATTGGGGTCAGAGGAGCTTCAGCTAAAGGAGTTAAAGTCTTTCCTTGTCTCAGGATCCTTGCTCTTTATTAACACAATTTGTCCTCAGGCAAAGTGGAGATAGTACACTTCAAAGGGTAGGGTACAGAAGCATTGTCAGATTGAGGAATGGTCTACAGCTGTTCAGGTGTTTGGCCAACAGTAGGCAATAACAAGTAGATTAAACTGCCCTGAGCTGTCTGGCAGCAAACAATCATCCTATTCAGGTTTTGTGGAAGTGCCTTTCAGACATTCCAATAGGTGATTACATATGTGACTCAGCCCTTGTTGAATCCAAGTTTCATCAACCTTTTGATGAAACTCTTGTAATTATGACATGCTGGAATTGGCTTCCGGCAGTGTTTCAAATTCCCCAAGATGTAGCACCTTTCTGATTCTCTTGGTTCATCACCCAGAAGTCTCTGGATTAATCATTAATCGCCTTCCAAGACTTTGCTCAGGCTGTTCCTGAAGCTTGTATGCCCTTTCCCATTGCTCTGCATTTTAAAATTCTTTGGTCCTCCCTTTACTATACCCTCTTCTGAATCCCCTATTAATATGCCAATCTGAAGTCCTCTGTGCCCCCATGGAACTCATCAAGGTCTGTCACACTCAACTGCTGCATATTGCCTAGTGTGGTAGCTATTTGAACTCTGATCTTCACTGTATTACAATCCAGTTATTTAATACTAATACTTTCTTGAATTTCTTATGACAGTGATACTCAAACTTTAGCAAGTATAAGAATTACCTGGTGGGTAAGGTAAACACAGGTTTCTGGGACCCAGAGTTTTTGACTCAGAAATTCTTTGGAGAGTATCAAGAATCTACTTTCTAATAAGTATACAGATGATGCTGATGTTGATGCTGCTGATCAGGGACCTCCTACACTATAGGGTCTTGCACAGTGGTTCTCAACCTTTCTAATGCTGTGGCCCTTTAATACAGTTTCTCATGTTGTGGTGGCTCCCAACCATAAAATTATTTTTGTTACTACTTCATAACTGTAATTTTGTTACTGTTAATGAATCATAATGTAAATATCTGTGTTTTCCAAGGTCTTAGGCAACCCTGCTAATGATTCTCAACCCATAGGTCGAAACCCACGAGTTGAGAACCTCTGTTGTAGAGTGGGTTGAGAACCGCTGCTCCACCATGTAGGGTGGAGAGGACTGTTCTCCTGGATCAGCATCAGCATCATCTAGGACCATGTCAGAAATACATGGTTCTACACCAAGGATGTTCAGAATGAGAAATTCTGTGGCTGGTGCCCAGAAATTGTTATTTCAATCAGCCCTCTAGGTGATTATGATGTAGGCTAGCATTTAGAATCACTGCTAGTGTTTAGTTATTAGGAAATTAGGGAAGCCTCCAAACCTCTTTTCAATGACTATCTCCAAATCATAAGCAAGTAGTGCTTTGGGCCAAATTCTAAAGATTTTCCAAAGTTGTTTTTGATGGTAAAAGGCTTTAATTTTTGGAGAGATTTTAGAAAATGCAAAAGCATGGAGTGTTTTGCTCATGTATTTTTTATTTGTACATGTTGTTTTAAATATACATTTGAGAGCAAACATTTAAATAATAATATAGCAAAGGTTTTGCTATAGAAGTTTAGAGTTGAAAAATCACTTGAAATACTAGATCTAATCCTTATTTTAGAGTTGATAAAAGAGGCTTAGATGGTTGAGTCCCTGGGACCCCAGAGTACTGTTCATCCTGCTATCTCTGTCTTCCATGAGGCACCCTCCACTTCCAATGGGTTTGTGAATAAAAAAGAGAAGGTTCAATAATAATAATAATAATATTAATAATAATAATAATAATAGTGTTTTTCATTTACCTGATCATCATTTACTTACCTTATAAAACAATACCCATGTATAAAGTCTCCATACAATAATTCAGAATTTCTCTTTCTCTTTGCATCTCTGTAAGTTATAAATTTCATTTAATTATATATATATATATGTCATGAGCTATCCTTTGAGACTAATCATATTTTAGAATCATATTCATTCTGGAAATATTCTCCTCACCTAATACACACACCACATCCATACACATCATGTGATTGTATCTAATTGCAGAATTCCTTCCCCCTGACCCCCCTCCCATGAATCCTAAGGAGTTCCATAGAGCCCAAGTAAGAATTATTTCTACTTTAAGAATTTCTCATTTAGGGGGGAATCCAAAATGGTGGCATAGGTAAACACCTACACTGCTGCCTCGCACAATTTCAAAACTACAACTAAAGGACAGAACAGACATTATCCAGAACCACAGGAAAGCTGGCTGAGTGGAAGTTCTACAACCAGAAGGAAAGAGAGGGGCTCACAGAAACCCAGAGCTGCTGCAAAAAGCTGAGGTACGGAGACGCATGCGTGGGGAGAGCGGGTACCAGAGAACCTGGCTGGCTTTCTCTGGCTGGAGAGAGACAGAGACTCTCAAAGGCATTGAACCCTTTATCCTACCATACTAAACCCCAGATCTAGCCAAAACTCATATGGGGGGAGTTTGGACTGTGAAAAGGGAGAAGTGCACGGAAATTTAGGGGAGTCACAAAAGATCAGAAGACTGGTGGCGTGCACGGCACTGCACACAGAGGACAGACTGCTGATTGTACCACTGGCTTTCATGAGTGGGCAGGAGACAGACCCTCCCAATTGTGTCACTTCTAACTCCACTAAACCATGGTTTCAAGCGAAACCCTGGGGACCCAGACTCATATGGTCCCAGAGTGCAGGGGAGCCGGAAAGGCAGCAATCTAGAAGCACGAGTGCACAAGGACTGCTCCAGGGATTACCCAGTCACATGAGACTCAGGGGCCGTGGAGGGCGGGGCTGACTGGAAGGCAAGGTGGTCCCTTAAGCCCTGAGACTCCACCCATCCCAAGCTCAACAGAGAGGCTTCTACAGTTTTGCAAGTCTGGTATCATAAGGCTGAATCCAACATAGAAGTTCTCCAGGCATAGTGAAAATGCTAAGACAAGGGAAGGAATCATAAACAAAAGAAATGGAGGAAAACAAACGAGTGGATATAGAGTTCAAAACCACGCTTATAAGGTTTTTTTAAGAATATCTTAGAAAAGTTGGATAAACTTAGCGAGATCCAAGAGGAGATGAAAAAGAACCAACTAGAGATGGAACTAGAAATTAAACATCCACTTACTGAAATAAAAAAGATTATACAGAGACCTAACAGCAGACTAGAGGAAGGCAAGAATCAAGTCAAAAATTTTAAATATAAAGAATCAGAAAACACTCAACTGGAAAAACAAGAAGAGAGAAGAATCCAAAAATGTGAAGATAATGTAAGGAGCCTCTGGGACAGCTTCAAGCATACCAACATCAGAATTGTGGGGGTACCAGAGGAAGAGAGAGAGCAAGATACTGAAAACCTATTTAAAGAAATAATGACTGAAAACTTTCCACATCTGGTAAAAAAATAGACTTATAAGTCTAGGAAACACACATAACCCCATATAAAAGGAATCCAAAGAGGACTACACCAAGACACATCATAATTAAAATACCAAGAGCAAAAGACAAAGAGAGAATATTAAAAGCAGCAAGAGAAAAGCAGTTCATTACCTACAAGGGAGCACCCATATGACTGTGAGCTGATTTATCAACAGAAACGATGCAGGCCAGATGGGAGTGGCAAGAAATATTCAATGTGATGAATAGCAAGAACCTACAACCAAGAATACTCTATCCAGCAAAGCTATCATTCAGAACTGAAGGGCAGATAAAGACTTTCACAGATAAGAAAAAGCTAAAGGAGTTCATCAACTCCAAACCAGTATTATATGAAATGCTGAAAGGTACTCTTTTAGAAGAGGAAGAAGAAAAAGGTAAAAGCCAAAAAATTATGAACAACAAATACGTATCTATCAACAAGTAAATCTAAAAATTAAGTGAATTAAAAATTTGATCAACAGAATAAACTGGTAAATAGAATCAGGAGCACAGAAAGGAAGTGGACTGATAATTCTCAGGGGGAAAGGGGTGAGGGGTGTACAGGGAGAGATTGGACAAAAATTATACACCTATGGATGAGGTCAACGGGAGGGAGGTAAGGGTAGAGGGAAGGGTGGGAGTTGGGTGGGGGGAGCTATGGAGGGGAAAAAAGAGAAACAAATGTAATAATCTGAATAATAAAGATTTAATTAAAAAAAAGAATTTCTTATTTAATACCAGGGATGAAGAAATATCCTTTCCAAATTATCCTTTTCAGCCAAAGACTTTCTTTAGGAAACTTTTTTGCTTCTCCATGAATCCCATAAAAATAACTAACACGTTGTTTTTGTCTGCTTCACCCCCAGGCCCCAAACTCAGTCCTACATCAGCACATGGCCAGCAGCAGTGTTGAAGAGGCAGACCCTCCAGTTTGTCCTCTGTAGACAGTCTATCTCCTGCTGCACAAGTTCTCCTGACCTGCCACACTGCACTGTCAATATTACTGGAGCATGGAGCACGCTCTAGACTAGAGGCAATTTTCTTATGCCTCATTATACTAGAGATAAGTGGGACATACAACTCACTGCTGCCTGCTGGACATACATTTGCAGTAGAAATTTTGTGCACATTTGGAAAGCCTGCTTATTTTAGGATTTTGTTTAGAAATGAGTCACTTCTTCCTTGTTCATTTTCTCCTTTTTGGCTCTGTCTCTCAGAATAATAAAATTTCCTACTAACTTCCACAGAGAGCCGATTAGTTTAAAATGTGTTGTAGTAAAGAAGCTTGTCCAGTGAAAGGGACAAATCACAACCAATTTACAGTTTGCACAATAAATAAAGAGTTGAAGAGGCCAAAGGAAAGGCTTGAGGTGAGTGCAGAGGATGCCCTAGAGCAGTGAAACCTGAGGGGGCCACAGAGTCCCATAAATATCAAGAGGACATTTAGAGGGCCGACAACCTCCGTTGTGTGAACGGACATTGGAGTACAGACACCCTTATTAGGAGGTCCGAGGTAAAAACATGAAAGTCTTACTTAGGTGTAGTTACTTTAGAATTCCTTAACACCTATTGATTGATTGAGCACATAAACCACAAATCAAAAATTAAAAGCTTCATCATGGATTCGGATATTTGAATTGGGATGGGTTAGGCAGTTAGACTGATAAGCGAGCCACCTGTGGCACTATGCTGAGAAAAGCACATATGTGTGTTGTTTCACTGGATTGGGTCAGTAACATCAATGGAAGGACTCCAGAGGTCTGATGAGGGGGCAGTACTCCGTCAACCAGGTCTGTTTTTTTTTTTTCTAATATGCTGGCAATTTTCTGAAACATTTTTACTAGCTAGGTTAAAAAAAAAAAATCTGGCCCTAGTTAAATCCTTTTGCGGAATGCTCAGAATGACCTGGTAGATAATGAGTCATCATGTAAAATGGGACTCTAAATAAACAGCTAAATAGTTTGAAACATGAAAATTATTTTAAAATCTAATTTAAAGCTACTAGGTCATTTTTTAAAGAGGCATCCTTTTAAATTGAACTATCATTGAGAAAAATGGCAAAGGTTTCATAGCAGATCAGCTTTAATACCTATGTTTGGAGTGAGGAATGGCTCATGTGTTCATTATTCATGACTATTGTATATGCACCATTTTAATCTTCATTTTCCTCTGTAGACATTAGCTAATTTATCTGCAGAGGGGCTCCAGAGCAATGCAGTATTGTGCTGTTATTGGGCAGGCAGAGGAATAAATGCAAGGTGAAAGGCCTTGATACTCCAAGGTCTCATTTCTGAACATTGATCTGGCTGAAATTGAAGACAAATGGTCGACAGTGAACAAACACCAAAATAAAATGTTTGATTGAAAATTTGTTGCTGGTGTTTACTTACTCAAGAAGGCTTCAATAAAGTAGGGATCTGGAAACAGGAAGAGCCCCACCTGGATTTCCACTTTAAGGCTCCAGTTACAGTGCCAGAATCTTTGCTATCTGAGGATAGCATCAAGGAGTTCCTCATACCTTTCCCTCTAGGGCAGTGGTTCTCAACCTTCCTAATGCCGAGACCCTTTAAGACAGCTCCTCATGTGGTGGTGACCCCCAACCATAAAATTATTTCCGTTGCTACTTCATAACTGTAATTTTGCTACTGTTATGAACTGTAATGTAAATATCTGATAGGCAGGATGTATTTTCATTGTTACAAACTGAACATAATTAAAGCATAGGGATTAATCACAAAAACAATATGTAATTATATATTGTGAAATATTTCTAATCACAAATAAATGAAATTTTGTCTTGAATCGTGGTGTAGCATGGGCAACAGTCTTCATATGACAACAGTAAAGTTGCTACATTTTGCTACACTGAGGAGCGGTGTGTTGGTTCCTAAGACCACGGGAAATAGGTGTTTTCCAATAGTCTTAGGCGACCCCTGTGAAAGGGTCGTTTGATCCCCAAAGGGGTCGCGACCCACAGGTTGAGAACCGCTGCTCTAGGGAGATAGACAGTTTAGCTTTCTTTCCTGAGAGCTCCCCAATCTCTTTTTACTTCAGTCCTAAAGGGACCTCCTCAAAATGAGCATTCTTACCCTCAGGCAAGTTTGTGCTGCTCTCTGTTTTTCTTTCTCCCTCCAACAAGCTTTAGTCATTCTTTCCCCCACCCTACAGGCATGCGAATCTCTTTCATAATACATTCAGGGTAACAGAACAGCTGGCTGGTTTCCTAGGACCAGTAAAACTCCACTTCTCTCTTTTGGTGGTCTATTTTTGTACATTTTTACTTGGTTTACCTAAAAGTGGTGCTGATGACACTAACCAGAAGTTGCTTTGGGGAGATCTGGTAGAGCCATAGGTAGGATGTTAAGATTATATCACTCTTAATCCGCCATAGACCCAAATCTTTCTTCAGGAGTTTTTCTGTATTGGCTAATTCAGCTTCAGAGTACAAGGTATTGAGTAGGTTGTGGAAGTCTGCATAGTTTCACCACTTACTAATTATGTAATATTGGAAATTTGTTTGATTTCTTTAAGGTTTAGTTTCCTCATCTATAAAATGAGAGTAATCCTAGTGATATACAGGGTGTCCCCTAAAATGTATACACACTAATAGTTGATAGCTCAATTTTGAAAATGAAATGTATTTTAATATACACTGCTGTTGTAATTATTCAAAGTATCTGAATACGTTTTTTGGGGGACACACTATTATAGAGAGTTAGACAGACATGAACAGAGCAGGAATGATTGTCCAGGTGCAGAAGGTCACCAGGGTGGAAAGTCCCAGAACCCTAGCAAGGGGCAAAACTGGGAGGACAAAGGTTGCAGGATAGGACCTTGTGCCCAGGCTGACCTTTCCTCCTGTGGCATGCCACTAGTCATGTGGTAGACACCCTTAAAGGAGGAGCTAGGGGGCCGAGAAAAGCCTATGATTCTATATAAGCCCTTGTATAACCAAGACAATGAGGTTATGACCCATTTCAAATAATATTAGGAATAAATCTTCAGGTCTGTTGACCACAGAGACAGAATTTTGCTCAAACTAGAGATAACATTCAGGCCTCAATTGTGTTTCAGTTTCAGGCTCAGAAAAACAGCAAGGCCAGGCAGGGGGATGTCATGGCTGACGTAAGGACCAGCTGCCTTGACTGATGACTCCTGCCATGGTGTCTACCAATCAGTGGAGAGAAAGAACACACCTGGAAAGCTGATGAATATTCTATTTGACACTTTCCCCTAACAGTGGTTCTCAATCTTTTTAATGCCACGACCCTTTACTTCAGTTCCTCATGTTGTAGTGACTCCCAACCATAAAATTATTTTTGTTACTACTGCATAACTGTAATTTTGCTACTGTTAATGAATTGTAATGTAAATATCTGTGTTTTCTGATGGTCCTAGGCTCTACAGCAGCAGTTCTCAACCCTGCATTTACAGTAGCAAAATTACAGAGGGGAATATCAGGACACAAAGAACTGCTACCTATATAAACCTTAGAAAGAGGGGCTTATTGGGCTACCCCTTTGGTACCTCCTCCTCATGTGGGAGTCTGTACTTGTTCCCCATAGATTTCCACTTTTTCATATACACCTTTTGTCCATGGCTTCATTCTTTGAATTCACCTACACAAGAACCTGGGGGGAAAAGTACCTTTGCATGCTGCTCAGGAAGAAACCATGTGTTTCAATTTGGAATTCACATTTCAGTACCTGAACTACTTGAATTTTGTTACCACTGGCAAACAATATCTATCTAGATTTATGCCACCCTCTGCCCATTCTTCCTTTCCTTTCTGAAATTCTTCAAAAAACTACTGACACTTCCCTACACGTTCCCCCAAATCTTTCAAAGTCATCTGTCTGGTTTACTCTAGACTTCGTCACCATTATCATTCTGCAATTCTTTTTTATATTCCATGTAACTTCTGGAAGCTAGAGGAAGACAAATATGCAACAGGTCTGTCCAAGAAGATATTATAACAATGATTAGAAAAGGTGGGGTGCTGAAGGGAGTAATCATTCACCTTGATCTTGGCTAAAGAAAAAAGATCGTCAAAAGATTTAAATTTAGCTTAATTCTCCGTGACTTTTCTTTTTCCTCTTAGGAACAATTCTTGTCTGAGTTATTTTTCTTGAGATGGTGTCGACAAAGAGGCAAAGGAGTGGTGAGACTTTCATGAACTCTGGTTCAGTCCTGGCCATAGGGCAGAAAACTCTTTTATAGCTAGGTGGTTGGGGAAAATAGATATGATATTTGGGAGGAGAAGTGGTGTGGTCAGGGATATCCACAGGCCTCAGGAAACAAAGTGGTATTAACTCCAAGTGGCATTTTTCAGGGCAGTGCACATACATCCAGGGATTTGGTCCTTTTTTTACAAGTTGTGTTTGCTCTCCTGTGACAAGCTGTCAGAGTAGCCTACTGGGAAATCTTTTGTATTCTCTTCCATTCTTAAACAGCGTATAGACATCAACATTGTTTTTCTCAACTTCAAAGCAGTCAAAGATCTTGTGTGAAATGAGCTGGATGCTCTACAGTCTGACGCCCTGAATTTGGACAGAATGAAAGAAAAGGCTTGTTGGGAAAGTTGGCTATCTCAAAATGTTCTGGGGAACATTTTGGAAATATAATTTGAATAAAATTTATTTAATGTTTACAATTGAATGTTCTTACAATTGAAAAATTATAAGAGATCTTGTAATTGAGACATAGGCAAGAGATAAGACTTAATCATTAATGAGAGTGATAATGGTATGGAGATTTTGTGGGAAATCATCCTTGTTTTTGGAAGATATATTCTAAACTATTTACAAGTGACATGTCATGATATCTATATTACACTTACTTTAAAATTACCACATATATACTATATATATGTGTATATAAGCCATATATACATACACATATACACATATTTATAGACTAAAATTCATGCTCAGAGGGGTTTGGAAGGGGGAGTGTGTCCCTCAGCCCAGCCTACACACTCTCCAATCTGGGACCCCTTGAGGGATGTTTGACTATTGGACATCCCTCTCACAATCCAGGACTGCTGGCTTCCAACCACCTGCCTGTTTTCCAGCCTGATCACCCCCTAACCACTCCCCTGCCAGACTGATCAATGCCTAACTGCTCCCCTGCTAGCCTGATTGCTTCTAACTGTCCTCCCCTGCCAGTCTGGTCACTCTTACTGCCTTCCCCTGCTGGCATAGTCACCCCTAATTGTCCTCCCCTGCTGCCTCAGTCACCCCTAACTGCCCTCCCCTGCAGGTTTGGTTCCCCCCAACTGTTCTTCCCTGTAGGCCTAGTCAACCCCAACTGCCCTTCTCTGCCAGCCTGGTCATCCCTAACTACCCTCCCCTGGAGGCCTGATCACCCCCAACTGCCCTCCCTTTCAGGCCTGGTCCCTCCTAACTCCCCTCCCGTGCTGGCCATCTTGTGGAAGCCATATTGTGTCCACATGGGTGAGCCATTTTGTGTGTTGGAGTGATGGCCAATTTGCATATTACTTTTTTATTATATAGGATATGTGTATCTTTATTGATTTAATATGAGTATCTTTATTGCTATATATACACACATATATGCATATACATGTCTCTATATATCTTTAACATATATGTATATCTAATCTATTGTGTATATATAACACAGATGGGGCAGATATTAAAAATCAGTGAATATAAGTGAAAAGTATTTGAGTATTTATATGCCATTTTTCCAAATTTTTCAAAATGTTTACTTTGTAAATAATTTAAAGTAAAATACCATGTCTATGTTCATCTTATGTTAATTACCTTTTCTTCTTTCTTCCTTTTTCCTCTTCTAGTTTTCCTCACTTTCCTCCATTGCAATAAGCCCTCATTATGGTTATTTAAATATACATTGGGTCTAGTTACATTGCCCTAAAAAAAGTAGTTTCTGAAAAAAGCATAAAGCACAAAAGGGCAGCGTGTTGTAGAAGTGCCAGGAGTGGCGATAATTGGCAGCTCTGCAAGGTTGATCTGTTCTCCAAAAGGGGCAGTGCATGGTGCTGCATGTTAAGTGTTTTGCAGAATTAAGAGGACAGAATTAGCAGTCTGCACTACAGCAAAAACCAATACCCAGAATATTAACATTTTTCAATAAATACAAAAATAGAGTAAACATGTTTATTTCAGAGTGCTGATTTAGTAATGCAGATGCTGAGATTATCTTTTCTTAGAGCTTTCCTCCCCAAGGTAGTGGGTTTTATTGCCCGTGGAAATGATGAACATTTATTCGGAAGTTGCCTTGGGGGCTGGAATTATGTGCACAGTTAATTATATACCATTTGAAAGATATTTCTGCCAAACTTGCTGGTCAACTTAATGAGTAGCCAGTGTGTGTCTTGATTTTTAGGATAAAGACTGTAGGATTCTGGGATAATTTTTCTTTTGCTTTGCTTAGTTCTTAAATTTAAAGCTGGGATGGCTACAGGAAGGAGACAGGAGGAATATGCTGATCTGGGTGCCTCTTTGGGCCATCATTCTCTTGAATTTCACTTCTTTTCTTGGTGACTGTAAAATGAGTCCTTCTCAGATTATGTAATGAATCCTCAAAGCTTTCCTGTAGAGGAGAAGGTGTAGCAAACTAGTTATCACCCTGACCTGTAAATTGAGAAAATCAAAAGTCTTGGGGGAAATTATTTTCTAAAATTATGCAATGAAAACTCAGTTTACCCATCTACCTTTTTTCACTCCATATATATGAAACACTAAATGAAATATAGGAGGATGTGAGGAAAACAAGAGTTCAGGACATAGTTTCTGTTCATTAAAGAAAAATATAGTACAGTGTGTGTGTGTGTGTGTGTGTGTGTGTGTGTGTGTATGTGTGTGTGTGAAATTGCTATGCAAACTTTTGCCCACATGTGACTACTACTTTAGTCATCAAAGATATCATTATCTTCTATTTCATCATCCTCTATGTTTATAATGGTAGATTACTCAGGAATTGAGAAGGAAGAAAAAGAATGATTTACTGTTTTTGGAAAATGAATTTTAAGCAAGATTTGAGTGAAAGCCATCATCCAGAAGGTTTTTAAAGATGTAGCTGGGGCAAGTATATTCAAATGGAAGATGTGGCATGAACAATGAAGCATGAGAAAGAGGATGGCCTATAAAAAGCTCTTATAGCAGCAGAATGGTAAAATAATGGGAAATACGGTAGTCAGGGTGGAGATCGAATGTGGGAGGATGGGAGGTCCAATACCTGGGGGCGATAAAGCCCATTGTCTCGGGTTTTAATGGGATTCAGGAAGCAATGAAGAACAATGTAGGATTCTGGAAAAGGAAATATTATGACAAAGCACTTCCCCGGGCAGATGCAGTCTTTTCAAATGTTCTGAATAGACTGTGATCCATTGAAACCAGAAGAGGAAGGAGGTTTTTAAGATAAAGCAGATTCAGTAAATAAAGATCTTGCTTTGATTAGCAATGTCAAGACCAAGATCATGGAGCTTTAGAGAGCACAGCTGGAGCGATTCTCACAAAGTAAGTCTTCACTAGATGTTAGGGTTGTGGGGACAAAAGAAGGAAAATGGACCTAATGTCAGCAAAGACTCCCACTGGGGCCTGGGAAGTAAGACAGACCTCTGTGTGACTCAAGTGTGTTAGAGGAGACTAGAAACCAGGGTAGCATAAAGACAGATCTGTTAAGATCATGTCACCCCAGTGGCCCCCAGAGAACTGATCCTGGCTTCTGCTCTTTAGTTTCCCATTTCCCTGGGGTTGCTGTGAAAGAAGCTTCTCTCCCTCTCAGATCTGCAGGTCTTTAAGTGTCCTGCTTGTGACTCCCCTTCTCAGGGCACAGCCAGGGCCAGGGCAGTGATGGGCAGCTTGCTGGGGCATGCAGTCTAGGTATTGCTTTTGTTTGCTGTTGCTTTGTTTTAGAGAATTTCTAACAGGGAATTTTAAAAGGCCTCGCATTATTTCCCTCTCCTCGAGCCCCCTGCATGTGTGGTGCAGTCGTCACCCATATTTATGCAAAGAGAATGTGCAGGGATGGCTGGGACTACCTGGAATTTTTGTCCCTCCCTTTGTGGTACTCACTACCTGGACATGAGGCCTATTTCTTCTCTCCCTGTTACTCCATGTTGTGGGGAAAAAGATATTTTAGAGTCCTTTATTTTTTTTTTCCTTTTTATAATATTCTGTTAGCAGGGTACTTAAGCAGGACTCCCTATACCCGTGGTCGGCAAACTGTGGCTTGAGAGCCACATGCGGCTCTGGCTCTTTGGCCCCTTGAGTGTGGCTCTTCCACAAAATACCACAGCATGAGAGAGTCTATTTTGAAGTGGCGTTAGAAGAAGTTTAAGTTTAAAAAATTTGGCTCTCAAAAGAAATTTCAATTGTTGTATTGTTGATATTTGGCTCTGTTGATTAATGAGTTTGCCGACCACTGCCCTATATCATCATATTATACATTGATCATGAACATGACTTTTAGTGTTTTATATAAGTCTATAGGGGCCTGGGCTGAGGAACAAGTCTATAAGACATACAGTAACCCTTGCATTTTTAAAAATTTATTTTATTGATTTTTTTACAGAGAGGAGGGGTGAGGAATAGAGAGAAATATCAATCAGCTGCCTCCTGCACACTCCCTGCTGGGAATGTGCCTGCAACCAAGGTACATGCTTTGACGAGAATTCAACCCTTCAGTCTGCAGGCTGACACTCTATCCACTGAGCCAAACTGGTTAAGGCTTGGGATCTTTGGAAGTAAAAATATGCTATGCTTCTTTAACCTAGCTTATATAATTCTTATTATGTCCCATGCTCTTTTCTAAATGCTTTATTTAATTCTTGTAACAACCCTATGAGCTAGATATAGCTATTATCTTCTTCCTCATTGTTTTTAGATGTGGAAACTGAGGCACAGAAAAAGTAGCTTGCTCTACATTAAATAGCTAACAGGTGGGGAAGCTGGGGTTTCTTTTCAAAGACTCAGTGCCAGATTTTTGGTGTTTGAACGCCTATACTGTCTCTTGAAATGAAAATGGAGCTATATGTCTTTCAGGTGGCATTATCTATGTACAGACGGAAAGAAGCCTCATATACTGGAAGACAGCAAGGCATTTGTACTCTCTCCCCCTTCCCCCATGTTACCCTACTCTCACATTTCTCTGGCCATGGGCCTGGAGGACCTGAGGCATTCTGGATGCTTCTACAAATTCCCAAGCCATAAGTAAGGGCTAATGCCTAAGGCCTGACCCCATGATCCCATCCTCCTATCTCATAGAGTAAGCCCTGGGATCCTTGGAATTTTGTATATGTGAGGAAGAGAGATAAGATATAAGGGGAGTGTAAGAAGGGTTATCAACCTATATAGTCTCCCCATCGTATTGAGTTTGCTTTCCTTTGCTATCACATAACCAATCTTCAGATTCCAAAGGTAGCTTATGTAAATAAAGTTAAAATATCTTGCCAGAGATTGTCAGGCCAAGGACACCATGGTGGCAATTGATTGACTTTAGAGTCACTTGCCCCAATCCAGTTTAACAAGTAGCTATTCATCTATGTAATTAAAAAAAAAAAAAAAGTGGTGGTGGGAAGTGGCACTGTGGCTTCTGCCCTGAGCAGAAGGCTATGAGCTGGGCTGTTTCCAAAAGGTGTCTCTGGGTATGGCAAGCCCTCTGACCTACATTCCAAAACACCTCCAGTCAAGCCAGTATGTGTGCTCACTGCAACCTAAACCTATTTTACACTTTGTTACTGATTTCATTCTTCGGTTTATGTCTATTCTACCATTGGATGTGTCTATTTTTTTTACCTTTAATGGCCTCAATCCTCCCTGTCCTTGCTACTGTCCAGGGAGTCTCCCATGCTAACTCCAGCTGGAGGTCGTTGTTATCTCATTATGTGCTTCCAATTTCTTTTAAGTATCATTTATTTGGTATTCATTATTTCCTCTTTCCATAGCCTATTCACGAGTCCATGTCTCTTTTCCCAAACTATTATATATACTACTTGAGGCTATATAACATGTAATTTAATAAAGGCCTGTTAATTGAGAGTCTTTTCTATTAAAATTTCTGAGAAGTCTCTGGGGTCTTGGTTAGTTTTTGTAAATCAATATCTTGAAGAGCTGCCCATTCCCCTATGGTATGCATGTTATAGAAGCCTATGAAGGCTCAACCTGAAGAATAGAACTCTGTATACTAAGCAAGGAGGAGGGGGTGAACACTTAAGGGAGGAGGTATCAGAGGAGGCTCTGGCATAGAAATACAATAACCTTGATTGCTTAGTTTTAGAGGGACAAGGATATCAGACCTCCAGAATTCAACCCATTCCAAATAAAATCACCAAAAGACGATGGACAAAGAGGGGTGGATTGTCAGAACACTTCTCTACTAAGATTATGCAATCCTGCAGACAAATTTAAAAAAAGGAGATTCATGAACTAAAACATCAATTTATAATCTAAGAGGAAGCCAAACGGGTATCTTAGTGTGACCTTTAGCACATAGTCTATTTCAGGCGAAATTTTATTATAGAAGCACATTCCACAGTATGCTTGTAGTGAGAAAGAGAATTGAATCAGAGCTGACAGCAGCTCTTAGTTTCAGTAGAAGTAACAACAGGCTGAGCAAGAATGTGGCTTGGTGGGAATGGGAAAGGGAAATCTGGTGGACCTATAAGAAGACAGAGTGCCCAGGGTAACTCAGGGAGTGGCGAGGCAGGCACAAGGTAGCTGCCTGGATTAGACTGGCAATGGTTAAAAAGTTGAATAACTCACTGCATTGGCAGCAGGGGGTGAATAAATGTTGTTTTGAAGCCAATCAACAAAAACTCAGATGAGAACAGAAGTAACTAAAATATATGAACCCAAGTCAGGGAAAACATTAGAGAAATAAATGGTTTAAGAAAAGTGTTCTTTGAATTAAAAGGATTAACATTAAAATATTTTCCTCTTTCCCTACTGTTCCTGACAAACAACTTTTAGAACTATGTTGCCCATTTGCTAATAAAAACATTTAATTCTGTGTTCCATTTTTCACCCTTACACTTGATAAGAAAAGAGGGTAGGAGCCTTATAATCATTTTACAAAGAGTAAGATATAAAATGACAAAAAGATAAAACTATTTCCTCACAGTTAGGCAATAAGTCAGCATGGGTCCAAGTTTTGGAATATAGATCTCTTGGCACCAATTCTGGGAAAATGATTTCAAACTCTAAAATCCTATAAAAGCAGAGAGAATAATTACCAGTGAAGGCTGATTGCCTTTCACACAGTAAGCACTTTACTCAACATGTTGAATTGACTATACACGAAGAATAATTTTTATGTTCTTTTCTCTCTTTAATTATCTTATTAGCTATCTTTTTTCCCTCTGGGTAACATCTGTGTGTGATATAAATTAAAAACTTTCTCCATTTTTATGTCCATATGTAACCACTTTTGTTGGTTTCTTATGTGTCCTCCTAGAACTAACCTGTGTACTAATAAGCTTATATGTGCAAATAGAGATATTTTGCACATTTCTTGCTTTTGGTTTTGTAATTAAACCTATACCATATAAATTTCTAGGTAGTTTTCTGTCTTATCCTTTTTACTACACTTCATCTTAGCCAAAAAGCCAAGAAGTGATGTCTTATCCTTTTTAGATTCCATGTAATATTTTATTGTTACATATTTATAAATTAAAATACATATTTAATAGCCCTCTACTGATGCCCATTTAAACCACTTCCATTTAAAAAAATATTTTTGGTATTACCAGTGGTGCTTCAGTTAATAGCTTTGTTCAAAGGCATTTTGAATGAGTGAGAGTATATCAGTAGAATCATTTCCTAAAATTGGAATTTATTGGGTGAAACTGTGTGATTCATCTATAATTTGGATGGATATGACCAAATTGCTCTCTACCAACTTATGTTAACTACTACAAAGGATGAGAATTCTGGGTTACTCATACTCTGGTCAATGAGCATATTAGACATTAAAAAATTATTGCCCATTATCTCAATTATCTTATTTTTCTTTTTTCTTATTTTAAATGATAAGCATCTCATATATTTAAAAGTTATTTTTATTTCTTTTTCTTTAACAGCTAGCATCAGTTTTAAAATGTATTGCATGTCTCTTAATTTGTTATTTAAATTAATAAAAAATTAACAATAGTGCAAATAGATTCATAATTCATATATTGGTGATATAAATTGTTAAATTTGCACTTGACCTCTCATAGCTTTCTCTGGGTCTCTTCATTTTTCTCTTTTAAAAGTAGAGAGGAGTGTATATACAAAGTGGATTATCATCAAGAGTTTAAAAAATATATATTTTTATTGACTGCAGAAAGGAAGAAAGAGGGAGAGATAGAAATATCCATGATGAGAGAGAATCATGGATAGGCTGCCTTCTGTATGTGGAGATTGAGCCCACAATCTGGGCATGTGCTCTGACCAGGATTGGAATCATGACCTCCTGGTTCATAAGTCAATGCTCAACTACTGAGCAACACTGGCAGGGCATCAAGGTGGCTTTTAGCATACTAGAGACTGGGTGCACGAAATTCGAGGGATGACCCTCTCTAATCTGGAAACACTCCAGGGATATCCACTTGCCTGTTTAGGATCGGGCCTAAATGGGCAGTCGGACATCCTTCTCACAATCCAGGACTGCTGGCTCCCAACTGCTCACCTGCCTGCCTTCCTGATTGCCCCCTAACCACTCCCCTACCAGCCTGATTGATACCTAACTGCTTCTGCCGGGCTGATTGCCCCTAACTGCCCTCCCTTGCAGGCCTGGTCCCTTCCAATTGCCCTCATGTAAGAAGTGGTTATAGAGTTAAGCTTCAGACTGACCTGTTGGCAAAGCTGCAAAGAAGTCCCAGCTTAGAAGGCACAGCCCTCTTAGCATAATTAAGCTTGATCTTGTGACTGCTCCCTAGAACTTTTCTGGGTAATTAATGGGCTATGGGAGGTGCAGCAAGTGCTGCCAAAACAAGTGAAACTTATAAGAACATTGTAAATTATCTTGTTTACCTCTGACTATAAAATAAAGGCTCAGCTTGCCATCTGGATCTGTTCTGTGGCCTCAGCCAGGTACAGAGATCCACCTAGACCCAACTTTTTCTCTTTGTCTGTCTTTTCTTCATCCTTCACCAGCCCTCCCTCAGGCTCACCGAACCCTTGGCTGTGCTGGCGCGACACACCCTCCCCTGCTGGCCATCTTGTGGTGGCCATCTTGTGTCCACATCGGGGCAGCCATTTTGACCAGATGAGGGCAGCCATCTTGTGTGTTGGAATGATGGTCAATTTGCATATTACTCTTTTATTTGATAGGATAAAGGCCGGGTACATGCCGTGGTGGGGAGGGGAAACTGGCTGGTTTGCCCTGAAGTGTGTCCCAGATCAAAGTGGGGGTTCCCTTGGGACATGGGACGGCCTGGGTGAGGGACCTGTGGTGGTTTGCAAGCCAATCATGCCCCCAGGCAACCCAAGCAGAGGCCTTGGTATCTGGGATTTATTTATCTTCTACAATTGAAACTTTGTAGCCTTGAGCAGAGGCCAGAGCTGGCCAGGGTAGGTGGGAAGCTTGGCTTCCTCCATCATTGAGATAACCCAAGCCTCCTGGTTGCTCCAGCTCCATGGCTGCTGACATATTTGTTGGGTTAATTTGCATACTCACTTCTGATTGGCTGGTGGGTGAGGCTTGTGGGCATAGCAGAGGTATGTTATTTTGCATGTTTCTCTTTTATTAGAGAGGATCCCTTATGTGACTCCTTTGGCAAGCAAATACCTGTCCCTTTGTTATCTGCCTCTAAATGTTGACATATTCATGAATCTATCTGGGTACCTTAAACAATAAATGATTGGATTGGCATCAATGATGGAAAATGGCAGAATAAAGCTGAGCGTTATCCTTTTTATTTCCTTTGAAAAGGACTGTAAAGGGATTAATAGACTTTCCCTGTGATGAACACATTTCATAAATTCTTCATGTCACTTCAATTCATGATTAAAACTAACTTCCTCATTTCATCTTAGAGATACTTCTCTAGTTTCAAGAATGGGAGATAGATAAGCTGTTTGAATCTTGAGGTCAGTATAGGAAACCCTATGTCAAAGAAGATGACTTTTACCAGAAAAGGGACCGACTTCACCTTTTAATAGAGGAAGTCTGCCTTATCAATGACAAGGTCCCATGTGAGACTTGGTGGTGAGTGATTGATGCCCTCCCCGCTGTCTGCTGAAAACCTCCCTGTGTTTGTGCAGGCTACTTTGCTTTAATCTTATTTTCACAAAAAAGCCAGTAGAGAGTGATGGCCTATATCTGGCAACACTCGTCTATGTCACATGACTTAACAAGGCAGATCAGAGGTGGGCAAAGGAACTGTGCTGGTCTGTGTTGTCAATTTTATTGACAGAAAAATGAGTCATTAAAAAAGGGCATCTGAAATTATAGACCTAATTTAGTTCCTGTGTATTAACCAGCAATTCAATCAAGCTGGAGAGTCTTCATGCACCTGAAGCAGCTGAGTGTAAGTGGCTTAAAAATCTGCTTAGTTTAGTCCCAAGAAAAGTCAAAGACTTTTTTCTCTAAAATGTTGTCTGCAAACCTGGAAAGTATTCAGCCTTATGCAACAGGGTGGTAGCATTTCACTTCCTTATCAACCTCTATCTTTAGACACAATTTTGGAAGAAGAAATAACTTGTTTGAGTCTTTTGTTTCCTGATTTGATGATTTGGTTTCATCCTTTGAATTTTTTTTTATATGTATTTTATTGATTTTTTTACAGAGAGGAAGGGAGAAGGATAGAGAGTTAGAAACATTGATGAGAGAGAAACATCGATCAGCTGGTACCCATGACCGGAATCGAACCTGGGACCCTTCAGTCTGCAGGCCAACACTCTATCCACTGAGCCAAACCAGGTAGGGGCATCCTTTGAAATGTTTTATTAAAATATTTGATTTTTTAACTTTTGATACCACTGCAGGAAAAGAGAATTTGCTTTAAAAGTCACCCATTTGGCTCTAATAATATTTCTCTATTGTTACCACAAGCACTGCTGGTAAAATTACTATTAAGTTTGGAAATAATTAGGGAAAATTTAATAAGCAGAGAGATTCATTTAAAAAATTTAAATGCCTGTAAACTTTAAAGTAACTATACTGAATATTTCAGCCTTCATATACTTTTTGTGTGTTTTTTAAACAATGTATCTTAGTAACATTTTTATATCTAAAGGGTAAAATTGAATTAAGAAAACATGGAGAATATTATATGATTCTTTCACTGGAATGCCTTTTATGTAAATATATTTTTTAAAAATAAGGGACCACAAAAAAAAAGTAGCCATGCAAATAATGTGGTATTATACTCTAAGTTCAGTGGTGTTACGGAAGACCAGAAAATAAAACAAGCCATGCTTAGAGAAAGGGAGTTACATTTTATTAAGGGCAGGGCCAGAGAAAAATGTGCCTTTCAAATTCTGGGCCCCTCCACATGGAGGAAACCTTTTCTAGTTATACTTTTCCTAGCTCTTTTGTCTCCCAAATTTGTAATGAATCTTCCAAGCCTTCTGGGAGAGAAGGCCTACATGCCGGGAAGGGGCCATGAGACCATATCTCAAGGCCTGGCTTAGTATCAGCACTGACAACTCCATTTGGGGCATAGACCATGGCCTCTCTGGAATGGGATTAGTCTTATTTTTCTTATTATTTAAGCAAGGAAGCATTTACAGAAGCCAAAATAGCAGGGTTAAAATTTCAAACAGCAGTTTTTATATAAGATGGATGCTTCAGTGGTTCTCAATCTTCCTAATGCTGTGACCCTTTAATACAGTTGTGGTGACTCCCAAACATAAAATTATTTTTGTTGCTAATTCATAACTGTAATTTTGCTACTGTTATGAATCATAATGTAAATATCTGTGTTTTCCGATGGTCTTAGGTGATTCTGCTAGCAGTTCTTAACCTGTGGGGGTCAACACAACATGAGGAACTGTATTAAAGGGTCTTGGCATTAGGAAGATTGAGAACCAGTGCCCTAGACTATTATCAGAAGGGATCTGTGTAATGTGAACCAGCCCTGCCTGCCTAGGCCTGGAAGGCTTTTGTTGTACTAAAGTTACCAATGCAATTTACCCCATCTCTTTCCCTGAGTTTACTTGATGTCTCTTCTTGTCAATAGGTCTTTTGATCATTTAGGATACACATAATTGAACTCCAAATATCAAAGTTCTTCATTTCCTTTCTTCCTAAAGCCTCCGGGATTTTTATGCAAATGAATACACCTTCTCTTTAGGCCTTAGAGGGCAGCCTGATTCAGAGTCCAGGTCTGTTCTAGTGTCTGATTCTAGTGTTTCTTCCCCCAGGACTGCAATGGTCTCTGCAACCTACATAGACATAGCCAAAGGGGGCTTCAGATCACCCTGGGAAGAACCAGGAATATCCATCCCAAGATACCCCAACACAGAAGAAGAATGTATGTTTATCAAAGAATTCTACCCTACTCAACACAAATAGCACCTGGCATTCCTTCTAAGTCAATGATAGAAATATTCCTAGGTCGTGTTTTTGCTCTAGCTCTTGTTATTTGTGACCTTGGGCAAATTCCTGAGTTTCTCTGTAGGAATGGACAAGAAATTTTCAAACTTCTCTGTGGAATATATAGCATTTTTGAAAGTTTATTTTAAGCCTCACAATATTTTTTATTTTTTATTTTCACCCAAATTTTTACAAATAAAATACAAACTTTACCATAATAGTCTCAAGTGACATGGAACTATAGCTTTATTTTTTAAAACTAAATTTTAATGAATGACTCTGAACTCCCAATTTGTCTTATGTAGAAGATTTAATTCTGCCAATTCCATTCAAATCTAATAAGATTTAATGACTTCTCAGTCAATCAGGATTGAAAATTCAGACATATTCAAGACCACTTACCTTTTCCTACTTCCTGGTCTGGAGAGGAACCTGGTAAAAATGAGTGTGGTAAAACTGAAGGCAATGTTTCAGAGGGGAAGCAGGACACTTTATAGTTTCACATTTGCATCCCTCTCTGGAAAATGTTCCTGGATTTATTGATAGGGCCAACTTTCTCTCTAGACACACAGCCATGCTCAATTCACTCTGTTCTGTTCCTGGACTCACTACTTTTTCCACCTCATCTGTTGACCTTTTTAATATTTTTTTCTAAAAGATTCAGCACTCAGAGCTTTATTTCCCATAAGAAGTGCTGTGATGGTCAATGTTAGGTATCTACCTGACTGGCCACCACTGGGGTTGCTCAGCTTAAACATCATTGAGTATGTCTTTAAGGTGTTTCTGGGTGGGTTTAGCATTTGAATTGGTGGACTCAGTATACTGCTCTCTCCCATGTGAGTTGGCATCAATAAATCTGTTGCCAGTCTAAATAGAATAAAAGGCAGAGGAAGGAAGTATTTGACTTTTTTTTTTTTTTCCTGCCTCATTGCTTGAATTGAGACATCATCTCATCTTCTCTGGCCTTTGGATGGGCATTTGTACTATTGGCTTCCCTGGTTCTCAGGACTCAGGACTCAGACTCAGACTTCATTATAGCACTGGCTTTCCTAGGTCTCTAGCTTACAGATGGCAGATCATGGAACTCTCAGCCTCCATAATGTGTGAGCCAATTCCACCTAATAAATAAATCTCCATACATAACATAATTTTTTTTTACCCATGTATATAAATCTTACATAAAGCATACAAATGTCTCTACATATGGATATGTATGGATATTTATATGCTGTGGGTTCTATTTCTCTGTAGAACCCTGACTAATAAAGTGGAGTCTTTTGTAGTTAAGTCTTGATTGTTGTTGGTATCACTAGGGGTAATTGACCTCCAGGCCAATTGGCTGTGAGGATCAGCTGTGTCTATGCCAGGAGAAGTTCTGTGTTGAAGTTAGCCTTATGAGACAAGACTTGCAAAATTGTAAAAGTTCATTCCAGTAGGGAAGTTTGACATCACTGAGTGGTTAGAGATATCTTTTTTTTTTTTTATCAGCTTATTTTTGCAGCTTAATCCCTTGCGTGCCTTAACATGCTCTATAGCATCCTAGCACAGTGGTTGGCAAACTCATTAGTCAACAGAACCAAATATCAACAGTACAATGATTGAAATTTCTTTTGAGAGCCAAATTTTTTTAAACTTAAACTTCTTCTAATGCCACTTCTTCAAAATAGACTCATCCAGGCCGTGGTATTTTGTGGAAGAACCACACTCAAGGGGCCAAAGAGCTGCATGTGGCTCGCAAGCCGCAGTTTGCTGACCACTGACCTAGCACATAGTATAAAATGCAAATTAGTTATTTTATCATTATTACAGTAATCATTTTCAGAATTGTTAACACCTTTGTTTATATCATTCCCTCCTTCTTGAAGGCCTTTTTCTTCAATGCATAATTACCCAGCAAAATCCTAAAATTTCTGTGAAAACCATGGTGATGTTTTGAGCTCTCATGACTTAGATAGTGGTTTTCACACCTACTTTTATTGTGTTATTTCTTCTTGTAATATTTTTCTAGTACACATATGCTCCTGGATGTTACAAAACTGTATCTTATACATTTTTATGCAGTCCCAAAGCAGCTAGCCAACAACATTTCATATATAGAACTCAATAAATACTCAATACATAATGGATAAAGAATTAATAAAAACAGACCCAGGAACCCAGAAGTCATTTCTCAGCTGTGTAACTTGTGGGGCTTTGGCTTGTGTTGGGTTCAAGCAGGGCAGAGGGCATTTTCAGACTTGCCTGAAGTGGAGTTATGTACCTGATGTCATTAAACCCATAGCTCCATTGCCCCAGAGTCCATTCCATTTCTGAGCATGTCTATTGGGCTGAAAGAAAAAGTCTTTATAATAGGACTAGACATTTTAATAGCCCCTTGGGAAATAAAAGCACTTCTTGAAGGTTATTCCCCCCCCCCCCGAATAAAAGCAGTCTATGCATAGAACAGCTAGAAAATGTGTAGTAATCAGAAAAAAATATTATTCTGTTCCCCTGATATTGTGACACTTATTGAATTTTTGTCATATGCCACATCATCAGGTGCATTCTCTTATTTAAGCTTCACAATGACTGCATTGTAGGAATCATCACTATCTTAATTTTATAGATGAGGAACCTTTAAATTGCTCAGGACGAAATAGATATCTTGGCCATGACTAGAGTTCTCTATCTGAACTTAAACATTTGAGGACTTCTTTTTTTTTTAATATGGTTTTCTTATCCTGAGACTCTTAACTTTGGTCTCCAAGGTATCTGAATATGAAAATGAATAGGAATTTTCGTGGTCACTGTGCAACCTCTTCAATTAGCTTGAGAAGCTTATTTTTGTTTACTCTCTTTTCTCTCTCTCTCTCTCTCTCTCTCTCTCTCTCTCTCTCTCTCTCTCTCTCTCTTTTTCTCTCTCTCTCGTTTTCTTTGGGGTTAAAGAAGAAGATAAACCTTGTTTCCTACAGTTGTTATCAGTGATGGCTGGAGGAGATTTCCCAATGCTCAAGAAAAACAGGTCCCTATGACGTTTTCCAGGGATTTTCTGAACATGACTCAGTCATCAGCGCTGTCAAAGCCCAAGCAACAAGGATGCCTGCGATCAAGCTGCTCCTCCCGCAGAGGAACAAGGGCTTCTGGCTTGTCTGTCCTGCTCTGCCAAATGCTGGAGGCACAAGGTTCTTCATACCAGCTTTACCCGCCAGACACATGACCAAAAAGCCCATTGGTGAGGCCTCCTTCCAACTAGGGAAGCTGAGAGGCAGCGCTAGGCAAGCCAGGTGCTGGAGAGGAGAGGGGAACAGAGGGGTTCAGTGGAGGGGGCGCACATGAGGCTGTACATTATAGTGAGGAAGGCCCTTCTTCCAATCATGGCAGCACACTCTGTTAAAAGGAACTACAGACTGTGAATTGCTATTGATGAAAATGACATACACGTGGCACAGGAAACATAAGTTGCTGTTGAATCTCCCACAAAAGGACCTCATTGTGACTGAGTGACCTTTAATCCATCACACCACGAAAACCTGCTCCATCTTGTTCTATCACCTAACACAGCCCTAACGAGCTGCAAGTTGAATGCAGCATGTCTATTCTCCAGACAGCTCGGGAGCCTCACTTAAATTACAATTGATTTTTCTTTTTACCATTACCTGACAGCTCCATCTGTTACTTATCCATAAAAGATACAGGTTTTTGTGCATTTCATGCATTTTATAGACATTGGTGGCACTGGGCATTTTCCTGTTTGTGCCACTCTCCAGCATTTTTTCTCTCACTACAGTTTCTAGGCAGCTATCTCTTTCTTCTAATAACAAAGGTGAGGCACACAATATTGATCTGATTGCAGCATAGAATCCTCCTGAAATACTGAAAACCGATGACCTCATATTGCACTGTACAGTAAAATTTAGGATAGCCCTTAACAAAAAAGAGTGAGTCAAGTATTTCATAAGAGAAAAAACTATAAAAGAGAGTGTTCTTCAAATTTTTCTCTTGCTATTATCCAGTCAGGTCATATTTTATTGGTGTTCATTACCAAAATAGAGAGTGATAAGTGTCGAAACCATGGAAACATATTATGGTCAAATTGATGTTGCTTCGAAACCCATGCTGCGAAACACTACCCATTATCCATTAAGGTGCCTCCTAGACTTTTGTCAGGAGGCCCTTTTACATGCTCATTCTAAGTTCAAGTTCAGCCTTAAACTCACTGGGAAAGTGAGTGTGCTTTCTGGAGTAAAAGGTAGTGCAAGTATTTTTTTTTTCAGAACAAAGGAAAAATTCACAAGTTGCACATCACCCCAGTTTTATTCTATTTAATGCCTTGAGTTACAAGAAATATTTAAATATCCCTAAATGTTTAAGACATTTACAGCATGCTCACACACTCTCTCTCTGAAGCCCAATTATGTGGCTCCACTCTTTAAATCTTCAAACAAGAATCCATGTTGTTGATATCATTGATGTTACATTTCAATATTCTACATCTAAAAATCCTAATATATAAGAACCCTGGGTCGAAGCGACCAGTAATGACCGGAGGCTGACCAACCAGAAGTCAGTGCTGGCCCCACCCCCAAGCAAGCAGATAGGAACTATCAGGCAGGCAGGCAGAGTGATAGGAGTGATCAGGTAGGTAAACAAGCAGTTAGGGGTGATCAAGTAGGCAGGCAAGTAGTTAGGGGAGATCAGGTAGGCAGATAGCCTCTCACTGGGCTGGCCCCACTCCCAAGCAAAGAAAGAGGAAGACCAGGCCAGCCAAGCCATTGCACCCCAACCTGTTGCCTGCAATGGGAGGCCACTGGTGGCAGGGGAGGGGGGCAGCGCTGCACAGATGGCAAGAAGTGGCAGTGGTGGGGTGGGGCCCAGCTGTCTGCAGCCCAGGATAAGAAAGCCCTGATAGACCCTGATCTCAGGCCAGGCCTAGGGACACTATACAAAGGGTCCTGGATTGTGTAAGGGTGCAGGCTAGGCTGAAGGACACCCTCCCCCCAAGTGCACCAATTTTCATGCACCAGCCTCCAGAAAATAAATAAATCTCAGTAGGTCATAAAATTGTATAAGTTCCCCAAACATATGAACACATCCCACCTCAAAGTGTCACCCAAATGGAATAGATCAAATGTTTTCCTTTTTATATATGGTCCTAAAAGTTAAATTTATTTCTTAACTTAATATATAACATTAAAATATAGCACTAAATAAATACAAAATTTCAGACAATTTACATATAAATGATAGTTTTGAAATTTTTGATTGCCATTTTTTTCAGGATCAGAGATGCAAAATTTCTGCAGTGTAAGTGAGTAAACAGTAGGAACTTCCAAAGACATCATCAAATATTTATTGGCTGAGTACAAGGTACTTTTATTCAGGTGATGCCTTCTCAGTGGGATGTACAGCAAAGCTAGAACTGAAGAACTGGTTAGTGCACAAGTCCCATTAAATATTTCCACTCCTATCTCATCATCTCATCTTGTGAGATGTTGCAATCTTCTGTGATTACAGCAAATCAATAATCAGTAGAATGATTCTTCTGGGGATAGGAACCCTACTATGTAGCTGAAGCTTAAATTACTAATTTAAATCATGCTTGTATAAGCATAGTGGAAATGCAATAAACTTTTTTATTTTTTTCTATTTTAATAAAGTTTCCTTTAAAAATAGTTACAGAAGGATTACATGTTCATGCAGATCACTTAAAATATAGAAAAATCACAGAGAATAAGTAATAGTTCTCTATAATCTGGCATTAATATAAAATCAATTATATTTGCTGTGTACTATGTTTTTCATTTGTTTATATATTATTTTTAAAAAATAACATCATACTCTTACATCCTGCATTTAATTACTTGGCTCCATTTTGTAAATATTTTTCTTTTCAGTAAGTGTTTTCCCTAACATTTTTAATGACTAAATAGAACTCTATAGTAAATATATAACAAAAATTAATGATCCCCTACTTAAACAACTTTTAGAGTCCTTTAAATTGCCCCTTTCATAAATTAGGCTGATTGGATATATGTAACTTTGACTGCATATTTAATTACTTACTTAGTATAGATCCCCCAAACTACTAGGTCAAAATGTATGAACATTTGAAGAACCTAGGAAATCTATGTTTAAGTGCCCTTTAAATGTTAATTTGCATTTACTTACTCCTCAGCAACAAATGAAAGTGCTCAATGCCCAACAACCTAGCCACCCTTGGGAGTCATGAATCTTGTCTTTGTGAATCTCACTATGTTTTCAGTTTGCATTTCTTTATTATTAATGATCTTTAACATGTTTGCATAAGTTTGATTTTTTTTTTAAATCATCTATATGAATGCCTGTTCATGCCTTTTACTTTTAAAAATCTGTAGGTATTTATCTTTCTTTTCCATATAGGTTTGCAGTAGATTTCCATTTGTTCAAAGTTGTCTGACACATATGTCCAATTGAATGCTGTTTAATATTCTACTGGTGAGGTACAGAAATCTTCATTTTTGCTCATCAAGTCTCATTTGTTTTTCTTTGCAATTTTTGTCTTCAGTTTTATTCTTCCAAAGGCCTCCTGAACCTAAGATATTTGTTCATATTTTTTTAGAAATTCTTTTATAGTTTTGTTTGTACTTAGTTTTAAATCCATTTTAAATTTATTTGGGCATATAATAAAAGAGTGCTTTCTATCATATTTTGCAGAATAGTGCACATACAAAATGTTTATTTTCATGGCACTCTGTGGTAAACATGAGGTTGTTCTCCCAGAGTTTATCAGCCACCCTAATCACTGAAGGGATCACATCCCAGCTCACCTGTAACCAACGTACAATGGGCACTTGTGTAATCACCTTTTAAAAATAATTAACTCATCCAAGTTAGTGAATAATTCATCCTTTCCCCCACTCATTTGAAATGTCATCTTAAGTGCATACTAAAAAGTTCGATACATGGGCCTTTTTCAGGTGTTTGTATTGTTTTATGGATATGGGTGCCAATCATGGCACTGATAACATACTGTTTCACATTCTGAAGCTTTGCAAGATGTTCAAATCTTTGGCAATGCAAATCATACTGATCACTTGGTATTATTATTATTATTATTATTATTATTATTATTATTATTATTTTACTCCATGCACACAGTGGTGGGTTTTCCCATTTTTGTGTGTGTAGACAGTGTAACTGAATCGTGGTCAATGCTGAATTTTAAATTTTGATCATTTGAATATTGGTAGAAAGATTCTCTCTGATGAATGCAGATTTCTTAAGCATTCCTTAATTTACTTTGTCACTAGGCTCACCTGTGTGTGTGTGTGGGCAGGATACCACTGTAGACTTAAGTCTGAGAAACTGGGAAGAAATTCGAAGTGAAGTAAAACAGTAAAGAATGTTGAGAGAAAGTAATCATGTCATCTTTATGTTTATAATAAACTAGGAGGGAAATATGAAGAATAAATAACACAATCCACAGGTTGAAGTTTTTACAACATAAAGACAGCTCAAAAGGAACAGTCTAGTATACAATCTTGGATGATATTGACAATGAGGCAGTTTAAGAAACCAGTGCAGGAGGAGAGCACTAGTTATCTACTTTTAAAAGGAATTTTATCTGAAAAAAAGACTCAGTGCATAAAGAAAAAAACAATGTTTATTAGACTCCTAAGGGGCAGTGTTTCTAAAACGACAAAAGCGTGGCTCTATTTTATTCATCTTCATAACACGAGAACCTACTATCATTCTAGAATCACCATCTTTCTTTCATGGATTCTACAGTTTGGAGAAATTTTATCCCAATTCTTAAAATTACTTGTTGATGTAATCCAAGTATCACTGTCGGTAATATGTGATAAGACATGAAGAATGAGCAAGGGGTCAAAAGATGCAAAAATATTATAGCAAAGATATTTAGTGGCCTTTCTCAATGGCTAGTCTTCTTTCTACTTTAGTAGTATGACTCCCTATTTCATGTGGGGCCTACCGCATCCAATGCAAAACACACATTTCCCAGGCTTTCTTATGGTTGATTATGGCTATGTTATTATACTTTCTGGTCAATGAAATAAAAGAGCAGGTGTTAATGTAACTTCTAGGTTGACTGGGATCAATGACCTGGATTGGTCTCTTGGCTCTTCCAATTACTGTCATATTGTAATGAAACCATTTGAGACCATGCCGTAGTCTGCAGGAGGAAAGTTATGAGCTAATAAAAGTGAAAAATAAAGCTTAAAACTTGGGTTCTTGATGGTTCCATGGTGCCATCATGCCCAACTCTGAACTGTTTAACCTCCAGATTTCTTTTATTTCAGAGAAAAAACCCACACACCTTTTATTTGATTAAGATTATGTTATTTTGGAGTATGTTATGTAGCTTAACTTAATTCTAACTGATAAAATTTTCAGAGACCATAAATAGATTTTAGAGACTAGAAATAAGTGAGCATAAATCCCAGGAAAACACACACACACACACACACACACACACACACACACACACACACAAAAGCATTTTAAGTCACCTAGAAAGTATTTAGGGAATGAAATGGTGATTTTTAGGAGACAAGACACATTCAATAAGAACAACTATTGCTAAATTACCTTAATATTTTGAGGCCCTATTATCATATTAGTAGTTTTCACTTAAGAACAACCATCTTTAGAAGACATACTACTTTCCAGGTGCTATTTTAAATGCTTTATGTGTATTATCTCATAATCATTGCAACAGGTACTATTAAAATCCCTACATAGCACAGAGGTTTAAATAATTGATCCAATAGAACAGTTATTATCTTAACTAGTTATACCCACTGCCTTTTAGGGGAAAGATATGGAAAATGACTGTACATTAATTTTAACTATCTCTGGATACAAACTCATAATGGAGAAATTATATATGGCCTTTAGATAAATTCAAGATACTGTATTTTCCCAGCTTGTAACTCAGTGGTTGAGCACTGACCTATTACCCAGGAGGTCATGATTCAACTCCAGGTTAGGGCACATGCCAGGGTTGTGGGCTCAATCCCCAGTATGGGGCATGGAGGAGGCAGCCAATCAATGATTCTCTCTCATCATTGATGTTTCTATCTCTTTCCTCTCCCTTCCTCTCTGAAATCACACTGAATGGCCAGATTATTATGATCTCTGAATGCATAATAATCTGGCCACTCAGTATATATATATATATATATTAGAGGCCCAGTGCATGAATTCATGCATGGGTAGGGTCCAACCAGCCTGGCCAGGGGGAGGGGACATGGGTGGTTGACTGGCCTGCCTTTTAGTTGAACTCCTGGTCAAGGGGACAATTTGCATATTAGCCTTTTATTATATAGGATATACACGAGTGGCCAGATTATTATGCATTCAGAGATCATAGTAATCTGGCCACTCAATGTGTATGTGTGTGTGTGTGTGTGTGTGTGTGTGTGTGTGTATTAAAAGCTATAAACATAGAAGATATATTTATCAAATGTGCACGGACCAGAATAAATTGAGGCTGGAAAGAGAAGAGTCATGAAAACATGGGAGATCTAATCAAATTCTTATTCTATAATCTGAGAACTTTAGTGGCCTCCAGCATCATCAGTTTGATGCCTCTTAGGGATGGTGGAAGTGCAAAAGAGACCTATAGAAATAATATTGTAATATTTTACAGTATTGTAAGAAATTACATATTCGTTTACTCTTTGACCCAGAAATTCCACTTCTCTGACATTAATGTGAACATAAACTTGTAAAAATGAAAAAAACAAAACTAAACTAAAACATAGAACACAAATTTACTAAGTTATCCACTGTGCAGTGGTTACATGTAATTTATTTTTTAACAAAATTGTAAGAAAAAAGTAGATTAAAAGAGACTTAACTAATTGTAATGATAGGTCCTTATTTTCATCCTGATATTAAATAAGCAGAGAGAAAGAGAGGGATAGAGAGACAGAGGGAGGTATGTTGGAAAAATGTGAGCACTGCCTGTATAGTTTAAGATATTTAGGAATTATTTTTAAAAAATATATTTTATTGATTTTTTTTTTTACAGAAAGGAAGAGAGAGGGATAGAGAGTTAGAAACATAGATGAGAAACATCGATCAACTGCCTCCTCCACACTCCCCACTGGGACTGAGCCTGCAACCAAGGTACATGCCCTTGACTGGAATCCAACCTGGGATGCTTCAGTCCGTAGGCTGATGCTCTATCCTCTGAGCCAAACTGGTTAGGGCTAGGAATTATTTTTAATTTAGAAGAGAATAAAATTGGTAGTGTGGTAGTTACAAAGTCAGAGTCCTTATATGTTATGGATGATTTTGTAGGGCATCTGGGATTTGCTTCAAAACAAATCCAGGAAGGAGGGAAAGTGGGTGAGGATAAAGATAAAATAAGATTGATCACAAGTTGCTAATTGCAGCTGGCTATTGACTATGGGGGCATTCATTATTCTATTACATCGACTTTTGCCTTGAAAGTTCTCATAATTAAAGAGTTAAACCCTACCTCCCAATTTAAACTAAAATGATTTGAAAGAAAAAAAAAAGAGAAAACGTATTTCCCCTTGAAATGTACAGATGCAGATCTTTAAAAAAAGAAACTCGCCAAGAAGGAAAAAAAAAAGAAATTCTTAGGAAAAGGCTAATTGAGTTTAAGCACAGGTCACGCATTTGATTTGCAGCAGAATGAAGGAGCAAATCTGGGACTCTGGAAACTTACCCCAGCGCTCCTTCCATTTTATGCCTGACTTTTAAAAAGACAAAGGCTCTGATGTCAAAAGAGGCACCTTGTTTTCTGGGTTGCTAGAGGAGAACCTATGAACCAAAGTTAAACAAAGGAATATATTTTGACTAAAAATAACAAAAACTTTTCCTATCATCGAGGCTACTCTGCACCATGGGCTTTGTCTGGGTTCTGGACAGCCCAGGTCCAGAGGGCCCGAGAGGCCTGTTGGGAAGGGAGTGCCCGTGTCAGCCTGGAGGCTGGGGGAGGTGCCTGGAAGCTCCCCTCCCCAGCGGCAGTCTACACCCAACTCAGAACTCCTGACAGAGGGCTGGCAGGCACCAGGGGCAACCTTGGATTTTCAGATATACACTGATGCTGTTCCTCACAAACTGGAAACATAAAGACTGAAGTTATTAATGCTTGATCATTGCAGCGTTAGTAGTTTGGGCTTTAATTTCTAGGTTGAATTTCTAGGAAATGTACAGTGCTTACACCCAGATTCCACGTGTCCAGGGCCCAGGTGGGCTTGGCACCTGAAAACCATGCCTCCCCCTCTCCCTGAGCTGCCCATGGCACACTGCCTGGAACTCCTTTCCTGCCCTCAAACCTGGTCCTGACAGTGCTGATACCCACCTTGTACAGGCAAGTGTGAGCTTAAACCATCGCCATTCCCACCCATTTTTCTTTAAACTTTACTTCTAATCAGAATAAAAAGAAAATTCCTAGTATCATAAGTAAATGAGGTAAGGGTTGAGGGGTGTGTTCTGAAATGACACAGTATAACCAATCCAGGGGCTCTGCTGCCTCAGGCTGATGGTGACCCACCATCCAGGACTTCAGAAAATAGTCTCTCTGTCTCCTTGTCTCTTTCCTCCTTCCCTCCCTCCTTCCCTCCTTCCCTCACTCCCTCCCTCCCCCCCTCCCTCCATGAATCTTAACTCCATTCTACATGGAATATTTCTACCTAATTCTAATAGTCCCCACATTTCAAGAGATGGATATAAACAGCAGATGGATATTACAAGAAAATTGAATTGCTCTGCAGTGAGAGAGATATAGGAAGGCCTTTTCCCAAACAAGCAGCAGACAAAATTGTAACAGTAAGTTGTGTTCGAAATAAAATGGTTCATAGATCAGAGGTGACGCTGCCTTTTTGAAAGCGTGAAATTGTTCCTTCTGTTGGGCAGAATGAGAATTTTTAAAAAGAACACAAATGATTTTCTATTTATTATGTTATGATCTGCCTCAATTCACAATTCAGAAATACCTACCTATATCTGTAAATGTAGCAATAAGATTCTCTGAAAAGCTACATATTTAATATGTTTTCATGCTTGGTCCAGAGCAAATCTGGTTCACCCCAGCAGATAAATCATCCCTGGGTCTAGAATTCTATATGGTTGCTGTAAAGAGGCACCTGCTAGATTTCCAACATGATGGATGACAGTGTTTTGCATCCATTACTCAATTATTATGTCTCCTCTTTTATTCTTCAAGCCATATATCAACGTGCCCTTGACACCGTCTTCCAGCTCGCTCTTCCATCTTTCTTAGTCATTTCAGCACTTGGCTCACAATTTTGCTTTTGATGTCACCTCTGCTAACATCCCTGATGTCCCAGTGAAGTTTATGACATTCTGGTGCCTTAGCACATAACGTCTTTTCTTGAAGTTTTTGTAAATATATTTTATCTCTCTGTTCACTGTAACTATAAGCCATTATCATACAGAAATGATAATGGTAGCTGCAAATAAAGGGAGCTTTGCCAATATTTGCTATGACCCAACGTGTGGCAGGACAGCTTTTATGTCGATTCATCTTTCCCACCATCCCCTTCACCTTAATCCTCCCTGGAGTCTGGCATCTATCAAGGCTGCTGTAGTAGAAGAGGACTTTTCAACTGTAAGCAGGCTGAGAAGGAGATGCAATTTCATCTTAGGGAAATTCATGAGGAAACTGACAGGGATCTAACCTCAGTGCAAAATGTCTTCTCCCTCTTTGTCTCTCCACTCCGGGAGACTGGCTGTCCTTGTTCATCTCCCAGCTTTCAAGGCCTCTGTCCAAGGTGGATCAAAGCTCCAGGAACTCACTCCAGGGGCAGAGGCAAGTGGAGGAGGTGGAGGCTGCTGTGCATTGACTTATTTATTTTGATCTACAGGTGGTGATTAGAAGGACTATAGCCAGACTTCAGGCAAGGGCTCGCAAGGTGAGGAACAGAGATGCTCTCTGTCCAATAATGAGGCTCATGACCATAGAAGAAGCTGGGCATAGGTTAGAATAGGTAAAAGAAGTTATTTCCAAATCATCATCATTTTATTGAATGTATGATCAGACATTATTAAAGGCTCTTTAAGATTCCACAGAAGCATTTTTTTTTAGCCAGTTAACAGTTAAATCTTTCTGTCCTAAAGCAAGTGGTGAGTGTCAGGATTACACTTATGAATAGCACGTCTCAAGGTCTAGGTGAAGTGCAACATTGGGTGGAGAAGGACTGGGAAAGGAAAGGGAGATATTTCCAGAAGAAGGTGCCAAAGCAGGGCCCTGGGCCAATCTATTGAAAGCCACTTGCCTAAAATTAACTTCATGAGTGACCAATTTCTTAATTAAGTTTGTTTATATGTGTTAGTTTCATTCTTCCTGCTGCTTCCTCTTGCCCCTGCCTCTGAACTTGCCCCTCCCTCTAATAAAACAGCCTAGGCCCTAGTCAAACTATTGAAACAGGACAGTGGAAAGCATAGGGTGGGGATGAAATTGAAACTTTTAAAACATCTCTCCATTTTTTGGAAACTGGGCACTCGGCAAATTATTTTTCAGTAAATGTGTGTTTCCATAGATTGACCAGTTCCCCAAAGCAGAGCTATCTCCTAATCATCTTTCTCTTTTCCAGCACAGGCTCCTGTCTCATTCACACTCAATGAAAATAAGAGGGAGGGCATCTGCAAACACAGGCATACCCAACAATGCACAGATGCCCACCACAAGATGACATGTGCCCACCTGTAAGCACACACAGTCATGGACTTCCAGTCACAAGGTGAAGAATATCTTCTCAAAGGTCGCTTCTTGCCCCATGCTACAATGTTGCCCTATATTAGGACCGTTGGGACCCAAAATCACCAGAATTCTCCTGTTTATTCTTTCTGACCATGGAAGTCTTCTAGTTATTAAAGTTGAATAGCCAAATTGAAGAATTATTCCCACCTTGATTCCCATGCACAGTTCCTCTCTAATTTTCTTGGCTGTGAATCTCTCCCAATAAACAGCTCCCGAGTCTCTGTAAAAGCCTCAGTCGATTCAAGGGTCAACTATCTTAAGTGCCAGCGCATCTCGCTGCATATCGCTTGTTCATTTGGCAGCTAAACATTCTTACTTTTTGTTGCTTACCTCAGAATATAAACCTGTTGGAAAGGTCCTTAAAGGAAATTTGAAAGAAAATGGCAGTGGAATACGAGTTAGCACCACAAAATATCATTGCTACCTATAAAACTGGCAAAGCACCTAAAAGTAATTATACTGGTCTTGGCTCATAATTGACGGTCAAAATACAAATTGACACAATGCTACTGGAGGGGCCTTTGTAAACACACACTGTGTCCTAAAACTTCTGTTGATGTTGGCCCTGACTGGGTAGCCCAGTTGGTTAGAGCATTATGGAAATATGCCGAAGTTGTGGGTTCCATCCCTGGTCAGGGCACATACAAGAGTCAACCAATGAATGCATAAATAAGTAGAACAACAAATCCATGTTTCATTTTCTCTCTTTTCTTCTCTCTCGCCTTTCTCTCCCTAAAATCAATAAATAAATTTAACAAAAATATGTTGATCTTCAATTTCTCCTCTAGGACTCTAGGATTTCTCCAAAGGAAATACAAATGTATAGAAAGATTATTATCCCAGTGATGTTTACCATTGTGAAAAAATAGAAATAACTCTACTGTCTACTGTGATGTGATTAACTGAATATGTTTGCTACATTAAATATGACATATGATCAAAAATAATCAGTAGGATTTAAAAATTATCACAATATATTGAGAAAAACAACAGATTTTTTAAACCAGTATGTATAATATTATAACACGTTGTAGCCTAGCAAATGTAACATTAGAAAAAAATGGCCATTAGTTCATTCACTAACTTAAATAACAATTATATCTAGGTTAAAGGATTATGGGTGAATTTTTTCCTCCTTTTTTTTTTTTCCAGATCCATATTTCCCAAATTTTCTACAATGAACATGTCTTCACTGAAGCAAACTTGGTTTTGATCATTTTCTTATTTATAAAGAAAAATTCATGATTTTCCTTATGACGTAGGAAAGAAAAGGGATGAAAAGGAAAAAAAAAAAAAGCAGAACTTTACCAGACCAGAAAAAAAACTCCAAACTGCCTTTTCTCTCCCTTTTAACCAGTATCCTTCGTTAAAATAGAGTATCAGAAAAGATCAACACATTTGAAGTAAATTGATAAATACAACACACACACACACACACACACACACACACGCACACACACACACACACACACACACACACACCCATGAGATTCAACTGGTTGCAAACTAAGGAAATCCGTGGGTAGTTTCCAGTTCATCCTCTGACCTCAAGTTCTTTGTTTGATAAATCGAGCTCATTAGGGGAGAGGCTGATTTCCTCCCCGTCTCCCTTTTAAAAACAACCTGTGCTTGAGGCTGCGGCCAGGTGTGCTGCCAGGCGCAGGTGGGACCCCTCGGGGCGGGACGGGGGTAGGAAACGCAGAGCAGGAAAAGGTGCACTCCGCACGCCTGGAGCTCGGCCCAGTGAAGGCATCCAGGGGGTGCTGCTCAGGAAAGGGCGCTAAAATAAGCATTACTATTTAGCCTAAACAAACAGTCAGGACCTCCCCTTTTGGAAAACAATCAGGAGCACGGGCTAGTGTCCGCGGGTTCACAGGCGGCTGACAGCTGTGCGCAGCAAGCAAGTCAACCAGAAGGACCACGGAACTGTCTCCGAGGTTTCACGGGAAGGATGCAGAGTCCTAAGGGCCTGTCCTGGGCTCAGGCGAAATGAGCCACTTGCGCCCCAGATGTGCCTCTTCCCGACCGGGGCCAGCGTCAGCGCCCCCCACTGGGCGGTCCCCGCCGAGCACGCGCCCTGGGCGTTGCATAACCATCCCGCGGCCGCTCCCGCGCTTGCCGTCGCCGCCCCCTGCTGGACAAACAGGAGAACGCCGCTTTCACCGACACCTGATCCTTGCCCAGGGCCTTTCCCACTTGGTCTAGTATTTTCTCACCATGCCACCGCCAGAAGGGACTTTTCTGCAGAGTAAGAGAAGCAAGGAACTTTCACCCCGCAGCACGGGACATCCGCTGGAGCATCAATCGGTAGACAGTTTCCGTGGGAAGAAGAACCCATTCCTAGAAGATTGCCCACACAGCTCTGATTCTCCCTGTTAAGCCTGCCAGGAAGGATGCAGACCCCAGGCAGAGAGGCAGTCAACGTTAAGGGGCCGGGTTGGCAGCCTTTTCTTACCTTTAAGTCCTCCGCATAGCATCCTAGAGACAGAAAATCCCCCAGACAGCGGGGTGTCCCCCACTTCTTTCCGTGCCCTTCCTCCAATCTTGACAAACTGCCAGTCACTTGTCTAGAACTGTAGGCTTGTATTGAAGGGAAAGCTGTTGCCCTCACCCAGTTATAAGAATGTCAGAGGTGTTCAATTTGTCTCCAAATCATCTCTTTCCAAGTTTTATGATCCCTGACCTTAGGTGGGCTCTAGGGTCCCAACTATCATACCACTAGGAAAGTGGCCTCCTGATTGCTCAGCTGAGAAAAAGTCAACAACACTGTTACCTTCTCTTTGCTCAGCTTGCAACCCATGTGAGGCATCTCCCTGAGGCTCAAGTGTGGCCTGGCTGAGCAGAGACTCAGGGGTGGGCAGACCTGTGCAGGCAAAGAATGTGGGCCCCAGAGTAATTTCTCTGAATCTTTTAGGGGACGCTTGCCATTTAGTTTTGGCCCAAGCTATTTTGTGTACTTGTCTTCTCATGTTCTCCATCCTAGCTGCACTTTAGAATTACCCAGGGAGCTTTTAAAATTCAGTGATGTGCAGGCTCTGCCCCCAGAACAATTAAATCAGAACTTCTGGGGAGTGCAGCCAGGACATCTATTTTTTTTTTTTAAAGATTCTCAGGTGACTATAAGGATAAACCGAGAATTAGAACCACTGTCCTAGTCTTGATCTCCCCAGCGTGTAGCAGCACATAACCTTATACAAAATAGGAACTCAGCAATATTTGATGAATGAATAAGTGAATGAATGAATAGAATGAATGAATGAGGTCTAGGAAGGCAAAAAAATGGATGCGTACTCCTTTATGACAAATATGCTAAAATATTGTAATGAATGAGTGAATGGATAAGTAATACAATAAAGGTGGAAAGCTGCAAGGACAGAATTCAGGAGATGGGTCAGGTGGCTAACGCAGATGAGAAAAGCACCCTAAGCAGCTGGTGTCTATTGTTGTACTGGTCTGGTAATATTCTCCCATGCTTGGAGGGTAGAACTGGAGGGTAAGAAGCAGAAGACAGCAGGACAGGCAGGGGTGGGGAAGAGGGAAGAACTTAAAGCCACCTAAGGAGGAAGAAAGCATGGCGTGCTGCCAGTGTTTGAGGGAGGCAGCCTGGCAGGAGCCTGGCCCGGCACACAGAGGGTGCTCAGGGGTGGTTGAAGCAGAAGACTGAGGTGCCTAGTGTTTAGAGGAGGCAGGACACAGATCCATTAAAGTCTCAGGAACAAAATACACTTTCTGGGTGTTTAGGCAAGTCCAATCTCTTGGCCAAGAGAGAAGGTGAACTCCTGGAGTCCAGGAGTAGTAGCTTTCTCAAAGTCTTTCTAGGAAGTTCTTATTTCCCCAAGTGTGGGTGGCTGGATTGGCTACTCAAGTAGCTACTCAAGAGGCACATCTGGGGCGCAATGAAAAATATCCTTGGGTGAGGATTAACAAAACAAAAAAAGAAAGAAAGAAAGAAAAGAGAAGAAGTTTTCCAACTTCTAAACAGTAGGAAAATGGAAAGCAAAATGGAGGACAGAACTAAAATTATGTAAGATTGGAAATGGTAAAAATTCCTGCAGTGAAGGGTGGTACCAGATGGAGTAAGGGAAGTAAAACACCTGTCATGTTTGGTGGACTAACACCAGGTGTTTATTTCTTGCTCATACAAAATGCACCGCAGGTCAGAAGAAGCTCCATGGCTATTGTCTTCCACATGGGACTCGGAGACCCAGGCTCCTTGGGTCTTATGGCTCTGACAGTTTAATTCAGGGCCTCCATGGCTGCAAACAGGGAAACAAAGGAGGTGAAATGTCAAAGGGACTGTTCCCTGCTCCAGCATGGAAGTGGCACCTGCAGTACATCGATGCATGGCCATTTGCCACAACTGCCTGAAGGCTGAGAAGCATCATCTGAATGGATGCCTAGGCAGGAGAGGAGAGCTAGGTAATGGTGGGCATCAATGAAACCTCTCACACATACCATGATACAAGTAATTTTTAGATACATCTAATATCTTACGTGTAAGCATGGTAGAAAAATTATTGGCCACTGTTTGTAATCTATCTATATAATACAGGAATATTCAAATTAGCCACATCACAACTGCACAGCAGGGACCCGAGGCTGCATGGCATCTGACTGGGGCGAGAGACCTAGACTGTGTCCCCTGTTTGGCAGGGCTTAATGGAGGGCCTCAAGCTGCACCCGCTGCCCAGCAGGGCTTAGCGGGGAACATTAGGCTGCACCCTCTCCCCGGAGGGGCTTGACAGTGGTGGGGCCGGCTGGGTCTGCGTCTCTAGTGTTTTTGAGGCATGCACAGGTGGGTGGGGACTTGGTGCACTCAAGACTCCGTTCAGGAGGAAGATTTTCATGTACATTTTACTAATTTTCTTTCATCTCTGACACTTCTGTTATAGAGAAAGGGCAAATAGCAATATTAAAATATTTCCTCTAATTAATTCCCTTTTAATGTGCATGAATTTCATGCACCAGGCCACTAGTAAACTAATAGTGGATAAAACCTATTTAAGCAAGATAAAGAATTCAGCTATCATTAGGAAGAAAATGACAAATTTAATTGCAAAATATGTTAAAATATTTGTATATTAATGAACACCTAACAAAGTAAAAGCTAAACAAATTGAAATGTTAAATAACACAATATTAATATCACTAATGTACAGGTAAGCTCCAATAAGTGGATAATGAACAAACTAAAACAGAAAAAATGGAGAAAAGATATCTATAGAATATTTAAAGAAGAGATACTTGAAGAATATGAATGAAATGGTAAATTGATAATGATGCTTATACTGATTAAAATTAGTTAAAAGTTTTACTTATCACAACCACAGAATTAGTTTAAATTGATAATTCTTAGTCAGTGAAGTGATAAGAAAATAGATATTTGTTTCACATAGTATTAGGAGGAATATAAGTTACACTAATACTGATATATTAAAATTCTACATATATCTGTCCTGTAACTTAGCAATTTCATATCAGGGAATCTACGTAAAGTTAGTTTAATAAGGCTCATTTAAATACTGTGATTAATGTTTATTAATAGGAAACTGGCTAAACAATTCAGAGTTTATCCATTCTATGCGATTCTATATGCCACAAAAACTGTAGACCTACTTCACAAAATGACCATTTAATTGCTAATTTTTTACCATAATGTCTTTTAAAAATTTATACTTTTTGGGTAACTTTTTTTTATTAATAATGTTTTCACCTAAAAACATACAAAATAAATATAATAAAAATAATATTTGACTTTATAATTTTAGGCAATTACACATTCCACATTTACTCAACACAATTTCTATGTGCAGAGAAGATATGTGGGATAAATTTGAGTTGTTGTTAGATTTTTCTGACCCTGAGACATCTTTCTTTATGTGGTCGCACAGACCAAGAGGGATAAAGTAGCAACTTCTAAGGCTCTTGGTCTTTCATGCACATGCACTCCTATTTCCAAATGTCCCCACCCACTCTTGTGTTTAGTCTTTATTTTCAAGTACACTTTTATTTAAGTTAACCATGAGCCCCCATCTGGCTCACAAATTGACAAAGTAAATGTTGCAGAAACAAGATTGAGATCAACTTTAATCATGAAGCAAAGGTTGGGTGGGAGAAAAGAGGATTGAAGCAGTAGAGGAAAAAATTCTGAAACCTTTTAAGGTACTTCACTCCACTAATATATGGTATTGAATGCCTGGCTGAAAATCTATTGCCTAATCTTTCTCAGTCTTCCTCCCAGTGCCTCCCCTTCACTCTCCTCCTCCACACCATTCACTATCTCTCCCTCCTAAGTGAGTCCACTGACCTTATGACATTACTGCTCTTATAGAACAACTCATTTTGCTTTTCCTCACATTATTTCTCATTGTTTATACACACTTAATTTTGTTATCAATTAATCTATTTTTTTCTCTGTGAAAATCATTTTGGTATCCTAGGTTGGGGTGAAGAGAGTCGCTCTTTTCCATTAAAATGGATATAAATATCTCCCCTCAATTTAATGACTTTACATTTTGTCTCACAGTGTCAGTTATGAATTAAAGTTGTTAAGCAGACCATGGACATATTGACAACATCCGATATAATAAGTAAGTAATATACAAATTGACCATCACTCCAAAAAACAAGATGGCTACCCTCATATGGTCAAAGATGGCCACCTCCATGTGGGCACAAGTTGACCACCACAAGATGGCCATCACAGGTGGGCCAATAGGGGTGACTGGGCTGGAAGAGGAGGGCAATTAGGGGCGATCAAGCCAGCAGGGGAGGGCATTTGGGTGGGAACAGGCCTTCAGGGCAGGGCAATTGGTAGTGACCAGGCCTGCAGGGGAGGGCAGTTGGGAGTGACCAGGCCTGCAGGGGAGGGCAGTTGGGGACAACCAGGCCTGCAGGGGAGGGCAGTTGGGAGCGACCAGGCCTGCAAGAGAGGCCTGGTCACCTTCTTACCATTTTCAAGAGTGATGGTCCAACTCTGTCCACTGTCACACCAGAGACAGAGGAATCTTACAGGTAAATTAATGTGGGCTAGGGGAAAGCCATGTAACACTAACCTAGACTTAGATTATCCACCCGGTGATGACATTCTTTGATAGAGTGTGGTCTATATATGAGATACTCAAAGAGCATGGAGCAAACAGGCCTTCTTTTTCTTGAAATACAAACAAACGCACATCTAATGATTATGAGAAGGAGGAAGAATGGGAGATGAAAATTAAAAGGGAAGACTATGAGGGAAATGAAGATGTATAAAGTTGTAGTTTTTATTTCCTGCTTTGTTCATTAAAATATTTACATAATGGACTTTAATTTTGTTTGGAATTGAAGTCTATTAATTTGCAACATCGAACTTTCTTCCCAATGGCCTTTCTTGGATTTTGGTTCTCACAGATTAGAAATTATTCTGGGTGCTTCATTACTCAGTCTTGTATCTGTAGCTTGGGAATCATTTCACACTTCAACAAATCTTTAAATGTAGCATCAAGTTATCTCATAATTGAGTTGTCTCCACTCTGTTGTAACACACACAATTCCAGCCAAAATAAAGTAGGACAGATGGGAAAAACCACTTGGAAAGTAATACAAATGAAGTAGCTGTACTTTCTATTTGAAAGCCAGGATTCGTTTACTGATTTCAACAACAGGATAAGTTTCAGGTCCTGGAGGTTTCAGGGGTATAGGTATGTGGGCTGAAAGTCCAAAAAGAATTAGTTCTTCTTTTGAGCCTTTAAGGAAATAGCCTCATTTCAGATGGTTCTTATCATGGTCATCATGTATCGTCACTATCATCCCACACAACCACTCACTGCTTGGACACAGAACTACTCACTGCTTGTGACGGCAGATGACAGACACTACCAGTGTCCACCTGGTCTTTGTCAGACCCCTTCATATATAGAAAGAAAGCAAGAAAAACATTGCTTTCTAAAAACCCCAAATTCCAACCTCTTCAAGGACATAGTTTGCCTTCTGCTAGACTGTAATGTCATCTCCAGGACATTGACATCACCATTTTCATTTTGTTCAAAAATTAGTTGGGCATATTTGTGCTCAGATCTGTTCTCTAGTTCTATTGTCATCATGCTGCCACTACCACATTATTTTGAGTAGGATAGCTAGAAAGTTAGCCTTAATGTTGGATAGAGACTTTCTTCCTTTGTCAATAGCTATTCTAAGGCTGTGTCCTAGAGAATTTGAGCCCCTGGGGACAAAGATGCTTCTTTGACCAGGTCCCTCTTTTTAGCTCCACTGACCTGTCTCTGAATCTCATTGATAAAGGGAAGTAGATCCAGCAGGGAAGGATAATGCTTCCTCTAACTGCTGGTTTGTGGTGGGATCCCCAACTGACCATCCTTACAAGGGTGTCAGCTCACCTGATGTTCTCAGGACTTCCATTGCAACAGGGAGAATAATAACCTTCCTTGAGTGCCTTTTGCTGGTTTGGTGATCAGAAGACAATGGGTCTGGGTGGACCACCTTTGCTGTGTGGGCTGAAGAGAGATGCCCCACTGCTGCTGTGCTGTTTCTCTAGTCCTGGGGCCCCAAACCATTTCATCTTCTTACCCTTTTCAAGAGTTCTCTGGTTATCTGAGGCATCCAGAGTTTATAGTTGCACTTAATGGGGAGGAGCAAGGACAAAACTAGAAGTAAGGCTCTATCAAAGAGATATTAAAAAAACCCCACAACCAAATAGATAAGCAACTACTTATTTGATCCAAAAGATATTGATATAACAAGAGCAGCACATGACCCCTTATACAGAATGAAACAAATTGCAGAGTCTAGAAAATATTTGCCACAACCCCAGTTAACCAGTGCTCTTGTGCTTTATTAAAATGCTTAAACTTAAAAAAACAATTTTTCCTTTGACAAAAATAGAGTCTAAGCTAAATTCCAATTAGAGTAAGTATACTGATCTTCCAAATTCCCTTGTAAATCACATGCAGTTCTTTTCATGTTCTGTCTTTAACTAGTTAGTGGCTATGCACACTGAGAGAGATGTTGAGTTCTACTGAACTGCCTGGAGATGAAACACCTTTCCCTTAATTCTCCTGCCAGACTTACATAACATCAACGTCTGCAACGTTGTGGACTTGAATCAGCACTCTGTGTCTCTCCCTACATGAACCCTCCTTATTTTCTCTGTTATTGTGTTTGTATCTACCTAATACTTCTATGAAAATAGAGATCTGCTGGATGAAAAAAAGATTCATGTTGACATTTCCAAGTGCAACATTTGAGTGAGTGGACTAACTCCTGCCAATGTCTGTACACACTTCAGTGCTTGACCCTCCCGCATGATAGTTCTACTGCAGAAGCAGGCTCCACTTTTACCTCTCAATTGAATGAACACCTGCCAGTTGAAACTCTCTGCTCTTATGTCCTTAATAACTTCCGGCCCAGAGCTCTGAAACCACACAGTATTTTCTATTTAAATGCCATTCTACCCCCTCCCCCCAAAAAAGACAGAATCTTAAAAACATGGGATTGGAAAGGGTTCAAAATTCATAAAATGTCCAACTCAATCTTTTTAAGGACAAATTTAAACCAAACTATTTACATTATATTTTAAAACCTTCTTGAGAATAATTTTCATGTTGTATTTGCAGATCTATCCTAATTTTAGCAGCTTTATTTGCAAATAAATTTCTCCAAGTTTATTAGGTATTAGCCTTTCTTCAAAGAAGAAATAATTTATACTGGAACAAAATATGTTACCATTTTACTTTCCCTTGTGCAAACTGAAAGCTGAAAATAAATTTCTAGAGTAGTATCTGTTAAAATTTTATGAGTTACAGACTCCTTTAATCATTTGATTAAAGTTATAGATTTCACTAAAAGAAATCTCAGGTGTCACCTAAGGTCTCCCCCCACCCCCACCCCCAGGCCCTCCACAAACCCCCAGGTTAAGATCTTCTGCCTAGAATATAGGTAATTTTATTAGAAAACTTCTAAGGTGACTCTTAAATTTCAAGGTTTCTCAAATAGGAACTAATTCAGGAAGTAGAATCCAAAATGAAGTTTGAGTGTATCAATTATGATTCTTTGGTTATATTTAACAGAAACAAACTCTAGCTAACTAAGAGTCACTTGTGATATATTTGAGTAACTCATAGATTTGAGGTGCTCATATTGACACAGCTTCAGTTTTTTTTGCTGCAGCTATCAAAAGACAGTAGAGGGTATTCAGGGCAGGCAGAACCAGCAATGTTTATTACATTATCTCTGAACTTCTGGGGGGTAAGAATGGAAATTATTTCTATCCTTTATTTTAACTGCCTTTGATATTTACATTATGGTGACAATCATTCTCTTACTTATTAGGTCTACACACAACATACCTATATGACTTTTGAGGAATCAGATCAGTTACCAAGAAAGATATACTTTCAAATAACCACTTCAGATGTGGCCAAAACGTATAACAGACAAAAATAAATGCTCAGAAAACAGAACCAAAAGTCATGGAGATCAACTGAACAGAGAGATTCTATAGTATAAGAGCAGACCTGACTAAGGATCTTCCCTACTTTTGGTGGGGCTTTCATAATGTCTCCCTGAGGAATTTCAGAATTGCTATGAAGCAGTGTCTCCTTTCTGAAGAATATTTATTGATTATTCTCTGATCTACAACTGTTTATTGGATTTGTGTGGGGGAATGGGCAATAAACAAAGGGATCTTCTGGCCAAAGACATCAGTAAAAGATATAAACTGCCATAAGTTTCTAACATCCTCACTTTAATTGCATGCATATGAACTCTATGTTTGCTTTAGGAGAGTGTATAAATTAAGATCTTATTTGAAAAATGAAGCTGTCTCGACTAGACTATGACACATGTCTTCTGTGAACATTGCAAAATACCTGCCATCTGGTATTATCACAATCTCTTAAGGGTGTGAATCTTTTTTTTTAAGCTCTGTAAACTATATTTTTCAATATTTTCACTTGAGGCCAATCTAATGTATTTTTTAAAATCAGCATAAGCTTCAACCTGGCCAGTTTTTCTCAGTGGATAGTGCATTGGACTGCAGACCAAAGGGTCCCAGGTTCGATTCTGGTCAGGGACATGTACCTTGGTTTCAGGCTCCTCCCTGGCCTGGGCCCTAGTCAGCGTTCATGCAGGAGGCAACCAATCAATGTATTTCTCGCACATCGATGTTTCTCTCTGTCTGTCCCTCTCTCTTCTACTCTTCCTAAAAATCAATGAAAAATATCCTTGGGTGAGGATTAACAAAACAAAAAAAAGAAAGAAAGAAAGAAAAGAGAAGAAAATTAGCATAAGCTTTTATGTAGACCCATTTTAGCATCAGCCTAATAGCCCAAGTAATACAAATAGTGTATTTTATTAAACTGCAATCTACTGAGAGCCTATTCTAAGAGGTTTCATGCTATAATTAGTGGGTAATTAAAATGCAAAATATATGACAATTATGATACAGTTCTTGCACTTAAGGAGGCTATAACCCTTTATATAACAGATAAATAAAATCTTTTTACAAAGTACTATTATAAATGGTCTTAATGTGATAAACTAGTTAAACAGTAATGGCACAACTGAAGAAATAAAGCTTAGCCAAAATTGAAGCATCCAGGGTATTGAGGCCAAGGATTATTGAAATCTGCAGCCTTATGATGAATTTTAACTTTCTTTCAATAACTTTTTTTATCATATCTGAAAAACCACAAATGAAACTTTGGATTTTCCCCTGCTTTCTTTCTGTCTTTATCAAGCCAAAGATGGCTTAAATGTTGATAAATGGAAAAAGACAAGAAATATAAGGAGTCTATGTGAATTATAATTGGAAAACAGCTTTTGAATTCAAGTTGACAATTCTAAAAACGGTTTTCATGGAATCTTATTTTAATAGTTTAATGACTTCGGATGATTTGCTATGGAAATGATGGTTCCTTAGAAAAATGTTAGTATTATTTGCCAAAGGTTGTTTTGCAGTTATCATATTGTAAAATATGTAGACTTTGGGCATATGCTACATCAGAAGCAACTGAGTTAAAACTGGGCTAAGTTCCAGGTGAAATACATGAAAACATTAAAGTTCCTTGAGGAAAAAATACATAGGAACAATTTTATATCATACCATTATTTTATTTTTTTTAAATGTATTGCTTTTTGTTTACAGAGAAGAAGGGAGAGGGATAGAGTGTTAGAAACATTGATGAGAGAGAAACATCGATCATCTGCCTCCTGCACACCTCCTACTGGAGATGTGCCCACAACCAAGGTACATGCCTTTGACTGGAATCAAACATGGGACTCTTCAGTCCATAGGCTGATGCTCTATCCATTGAGCCAAACCGGTCAGGGCATATACATACCATTATTATTATTTTTTTTAATGTAAGTTGATTTCAGAGAGAGAAAGGGAGAGGCAGAGACAAATAGAAACATCAGTGAGAGAGAAACATTTATTGGCCACCTCCTGCACACCCCCTACTGAGGATTGATCCTGGGCCTATACCCTGATCAGGAATCAAACTGGCAATCTCCTGTGTCAGCTCTCAACCAATTGGGCTGTATCAGCAGGAATGAATCATACTATTTTTAGACAATAGAATGGTTTATGGATAAATTACTATATCTATTATGATTTTGACCATTGACACAAGCTTAAACTAATCATCCAGTGGAAAAAGCATGTAAATTTTCTTTTCAAACCTGTAAAATGTTATAGAGATGTTAACCAGTTTTTCCCAATTTCACTAACAAGGTGTAATCATCACTTATATTGTTTAGTAATTTAAATATTAACTAATCAGTCTTTTCTATGTAACATATTAATTTGGAATCTTTTCCACACAGGCAGATATCACTTTTACTAGGTTTCTCTGTATCTGTCTAAATATATCAACCACTAACAGTATAATGAAAGAGACATATGCTATCTGAATTGTTGATTCTGAAATAAAAAATTTGATAAACATTGAAAATAAGGAGTGCCATTATATAATATACCATATGGAAAAGGGTTTTACTGATTAGATTAATAAAATGTATTAAAGGTAGCTTCCTGTGTGGTGATCTTGCCATCTGTGCCCATACCTAAAACAAAGATGTCTAACCTAAAGTTCTAAGTATACGCAAAGCCTTCAATACATAATAAAACTATTCCATGAATACACACCTGTGGTTGGAAACTAGCTAAATTGAGAAGAAGAAAATATGTTTTATAATTTACTAGGCAAAAGATGTTAGGACAACAGCTAGAAACCAAGTTTCTTCATAATATTAATTTCAGAAATACTCTGTAAAGGTCATTGGAAACTTTCATAAATCTGCTATAAATAATCCCATCTGGGATATGACCCAAGCTGGAGGATGAGACAGGGAGGGATGTTTAGTGGGGCACACAGTTTCTTTTCAAAGGCAAATTCCAGAACTACATGGTTCTTTTGATCACTTCTCCCTTTATTCCCTAGAGACAGTGGATGCAAAGGTTTCCTTTGAATGAGAGAGAGAGACACTCGGTAATTTCAGTTAACATATAACACTATGCAATGTTTTAATGGGTATAAATAATCTATACATAACAGAGGGGCTTGAGATTAGAAGTCATTGTTTCTGTTTGTTTGTTTTTTGAAAACTTGATTTCTAGAAGCCAGTTAAACTTTATAGAAGTTGTCAGCAAATTTCTGATTCATTTAACTGAAGACTTTCCTTTGTCACATTTCAAAAAGCACTTAGTGGAGCCTCTGATTTTGCAAGAGGGACAGTAACAATACTTTCTCCAGGGATTGGAGGAGTTGGAGGCACCGAGGAAGTATCTGGGTGGTAGAGAGTGGATGCAAAGAGGTAGATGATAGGAGACTAAGGAGAAAGAAACGGAATGGTAGACCATATACTATCCATCACAGATATACCCTGTTAACTCAATCAACACAATGGAGGGTATTTTATGGCTATGTATTCTAAGCAGTTATTTATTAACTGAGATCAACAGAGATTACAATATTAGCTTCTCAGCAATCTTTACTATTCTTTTACGTGAGGATGATCTCAGTGGGGACAGTGATACCTCTAAAGTATATTTAGGAAATATGGGTGGACATTTTGGGTTGTCCCAATAATGGGAGAAGTACTGCTATTTAGAGGTTGAAGGTCAAGAAAGTTAGACATCCCCTAATTTTTGAAAGAGTCACATGCAACAAAGAATGATCTTGTTACATGATTTAAATGGACCATTATTCATGTAGTTTCAAAACAATTTAATGACCCAAGAAAAATAACTCTTTAAGATATATAAAACTAAGGTATTTTTGCAGTTTTAAAGTTCACTAAATATTTCAGAAGTGCAACCGTTATGTACAATAAAGGCAGACTAAACATTATTATATTTGAAAATTTACCAGCGGTTGTTAACAATTTTGGAAAATGTATCACCCCATTCTAATTATGTGTGTCACAACTACAAACCACCTATAAATTAGTGTATTTTTTACTGTTTTAGATTCTCCATGTAAGTAAGATCAGATAGTATTTGTCTTACTACGTCTGGCATAAAGTCTTCCAGATCCATGTTTTTACAGATAGCAAGATTTCTTTTATTTTTATGGCTGAACAATATTCTTCTCTCTCTCTCTCTCTCTTTCTCTCTCTCTCTCTCTCTCTCTCTCTCTCTCTCTAGTAAAATGGAAATAACCTCAGCTTTCAGAAACTAAGGGTACCTGTATATCATTTCATCACAAGAATAAGTTATTTTTGAAGCTGAATTTTATCTTACTTGAAGAGATATTTAATATTTAATACCAGTGTCAATACTTTAATATGCTGACACACACACATACACATAGACACACACATTTTTAAGTAGATAGCTATATGACAAATAACTACAAACAAAGCAAATATTCATCAATGAAGAATTAGCTGAATAAGTTGTGATGTATTTGTACCATCAAATATTACACAGCCTTTAAAAAGAGTAAGTTATGTTTGACTCAGATTTTGTATTGTTTGGTGAGAAAAAAATTATTTTAGAGGGCTGGAGGATCATAGGATTGTGAAGGAAAGTATAGACAAAGTGATAGAGAAAAACATGCATGTGTGTGCATCTTTAAACAAAATGACATACCTGTATGAAGAATTAATTTTTTAAAAATGTAAATAAATGCAAAAAGGGAAAATCACCTATCACAGTGAAATAGCTTTGACTGGTTAAAATTCTCACCTGAGAAAGTCATAATTTGGAAGTGTGCTTTTGGGAAAGCCAGTTGCCTTTTATGTGCCTACTTATCTACTCTTACTTTTCTAAAACAGCTGTACAAGAACATGTTCTCTGCCTTACATAAAATATGATGTGGGTACACATGACAATAGACATGTTTGTGATCATATTCTCTATTCCTGGGTTACCATGATTCACTGTTACGATTCATAGTTCTAACACTGTGGGTGACTTTAAGCCACAATAGCTCTTGCCCAGTGAGGGAGGTTTATTGATATTCAACTTAAAAAATAAATGCATAAGTCTGAAACATACTTCTTTTTAATATTGTAAAGCCTTTATTTTTTATTTTTATTTTTAAGAATAAAATCAATTTTATAAGTGAAGCCATTTTTAACCATGTTGATCAGATGTGCCTATGCAACTATTGAATGTTTAAAGGAATATTTAATTTATTACCTGCAAATAACTTTGAATATTGTAAAGCCTTTAAAGTCAGAGATGAAATTTTCTCTAAGAACAATAGCCATTTCTCTCATTGTTGAATTTTTCAAAGGCAATTCTGTTTGCTCATTTGTGATCTTGTTTCAGTATTAGCTAAAACTAGAGCAATCCAGAGTGAGACATACATTTTATCGCATTCTATCTATTTGAGGCATTTTTATTGAGTTTAGAAAAGTTAAACTCCCAATGACTTCAAATAAACCTTCCTGAGAAAAAACTAACAAATTAACATTAAAATACGGAAGCTATTTCTAAGGTAGGAAAACTTTAATTTTTAACTTCCTATTTTTTTTTGTCAACAGGAAAAATTATAGATCATGAAACACAGTTTTCCTTTTTCAGAAGGTGGTATTGGGTATTGCCTGATTACTTTTTCTTCCCTTTCTTCTTCTTGTCTTTCTCATGGAATGAGGCGGACTTCTTTGCTGTCTCTGCCCGCATTGCTGCTTCCTCTGCCGCCAGAGCCTCCAACCTCAGGCGCTCAGCCTCCAGCATCTTGTATCTATACTCTTCCCGAATATTGAAGATCTTTTGACGGGCATCATCTAAGGAGTCCTATTTCCAAAGAAAAACTCAGTCAAATAAGACCCACTGCTAAAAGGCTTATGGTCCCAGAAAACAAACAAACAAGCACAACAATGCAAGACCTTGATCCTTTCTTTATGCCAGTAGATTCATGGGAGAAATTATTGAAGATGACAATTAAGTAATGATCTCAAATGTTTATCAATACATACAACATGAAATAGTAACAAAGGGTACATGAGATTTTAACAGAATAGTAAATAAAAGCATCAATAGGAGGAAAATAAAAAGTTAAGAATTAAATAGGCAGACACTTGGGCAAAGCAGTTATCTGCTTTAAATGGGTTCAAATATAAGCTCTATCAAATGTTCAGTTCTCGTGTGTCTCCCACAGTAACTGTGCTCAATAAAGTACTAGTTCCCCACACATAGTCTGCTGACAAAATATATCTGAGTTGTACTTACAAAAAATATTACCTAATCCATCTGTTAGTATTAGTTTGGCTTTCATTCTTACCACTTTGAAAAAACGGTACAGTATTCATCAAAGACATCAATGATCTATATGTAGCTAAATCCAAGATAATTACTGGTCCTATTCTTACTTAACCATACTCTCTCCTCCTGAATCAACGGACCTCACTTAGTTTCTTTGACATCACACCCTCTTAACATTCATTTCACTTCACTATCGGTTCCTTACCAGTCACCTTTGCTGATTTCTCTTTTTTTTTTTTCTCCTTCATCTCTTAATGTGGAAGTGGTCACATCTCAGATCTTAGGCCTCATCCCCTGGCAATCTCATTCATCTAATGCTATGGCTTTAAATTTCATATATACACCTATGGGTCCTTTTTTAAAAATCTCTAGCCCATATCTCCCTCCCAAATTCCAGAATCAACACATCTAACTTCAATACAATTTTCACATGACTGTCTAATAGATAAATTAAAATATCTGCTTTGATACAATAGGTAAAATAAAAAAAATGCCCCAAATTGAAGTCCTTATCTTCTCTCCCAAACTATCAGATCTTATAGCAACTCAGTCCTTTCAGTTATTTAGGCAAAAACAAATTAAGAGCATTTCTTTAGTCCTCTCTTTCTCCTGTCATGCACCAACAATCCAACAGAAAATCCTATTGATTCTACCTTGAACATAGATCTATAATTCAACTGCTTCTCACCATCGTCTCCACCCTACCACCTTGGTGTGAACCATGGTTACCTCTCACGTGCTCCTCACAGATCTGTCTTTTTTTTAGCATGTGCCCCCTTCTCTACTTGTTTTCCACACAATATTCAGAGCAATCCCTTTACAACTGAAGTCAGATCATGTTACTTCCCTGCTCTTTGGATTGCTGTCATGGCTCCATATTCCCCTCAGAATAAAAGCTAAAGTTTTTATGGTGGCCTTCGTAGTTCTACAGGATGACCTTCCCCAGTCCCATGTCCCCATTTCATCTCTGACCTGTTCTCCAGTCACTTCCCTCTGTTCACTACCCCTGTGACAAGGCTCCCACTGTGCTTTCTCCAACACACCAAGTGCAAACCACTGTGCTCTGATCCTAGTCTGCTTTTTTTCTCTCTCAACACTTATCCCTTTCCATCGGAGTATACAATGTATTTACATGCATGGTGTTTATAGTTAAGCATCTATTTCCTCACTAGAATTTGAACTCCACAGGGCAGCAAGGGGTTTACCTCTTTTGTTTGAACTCCACAGGGCAGCAAGGGGTTTACCTCTTTTGTATCAGGGACTTTCTTAGGAAAGTCCCTGATACAAAACTACCCAGAAATATTTGCTGAGTGAATACACTGTGGAAATGAAAAGGGTCAGGAAACTAGAAACATTACAATAAATATTTTAGAAAAGAAGAATAGTTTTCAAAACTGTAGACATGGACACTTAATGTCAGTTCCAGGTCAAATTCTAGAAATGGATTACAAAATGGTTGTAAATAAAGCAGTGATTCCTAACTTCATTTGCATTTCTGGTAGCATGGCCACAGTTATGGTGCAATGTGTTGTTTATGGTTTCAAGATGATATAATGAAAGAATGATTAACGAACCCATGCTGGCTATAAGAAAAGCTTGTAGAAATGTTTTGTTTCCATTACTAAATTCTTCAAGAAATGTTTGATAGTTTTAGAAGGTGAGAGAAAAATATCGTATCTACTATAATAAAATTGGTTTTGCTAAACTATTTGCACAAGTAGAGGATAATAGTAGTGACATTAAAAAATATGGAAAGAGCCATCTTAAGGGTTTAGTGTAAATTATACTTAATATGTGTCAGAAACCCTTGAGGATTGGTATGTTTTCCTCCTATCTGATGAAAAATACGATACTGATCATATTTCTTTTCTACTGCCAACTTAAGTTTTGGCTGCCTCAAGTCTGTGAAGGTAATCTTCCTCAGCTGTTTTCCAACTTCACAAACATTTTGTTGTCTTCTCTCTTATTCTTCTCACTTTGTGGACTGATTCCCAATACAGCATTGTAGAGGAATTTTAGGGAATAATTAAAATTAGAGTGTATAATCAATTTGCCATCTTTTCTGAGAAATTGGGAACTAAATGTTTTCAAGACTTCTTTGTTCCCAGGTAATATAGGACTCTCACACCTTTTGCACAATGCAAAAGAATGTGTCGACTGTGATCCATGCATTTTTAGACTCACCCACATTTCTGCATACATCTCCAGGCCTTTATCCTGCAGTTTAGCCCTTTCTTCTTGGTCAATGTCTCGAATGCTGAGGATCCTGGCCCTATACTGTCGGAACTGGTGAACCTCCTCTGCCTTTTGCATTGCCTGCTGCTGATTCAGATCATCTGTTTGCAGCAAAGGCTCAGTGTTTGTTTTCCTTCATATAAGAAGCATTGAAAGAGAGGCAATAAATGGAGATGGAAAAAAATAAAACTAAAATCAAAAATAAAAGAGGGACTTAAAAGCATTTGGGGACTCTAAAATGAATTTTATTTTAAAGCTCAAATAATTTAATATCATAACAGTATGGTGGTCTGAACAAAATCAAATATTAGGAATAGAAAGAATAAACTGTTATTTTTAGATGGACTATGTTTCATACATTGAATCATCAATATTTTAGAAAATTACTTTAGGAAAATATCAGTATAATTATATGCACCATTTGTGGAACTGGTGTTTGAAAATATGAGCCTATTTTTTAGGTCTCCTTTTTTAATTTAAGCAGCTAAATAATTTTGAAAATGTTTCCAAACATACAAATATGCTTGAGTAACTAGCTCCTTATTAATCCTATTATGTAGTTCTTAAGAAAGCTGAATCTAACTAAATAATGGCATTTATTGGTGAGAATTTTCTGTAGCTCAACTCACCTTACTCAAGTTGCATATTAAGTCTAACAGAAAACACTGAAATTCATGTACTTCTAAAAATTTAAATACACTGAAAATATATTAAGCATTTAATTTCAAATTTTACTTAACAGCTATTAGCAGGGTATCCAAAATTCTCCAAACACAGATGCCTACATTAATCATGTTTACTAAAACTCACCGTATATATTGACTTATATCTAGATCTTCTAGTGCCTTTTGAATAAGTCGTGGAGACATTTCCAAAAATGATTGAGATCGTGTAGTCATCTCTGTTAAAAAAAAAAGTCTTAAACTTCAAAAAAAATTAATAATGACTACCTAAATGAGTGTTAGATTTCATTTCAATGAAATATAATATTTTCTGTTAAGAAAATGATTGATTGGACTTGCCTCACTTAATGATTTAATTGTGTTTTAATATGCCTTAAAATACAATTAAGTTTTATATTTATCTCCCACTGATGTTAGTTAAATAAAAAAGATGACAAAATGAATATAATCTATAAGAAACATAACCAAATGTTACTCTAATTATGGTTAAATGAAGGTGGGAATAAAAAGAAGTCATTCGAGTTATGAAACTACATTATAAACAAATTAAATGGCCCAACATTTAAAGAACTTGATTTATATATAAAAGCTATACTAAGCATGCATGGTTGTAACATAAAAATGTTTAAGACACAGTATTCTATCTTCAGAAAACTTTTAGTCCAATGTAGTAGGCAACATACAATAAATAAAAAGTGAATGTCAAATTAGTAGGAGCTTTTTACTCTATAGACCAATATAAACCCATAAAAACAGAGTTAAGAAAAAAAAAATTTCAGAATCTAAAATACTAACCTACCAGAAGTCTTTCCAGACCATTTTATTTAAATATATTTATTTTTAAGTTATAGTTGACATACAATATTATATTATTAGTTTCAAGTATACAACATAGTGATTATATATATGCATACATATATACATATATACATACATATATGTATACATATATACATATATACATACATATATATGTATATATATATATATACACTAGAGCTCCATTGCATGAAGATTTGTACAATAGGCCTTCCTTCCCCTGGCTGCCAGTACTGGTTTTCCTCTGGCACCCAGGAACCAGGTCTTTGCTCTGGCCACTGTGGAGAATCCAAGCCTCTTCAGTATTCAGTCATCCTCAGTCTTCACTCCATGCCTGGCACGCAAATTAATCCACCATCTTTGTTGGGTTAATTTGCATACTCACTCCTGATTGGCTGGTAGATGTTGTGGAGGTATGGTCAATTTGCATATTTCTCTTTTATTAGTGTAGATATTATATACTAGAAGCCCAGCATATAGATTCGGCCTGATCCCCACAGGCCAGGCTGAGGGACCCACCAGTGCACAATCTGTGCACCGGGCCTCTAGTCTATATTAATAAAAGGCCTGTGGCCATAACAACATAACATGGAACAACCAAAGACTGGTCACCAGGAGGCTCTGTGTGCAGTGAGGCATGCACAGGTGGGTGGGGACTTGATTCTGGGTCCCGCATCCTGCCCAGTGTGGTGGGAGTCAGCCTGGGTCCTGCTGGCACAGCGGGTCTGGGTCTCACATGATATCATATGCTGGGTCTCTAGTATGCATATAAGATCTTTGGTTAATCTCTTCCCACCCTCCCCACTCCCACTTTTCCTCTGAGTTTCATCAGTCTGTCCTATGTTTCCATGCCTGTGTATTGAGCATCTTTCCCTTGGTAGTCAGTGTGCATCATAGCTACCAAACAGTTGAATGGTCAGATGGTCATTTAGGCATTCATATAATGAAGTTATCACCACAATAAGTCTGGTACCCATCTGACACCATATGTAGTTATTACAATATTATTGACTCTATGCTCTACAATATATTCCTAAGACTTATTTTATAACTGGAAGTTTGTACCTTCTAATCCCCATCACTTTTTTGCCCATTCCCCCACCCCGCTGTCCTCTGCTAACCATCAGTTTGTTCTTAGGTATCTAGAGTCTATTTCTGTTTTGTTTTGCTTATTTATTTATTTTTTTATATTCCACATATTAGTGAAATCATATGGTATTTATCTTTCTCTGTCTGGCTTATTTCACTTAGGATAATACCCTCTAGGTCCATCTATGTTGTTGCAAATGGCAAGATTTTATTTTTTTATGGCTGAATAATGTTCCATCTTTCTAGACCATTTAGTTTCTTTTTAAAAAATAATTACTAAAGTATAACATATACACTATAAATTTTGTCCATTTAAAAAGTATAATTCAATGATTTTTAGTAAATTTACAGAGTTGTCAACCAGTACCAAAATCCACTTTTAAACCATTTCTATTACCTGAATAAAATCTCATGCCCTTTTACAGTAATTTTCCATGTCCTCCCAAGTCCCAGCCAACCATTAATCTATTCTGTGTCTCTATAGATTTGCCTTTCTTGGACATTTCATGTAAGTAGAAATGGTAAAATGACTTCTAACTTTTCAATAAGCTGCCAGTCATATTGTTTTGATTATTGTTGGCTTCATAATAAACTCTGAAATCACAGAGTCATAATCCTCCTCCTTGGTTCTTTATCAGAATTAGTTTGGTCATTCTGAGCCTTTTATATTTCCCCTAGAGGCCTGATGCATGAAATTCATGCAAGGGCTTCAGCCCCTGCCACAGTGGCAGCTGCCTCTGTCTCGGCCCCAAGGAAGAACGTGAGAAGGACATCCAGCCTAATTAGCATATTATGCTTTTGTTATAATAGATATAAATTTGGAGGTCAGCTTATCAAATTGTGTAAAACATGTACTAGGATTTTAATAGGGAAAGCACTAAATTTATAGATCAATTTGGAGAGAATTAAATATAAATATAATATATTACTATATTGAATCTTCTAATCCAAAGCATGAACTATCTCTCTCTTTAGATCTTTGAAATTTTTTTTCAACCATGTTTTATAACTTTCAGTATGAAAATGTTTAATTTTTATTAAATTTATTTCCATATATTCATTAGTGAAACTATTGTGATAGAAACTGTCTAAATTTAACTCTTATTGCTCATTGATAATATACAGAAATAAAAGCATATTTACATATTAATCTTTATCATGTGACCTCACTAAACTCACTTATTAGTTGTAAATGATATTCGTCTTTCATTTTCTCTGATCCCTTAGGATTTTCAATATATAGGATCAGCTTGTCTGAGAATACAGTTTTATTTCTTTCTGGATGTGTTTTTTTATTTTTTCTTATTGAGATGGCTAAAACTTCTTTTAAAATATTCAATATAGATGGTTAGAGTGGCCATCTTGCCTTGTTCTTCACCTTAGGTTGAAATCACTATGGTCATTTTATTACTCAGATCTCCCTGTCCAATTTTTGAATGATTAGTTGCTTGCTTTGACTGGCATCACAGCCCCAAAGAGACCCAGATCCTCCCCTGGAGCCTCCAGAAAAAAGGCAGCCCTGCCAACACCTGAAGTTGACAATTTCTTCCCCATAGAGCTATAAGAAATTAGTTTGTGTTGTTTTGAGTCATTAAGTTTGTGGTCGTTACAGCAGCAAAAGAAACCTAAATTAAGACAATTTATTTGTTGTTCTTATTTTAATAAATATTTTTTACTTTGTTGTATGCCTTCAGAGTTTTGAAATGTTTTTTTGGCCATTTTTTCCCTTATCGCTGCTTTTTTGAGAACAGGGCACGTCAAGAAGTTTCACCCCCCCACACAGAACTATTTAACCTTGCTTTTTTTTTAAATTAAATCTTTATTATTCAGATTATTACATTTGTTTCTCTTTTTTCCCCTCCATAGCACCCCTCCAACCAGCTCCCACCCCTCCCTCTGCCCTTAGCTCCCTCCCATTGATCTCATCCATAGGTGTATGATTTTTGTCCAGTCTCTCCCTGTACATCCCTCGCCCCTTTCCCCCTGAGAATTATCAGTCCACTCCCTTTCTGTGCTCCTGATTCTATTATATTCACCAGTTTATTCTGTTGATCAAAATTTTAATTCACTTAATTTTTAGATTCACTTGTTGATAGATATGTATTTGTTGTTCATAATTTTTTGTCTTTTACCTTTTTCTTCTTCCTCTTCTAAAAGAGTACCTTTCAGCATTTCATATAATACTGGTTTGGAGTTGATGAACTCCTTTAGCTTTTTCTTCTCTGTGAAGCTCTTTATCTGCCCTTCAATTCTGAATGTTAGCTTTGCTGGATAGATTATTCTTGGTTGTAGGTGCTTGCTGTTCATCATGGTGAATATTTCTTGCCACTCCCGTCTGGCCTGCATCGTTTCTGTTGAGAAATCAGCTGACAGTCGTATGGGTGCTCCCTTGTAGGTAATGAACTGTTTTTCTCTTGCTGCTTTTAATATTCTCTCTTTGTCTTTTGCTCTTGGTATTTTAATTATGATGTGTCTTGGTGTGGTCCTCTTTGGATTCCTTTTCTTTGGGGTTCTGTGTGCTTCCTCGACTTGTAAGTCTATTTCTTTTACCAGATGTGGGAAGTTTTCAGTCATTATTTCTTTAAATAGGTTTTCAGTATCTTGCTCTCTTCTTCTGGCACCCCCACAATTCTGATGTTGGTACGCTTAAAGCTGTCCCAGAGTCTCCTTACATTATGTTCACATTTTTGGATTATTTTCTCTTCTTGCTTTTCCAGTTGAATGTTGTCTGCTTCTTTATATTTCAAATTTTTTACTTGATTCTTGCCTTTCTCTAGTCTGCTGTTAGGACTCTGTATAATATTTTTTATTTCAGTCAGTGTATGTTTAATTTCTATTTGGTCCTTTATCATCTTTAGTTGGACCTTTTCCATCTCTAGTTGGCTCTTTTGCATCTCTAGTTGGTCCTTTTTCATCTCCTCTTGGGTCTCACTAAATTTATCCAATTTTTCTAGCATATTCTTGAAAAACTTTATAAGCGTGGTTTTGAACTCTATATCCAGTCGTTTTTTTTTCTCCATTTCTTTTGTTTGTGATCCCTTCCCTTGTCTCGGCATTTTCACTATGCCGGGGAAACTTCTGTGTTGGATTCAGCCTTATGATACCAGATGTAAAACCGAAGAAGCCTCTGTTTAGCTTGGGAGGGGTGGAGTCTCAGGGCTTAAGGGACCACCTTGCCTTCCAGTTGGCCCCGCCCTCCACGGCCTCTAAGTCACACGTGACTGGGTAATGGCTGGTGCGGTCCTTGTGCGTGCCCGCAGTGCCTCTAACCGCTGCCTTTCCGGCTCCCTTGTGCACTAGGACCACACAAGTCTAGGTCCCCAGGGTTTCACCCGAAACAGGGGCCCAGTGGACTCAGAAGTGGCACAGTTGGGAGGGTCTGTCTCCCGCCCACTCGCGAAAGCCAGCGGCACAATCAGCAATCTGTCCTTTGCGCAGCACCGTGCGCGTGCGAGACCAGACCTGATCTTCTGCGACTCCCCTAAATTTCCGTGACCTCTCCATTTTCACAGTCCAAACTCCCCCCATATGAGTTTCGGCTGGATCTGGGGTTTAGTATCGTAAGATAAGTGGTTCAATGCCGTTGGGAGTCTTCGTTTCCCTCCCGCCAGAGAAAGCCAGCCATGTACTCAGGCACCTGCTCTCTCAGCGCGCTCGTCTCAGTACCTCGGCTTTTTGCAGCTCCTCTGGGTCTCCGTGAGCCCCTCTCTTTCCTTCTAGCTGTAGAACTTACACTCGGCCAGCTTTCCTGTGGTTCTGGATGATGTCCGTTCTTTCTTTTAGTTGTAGTTTTGAAATTGTTGTGCGAGGCAGCAGTGTAGGTGTTTACCTATGCCGCCATCTTGGATTCTCTCTAACCTTGCTTTTTAACATGTGGTTATAATAGTCTCCACGAATATTAATAAAGCATTCATTTTTTAACAACTTGTTAAAAACGATCTTTTATTCAAAATATTTATAATCTAATGTTAAACCTTTAAAAATATAAAAAAATAACATCCAAATAAATTTTTAGATTTTTTTAAAAAATACATAGTCATGTACATGAGAAAATAAAACATAATACAAATACCAACTCTACTCCATTATTGAAATCAATCATATTTTTTATTTTATAACATTAAGTAAAAGATTCCCAAAGTATTAACATTTTATTATATAACTATTTTAAAAACCAGTAGCACTAACTTTTCTTTTTTCATCATAGTTATTTTGGGATCGTAGGTTTCTAAAGTACATTTGCTTTTATTATCACATATCCTACCATATTAATGTTGGGTGTATTTTTGGCATTTCTAACTTGAATTATTTCTCAAAGATATCAACTGCTGACTTTGGCTGGAAAGAAAGTATTTTCTAATTAATTCGATGTTTGTGATTTTTTACATCCAGCCAAATAATATATATTTATACACAGAGGGTAGAAAATGGGCAGATAAATTTTCATATTAATCTACAGAACTGTTGTAGCAGAGCAAAGTATGAGTATAGTATAACAGTCTTGAACCTCTGAACAGTGCAGCTCAAAGTCTGTGTGTGCGCATGTGTGTGTGTATGTGTGTATCATCCTCCATCTGAAAGTGACAGTATGCATAAGGATGTTTTTACAGCAATTGGTCATCACTGGTTCATTTTATTGTATTTTGCAAAGTTTCAGTTTGCAAAAGACTCGGAGGCGACTTTCATGACAGGCAGTATGAGAATTAATATTTAAAAGTTATGGCAAAGAATGGTTTGACTGATTGTGCAGTCTGAAGAAAAGATTTTAGAATAAAGACAATGATCATGTCCAACCTCTGGAAGAGGCACTTTTCAGAGGCCCCCACAAATAAAAAGGGAAGTTGAAAGCAATGTTTAGGCTCTTGGACTTGATGATGGCTTGGTTTAGAAGACTGCTTAGGAGTAAATTCCATAATAATATTATTTACATGACCTCTCTCATTATGAAGCAAGTTGTTCTAAGTTACCTACTATATAAAAATAGAAAGTATCAAGAATAAGGTTACTTTAGGGTCACTTGATGGGAAGGTAGAGGCCACACTATGTGAAGCTCTCACAGGGTCTATAATTGTGCAGAGCAGCTACAGTGTTTGGACAAGTTCATGCCTCAGACTGACTTGTGGCAAAGCCACATACAAGTCCCAGCTTGGAGGGCAAAGCCCTCCTAGCACAGTTATAGCATAGTTGTAAGCTTGACCTTATAGTCCAACCCTGCAGTCCAGGATAGCTAAGGGATGTATGGGCTGCAGGAGGTGTAGCAAGTGCTGCCTAAACAAAGCTTAATAGAGTCCAGAGAATGGCAACAACAGGAAAAAAGCAGATTTGAAATTCACAAGAATATTTTAAACATCTTGCCCTTGTTTTGCTTTGTGTGATTTAACTATAAAATAAAGCTTTGGCTTATAGGCCCTGTCACTGTTTCCTCATCCAGGTACAGTGATCCACCTGACCCCAACTGTATTCTCTCATCTGTTTTCTTTAATCCTTCACTGCCCTTCCTCAGGCTCACCCCTGGCTGTGCTGGATGCAGTTCATATAGTATCTTATGGGCAATGCTTTTCCAGGGATGAGGGCCAATTTGTGGTGCACCACCAGCAGAGATGGGAGTAACATAGCAAGTTCCAGGTAACAGCTAACAATCAGACCCATAATCTCCAGCAGGATTCCTTCTACAACCAGGTTATCTGGGCACATGGCAAGGTATCTGGGGGTTAGGGATGTATTGCAACCACATAGTTTTTCTTGATGGCGTGTAAATTAACTTTCCATCTTATAGTAAATCAAAATTCTAACACCAAGTATTTAAGAATGTTTTAAAGCAATTTTTGCTTGAGGACAGGCTACTGTGGTCCTCCCTTCCTGCTTACTCTTCTTACCTTTCTTCCCTGTTTGCTGACCCCTCCTCCTTACCCCAGAGTATACTCTTTTACAATGGTGCAAACTTAAAGGCAAATGTCTGAAGACCAGTGGCCAAAAGTATGAAGAAATGAGAGGCAGGAGAACTGACACGGAAGTCTGGTCTGGGGTTTGGGATTAAAAGTAAAATCTACCCTGTGACGGCTGAGGACACTGTTATCCAGGCTGCTCTGGTTACATTCCATTTTTGTCAACTAGAAGAGTACCTCATTAGCATATAAATAAGCCATTTGATATAGGAACTTAATTCTATTTTCTTTTTAAAAATATGTTTTATTGATTTTTAACAGAGAAGAAGGGAGAGGGACAGAGAGCTAGAAATATCAATGAGAGAGAAACATCGATCAGCTGCCTCCTGCACATCCCCCACTGAGGATGTGCCTGCAACCAAGGTACATGCCCTTGACTGTAATCAAACCTGGGACCCTCCAGTCCGCAGGCTGATGCTCTATCCACGGAGCCAAACCGGTTTTGGTTCTATTTTCTTCTTATAGATCTTTAAATTAACTAAGTGTGGGGGAAAAAAGTTTATGGAATCAAAAGAATTAGGGTTTTAGTGCTGATTCTATCCAAACTCCACCAGCTTCCTCTCCTTGGGCGAGTCCTCATTTATTATCAACTCCTTCGCTTCCAAGGCAGAGATACCATAGTTCAGAGGCTCCACTGAGATAAATATGCCAAACACTCTATCAATTGAATATTAATGTGAAGTGATAAATATGTCCTAGTGCCACTACCATGCACAATACCTATTAAATGAGTGCTTGCTTTCAAAACTATCAGTATCTCTTTTTAATCTGATAAAAGAGCCTTTGAGTTTTCTTCTTTACAGTGGAAATCATTTAAGGACATGTTTTAGTCCTAAAGTTTTTAATTTTAAAATTCTCAGACTGGTTGAGTAATTTTGAAAAGAACTATCGCTGGCATCTCTGAAGATGCTTCCTTCTAGAACAGTGGTTGGCAAACTTTGGCTCCTGTGCCACATGCAGCTCTCGAGCCTCGGTTTACTGCTCTGATGGGTAATGAGTTTGCCGACCACTGGACTAGGCTAAAAGTTCGGCATAGTTGGAAGCTGTGAGGATTAGGCAGTTGTGGCATATTGTGTGCACAGAGGTAAAGGGTAGTATATGACAGTGGTCGGCAAACTCACTAAATGTCAACAGCACGGCAAACCGCGGCTCGCTGCTGACCACTGTTCTAGAACATTCTCCTCTCTTGCCTGGGTTCTTAACAAGTAGAGAACAAAAGAGTGAGATTTTACTACTGATATAGGTGTAACTGGAGGATGTAGCCTCTGGGAGGCAAATGGGCCAAGATCACAGAACCCTGGAGGTGGCCAGCAGGCAGCCCCCCTCACTCCTAAGCAGTGATTCCAATTCTGGAAGGAGCAGGGAACTTGGGCCCCCAAGGACAGCCCAATTTATTGTTTCCAGAGGTGTCAATCCGCTAAGACAGGAAGCCTCTTAACAGTAGAAAGTCTGAAAGTTGCTTAGGGAAATCCTCACCGGTCCTCCAACCCCTCTCATCCAGAAACCAGGAATGTGCAGACATCCCTCTCAGTAACACCTTCCATGAATGACTTAGGTTCATTTTAGTAAATAAATGGGAATCCATGCCACACAAAAATGAACCAAGTCAGTGTGGCTTATGTGCCACTGAAAACTGCTTTCTTTCTCTCTTTTTTTAAACTACTTTCTTCCAACCTTTTAGAAACTAAATATTTAAAATTTGTTATAAAAGGAAAAGAAGAATATCTATCGTACAGCTTACTGTAGAGAAAATAAAAAGGATCTATGTTTGGTGACAATGTGTTTGTGATTAGTACAATGTTACTTTCAGGTATAACTACACACTTTAGAACTGCTACTCTTTAAAAATATTTGCTTACTTTTATCTTTAGGATAAGTGTTGAAACAATCAGATTCTTAAGCAGAATATCAACTCTGATAAGCCAAATGAAGACCTGTGCATCTAAAATACAAAATTTTCCGTGGCATAACCCTCGATGTCACATTTTTTGAAGTTAGTATATGTTCCAGGATTTTTCTTTCAAAACATGTACTTATCTTGCCCACGAGAGTGATACTCACTCCAGGTTTCCTTCCGCGCCGGCTCATGGTCCTCTTTCCCTCCGATCTCACCACCCATTACCGATTTGGTCAGATCCTTTAAGCTCTTGGTCATTTGCCACTTCTTCCACAGCACACTCCCCTGTTGTGTTGGCTCTTTGGGCTCCAAAATCTTCGTTTCTGGCTCTTTTGCAAAACTTATAGATGGCTCTATTAACAACAGGGCATGTGCGTTACTGACAAAAAACTTGCATTGTACGAAATCATATGCAAAAAGTAACAAGGCTATGAGATCAGAGGTTTGGAGCAAAAAAACTTGATAGCTTCGTGACTTCTAAACTAGAGCACTGGCCAAAATAACCATTGGCACTTCAGAAGATGACATGGATGACCTGAGCAGCCATTGGGTCTGGAAAACAGAAGCTTTGTGGAGGTGAGCCATTACCAATATAAAGGGGATTTCTGGACCCTGGGGCTGCTGTTCTTTTGGGAGCTGGAGGAAGTGCTGCCTGTCCCATGTGAGAATTGTGAATAGATGGGCCCTTCTTTCTCTGGAGAGCAAGCCCTCTGTGCAGGCACTTGTCTAATATTGTCATACTAGTAAAATAGAGCTGGAGAGGGATCTTTACTATGAAGCTACAAAATTTGAAAATTTTTTTTTTCTCAAAGCTATAATTCTACTCTCCTTGTTCCAGATCTCTGTGCCCAGGAAAACCTGGAAGACCTACCACAACTTCCACATTATGCAGACATTTTCCCTCTATTTATCAATTGCCTATGTTTCAATAGGTGTTATATTCTGCTTGAATGAAACAGGTTAGTGGTCAAGAGTATGGAGAAATGTTGAAATAAAAGGAAGAAAATCAGGAGTCAATGTTGGTTGCATCAATATTGTCCAAAGGAAGTTTAACTTAGTTAGAATGAATGAATTTCTTGGAAAATAAGAAGAAATAGAAGAGATAAATATCAAAACATATAGGTGCATATACTGTACAAATTTACCTGGAAGTACTTTCCTGAACCGTTTGCCCATCTGTATTCTTTCCCCCTTTAAAAGTCACCAGGGATCTGCAATGTCAATCTGACCCTGGCAATACACTTTTTAAACCCCTGACCTCCCAGCCCTGCTTAGCTTAAGCAATGATCACAAATGATGGGAAGAAATCTTCCTCATTGGTCAGTGTTTAAATAACTTGAATTTGAGTATCTTTAGGCCTATGCTCACACTCCTCTCAAATTGGCCACCTGTATCTTTTTCTTCACCTCGCATCATATACTGTGTGAGTTCAAATACATGAAGTTCAAGAACAAGGAAAATTAATTCCTAGTGAGACAGGGCAGACTAGAAGTTACTTTGAACAAGGAAATGGTGGGGAAGGGGAATGAGGGGGACTTTGTGGATGTATTAGGTATTTTATATCTTGGTCTGAATTTTCATACGTATGGGAAAATTTGTTAAGCTTTAGAATTGAGATTTGTGCCTTTATTGCATAAATATTGGATGATAAGATCAAGCTCTCCTCATTCGAGCTCTGTTCGAATCTTGTCATGGACTTAGGAAGAATTCCAGTTTTAGCAAAGAATCCTGCTAAACCTGTTTATTGAGAACTAGAGGCCCAATGCACGAAATTTGTGCAAGAGTAGGCCTTCCTTCCCCCGGCTGCCAGCACCAGCTTCCCTCCAGCACCTGGGACCCGGGCTTCCCTCACAGCCCTGGCTTTGTCTAGAAGGTCGTTCAGAAGGACTTCTGGTCTAATTAGCATATTTTGCTTTTATTATTATAGTTTGCCCTTACCCTTGATAACCAATTGAGCTTCTCTTTCTCTCATCTTTGATACTTAATCAAGTTCCTCTTCCTCGACTCCTGAGACCTATTCATTTTCCTCTGAGTATTTTCTCTCTTCTCTCTGCCTATTGGCTCTAAATCCCCACTTGTCCCTGTAATATTCAGAGTTGAATTCAATCTCTCTTCCAATTGCAATTAATCTTGAATAAAGTCTTTCTTGCCATTTTTAACAAACACCCAGCACAATTTTTCTTTTACATATAACATAATACATTTACATAATAATCATAATCTAGAGCTTAAAGAATAAGATCTGTATTCTATTCACCTTCATATTCCTAATATTATTTAACTTCATCAATTAGAGGAGTAAGTACTTTGGGAGTTAGAAATATTTTAAATCCCACTGTTGTCACTATATATATATATATATATATATATATATATATATAGACTTAGGAAGAATAAGATGACTCTCTGAGCTTTGGTCTCTACAGCAGCGGTTCTCAACTTGTGGGACGCGACCCACAGGTTGAAAACTGCTAGCAAGGTCGCCTAAGCCCATCGGAAAACAGATATTTACATTATGATTCACTAACAGTAGCAAAATTACAGTTATGAAGTAGCAATGAAAATAATTTTAAGATTGGGGGTCACCACAACATGAGGAACTGTATTAAAAGGTCACAGCATTAAAAAAGGTTGAGAACCACTGGTTTATAGAAAAGTTAAGAAACATTATTTGTATAACAATTATTAAATTATTCTCCTGAAGATGTAAGAGTAGGAAAGCATGTTTTGGAATGTGACTGAGGCAACCACATATTGATAAGAAGATACCAGACACATGGGCTGATGGAGGGGTCTGTCTGCATGCTGGATTTGTTCCTGGCTATCTTGTGAATTTAGTGAATTACTGAGAATATAATTATAGGTCTTTGTACTTCTTGGTAAGTTGAGAATAATATTATATATCAATGGGTTGATGTGAGTATTAAAATAATTAGCATTTCACAGTTCCATGTCTAAGGCAATCACTGACTTAATAGCTATGATGCTTAACTGCCATTATTCATGTTTATGGTGATTAGAAAAGGTGCCAGATTTATAGCAGGATGTCTGCCTTCAAGTTAGTATATTACTACTTCTAGCCAGATCAGACCCTTATTTCTGGTTTCATCTCTCATTCAGGGGAGAAAATCATATCTTCTTGATGAGAAACATAAACATATGCTTGATGAAAAAGAAATAAATATCTATCATTTATAGGATTGTATGTGACTTTTCACAATCCTTAAGAGAACAGATTCTGACATGGTTTCTTTTTACCAAGCATGAATGGCTGCCTAACATTTTGGACGGCAGGGTCCTGAGGCCTGAGGTGGGGGGAGATAAGGGGAGCAGGCTCGCTGACCTTCTTCCATTCCCACTCCTCTAGAGTGGCTTTCTGTCAGAGGCACAGTTGTAGATGAGCTCTCGACCTCAGGTGTTTTCTTAATGAACCGGCTGAGGTAATGCAGACGAGCCTGATAAGCCTAAGGAACAAACATGATCAACAGATAGTACAGACATCTTAAAGGTACTCAAGACCCAAAGAAAAACAAAAACACACACAGGGAAATGGGAATGCATGAGGCAGCTGGGACCAGGCCAGCACTTGTTAATTATTAAATAAACTCAATTTCTAAACCATCCATGTTTTTGACAGCCATTTCTGAGAATTAATGAAGTGGTCCTAAAATGAATGCACTGAAACCCCATCTCCTGATTCCAAATCGCTTTCATCTGCCTCAGTCACCCTGAGTTGGGATCTGAAACACACACAGATAATACTGTTTCACTATGGCAATGGTTCCTACATAAAATGTAGGGAGAGGGAGACATGCGGTATAAAGAGGCAAAAGTAGGTGTACAGTTGTGAATATGCAAAACAAAGTTCATTCTTGTATTGTTATTTATTAATTATATTATGTATTTGTACTATAACTGTAAACCTACTTTTGCACACCCCTGTATCTACTAGGCAGTAGCACATGCTTTTTATGTGCCTAAGCCCATGGAAGCAGTTTTAGGCTGTCTTAATTGGGAGCGTTAAGGATAGACAGTATTAAGCCTGACTATGTAAAAGAATGAGGTCACCCACAGTTTGGGTTAACACATGGCACCATTATATGCTTTGCTTTTGTAAGTCATCTGGGTATCAGGACAGTGTGTCCAAATGTGGTCTTAGTATCGAGTCAGCCAATGTCTGAGAGAGTTCCAGAAAGACTATGTGGTTTCACCAACATGGCTCTTTCTTCCAACCAAGCCTAGTAACAAAAAGGAAAAGTACAACTCTACAAACTCAAGTGACCTTGATGGCTCTTCCTGGCTCTGCCATCTCCCAGGCTTGCTTCATAGCTCGGATCTCATCTGCTCGTTCTGTATCTTTTTTCACTTCAAGATATTCTGCTTCGTTATGTTCAGTGACCAATCTCAAAATCCAGTAGGGTTTATTTGGGTCTTCTTGCTGGGAGTGTGCGGCGGGTATCTGATACAATAAAATAAAAACCTTTGAGTCAGATGATCTCCTTCTTTTTGATGTTTTGTAAGGTCACTTTCATGGGTGTGGGAACCTCTTTCACATCCCGCGTGGTTCAGGGTTCCCGTTCAGGGTTTGGGTTCTGGAGGAGGCCGCATGCAAATGAAAAGAGAGACTAGAAAAGTATTAATTTGGCTATATTGGGTGGCCAGGTGGGAGCCTTCCTCTAGTGGAAAGACTACCCTCTGCTCTGGCCTTGCTATCCCTTTTATTAAGACTAAGGGATACACCCATGACCTTTAGGCAGGAAATTCCAAGAACAGAAACTTACATGAGACAAACAGGTAGAGGTTGCTTCAGCTCACAATGTTTCAACTAAACAGTGAGTGATTAGCTATGACCTTTCAGAGCAATTAAGGTTGACCAGCCTTCTGGTCTCCTGTCCACATCTTTCTATTAGTAAGACAACGCTTGGTTTCTGGCACATGGGCCATAGATTTAAACGTGTCCAGATAAGTGAGGCTTGTTGGTGTTTGCCTGATCCAGTGAGAGGCTTGAATCTGACGTGGTTCATAGGGACTTTAGGTAAGACTCATACAATGTTAAGTACCCATAATTATCCATAATGCAGGTGGGGAAGCGGGGATGGGGAGGCCACTGAATAAAATTTTCAGTTTGGTTTTAAGGTTTAAGACCTCCTTGCTCCCTACAATATTCTCCTAACATTCTGATGAGAACATAAATCTCAAAATTAGATTTTTTAAAATTTCTTCCTTTTAAAACACAAGACATGAACTGTTACTATCACTTAGATTGTTGGATATATGAGTTTATCTCCAACTTTTCTGGAATCAAGTTTTGATCAGGGAAGAGGACACTATGAAGGAGTATGGGAAGGCCACATGTCTTATACAAATTTATGGATTGACTTAAGTTTTTCTATTTTAAATTGCAATCATTTATTTTTGTTAATGAAAGGGATATTTTCTTAATGAATTAAAAGATTGCTTTTATAACAGTGAACAAAAAACTGGAGCTGCATCTAGTAAAGTTAACACACAGCATTATCTTGAAGTTTCAAGGGGAAAAAGTAGTTGATTGGAACTCTACCAATGTTTTTGAACCAAGTTGTTGAGACAAGCAAGCTTTGAAGTGAAAACTGTATCTAATTCTTTCATATTTCAAATGTAATCATCCTTTGATAGGTAAAAAAAATTATTTTTCCACATCTGTTTAGATATTACAGGAAAAGATAGCATTTAGATTGTAAAATAATCTAAATGCTAGGGAAAACATATGCAATGTAAATTTAAGAAGAAATTAGTGTTTCTGTCTGAAACAAAATCAATGATCACATAAATTCCACATGATTATGATGACTAAAGCAAAAATACAATGTATAATATGATACTTTTCAGTTTGCTATTTGGCACATACATTAATACTTTTTTATGTTTCTTTTTTAATAAATCTTTATTGTTCAGTTTATTCCAGATGTTCCATTTCCCCCGCCCCCTAGATCCCCTCCACCTGATTTCCCACCCCTAACCCCAGGCCCTTACCCCCTCATCACTATCCTCATCCATAGGTGTAAGATTTTTGTCCAATCTCTTCTCACACCCCTCACACCCCTTTCCCCCAAGAATTGTTAGTCCATTCTCTTTCTTTGCCCCTGATTCTATTATATTCACCAGTTTATTCTGTTCATCAGATTCTTTATTCACTTGTTTTTTAGATTCACTTGTTGATAGACATGTATTTGTTGTCACTTTGTTGTTCATAATTTGTATCTTTTCCATTTTCTTCTTCTTCCTCTTTTTAAAGAATACTCTTCAGCATTTCATATAATCCTGGTTTGGTGTTGAACTCCTTTAGCTTTTTCTTATCTGTGAATCTCTTTATCTGACCTTCAATTCTGAATGATAGCTTTGCTGGGTAGAGTAATCTTGGTTGTAGGTTCTGGCTATTCATCACTGAATATTTCCTACCACTCCCTTCTGGCCTGCATAGTTTCTGTTGAGAAATCAGCTGACAATTGTATGGGTACTCCTTTGTAGGTAGCTAACTGTTTTTCTCTTGCTGCTTTTAATATTCTCTCTCTTTGTCTTTTGCTCTTGGTATTTTAATTATGATGTGTCTTGGTGTGGTCCTCTTTGGATTCCTTTTGTTTGGGGTTCTGTGTGCTTCCTGGACTTGTAAGTCCATTTCTTTCACCAGGTAGGGAAAGTTTTCAGTCATTATTTCTTCAAATAGGTTTTCAATATCTTGCTCTCTCTCTTCTTCTGGCACCCCATAATTCTGATGTTGGTACACTTGAAGTTTTCCCAGAGGCTCCTTACACTGTCTTCACATTTTTGGACTCTTTTTTCTTTTTGTTTTTCTGGTTGGGTGTTTTTTGCTTCCTCATATTTCAAATCTTTGGTTTCATTCTTGGGGTCCTCTAGTCTGCTATTAGATTTCTGTATATTATTCTTTATTTCAGATAGTGTATGCTTAATTTCTGGCTGGTCCTTTTCCATTTTTTTATTTTTTATTTTTTGGTATTCTCATTAAGATCCTTGAAGGTCTCACTAAGTTTCTCAGTGGTCTCACTAAGTTTCTCGGAAGTTTGTAGAAGATTCTTGAGTAACTTTATAAATGAGGTTTTGAACTCTATGTCTAGAAGTGTAATTTCCTCCATTTCTTTCATTTGTGACACGTTTCTTTCATCTGTGTGCTTTCATTGAAGCACACAGAACACATTTCTTTCATCTGTGTGCTTTCATTGAAGCACACAGAACCCCAAACAAAAGGAATCCAAAGAGGACCACACCAAGACACATCATAATTAAAATACCAAGAGCAAAAGACAAAGAGAGAGAATATTAAAAGCAGCAAGAGAAAAACAGTTAGCTACCTACAAAGGAGTACCCATACAATTTCTTTCTTTGTGTCTGCATTTTGGCTGCTCCCCTGTGTTGATGGAACTGCTGTGCTAGAGACACCCCTATGGGGCAGGACTTGCTTCAGTGGGGCTTTGGTGCTCACAGAGTGTGCCTCTTGAGTGTGTCACTTATGTATGTGAGGAATTGAAATCTGGTGTCATCTCACACTGACCTCTAGGTAAACTGGTTCATGGAACTCCAAAGAGTTAAAGTCAGCTGCTGTCTGAGGCCACCCAGCAGGAGCTACAGGGAGATCTGCAGATATCTCCTCTTTGCTTGGAGTTTGTAAATTTTGGAGTTTTCTGACCCAGTTGCAATTTGTGAGGTTAAGCTGATAGAGGGCAGGCCATCCATATGCAAAAGCCACTGAGCCCAGCTTGGTGGGTTTGTAAATTGGGTGGGGCGGGGTCTCAGGGAAACTCTAGGGTGTGGCAAACAGTAATGGCTGCCAGTCAGCCCTCTCTATGTCTCCACATTTCCGCGTTCTCTTCTGTGTCCCACGTCCTGCACCCCAGCACAGTAAACAATGATTCCTGTGCATACCTCTGCAAGACAGCCACTCTCTCTTTCTGACACAATGGCAGACAGTCCAGCTTCTCCCTGTATAAGTCTGCATCTCCAGAATATCACTGGAAACTGAAGTTCAGAGAGTCAAGAACTTGTAACTCCCTCCCAATTGAAAAAAACAGTGCATGCCAGCCTGATTCATGCACGTCGTACCTCTGCCGTTCTGAGCCTCTGCAGGTCCTACCAGGTCTCAATGCACTTTTTTCTTTCTTTCTAATTGCAGAACGTTCACTCTGCCAGCTTTCCCATGGTTCTGGGGGTAGTTGTTTTGTCTTTTAGTTGTAGTTTTGGTATGATTGTGAGAGGCAGCATGTACAGGTGTTTACCTATGCTGCCATCTTGGTTCTCCCATTAATACTTTTTAAAATAACAAACTACATAATGCCAATATCAACTAAAACAAACTAGCAAAATATTAAGGTTCCTAAAGTTTAGTTAATTATTAATGTCATAAAAACCTAATTTCCATATGAATTTTGGAACCCAGCATGTAAATTGTCCAAGCACTGGCTTTTTCAGAATTCCTCAGAATTCATGAGTATTTCAATGTGAACTTTTGCTGAATCCCATAATTCCTTATTAAGTTTGGTGGAGTTACTGAACAGGCTTTCATTTTTGAGACTGCACATATATATTCATCAGGATCTTAAAAGAATGGAAGGCTACATATATGCCAGTTTTTAGTTTTATCCAATCATTAAAATCATTAATGTTTTACAGAATTGTTTTTTCTGGCTTAATATTTTTGCAAGGTCTTCTTCTTCTTCTTCTTCTTCTTCTTCTTCTTCTTCTTCTTCTTC